>JAHZSR010000010.1:0-600000 GCA_025782845.1 Boletus coccyginus
TTCAAGCAGGGCTCATAACCTATCGGAACGATAGATATCCCGATTACGCAGGGGCAAGAAGGGATTATGGTATCAGTGGGAGATAACTCACTGATTGGTTATGGATGGTAACAAAGGTTCTTCAGAAGAGAGCAATAGGTGGAAGGACTAATGCTCAAGTGGTTCTAAGTGAGAGTAAGGAGCGAAGAATTGGATTGACTATTAAAGTCGATAAGTCGATAAGTCGATAGGGAAGACGGGCTTAAGGCCTGGTCTTATATAGTGTTATACACTAACCCTGAAACCTGTTTCAGATATGAAACACGGTGTAAGTAGAAGATGTTTCAAGTATGAAACATGTAAGAGAATGTGAAACATATAGTAAAACATGTATCACATCTTATGACATCATGAAACACCAGATAAGGATGATGTCATAGTCTAGACCATGAGATAAGAAAGAACTTATCTATATGTGATGAGTAATATGGAATAGCGTAAGGATAAGGTCAAAGACCAATCTAGAATCTGGTATCAGGAAATGAAAGATAAGATTAGAAATACCAGAATTCTCAACAACTCCTTGTCCTTGACTCATTTTATTCAGTGTGGTCATGATTCGCTGGGAATCAAGGGTGTAAATGTCTTTGTTGATTGCAAAATAGGCACGCATGGCTTTGATCCATCGTGTAGCGTTGGCTGGTTTGCCAGAAAAGTTGGCGGGAAGGGCCACTTTAAGTTCAGTGGGTGTGCGGGACATGGGGGTGGGGGTAGTTTCACTGGTTAAGGGATTTGCTGGAGTACGAGGAGGTCCAGGAGTTCATGGTTGTCTGGGGGTTCCTGGGGTACGAGGGGTTACTGGGACTAGGGCTTGATAAGGGTTCACGGTGGCACGAGGGGGTTCAATGGGTTCTGGATCTTGGAAATCAACATCGATGTCCAAATGTTCCTTGTCAGGTGGTAGCCCGTAGCGTATGCGAAGGGCACGATCAGAGTGGAAGGAAATGTTGCTAGAGGGGGTGTTCTACTCCTGAATAGGAGGGACAAAAGGTAACACTCATTCTTTTGTTACATGTAGTGTACACAAAGAGAAAACCTTGAAGCGTTACTTCTCTGGAGGTACTCACGAAGAGACACAACATCAGAGATAGTAAGGAGGTTCAAGGATCAAGGGTTCTCGAAGGACTAAGGTTCGAGTCAAATGGACTTGCAAGGGATAACAAGAGATGAGAGATGAGGGTCAGAGTCAATCGGACTTCTGGACAAAAGAGTACGCTATGATTGTATAGAATGAGTGTAGGGAATACAAGTACACGACAGGTGGGTATAAGTACTAGGGGACGCGTCATCATGGAATACAGAGGAAGGTGAGAGAATGATGATGTAAGAGGATGTGTCATTCGCAGTAACACAAGGGGAAGATAGGGACTACGAGGCTAATATGAGAGAATCGGCCAAGGAGATAGCTGTCCAAAGAACAAGAAGGAAGACGATAGAAAGAGTCAAAGAAGAATAAACATGGAATGTAATGGACTAATTACAAGAAGGGCTAAGTCCCATATTGTTTGGAATAAACCTAAGAAAAGATGTATTCGTCGTGGGAAACAGAAAAGGTAAAGACAAGAGGAAAGGAGAAAAACCATAACAATAATGGATCTTCTTGATCTGGCATTATGGCATACTCTGATACAGATTGGGCTGGAGATTGTGAGACTTGTCGATCTACCTCTGACTATGTGATGTTCATAGGCAATGGAATAGTCTCTTGGCTTTTCAGATGACAATGGAAGATAACCTTATCTTCTACAGAAGCAGAATATGTTGGAATAACAGAAGCTGCAAAACAGCCCTCTTGGATTCAGATACTTCTCTCTGAACTGAGATTTAATCTCAGAACCATTCCACTGCTCTGTGTTAGAACCGGAACTCCAGTATCAACTCCGGAACACCGGAGATGATTAGGAGATGGGACTTGGCTTCACCGTATATGGTGCGCCCTTACAAGAGTTCGGTCCCAGTTTTACGGAGGACGGAGTTAGGACTTAAGACGTGGAGATGTCAAGTCGAGCGGAGGTGTCAGAGGAGAGTCGTTGAGACTCAAGCGGAAGTCAGGAGAGTTATTCTAGTTAATATTCGAACTAAGGAATACATGAGTGAAGTCAGAGGTTTATATATGGAGTTCGAGAATGATTAGTAAACGGGGTCGTAAGGGATTGGTAAGAGAACGGGAGTCAGGAGTAAGCATCCTGGAGCTGCACTCCAGGTAAGAGGAACCCGGAGCTGTGCTCTAAGCGAAACACAGGTTCGGAGGTAAGTAAACAACGGAGCTAATACTAAATAGGAGAAAACAAGAAACAGAGACGAAAAGAGAATACTAAGTACAAGTCCGAAGTCCAGAGGCAAGTCCTGCACGGGAACACAGCAGAGTTGTTGATGATAGGCCCGGAGGGCCGGGGTTGAACTTGGGCGAAATACGGGATATGACACTCTGTGACAATCAAGGTGCTATGTTCCTTGCTGCTAATCCAGTGCAAGAAGATCATTCCAAATACATAGAAATTCTGAAATACTATATCCAAGAATATGTTGCAGATGGGAAGATCAAACTTTTCTATATTCCCACTGACAAATAAGTTGCAGATATCTTCATGAAGAATCTGACATGGCAATGTTTTGAGGAGAACAGCAAGAAACTTTCCCTTATACCATATTCATCTCTTCTATCATAAATAGCAAGGTGGAGTATTGAAATATTTAGGTTTTATTATTATAACCTTATCTTGTCTGGATCACTCTTCATGATTACTAATTCATTCTAGATTCATGACATCATTGTTCTAGACTGGTGATGTCATACTTATTCTTATCTTTAGATGATGTCATATTATATTATCATGGTGAAATATCACACCATTCTCTTGGCATATTGTGCCATACTTTGCACACCTTCTGCCATTGGCTACTTACTGCTATGCATTACACAGCCCTTCATCCTTAATGGATATTTTCATAATACATACAAACATAGCTGAAACCTGGCTCCTTCAGAGCTCACAATCTAAGTTCTTTACTTTGTAACCACGTTGTAAATAACTTCTAGCAACTAGCTTGCAAGTGCACTACAGCAAGCAAGTACTCTCCCTCACTGAGTTTACCCTTTTGCTGTTGCCTCTGCACCAAAGAGACCTAGCAATCTCTTTAAAAAGAACTTTCAGAGCTTCAGGCTGCCCCAGACTTCTAGCTGGTCATCCTGGTCAAATTCAAATTCACTACAACTTGAAACCTGGACAAGCTAACATACTAGAGAAGCAACCACACTCTGAAAAAGCTGGCATAGTGGAGGAGTAACCACACTGGATAGAAAACAATTCCAATTGTATGACTATACATGTACATGATATTATGTAAGTGATACCTGATCAGGATGGGCAATAAAATTGCACTATCTATGAGATGCAGTCAGTACATCAGTTCCAACTGCTGGATTCCTCGCACTGCAGTCCAGTTAGATACAATACATACTATAGTAGAAATGCACTTACCACCCTTGTATAACTATGTTCTTCAATATCACCTTTAGGCTTTGGAGGTGGTGAGGGACTTGCTTAATATTACCAATCATATCCAGAAACTGCTCATTGACTCTTGAATATCCTTCATAACAAAACCTGGCACCAGTGAATGAATCAGTTGAATACTCATCTATAGTGGTGGTGAGCTAGAAAATAGGTTAGTGGTAAGTTCACAGACTGAAGGAAACACCCACTGCCATTGTGGCAAAGGCTAATGTCCCAGCAGGAAGGTACTTGCTGAAGATATCTGGAAACAAGGCTGCAAGAAATGACTTGCTGACATAGTAACCCATTACACAAAGGTCTCTCAATGCTGCACTTGAGAAGTTATTGAATTTTCCCTGGAAGAATTCAAGTGTTTGAGTTTTCATTGCAAGTATTTATACATAACTTACCTTGGTGTCAGTGTCACTGTAAATGTATTTTGTTTCACCTATGATTTCATTGTATAGTTTCAAACTGTTGTGGATTGTTGAGGCTACCTAAGGCATATCAGGGATATACTCCTGGATACCAAGGATGTATCCTCACCCACACCCATAATAGATTCATACCCATGCTGAGGATATGCATTAGAGCATGGGTCAAAAAAAAAAAAAAAATCATGGAATGACCCATAATGGGTTCTATCCATGGGTCCATTGATTCTAGTACAATGAAATAGTATACTATGAGTCAAGATTGATTGAATTCCAATTGTCTGGCAGAACTTCCTCATCACCAATTATATCTTGCAGTACAGCAACCTTGTGGACATCTTCAGACTTGACAAGATTCATAATGTTCTAGGTCCTGAGGCACAAAAGTGCATGAGTTGATTGGCTTGAGAGGAAAGACCAGACATGAGATAAAAGGAGGCATCCATGGCTGAACAGCCACTTGATATCAATTGATGTAGCTAGAATAACAGATTAATATGTACTTGATTCATTCCAAGACTTGAATATCACTTACCTGATATTGTAAGATAGTCAAGAGCCATCCAATGCAAGCAGGGATACAAGGCATGATGCTCATATCACCACTTGAGCATGTTGGTGACATGTTCAACATCTGTGGAGAGATAATGGTCAAGTTCACCATGTAAATCAGTAGACTTAGGAGGTGCGAGCATGGATAAGTTGTGAAAGAAGTTGTTATTCTGTCCATAGAGGTGATCAGTGAAATATTGTCTTCTTTCTAGATAAGATCAGTAGAAATACTAATAAATGCTCATCAGACAACTAATCTTATCTCCACAGATAGTGAACCTGAAATGAGGTGAAAAGAATACTTTATTGAATAGTAAGTACTGTAAGTATGTTAATACTAGGTAGAAAACTATATAAGTGTGTACTCACCTCAGTGGTGTAACTAACTAAGGACACACGGAAAGTAGACCATACTTAGATAAGCTAACTGATACATTTGTAATTCCTACATACTCTTCCCTGGGCAAATTGCTATTAAAAACAAGTACCAACTTGTAGAAAAGGGTTAACTATCAGATATGTGGTTTGTTTGTCAATCTTCAATGAGGTTGAGGGAGATTGTACTAGTAATACTAATAATAGTCTGGGTTTCAGTAATGATAATGTACTGAATGTACTGTGGATTGTTGGGAAATGATCTGACAACTCTCAGGTTGCTAGGAGGGTAGTTCATTGCAACTAGGGTTGTTTCCCTAAGATGTGCTCTCAATAGACTTCCAATTGGCTCCCAGTTGGTTAGATGAGCTCAATTGGATAGATAGACTCTCAACATGTGTAACTCTTGCTAGCGATTCACACATGTTACTTAGATACACAGAATAGCTTATTTTAAACTGATTCTATTATGCACTAAGGAGTTGGCAATCAGCTTAAATGCTCAGCTAAAACCCCTTTCCCAAGGTGCTATTGAACTATTAGATTGCCCTATTAGCTGGGGATCTATTCCCTTTAGTTGCCCACTCTGGGGTTTTTTTTCTAAAGGTGTCCTAACTGTCCCTTATCCTAAGGGATTTAGTATGCTCCTAACTATGGATCTAAGTAGCTCTATTTATAGCATGGAAACTACTCTACACAGCCTCACTATCTATTTGTAAAGGGATGTACTTGTAAGCACTTGTTGGTTGAGTTCTTCTAAAATAGGAACTATTTCCTGAAAGAGGGAACTGTTCAAATGGGGCTGAATCATGCTCCTTATATAGTAATTTATATGTGGCTGTGCCAAAATATAACTCATACTGACTCATACTGACTTACCTTGACTTATCCTATTAGAAAATGACTAGCAATGACTCATGCTGTGCAAGGTCACATGCTCCATTTGCTTCTCTGACACTTGGCTAAGTACTTAAGGGTAAAAGAGATATTAAAGAAATGGATTGCTATACATATACTTGTAGGTAGTGTAAAAACTATATTGGAAGAAATCATTTGGTTTCTCAACAACCTGTAAGTGAACAAATAAGGAAAAATAGAGGTAAATACTAGACACTAGGGTCTATATGTCCCTTAATTAGCTAAGCATTTGGACTATGGAAATATAGTGAAAACTCAAATCTTGGGTCAAATATCTAGCATTTCTCATAGAATATATGTACATATCTATGATTCCACATCCAAACAATTTGGTGCAGGTCATCTGCAGGGAATGGAAAGCAATCATCCCTAATTGTACATTCAATCAAGGATAATCAAGCTGTGGTCTTTCATTATCTTTTTACTGTTCTTGATTAGGAAGAGAAGCTTCTTTCTCCTTTGATTCAGGGGAAGGTTTATTCTGAGTCAATTCATGAAGAACTCTCTCCATGTCTGCTATGGGAGGGAATGGGGATTCTAGGAAGTGAATTAACTCCATTCTATCTTCTAACAATCCATGCCTAATCAGGTCAATCTGCCTAATCCAGGAATATAGGTCATTATGATATCAATTACAAAGGCAGGCATGTCTGTAGATTGCATGGCAGTAGATTCAATGCCAGTGAACTGTAGGTGTTCCTTGGTTTTGACCATGAGTTATCACTCATACAGTAGCATGGTATTGTACTTGGTTGTTCTCTTCTTGCTCACGAACATGGTTCATGAGTTCAGTATGAAGGAATTGTAAGATATGTTTGAGTAGTTGTTGCTATTTACAAAGCTCTAGTACTTCTTGTACTGTTCCATTAGCATTAGCTATTTGTATCTGATGGTATTATGACTGCTACTGAGTAAGGTAATATGACTTTCTTATCTGAGTCAGTGCTTTCTATTATTTAAGATGGTATGTAGAGGCACTGCTTTCCAATGGTATGTAGGTAAGATGATAGGAATGATGTTGGTAATATCAGTTAGGATACCTTTGTTAACTTAAGCTTGTTGTTCTGGAGGGTCAGGATCTGGCTGTGGTGATTGCTCTTGTTCAGTGAATTGATGAAAAATCTCAGCTACAGTCCTTTCTGCAATTGATTGAAATGGTAGTGATAGCAAATTAACAAGTTCTGTTCACCTTTCTTCTTCTGGCAGATTTCCAATGGAATCTAAACTTCTCATTTGAATATATAAGTTGTTGTAGGTCTTGACAAATACTGTAGCATATTGATAGATAATCAGGCATTGTTGGCAATGCCAATCAGTCCAAAGGATTTCTCTTTCTGTCCCTTCAGTCTTTATATGCACAATAGCATGATAATAGAAGGGAATATGATCATCATCTCATAGTGTGTGATTATACAGCCAGTCATGTAGTGTATTGATGATTTGATTGCATAGATTGCAATGCAAGCTCAAGTTTCAGATAGTCACGTCAATGTCAGCCAGCTCTGCCATTTTTCCAGTGCTCTTTATTGTTTAAGGCGGTATTTAAGGGCAATGAAATTCCTATAGCAAGAATATGACTGTAACAATTACAGATGTACTAGGGATGTCATAGGAAACAAGGGGTTTGAGGTACACCTCATTTAGCATAGGAAAGTAGTATACAGGGAGGAGGTAATCTGGATACTTATCTACTCAAAGCTATCAAAAAGCCATCAATCTATCTATAACTGGAACTGATGTATCAGTGGAGTAAGGGGATAAGTTGGACATTGATACAATCTTGCCAATATCTGATGACACACAATAGGTGATCAACAAATATAGGATCTTCCTTTATTCAGGTGTAAAGTGTGATCTGATCATCACTGCTAGGAGGGCAAATAAACTCATGCTCCATAGCATAAGCAGTATGGGCACTGAGTTGGTGTATGTATACAAATGTGCTGATGGCTTAGTTGTGATTAAAACAGAGATTTGCAGCCATAATGGTCTTCTTGAAAAGGGTAAGTCTTGTTATTGAATGGCAAGTTGTGCTTACTGGTGGCAGGATTGATGGTAATTATGGTAGGCAATGGCAGAATGTGATAAGTTCTACAGCTTCAATGGTCGCTTAAGTAATATATGTGGTTAGATAGGCTCTATTGGCAATATCTGTAGTAATGCTGGGTCAATTGTTTGTGGATCCTGCTCTTGGTTTGATGAATTAGATAACACATATAGCATATTTTGTGAATATATTATTTGGTCTTGTAAGTTCCAGCCAAACTCAGTAAAAAAAATCATTGTTTGGTGTCCTTTCTGGTGTGCTCATTGGAAATGTGTTTCTAAGACTCCATTCAGTAGAACTAAATCTCTTAGTATTTTCTGCTGCTTGAACACATTGTTTCTCATTCGGGGTGAAGTGTGGGGATATGGAGGCAGATCTTGCTCCTGTTGCCCCTGATGGGCCTGCCCAGGCATATTCAGCATGTCTAAATCTCTTAATATATTATGAAAATGATTCCTGAATGGGTTATTGCTGTTTGGCATCATATTGACCAATTTCAAATGAGTCTTGCAATGTGGCTGGACTGGTTGGATAGTCTGCTATTGTGTTTCCTAATCTAGAATCTAGGATATATTGTATTTTGTAGGGGCTGAAGTACTCTTCTTTAAGAGTTTCCCTATCTTCATCCTCAAAAGCTATAGCTTCTTCATTCTTGATTGGTGTGTAAATGAACAGGTCTTGTTCTTTAGGCCACAAGAATTGATAGAACTTCACATTCTTCAGAATCTTGGCTATTCATTCCTTAGTGAATTTCTGAGTAGGCCTTTGTGGGCCAAAGTGTATATTCAGGGGTTTCAATGTTGTTATTGGACCATATGGTAAGGTTTTAGTGACCTTGAACTCCTGGAGGATTGGGGTAGAGATTGGCTTAATGTGTTGATCAATCCACTTATATGCTCTGTAGGTTCATACACAAGAGTATGATGTTAATCGGGTAAGTAGTCCTATAGACTCTCTGTCTAAATTCCTGGGCAAGTCCTGATCCTTGCTATATTCTTCATATGTTGCCTTAGTAGTTATTGTCTTCATCTGTAAGTGTGATAGTGGTTCTGCTACTTTGTTAGGCAGGCAATTACTAATAGTCAGTAGATCTTTTGTAAATGTATGTATCATCCTAATACAGTGTGAGATCTGTCCATCAGATATCACACATCAGACTATAGCTCCTATTGTAGTTCACAGCTACTGTATGCCTATATATGATCTTAGGATTATACAGGATCTGCATAGGCCAAATAGCTATATTTTATACTTCTAGTTCTTTTGTTTTACCATAGTAGGAATTCCTTCTGTTTACAATTGTATCCACCATACTCATGGTGGTAGCTCCATACTATTGCCAGCATAGCAACAACTATATATCATGTCTTCTTAGTTTAATGAGGTTGTACTCATTGTGTCGTATGACTAGATGACAAGGTTGTTATGTATTCATCTACTGTAGTCTACCTAAAGACTCAGTATATCTTCTCATATCTCTATGTGTGTGGGGAGCTAGATTTCACAGGAAATGGAAACATTCATAGTTGAAGTTATGTTCATCAACTAGGTCAACCATATGATCTTTTTTCTTATTTGGGCAGGATTTGTGCTCACATCTCCATGTTATCATAAAAAGGAATACAAAGGAAAGGGGGGGTATGTAAAAATATAGTAGGTAGTAATACAGTAGGGGAGGGGTGTCCTTCATAGCAATAGTAGGTGGAGGTGGACACTCTATACACCATCAGATCAGGCATGCTTGCACTTATACATCCGATGAGTTACTCATATTGGCAACAGCTGCAAAGGACATACCTCATGGTATGTTCAACTACTTCTAACTGGGATGTAGTGTAAGTCCTAGTTGACCTCTCTCATATGCAGAGTATGAGACTGAGGAAGGTGGAGATTTCCTGGTGAGTTGGTGGAATATTGAGGAGACAGGACATACCTGGGCCTATGTGCCTCAAACAATAGTGGGGGGAAGGGAAAAGTCCACTCCAAGATTGCTAAGGACATTGTTATGGTTTTCTTACTCATTAACAGTGTCTATCTTTTTTCCTATTGCAAACACGTTCATGCCTTCCTCAGCATGTATCGGACTATTTGGGTTTTCAGCTTATTTCTTGTTAGCCTGCTAAATCCTACGTTTGTTATCCTTTGATTGTTCTTTTCCTTTCTTTTCTCGTATGTTCTTCAGACAGTAACTCCTTGGCCGATTCTCTCACATCGATCTCGTAGTCCTTATCTCCATCTTACACTTTGCTGACGTGTCCCCTTACCTAATCATTCTATACCATTCTCTCACCTTCTATGATGACACATTGTATAGTACTTAACACCATTGCCTGTACTATTATTTCTTACACTCGTTCTGTGCAATCTAGTGTCTTTCTAGTGTTCTTAGGCCGATTGCCTTCATCCCTCATTTCTCGTCCATCATAGACCCTAGGAAGTCTGATTGACTTCAACCTTTGACCTTCATCCTTCGACACCATCACAATCTTGTCTCGAATATCTCTTCAGACACAGTGTCTTTTTGTAAGTACCTCCTAAAGAGTATTTCGTTCTCTTGAAATTCCTTTGTGTACGCTATGCATAACAAAAGAATGAGGGTTTTCTTTCATCCCTCCCATCAAGGAGTAGGACATCCCCACCATCAGTAAAATTTCTGACTGCAGCCTTTGACAAGCCTACAGGCTCCCACCTGAGCAACCTGAACTAAACTCTGACATCAAGGTTGATTTTCACAACACTGAACCCCCTCGCACCACTGTCAACCCATACCAAACCACTGCCCCAGTACCCCTTTGCTCCCCAGAAACCCCCAGACAACCACGAACCCCAGTACCCCCTCATATCCTCACTCGTCCACCAACTCCTCCCATGTCTCGCCCCACCAAACTAAAGGCCACCCTCCCAGCTGATTTTTCTGGAGAACCTGCTGACTTTGTCTGATGAATTAAGGCCATGCATGCCTACTTCTCCATCAATCCTACCTTGTATACCACCGACAACAAACGAATCATGACCACTCTGAATAAGATGAGCCAAGGACATGGCATCTCGTTCTCGGAGATGTGGTATGATCGGACGGCCGACATTGCTGTCCCTGCTAGTGCAAAGACCTTCGTTAAATTCACTGAAAACTTTGAATCCATATTTTACCCCTTCGACACCAAAGCCACTGCCCACCACGAACTTTCCAAACTAGTCCAGAAATTCTTCCACTGCTCTGATGGGATCACTGAAGATAGTTTCCAGAAATACATCACTGATTTCCAGAATCTCTCTGCTCGTACTGGAATCACTGATGATGTCACCCTCATCAACCAATTCTCCCTTGGACTTGACCAACAACTTGCCATCATGATTTTTTTTATGGTGGTCATTCCCAACTCCATTAGCAGTTGGATTGATCAAGCCAAGATGTTCCATGCACAAAAAATGCATATCCTCACTCTATGAGGAGGAAAAATGTATTCTTCCCCTCATTTCCTTTCTTCCAGAGACTTCAATACCATGGATGTCAACACTCTCATGATCTCTAAACTCACCCCCCAGAAACACGCGAAATGCATTCAAGAAGGACGGTGCTTCCATTGCCAAACTGTTGGACATAACATCATCTAATGCACCAAATTTAGGAACACCACTGCTCGCCCTCCCCCTTGTCCTCTCACAATTCACTCTACCAAAACTGCACTGTCCCCTGCTGCCTCCATAGAAATGTCTACCACTGACCTGCATGAAACTTGATTCATGCATGCACATAGCAAAGCAGTCACTCAAGAAGTGGAATTTCCACAGCCTCCTGTGGACCACACCCTTTGATACCATAGGGAAGGATAGCCCCTATCATGAGCTACATACCCCTATTTTTCCAGATTTTTCCACCTACTGGTTATTGAGATATTGATTAATCTCTCTAGTCAAACCCTTACACTTGCACATTTGTACATAGCAAACTATTTCTTTGATTTCTCTTTATTTATCTGATTACTTAGCTAAGTGCAAGTGAGACGAAGTGATCATGTGACCCTTAGCTACCATGTGACCTTGTCCCCATTAGTCTGTACAGCCCTGCACAGCATAGCCAGCCTCTTTGGCAGAGCATTCCAGATTTGGACTCCTTTGCTCAAAGTGCTTTCCCTTAGTGTGCCTGGGTTTGACAGCTTGTGCCTAGCATTAGTAAGCGATTGTGCCTTAATTTATAAGCCACCAAGCCCTCTGATTGGCTAGCACAGCCTCCTGTATTTATGTATATAAAGAGAAGCATTTTGGCCTGCAGAGGGAATCTCATCTGATAAGAGATTCCCTGGGAAACTTAATAAGATCCTAATAAGGCAGGGTACCCCAGAGCGAAGAAAATAGGAGTTTAGAACTACTATTAGGCTATTAGGACTTGTACCTAAATAAAGGACAAGTACCTAAGACTATCCTTTTGGGAGAAACCTCTTTTTGGGCAACAAAAGGCATCTGGTCCCTATTAGTAAGCAACCTAAGCATCCTGTAGTACCAAATAAGGGCTACACTTCACTTTTCTAAGCCAAACTTGCCTGCTCCTTAGATAAGACAATAAGATTGAGTTACATAACCTTTCTGAGTCTACTAAGTGTACTGTCAAGTTAACTACCAACCAAGAACTAAGCATCTTGACATCTTGACATCCCAGCATATTGCTGGATTACTCCACCATCTTGACATCTAAACTTCTTGCCATCTAGATGTCATATTCCTAGGGCAAGCTGTTATCCGTTTGATTAGCATCCCTAAGCAAACCCTTGCTAGGGCACGTTAGCACTATCTCCCTATAGGCTGTCCTACTACACATTTGTTACAGTTACTACCCTAAGGGGTTTTGCGAGTTTCCTATACACAAATCATTAGCATTAGGCAAGACATAGGTCAAGTTCCTAAATCGCCCACCTCTCGTACTATCCAAGTACAAGCTTTCATGGTTGCTAGCCAACCTATTGCCATTAACTTGACCCCATTAGATGTGTGATTCACCTAGGATCACCTTTACTAACTGTTACAGTTTTTCTCCTTTTCCCTCATCTTTATCTTTTCCTCTTTCCTTGACGAGTACACCTTTTCTTAGGTCTCTCACGGACGATATGAGATGTAGGTCTTTTAGTGATTAGTCCTTTTCATTCTATGTTTGTACTTCTTTGATCTTCTCTATCGCTTTCCTTCCTGTTCTATGGATGACTATCTCCTCGGCCGACTCTCTTATGTCGGCCTCGTAGTTCCTATCTCTTCCTCGTGTTACTGCAGATGACGCGTACATTTACATCATCATTCTCTTACCTTCCTCACTATTCGATGATGACACGTCCCTATGTTTACATCATCATTCTCTTACCTTCCTCACTATTTGATGATGACATGTCCCTACGTACTTATACCCGCCAGTCATATACTTGTATTCTCATTCTCGTTCTACGCAATCATAGTGTACTCTTGAATCCTGCAGTCCAATTGACTCAGTATCTTCGTCTCTCGTCGCCACTCGTAAATCCCTGATGTCCAATTGACTCAGGCCTTCGTCCTTCGTCCCTCGAGTACCTTTGAAACCTCGATTCTGTTACTTGCTCTGACGTTGAGTCTCTTTGTGAGTACCTCCAGAGAAGTAATCCCTCGAGACCATCCTTTGTGTATGCTTCGCGTAACACTAACCAGATTTTAGACTGAAACCATCTTTAACAACCAATCTGTAAACTTACGTGGAGGATTGGCAAACAAACCACGGCTCCTGGTACACTATATCTCCCCTTTTATCTGGAACTATTTCCATTACCTCTAACTCTGCCAAGGGTAGACTTCTTGTACTTCCCTTGAGCAAAGTGTTCTAGCCCGTGGAGACAAGACACGTTATCTGTGGACCACCGTTTTTTTTTTGGTTGGTTCTTCATTGTTTGTCTAGAAGGAAGACACTGCATTTTGTTTTCTTCTTTCCAGACTAGACTTATTATATCATACTCCATTCCCATTATATGATTTTCATTCTTGTATCCAGTCTGCATTGATGCCTGGCCATCTGGCAGTGTTCAAGGTGACTTATTCATTTCATATCACATTTCATTCCTTGGCTTACAAGCTAATGGCCAAGAAAGTTTAGTCTGTTCTGGCTTCTCTTGAGGGGGAGTACCAAGTACTCTGTCAGTTACCTGATAACCCATTAGCTGGACTTCTCCCATTATCTACACACCCCCCTGACTTCACCCCTAGTTTGCAATTTACATAGGAATGTGCTGATGCCCTTGACCTTGATCCTGCCAACTGGTTGTGGCTGGAGGAACTCAAGCTAGTCTGATGGATATTCCACATATACAAGAAGACCTTTGCTTGGATCCCAACTGAGTAAGGTTGCCTAGACAAGCAGTAATTCCTGCCAGTGAAAATACCAACCATACTTTATACCCCTTGGGTACTCTGCAACATTCTGGTCCTCCTATCCTCATGGAACTAGGCCATCCAATTCATCAAAGACCATATCACCTCTGGTGTATATTAGCCATCTGCCATAGCCTACTGATCCCACTGGTTTTGCATGCTCAAGCAGAATGGTAAGACACTCCAGCTCATTCATGACCTTCAGCCACTCAATGCTGTTAATATTTGAGACTCATCTGCTCCCCCATTTGTGGAGCACTTCATTAAGTTATTTGATGGCTATGTAATCTATGGTATGATGGATCTGTTCATAGGATATGACCACTGCCCACTTCGTGTTGATTCCTGAGACATGACAACATTCAATAGCCCACTTGGCCCCCACCATCTTGCTACTCTCCTGATGGGTTACACTAATGCTGTCCAGGTCTATCAGGCAGATATGTCTGTTATCTTATAGGATAAAATCCCCAACCACACTGAGCCATTCATCATTGACATGCCAGTCAAGATCAAGACCACCCAGTATCAAAGACCAGATGAGTCTTATGAAACCATTCCTGAGAATCCTGACATTAGGTTGTTTATTTGAAAGCATCTGATTATTATTAGTAGAATCTTTTAATGCTTCAAGAACATCAATATCACAGTCTCTGCCAAGAAGTTTGCTCTAGCAGTACTGTTGGCCACTATAGTTAGGCACAAGTGTACCTTCAAAGGACATGTTACACATGAGGCTAGGATCCAGAAGATACAGGATTGGCTAGAGTGCAAGAATCTGACACAAGTCTGTGGGTTCCTAGAGACCTGTGGAGTGAAATAACCCTAGAGCATAGCTCCCTTAGGTTGCCAAAAGATACTTGGACTTGGATAGGAGTGATGAGAGAGTAGGCTTGTCAGGCCAAGTAAGAGTTTTTCTTATGGTGCTTTAGGGGAAAACACCAAGAGAACTACAGTAGACTGGAGTTCTCTGGAACTGACATTGAGTCTTAAGTACCTACTAGAGGTATGTACATGTTGTGATCATATCTAACAATCTGGAAACAAAAGGGAAAAGGGCATAGGGTAGAATATAAGTGAAACATGTGAGGCCAACACATAGTGTGGCAGAATGGAAATGAAGTGAAACATAAGTGAAACACATGTATCAAAGAATGGAAGAGAAGCATGATCGAATACTTCTGTGAAAAGGCAGAACATAGATCCAAAACGGAGATGTGAAACAGGGAAAATGAGAAGTCTTGTGCATGAAATGGAGTGAAGAGGTGAAGCAACTATGATGCACAAGATAAGGGCAAGAGACAGCGAGATAAGATAAAAGATAAGATTGTCTGTTGTTATACGTGGAAAATATTAAATCCAATGAACATAGGGGTATGGGAATATACTGATCATAACACTACCCCCCTTCTAAGAATTGACTTCCAGGTGATTCAAGAGCAGTAACTTGTACTCGGTATAATTCACATAGGGATTAAATAATTTCTTGAACTGAACAAAGGTCATGGACAGTTTTTGTAGGGTATTTGGATGGAGGATGTGGAATTCATGGATGGTGTCCTGAGTACCAGATAGATTCCTGAGTGGTTCCCATATATGATCTGTCTCTTCAAAGCCTTTCCAATGCACCAGGTATTTGAGGTGACATCCCTTCAAGCAGGAATCGATCAAATAATCTATTTCGTGAACTTCTTCGCAGTCCTCAGTGATATCAACCAGGCTGGGCTGGATAACAGGTTGACCAGGCAACCATTCCTTATAGGGTTTGATGTGAGAGATGTTCACAACATCATAGATTTTCATTCCCCTGGGAAGTCTAAGCTTAACCACATTGGGGCCCATGAGTTCTAGAATGGGAAAGGGGCCAAGCCACCATTCCATTAACTTTTTGGATTGGCACATCAAGCGCAGGTTATCTGTGGCTCACCAGACCTTATCTCTGACCTGATACTGTGGAGTTTTGGACTGGTGTTTGTCTATTTGAGCTTTCATTCACTCTTGGGATGCCTGTAGACTATTTCTTGTTTCCTCCAAAGTCTTGCTCATCAAATTGGCAAACTCCATAACAGCTGGTGCTTTGAAGACACATTGTTCCACATCCATATGGGGGACATATGAATGTGTGACTTTGAAAGGGATTTTCTTTGAAGATGCCGAGATCTTCAAGTTATATGAGAATTGGGCGATTGGAAGCCAGTCCAACCATCTTTCCTGCTTTTTGGTGCAGAACATATAGAGATACTACTGGAGATCTTGATTCATGCATTCCATTTGTCTGTCTGTTTGCGGGTGGTATGTAGTAGATAATTTAGACTTAATTTTGAGGCGTCTGCAAACATCTTGCATAACCTGGGAAGCAAACTGTGGTCCATGGTCTGATACAATTGACCAGGGTAAACCATGGTTCTTCCAAATGTGGTGTAAATATAATTTAGTTGTATCCAGCACTATGACTGTTTTGTTGCATGGGATAAATATGGTTTCTTTAGAAAACTGATCTACAATGATGAGGATAGAGTTAAGGTCATCAGAGGAGGGAAGATCGGTAATGAAATCAGCAGATATGTCCTGCTAGGGACTTTCTGGAATGGGAAGAGGAATTAATGTGCCTGCCAGGGCTTTGTTATCTCCTTTCATGCATGCACAGCAATTGCATCAAGCAACATAATCTTTCACATAAATGGTCATGTTAGGCCATCAGTAACTTCTTCTAAGAAGTTCTATGGTCTTTTCATAACCAGGGTGACCAGCAACTGGTGAGTCATTACATGTTTTTATAATGGATAAACGAATGGTTTCTTCATCAGGGACAAAGGCTTTTTCTTCTTGATTTCATAATATTTTGTCAATATGACATACTCCATGCTTCTTACATAGCTCTTTGACTTCACTCTCTTTGAGCATGTGTAGCTTCTATTGAAATAGTTAGGTTTCATTATAATAACCTTATCCTTGTCTGGGTCGCTCTTCATGATTACTAATTCATCTTGACCCATGACATCATTGTTCTAGACCGGTGATATCATCCTTATTTCTTATCTTTATGATGTCATCATATTATATCATTATGGTGAAACATCACATCATTTTCTTGACATATTGCACCATACCATGCACACCTTCTGCCATTGGCTGCTTACTGCTGTGCATTACATAGCCTTTATCCTTTTAGGATATTTTCACAATAGGTACACACAATCGCTGTACACTATATAAACCTGGCTCCTACAGAGCCCAAAATCTAAGTTCTTTACTTCATATCACATTGTGAATAACTTCTAGCAACTAGCTTGCAAGTACGCTCTACAGCAAGTGAGTACTCTCCCTCACTGGATTTACCCTTCCATTGTTGCCTCTGCACCAAGAGAGACCTAGCAATCTCTTTAGCTTCTTCTTAATGGAATATAGAATTTGTTCACTTTCATCATGGATTGCAACTGGTAGGGTCCATATCCACTTTGGCAAAATCATCATGATTCCTTTGTTATTGTGTTCTATGCCAATTGTGTGATCCTCTCTTCTAGAGAGTGTATCAGCCTTAACATTAGTAGCACTGGGCTTATAGATGAATTGGTAGTTAAACTGCAAGAGCCATTGCCACCATCGGACCTGTCTGCAATTTAGGTTTTGTGACTTTATAAAATACTGTAAGTTGGCATGGTCGTTCCAGATCTCAAACTGGAGATGGAAGCCTTCTAGGTAGTGTTGCCAGATCTCCAATGCTTGGATGATGCTCAGCATCTCCTTATTAGCAATAGGATACTGTAGTTCCATTCAGTGGGTGTCATACTGTGGCTGGAAAAGGCAACTGAGTGCCACTTGTCTTCTTTTAATATGCTTAATACAGCTCCTGTGGCGCAGTTGGAGGCATCAGTTTCTAAACAGAATTGACAATCAATGGATGTGCAAACTGAGTGTAGTCCTTGATGAACCTTCGATAGAAGTTGGCAAGTCTAAGAAAGCTACAAACTCCTTTGACTGTCTTTGGTTCTGGCCATTCCAGGATGGCTTTGACCTTAGAGTTGTCCATTCTAATTCCATTGACACCAATCATCATGCTGAGAAACTTGACTTCCTTCTTGGAGAAGAAACACTTTTCTGATTTCACGAAGAGATCATTTTTCTTTAATCTCTGCAATACTTCACGCACAATTTTATTGTGTTCATCTGGGTCATCTATCTTTGTAAATATTATGAGGTCATCAATGTAGACCACAATTACGTCTTCCATATCAGTGAATATTTCATTTATTATGGCTTGAAAAGTGCTGGGGGAATTGCATAGCCCAAAGTACATGACTATGGATTTGAATGCTTCTTTGTAGCAGATGAAAGTGATCTTCCATTCATTTCCTTCTTTGATACAGATGTTGTTGTAGCCCCATCAAAGATCCATCTTTGTAAATAGCTTAGCCCCTTTTAGCTTATTCACCAATTGGGAAATTAAGGGCAGTGGGTAGTTATTCTTAACTGTATGTTTATTTAGATAATGGTAATCCTGTATCATGCACTTTTTGCCGTTTTTCTTAGAAATGAAGAATACTGGTAAGATTTAAGGGAATTTGGAGGGATAGATGTATCCTTTAGCCAGCTGATTGTCTAGAAAGGTGGTGACTTCCTCCTGTTCTTGTATGGATAGAGGGATTATGCAGCCTTTCTTGGGTTCAAATATATCTTTAAAGTCAATGGTGTGATCCCATGGTTTTCTTATTGGCATCCTTTTGGATTCAGCTTTGCTGAACACTTTTAGATAATTGTAGTACTATGGGAAAACAAGCTCCTCTGCTACTATGTCTGTCTTTTGCTTATCCTCTAGGGTATGGATTGTGGCATGGACTTGATATTGGATATCCTCTTCTTGTTTTTTGATCATTTGGATGAAGACCAGCTTATCTTAGAGGGCGTGACAGTACCTTGGGCAATGTGTCATTTATACTGAGCCCTTGACTCAATCTATGATATTGGATATCCTCTTCTTCCTTTTCAATTATATGGACAAAGACTGGCTTATCTTGGAGGGTGTGACAATGTCTTGAGCAACATGTCACTCATACTGAGCCCTTGATCCAATCTATTTCCAGGTTGTGACGTTTCAGCCAAGAGAATCCAAGGATCAGAGCATTCTTTCTGAGGTCCATTACTTCAGCTGTAATCTTTTCATGATGACCCTGGTACTTGATTATAAGGTCTACTAAATGCATGATGTTCCCTGTGGAATTCTTTGTTCCATCCACATTGAACACAGGAATAGCATATCTTAATTTACTCAGTGGAAGTTTCAGCTTCTTTGCCCAAGATTTGTCAATAAAGATCGTGTTTGTGCCACTGTCAAGCAGGGTGTTAACTTTTGTAAGGGAGTGGTGCATGCTCAAGGGCACAACTTGGATTAATAACATGATTTCCTGTGTAGGGTTGATATTGCATACAAAAGCTTCTTCTGAGATTTCAGAGGGAAATTAACTGAAAGATGAAGTTTTGATAGTATCTTTTTCTTTGAGTTAGGAGAATTAAGCACAGGTTTAACATCACTGCTGAGCTCACTAGGAGACTCCCCTGGTGTATAGGTAAATGAAGAAGATCCAGCTGAGTTATCATTGTCTGACTCCTCAACCGGAAGGGGAAGATATTTATTGTGGAAAGAACCCTTGGAATATTCAGATAAGTTCCTTGGATTTAGGCTTTTCCTAACTTCTTTCAGATAGCCTCCTGATCCTTGAACCAGGCAGCAGCCTCTTTGAAGCTCATACTTTTTATGAACTTAGAGAAGTCCTATCTCTTTTCTTCTTTCTTCAAGGCTTTGCAGACCTCACATTCATTATCACTACTTGTGGTGCTTTTTCCATCATTTCAGGATGTGTTCACTTCACACACATTACAGCTGCTCTTTTTCTTACAGCCTTTCTTGTGCTGACCCCCAAGCCATTTGGAGGAGGGGTAAGTGACAATCAGCTTTGGATAATTCTTGGTAAAATGTCCCTTTTTGCCACAATTGTAACAACCTTTGGTGGTGGCTCCAATGTCCATGGCATTCAGATCCTTTTTTGAATATTGTGGTACTGAAGTACACTTCTGAGTTCTATCCCTGATGAAGTCAAGGGATTCTTGGGCTGTGCTGACTCTTCTGATCTCCTGGAGATAGAGGGCAGGGGAGATTTAGTGATTTCCTTCTCTAAATATTTGAGCAATTATGGCTGCTTGCATGTTCTTTTCCAACAAATCAACTGTGTGGGAGGTATCAATGTTGGCTTGATGGTAGAGTGCTTCCCATCAAATGATGAAGTCATCGGTGAGTCCATCTCTTTGAAAGCATTTCATAAGTTGGGTGTGGGCCCAGTCCTTCTGGTTGGTACTCCTGAAGAGCCCTTCCAGTTCATCAATGAGTGTAGGCCAGTTGTACTACCTTTCTTGTACTAGACGGATCTGTGTGAATCCTCTGGCTTTTGCTCCTTTTAGGTGTGACAAAACTGACACCACTGCTTCATATGAGGCAGGAGCAATAGTGTTGGCATTGACTTCAAGCCAAGCCTTTATTTTTGCCCACCATTCTTCAAACTTAGCTTTGAATCCATTGTATTCTCCTGGGTCTGCAAAGACTTCCACTTGTCACGATGTTTCATCCAGTGCTTCTTCTTCTTGAGGCATGGCAGCAGTGAGGACATTGAATCTTGTCATTAGTTGGTTGTTGATATTTGTTAATTGCATCACTTGATTTGCAACCACCTGTAAATCTGCCATGCAATTGTTGAATTCTGCTAAAATAGCAGTGATCTTATCCTCCCACGAGATTGTTCCATTTTGAAGAATCTGATTGATATGTGTAGACATAGTTATGTAAGGGGAGGGGGTTTCTTCTCTACTTGGTATGATAGTGTTCTAGTTTGCATAAGGAGTTAGGGAGTTGTAGACTTATTCTAGAATATTCAGGGTCACTGGCCCTGTCTCTTGTGATTTGGTAATTTGTGATTCTTTTCTTTTTAGTCAACTTCTTAATTTCTGGCCTTACTTCTTCCTCATCATGTTTCTTCCTTTTGTGGCTAGGTTCTGTGATTGGTGACAGGAAAAGGGGACTTAGAGGTAATAGCTCTCTTTCTTCTCTCAATTGTAGTTCTTCTATGAAGGGAAATAATTGGCACAGCTCTTGGAGCAAAGATCAAATATGGACAGATAAGTTTACATCCAAGTGGCTGGATAGAAGGTCATTCAGATCTATGGAAAAATCTTCCACTGCTGAGTGCTGAGATGCTCTCTTAATGGATAAGTCATCAAGATCTCCCAATTCTAACTTAAATGCCACTCATCTGATAATGCTCTCCTTGTCTGAAGTGAAAGAGAAGTCAGATGGTTATAAATCCACTTCTAAGTGCCTTAAAAATTCTGATGTGGCTGAGAGCAAACATGGTGATTGTTACGGTTTTTCTCCTTTATCCTCGTCTTTACCTTTTCTGCTTTCCTCGTCGAGTATATCGCTTCCTTGGACTCTCGCAGACAACATGGGACGTAGCGGTACTCATCATTAGTCCTTTTCATTCTTCGTTCTTTCTCCTTTGATTTCCCTCTTAGTTTTACGAACACTGATCTCCTCGGCCGATTCTCTTACATCGGCCTTGTAGTTCCTATCTTTCCCCTCGTGTTACTGCGGATGACGTGTGTGCTTACTTCATCGTTCTCCTTCTACGATGATGCGTCCCCTAGTACTTATACCCACTTGTCGTGTACTTGTATTCTCTATTCTCGTTCTACGCAATCATAGCGTACTCTTGATTCCTGAAGTCCGATCGACTCAGTCCTTCGTCCCTCGTCCTCTTTGTAAACTCCCTGCAGTCCGATTGACTCAGGCCTTCGTCCATTGACCTTCGAGTAACCTAGTACTTGCTCTGACGTTGAGTCTCTTCGTGAGTACCTCCAGAGAAGTAATCCCTCAAGTCTCCTCTTTGTGTACGCTTCGCGTAACAGTGATGGTGATAGGGTTCTTTCCACACCCTGTAGGTCTGCTGATTCCGCTGGCAAGGCTGTATGCTCTAAAGTGTCCACTACTTCATCAGTACTTGGCTCAGCTACTCTAGCCAATGCCACATACAAATGGTTAGATGGGCCAACTCAACCCAAAGTGAAAGGGAAAGAGTGAAGGAAATGATGGAAGGTGATCAGCACTAGCTCTACCATAAGCTCCTAGTGTAACAATCCTTCATGGGGACACACTTGTGTTGTATTGAATAAAGTCATGTTCAGTTGGCAAGGTAAGGGGTAAGATGTGGAGTCTAGTTCTAATAAAACAACCCTAGAGCATACAGTGAGGTGCAAAACCGTTGCAATGTCTAACCTCAAACTGGGGCGCGAAGCGCCCCGCAATCACTTGTGGGAATTTCACTTTGCTTTGGTGGAAACAAATAAAGTACAAACCCTTAGCTACAACTTTGTCCCCAGGGTCATGTGATTTCGCTTACATACTGCAAAGATACATCCATTTCAAAACACCAATACCATTGCAACAGTTTTGCACCTTTTGCTTTCCAGGGTATATTAGTACTTGGTATAGCCTCCCTTTGCCTTGATAACTGCTTCAATCCTTCTAGGCATGCTCTCTATCAACTTCTGACACTCTTCAACTGCTATCTCCTCCCAATCAACCTGAACTCTCTCCCACAATTCATGAATTCCCTTAGGAGAGGAATCATGATCTGCTAGTCTTCTTTTGAGATAACCCCAGAGGTGCTCAATGGGATTGAGGTCAGGAGACTGTGCAGGCCATACCATAGTATGAAAATCCTGCTCCTGAAGCCAATCCTTCACCTTTTTGCAAGTATGTTTGGGGTCATTGTCCTGCTGAAAGATGATGTCAGGAGGATCAAGACCATAAAACTGCAAAGAATTGAGCAGTTCATCCTTCAAAATCTGAAGGTAAAGGTCCCCATCCATCCTACCATCAATCTTGGTAGCATAGCCAACTCCCTGCCAAGTCATACAGCCCCACATCATCAAAGAACCTCCTCCAAACTTCACTGTACCTTCCACCAGCCTATCACTTAGCCCTTCCCCTGCCTTTTTCCACACCCACTTGCGCCCATCTGACCCTAGGCGATTGATTTTGGTCTCATCAGACCATACTACCTTCTTCCAGTCCTCCAGAGTCCAATCTTTATGAGCATAAGCAAAGTCTCGACGAGCCCTACGATGCTTGGCTGAAAGGAGAGGCCGTTTGGACTTGACCACAGCTTTCATACCTGTCTTCCTCAACTGTCTGCGCACTGTGGAGGTAGAGAGAGGCTGGTTGACTATATTGGTGAGTGCCTTGGTCACCTGAACAGCATTCTCTGCCTTTCCAGAGGAGATAAGACGAACGGCATGCCGGATATTGGCAGAGGAAAGCTTGGATGGACGACCTCCAGTAACTTTTTGAAGCTCAGAACGCTCTTTGGAGCGTAATCTGGATATGGTAGACACATTAAGACCAGTAGTGGATGCAATAGAGTGAGCAGATTGGCCAGCATCAAGCATAGAGAGGATGGTTTGTTTTTGAGTAGAAGAGATGGTTCTCATGATGGTTGTGGTTGGAAACAAAGATGCGTGTGAACTATTTTAAACTCAGACATGCTTCTAATATGTGTATGTTTGTTTGTATGACCAAACATAACCAAATAACACTTGATTTCAATGTAATGAGCAAAGGGTGCAAAACTGTTGCAATAGTATTGATGTTTTGAAATGGATGTATCTTTGCAGTATGTAAGCGAAATCACATGACCCTGGGGACAAAGTTGTAGCTAAGGGTTTGTACTTTATTTGTTCCCACCAAAGCAAAGTGAAATTCCCACAAGTGATTGCGGGGCGCTTCGCGCCCCGGTTTGGGGTTAGACATTGCAACGGTTTTGCACCTCACTGTAGTTCCCTTAGGTTGCCAAAAAATACTTGGACTTGGATAGGAGTGATGAGAGAGTAGGCTTGTCAGGCCAAGTAAGAGTCTTTTTTATAGTGCTTTAAGAGAAAACATCAAGAGAACTAGACTGGAGTTCTCTGATGCTGGCATCAAGCCTTAAGTACCTACTAGAGGTATGTATATGTTGTGACTGTATCTAACAATCTAGGAACAAAAAGGGGAAAGGACATAGGGTAGAACGGAAGTGAAACATGTGAGGCCAACACATAGTGTGGCAGAATGGAAATGAAGTGAAACATGAGTGAAACACGTGTATCAAAGAATGGAAGAGAAGCATGATCGAACACTTCTGTGAAAAGGTGGAACATAGATCCAAAACAGAGATGTGAAATGGGGAAAATGAGAAGTCTTGTGCGTGAAATGGAGTGAAGAGGTGAAGTGACTATGACATACAAGATAAGGGTGAGAGACAGTGAGATAAGATAAAAGATAAGATTGTCTGTGTTACACATGGAAAACATTAAGTCCAATGAACATATGTAGGGGTATGGGAATATACCGATCATAACAGGAGTGGTATGTATTTTCATCCAGAACTTCACTGCTATTGCTAGATCACTCATCGGTCTTACAAGGAAATGTGTCTCCTTTGAATGGAAAGATGTCCAACATAATGCAATAACTCATTTGAAAGACAAGATCATTAAGTCTCCTGTGCTCTACCACTTGGACTACAAGTCTGGTCAAGAGGTATATAGATTTTGCTGTGGACACCTTGGTCATAGCAGTTGGCTTCATTCTATCATAGGAAGGTGAGAATGACATGCACTATCTGAACTGCTTTTGTTCCATCAGCCTCACAAGTGTCAAAAGCTAGTACTCCCAGGCTAAGTTCAAGCTGTACAGTTTGTTTCCAGCACTCCAGGCAGTCCATGTCTTTATTTTCAGAGCAACTAACCTTGTCATCGAAATAGATATGAAGTACATGAAGGGTATGATAAACAACCTGGATTTACAGCCAAATGTGTCCATCAACCAGTGGATCACCGGTATTCTCTTGTTTCATTTCAAGCTTTGTCATATTCCCACTGCTAGGCATGCTGGTCCCGACAGACTATCTCACCATCTTTCTATTGAAACTTTTGATTATCATTCATGACTTACAACATGACTGACTACATGTGACTGACATGTCAATCATGCTTGTATATTTCATATACAAAGTCTGGGTTGCTCTTCATGATTACTAATTTATTTAGACCCATGACATCATTCTTATCATTCTTATCTTTCAGATGATGTTATATTATATTATTATGGTGCCATAGCACACCATTCTCTTGGCATATCATGCTATTATTGCAGAATACAGTGTCTTATCTCTTATCTCTTGATAAGAGATCAATATGTACAAACAAGTAGTTGTCCCTACTTAAACTGAGGCCCTTCCACCTTTAAAATACTAAGCTTTCATTTCAACCCCTGAGTGTGAGTTTCCAGCATTCCTACTTGCATCTGTGCTCTATCCAAGTAAATATTCTCCCTCACTGGCTCTTCCTTCACTATTGCCTCTGCACCAAATGAGACCTAGCAATCTCATTAGGTTATGAGCCCCACTTAGGCATTAAGGCTGTCATACCAATACCTTATAATGCCTTGTGATGTATAGTGCACTTGTGCTTGGTATGTTCCATCTCATTATTACAACAATAGATACAATGCTTGGACTAATGGTATATATCCATCAGGTTCTTGGAAATCCTGGCCTGCTGCTTTTAGCAGAGCTCCATCTCATCCTCCCTTGTATTGTGATGAGACAAACACTGACACCTTCTCCTCTTCGTCATCTTGATAAGACTCCTACCACTTGTCCTACTTGACTACAAGAGGTTAGTCATGTTTCCATACAACCACCATCCCATTTGTGCATGTGGAAGTGTCACTCTGACTTTGATAAAGACAATTGTTCCTTACTCTGCAAAGACAATTGCAGTCATTCCAACTGCACAAATCATCATCATCCAAATGTTTATTTGATCCCTCCTGGAGAATTTTATTCTCCTTCTCATCCTCCTCATCCCTCGTCTCCTTTGAGTATCACTCAGAGGATACAATCTTCATTGATTTCTCACATACTCTGTCATCCTCCAGACTCTCTCCTTTTTTATATTGACACTCCAGCTTCTTTCACTCATCCTCAATTCTCTTATTCTCTTTGTAGATTACATTTAAATTCATTATATTCTTCTACATCTCCTCCTTCATTCTCTATTTATTATGATGATATCATCTACCTTGATCTCTTTCAACTTCCTTCCAATCCTTGCCCCTCATCCCCTTCACTTTGCCAAGCTCCCTCTTCAGAATGAGTCATCTGGTTCAACCTTACCTGGTCTGACCTGGCCTTTGTCTTTGCCTTTGGAAATATACCAGAAATCAATACCTACTCCTTCTGTTCCCTTCCAAACAGATACCATCAACAACAACAGCAATCCTTTGCTAATTAATCCCACTCTCAACAACAAACTGATATTCTTTCCTCAACCTTTTTCTCCTCTGATGTGATTCCAATTATATAATACTCTGTGTTATGATTAGTATATTCCCAAACCCCTATGTTCATTGGACTTAACGTTTTCCATGTATAACTACAGACAATCTTATCTTTTATCTTATCTTGCTATCTCTTGCCCTAATCTCATGTGTTATAGTCATTTCACCTCTTCACTCCATTTTACGTATGAGACTTCTCATCTTTTCCATTTTACATATGTTTCTCATCTCCATTTTGGATCTATGTTTCACCTTTTCACAGAAGCATTTGATTATGCTTCTCTTCCATTCTTTGATACACACATTTCACTTGTGTTTCACTTCATATTCATTCTGCCACACAGTGTGTTGGCCTCACATATTTCACTTTCATTTCATCCTATGTCCTTTCCCCTTTTGTTCCTGAATTGTTAGATATAGTTACAATATATACATATCTCTAGTAGGTATTTAAGGCTCAATGCCAGCGCCTGAGAACTCCAGTCTAGTTCTCTTGGTGTTTTCCCCTAAAACACTATAAGAAGGACTTCTACTTGGCCTGACAAGCCTATTCTCAATCACTCCTATCCAAGTTCTGGTATCTTTTGGCAACCTAAGGGAACTACGCTTTAGGGTTGTTTCATTAGAACTAGACTCCACATCTTATTCCAATGAAACATGACTTTGTTCAATGCGATACAAGTGCATTCCCATGAAGAATTGTTGCACTAGGAGCTTATAGTAGAGCCAGTGCTGATCACCTTCCATCATTCCCTTCACTCTTTCCCTTTCACTTCAGGTTGAGTTAGCCCATCTAACCCTTTGTACGTGATGTCAGCTAGAGTAGCTGAGCCAAGTACTGATGAAGTAGCAGACACTTTAGAGCATACAGCCTTGCCAGTGGAATTGGTAGGCCTATAGGGTGTGGAGAGGACTCTATCACCATCACCACATTTGCTTTCAGCCACATTAGAATTTTCAAGGCACTTGGAAGTGGATTTACAACCATCTGACTTCTCTTTCACTCCAGATGAGGAGAGTGCCATCAAACAAGTGGAATTCAAGTTAGAATTGAGAGACCTTGATGACTTATCCATTGAGAGAGCATCCCAACACTCAGTGACAGAAGATCTTTCCATAGATCCAAACAATCTCATACTCAACCACTTGGACATAAACTTATCTGTTCACATTCAGCCTTTACTCCAAGAGCTGTGCCAGTTGTTTCCCTCTGCAGAAGAACCAAGAAAAAGAATTGCAAATTGCCAGATCATCAGAGACAGGGCCAGCAACCCTGAATACTCCAGAATAAGTCTACAATCCCCTAACTCTCTATGCAAACCAGAACACTACTATACCAAGTAGAAAAGAAACCCCCTCCCTTTATGTAATAATGTCTGCATGTATAAATCAGATTTTTCAAGACAGAACTATCTCCTGGGAGGATAAGATCACTGCTATTTTGGCAGAATTCAATGATCACATGGCAGATTTGCAGCCAGTCACAAATCAAGTAACACAGTTAACAACTACCAATAACCAACTCACAGCAAGAGTCAATGCTCTCACAGCTGCCACACCCCAAGGAGGAGCAGCACCAGGTGGGACATCATGATGAGTAGAAGTTTTTACAGACCTAGGAAAATACAATGTGTCTAAAGCAAAGATTGAAGAATGGTGAGGCCTGGCTTGAAGTCAACACCACTACCATTGCCCCCACTTCATTTAAAGCAGTAGTTGCTGTTCTCTCATGGCTAAAAGGATCTAAGGTGGGCGGCTTCACCCAAACGAGGCTCACACAAGGAAGGCAGTATGACTGGCCTATCCTTGTTGACAAACTGGAAGGGCTTTTTCAGAGTACCAATCAAAAAGACTGGGCATGCACCCAATTAAACAAATGTTACCAAGGAGATAGCCCCACTGATGACTTCATCATCCAATGGGAGGCTCTATATAGACAAGCCAACATCAACTCCTCACATACAGTCAAGTTGTTGGAGAAAAACATCCAAGGAGTGATCATCGCTCAAATATTCAGGGAAGGCAATTGCCAAATCTCACCCACTCTCTATCTTCAAAAGATCAAAAGGGTTGGAACAGCACAAGAATCCCTTGATTTTATCAGGGGTAGAACTTAGAAGTGTGCTTCAGCACCACAATATGGAAAGAAGGATCCAAATGCCATGGACATCAAAGCCACCATGAAAGGCTGCTACAACTGTGGCAAAGAAGGACATTTCACCAAGAATTGTCCAAAACCAATCATCACTTGCCCCTCTTGCAAATGGCTTGGGGGTCAACATAAGAAAGGCTGCAAAAAGGAAGGCAGCTGCAATACATGTGAGATAAACACATCCTGGGATGATGAAAAAAGTACTGCAAGCAGTGACAATAAACGCAAGGTATGTAAGGCCTCGAAAAAAGAAAAAAAGAGACAGGATTTCTCTAAGGATCAGGAGGCTATCCAAAAGAAGTCAGGAAAAGCCTAAATACAAGGAATTTATCTGGATGTTCCGAGGGTTCTTTCTGCAATAAGTATTCTCCAGGGACAAAGACTTTTCCTTCTTGGTTTCATAATACTTTATCAACATGACATACTCCATGCTTCTTGCATAGCTCTTTGACTTCACTCTCTTTGAACACGTGTAGCTTCTTCTTAATGGAATATAGAATTTGTTCACCTTCATCATGGATTGTGACTGGTAGAATCCATATTCACTCTAGCGGAATCATCGTGATTTCTTTGTTATTGTGTTCTATGCCGATTGCGTGATCTTCTCTCCTAGAGAGTGTATTGGCCTTAGTGTTAGTAGCTCCAAGCTTATAGATAAATTGGTAGTTGAACCATGAGAGCCATTGCCACCATCAGGCTTGTCTGCAATTCAGGTTCTGTGATTTCATAAAATACTGCAAGTTGGCATGGTCGTTCCAGATCTCAAACTGGAGATGGGAGCCTTTCAGGTAGTATTGCCAGATCTCCAATGCTTGGATAATGCTTAACATCTCTTTATCGGCAATAGGATAGTTCTGTTCAGCGGGCATCATACTGTGGCTGGAAAAGGCAACTGGGTGCCACTTGTTTTTTTTTAATATGCTTAATACAGCACTTGTGGCATAGTCAGAGGCATCAGTTTCTAAGTGGAATTGTCAATCAATGTCCAGGAAAGCCAACACAGGTGCTGTGGTGAAATGTTCTTTGAGCATGTCAAACACATTCTGCTGTGCTTTCTTCCATGTGAAGGGTTTGTCTTTCTTTAATAGATCATTCAATGGACATGCGAACTGAGCATAGTCCTTGATGAATCTTCGATAGAAGTTGGCAAGTCCAAGGAAACTGTAGACTTCTTTGACTGTCTTTGATTCTGGCCATTCCAAGATGACTTTGACCTTAGAGTCATCCATTCTAATTCCATCAACACCAACCATCATGCTGAAGAACTCAACTTCCTTCTTGGAGAAGAAGTACTTTTCTGGTTTTATGAAGAGATCATTTTCCTTTAATCTCTGCAATATTTCATGCACAATTTGATTGTGTTCATCTTGGTTGTTTGTCTTTGTAAATTCATGAGGTCATCAATGTAGACTATGATTACATCTTCCATATTGGCAAATATTTCATTCATCATGGCTTGAAAAGTGCCAGGGGAATTGCATAGTCCAAAGTACATGACTAGGAGTTCAAATGCTCTTTTGTAGCAGATGAAAGCAACCTTCTATTCATCACCTTCTTTGATATGGATGTTGTTATAGCCCCATCGAAGATTCATCTTTATAAATAGCTTAGCCTCTTTTAGCTTATCCACCAATTGGAAAATTAAGGGCAGCGGATAGTTATTCTTAACCAAGTGTTTGTTTAGATAGCAGTAGTCCTGTATCATGCACTTTTTGCCGTCTTTCTTAGGAATGAAGAATACTGGTGAAATTTGAGGGGACTTGGAGGGACAGATGTATCCTTTTGCCAGCTGATTGTTTAGAAAGGCAGTGACTTCCTCCTGTTCTTGTGCAGATAGAGGGATTATGCAACCTTTCTTGGATTTAAAGGTGTCTTTAAGCTTGATGGCGTGATCTCACAATTTTCTTATCAACATCCTTTCAGACTTGGCTTTGCTGAACACTTTTAGATAGTTGTGGTACTGTGGGGGAATGAGCTCTTTTGCCACCATATCTGTCTTTTGCTTATCCTCTAGGGTGCAGATTGTGGCATGGACTTGATATTGGATATCCTCTTCTTCCTTTTCGATCATACGGATGAAGACTGGGTTATCTTGGAGGGCGTGACAGTGCCTTGAGCAACTTGTCATTTGTACTGAGCCCTTGACCCAATCTATTTCCAGGTTGTGACATTTCAGCCAAGAAAATCTGAAGATGAGAGCATTCTTTCCAAGGTCTGTTACTTTGGCTGTAATCTTTTCATGATGATGCTAATACTCGATCATGAGGTCCACAGAGTGTGTGATGTTCCCCACGGAATTCTTTGTTCCATCCATGTTGAACATAAGAATAGCATGTCTTAATTTACTGAGTGGAAGTTTCAGCTTCTCTGCCCAAGATTTGTCAATAAAGATTATGTTTGTGCCACTGTCAAGCAGGGCATCGACTTTCATAAGGGTGTGGCATGCACTCAGGGGTGTGACTTGGATTGATAGCATGATTTCCTATGTAGGGTTGATATTAGGTACAAATTCCCCTAACCCAAAGAAAAAGAGACTGTTGAAACTTCATTCTTCAGTTACCTTCTCCTCCAAAATCCCAAAAGAAGCTTTTAATGTTCCTGCTGAGCTCACTAGGGGACTCTTCTGATGTATAGGTAAATGAAGAAGATCCAGCTGAATCATCTTCTGACTCCTCAACTGGAAGGGATGATGAAACCATCCATTTATCTATTATGAAAACATGTCATGACTCCCCAGTTGCTGGTTACCCTAGTTATGAAAAGACCATAAAACTTCTCAGGAGAAGTTACTGGTGACCTAACATGACCATTTATGTGAAAGATTATATCGCTTGATGTAACCACTGTGCATGCATGAAAGGAGGTAACAAAGCCCCAGCAGCCACATTAATTTCTCTTCCCATTCCAGAAGATCCCTGGCAGGACATATCTGCTGATCTCACTACTGATCTTCCCTCCTCTGGTGGCTTCGACTCCATCCTTGTCATTGTAGATTGGTTCTCTAAAGAAACCATATTTATCCAATGTAATAAAACAGTCACAGCGCTGGATATCACTAAATTATATTTACACCATGTTTGGAAGAACCATGGCTTACCCCAGTCAATTGTATCAGACCATGGACCACAGTTCACTTCCCAGGTTATGCAGGATGTTTGCAAATGCCTCGGAATTAAGTCTAAATTATCTACTGCATACCACCCACTGACAGACAGACAAACGGAATGCATGAACTGAGACCTCCAGCAGTATCTCTGTATATTCTATACTGAACAGCAGGAAGAATGGTTGGACTGGCTTCTAATCGCCCAACTCTCATATAACTCAAAGATCTCAGAATCTTCAAAGAAAACCTCTTTTGAAGTCACATGTTCGTATGTCCCCCATATGGATGTGGAATAACGTGTCTCCAAAGCACCAGCTGCTATGGAGTTTGCCAATTTGATGAGCAAGACTTTGGAGGAAACAAGAAATAGTCTAAAGGCATCCCAAGAGTGAATGAAAGCTCAAGCAAACAAACACCAGTCCAAAGCTCCACAGTATTAGGTTGGAGATAAAGTCTGGTGAGCCACAGATAACTTGCATTTGACATGCCAATCCAAGAAGTTGATGGAATGGTGGCTAGGCCCCTTTCCCATTCTAGAACTCATGGGTCCCAATGTGATTAAGCTTAGACTTCCCAGGGGAACGAAAATCAACGATGTTGTGAACATCTCTTACATCAAACCCTACAAGGAATGGTTGTCTAGTCAACCTGTCATCCAGCCCCACCCAGTTGATATCACTGAGGACCACGAAGAAGTTCATGAAGTAGATTATTTGCTTGATTCCTGCTTGAAGGGATGCCATCTCAAATACCTGATGTATGTTATGAACAGTATATTCTTGTACCCCTATGTTCGTTAGACTTAACATTTTCCATGTATAACAACAGACAATCTTATCTTTTATCTTATCTCGTGTGTCATAGTCATCTCACCTCTTCACTCTGTTTCACGCACGAGACTTCTCATCTTCCCTGTTTTACATCTTCATGTTTTACCTTTTCATGGAAATGTTTGATCATGCTTCCATTCCATTTCCTTGATATACATGTTTCACATATGTTATGCTTCTCTTCCATTCTGCCACACTGCATGTTGGCCTCACATATTTCACTTCCGTTTCATCCTATGCCCTTTCTCCTTTCATTCTTGGATCGTTAGATACATCCACAACATGTACATATCTCCAGTAGGTACTTAAGGCTCGATGCCACCACCAGAGAACTCCAGTCTAGTTCTCTTGGTGTTTTCCCTAAGTACTATAAGAAGGACTCATACTTGGCCTGACAAGTCTATTCTCTTATCGCTTTCCATCCAGTCCAAGTTACTATTGGCAACTTAAGGGAGCTACACTCTAGGGTTGTTTCAATGCATTGGAAAAGCTTTGAAGAGACAGATCGTACATGGGAACCACTTAGGAATCTATCTGATGCTCAGGATGCCATCTGCGAATTCCACATCCTCCACCTGAATGCCCCACAAAAACTGTCCATGACCTTTGTCCAGTTCAAGAAATTATTTAATTCCTACATGAATTATACCGAGTGCAAGTCACCACTCTTGAATCACCTGGAAGTTGATTCCTAGAAGGGGGGTAGTGTTATGATCAGTATATTCCCAAATCCCTATGTTCATTGGACTTAATGTTTTTCACATATGTATAACAATAGACAATCTTATCTTTTATCTTATCTTACTATCTCTCACCCTAATCTTGTGCATTGTCTTCTTTCTAGATAAGATCAGTAGAAACGCTAAGAAAATGCTTACCAGACAACCAATCTTATCTCCATGGATAGTAAACCTGAAGTAAGGTAAAGAGAGTACTCTTCCCTGGTCGAGTTGGTACTAGAAACAAGTATCAATCTCATAGAAAGGAGTTGACTATCAGGCATGTGGTTTGTTCATCAATCTTCAACGAGGTTGAGGGGGATTGGGGTTCAGAAATACGTTGAGAATCTGGTTTTCAGTTGGGATGGTGGTGTATGAAATGTACAATGGATAGTTGGAAAAATGGTCTAGACAACTCTCAGGTTGTTAGAAGGGTACTTCATAGCAACTAGAGTTACTTCCCTAAGATGCGCTCTCAATGACTTCCAATTAGCTCCAGTCAGCTAGGAATGTTCAATTGGGTAGGTAGTGTAAATACACTTCACTCTTACTATTGATTCACACACGTCACTTAAATACACAGAATAGTCTTTCCTAAACTAATTCTATTATGCACTAAGGAGTTGGCAATCAGCTTCAATGCTCAACTTGACCCTTTCCCAAGGTACTAATAAACTATTAGGTCTTCCTACTAGCTGGGGATCTATTCCCTTTAGTTGCTCACTCTGGAGTTTTCTCCCTAAAGGTGTTCTAACTGACCCTATCCTAAGGGATTCAGTATACTCCTAACTATGGGTCTAAGTAGCTCTATTTATAGCGTGGGAAACTTCTCTACACAGCCTCACTGTTTGTTTGTAGAGGGGTACACTTGTAAGTACTTGTTGGTTGAGTTCAATTCAAGTAGGAACTTTTTTCCTAAAAGAGGAAACTGTCCAAATGGGGCTGAATTGTGCTCCTTATATAGTAATTTACATGTTGCTGTGCTACCTTCGGTTCCGAGGTGGCTGTGCCAAAATATGACTCATATTGACTTATACTGACTCATATTGACTCATACTGACTCATATTGACTCATACTGACTCACTTTGACTCACCCTGTCAGAAAATGACTTGCAATGAGCTAAAAATAGCCTTTGGCTTGGAAATGACTCATCATGACTCATGCTGTGCAGGTCACATGATCATTTTGCTGGTCTAGGGGCAGTGCTTTGATTAGTCCTCATTTGATTCATTGTGACTTATTATGACTCATGCTGTGCAAGGTCACATGATCTGAGTCAGGTGATTTACAACTGAGGTCACATGCTCCTCCCGGGTTAAATGTCTAGCATCACATATATAATAACTATATATCCACATCCAAACATTTTGGTGTAGGTCAGTGTTATAGTTGTTTCACCTCTTCATTCTGTTTCACGCATGAGACTTCTCATCTTTCCCATTTCACATATGTTTCTCATCTCCATTTCGGATCTATGTATGTTTCACCTTTTCATAGAAGCATTTGATCATGCTTCTCTTTTATTCTTTGATACACACATTTCACTTGTATTTCACTTCATTTCCATTCTGCCACACTGTGTGTTGGCCTCACATGTTTTATTTCTGTTTCACCCTATGCCCTTTCTCCTTTTGTTCCCAGATTGTTAGATATGATCACAACATGTACATACCTCTAGTAGGTACTTAAGGCTTGATACTGGCACCTGAGAACTCCAGTCTAGTTCTCTTGGTGTTTTCTCCTAAAGCACTATAAGAAGGACTTCTACTTGGCCTGACAAGCCTATTCTCAATCACTCCTATCCAAGTCCAAGTATCTTTTGGCAACATAAGGGAGCTATGCTCTAGGGTTGTTTCACTCTGCATCATTTGTCAGAGGAAGGACAACTGGTTGAGGTCAAAGATGTTCCCATTCTCTTTAATTCAGAGGCAGTCCCTTTAGTTTGTGTTGATAAATATCTTCACAACAACCCACTACAGATCACTTCTCCACTATCTCATATTGTGGTGGTCCCAGTTTTATTTAAAGGAGAGGAATATGAAGAACGTTTGAAGAACATACTGTAATTTATATTTATTAAATGGAGGAAACTCTGAATCATTGTGAAGGCTTCTCATATTGGAATGAACCACTTACTTCTATCTATGAAGGATTCAGTTTCATCTTTCCTGTCCAGCATTATCACTAGACTCCACTTCATCCTGTCCATAATCAAGGCTTCAAGATCATTTGGCATGACTGCCACTCCTGGATGTCTCATTTTATCAAGCTCATTCAGGCTCAAAAGCCTAATGAAGCTCTTGACTCTTCTGCCCTTCAGGAATATTTTGACACTCCTGAAATCTTTGATCATTCCAAAGATGATGTTATTCAAGGTAAACATGGGTTTATCTATGCCCATCATTAATTCACCCATATGCACTCCTTTTTGGAGTATAATATTATGAATGACAACATACCTTTTCACCTGTGAAACAAGTTAATGGATGCAAGGTGGCAATAAATTTGGAAGAAGAAAAATCCTTGATTTGATTTGATGAAATGTTTAGAAATTGACTACTGTTGCCTTTGGCTAGATCATGGTGTCAACATTGGTTCTACTTTTGGAGGAGGACATTGCCCTCATTGACAATGCCCTGTAGAAGAAGAAGGATGTCAGGCAGTACAAATACTGCCTGTCAATGGTCAACAACCTCCTCCAGAAGCCACTGTCAATGGTGTGACCTCTGCTATGCCACTTAGGTGGTCAGTACATAAGGTCTGTAGCACCAGGATACAGTCGACTTCTCTGCAACCCATACTCTATATAACTCATACTCCCTTCTAACCCATATCTTTTTTCAATTTCCAAGTTGGTATGCACTAATTCTATGTACATACTCCATACTCCATAACCCATAGCCATTTGGAGGGTGATAACTCATATGTCACTGCTGGGCTGGTGCTCTGGGTGATGTCATCTGGATGATCTGGAGTCAACCAGGATTCTTCAGTGTTCAAACTGAATGAGCATTGCTGAGCTTCTCAACTCAGCTTACTATGAAGCACATAATATCTATAATGCAACTGATCAGGACATTTATAAGGCTATCATGGATGCAAAGAAGGCCCATGAGGGCACAGACAACAACTTGAACCCACCCATTGATGCTGCTCCAACTTGAACATGGACAGAGGCACTTCACGTGGTTTGTGTCTCACTCGAGTACACACAGGGGATTGACAGTAAATATACTTACAAGTGTGAGGCAATGTTGGGCATATCTGGGCATGAGACACATATATCATGGGTGTGGTATATAAGCAATACAAAGATTACTAGTTATTTTCCTCCAAATCTCGCCACCAAGTAGATGCTACTACCCATATCACCTTAAGAATTATAGTAATTACTATCCTAGATTGATGTACATACACATGCATAATTCTTATTATTTATAAGTGCTCTCTCACAGATCCCATACTCCCTCATAATTCATACCTCATAGCCATTCCCAATAGGTATGGATTATAAGGGAATCGACTGTACATTCATTGTATTCACACAAGGATTGATTATTGAAAATCTATATACCTTCATCTCACTGTACATGGGACTAATTTCCTAATTCCTCCTTATACTGTACATCTCACAACTGTCCTTGTGTTGATTCTCATGCATACAATGGACAATTTTCTGCCATGCCAAACCCACGCTTTTTTAAACAAATCAACTTTGAGCACTTTGAGATGATTGAACTGGAATATTTCTGGTTGAAAACAATAGAGGGAGTTCCACTTCTCCTATATCTTGCTAGACATCTTGGCATTGCAGAAGAACAAACCAGCTCCTATTCCTGATGAAGAAAATTCTGGTGGAGATGAGGAAACAAAGGATAAAACTGATGGAGATAATGATGACAATGACAATGACACTAACCAAGCGGATGTTGACTTTGTCACAAACCTCTTGATTAATCCACCAGCACAACCACTTCCTGTCCAAGTTCCTCCTATTGTTCCTGTTACTAGTATATTTTTTTATCAGACTTTTTTTGCCAACATTTTTATCTTTTAGCTAAATCATACCATCCCTACAATATCTTTTTCTATCAACTCCACCATCCAAGCTTGTACTACTGTCCTCTCTGGCAGCTCCAATTATGCTATCTAATCTTATCAAGTCCACAACCTTCTTACCATGGCAACATGGTGGAATGTAGTTGACAGTACTTCTACTCATGCAGCTTAAGCTAATGCAACTGCTCAAGTTACTTGGATTTCCAATGATTATTAGGCTCAAGTAATGATTGGTGTCTTCATAGATGCCAATATGCAACATCTTATAAAAGATGTATACATTCCAGTTAGTAACATAATCCATCCTTCTGTTACAAAGAATCTGTGAGATGTGCTTGTGCAATTATACCCTCCTACAGGTATTACAGGACAGTACAAGGCTTTTGCTAAAGCTCTTCATATCAAGATCACTGATCCTGCTGAGATCAATTGTCATGATGCTGAGGACATTCCATTCCAGATTGACAAGTTAACCAATACTTTTCACGACATGACTACTATAGGTCTTTAGCTTTCTGAAACCTTATGCACTATAATCATACTTAATTCCTTTCCTTCCTCCTATTATCCACTTGTTTCTACAGTTGTTTAAACAACTACTGCTGCTAACTTTACCATGGATAATCTTATTCCAAAGATTCTTCAAGATTCTCAACCTTGTTTAACTTCTTCTTCTTCAAACCATTGATCATTAGTTTACCATATTAGTGACCAATCCAAGGTACATCATACCTCCACTATTTAACATGCTTTTTCCCATCCCATTTGTGAATACTGGCAAATCTCATCTTACTGAGAATTGCTGGGAAGTTTATGGTTGTTCTGAACAACAGTTCAATCACTCTTGTCTGACTTCCAAAAGTCAATAAGGAAATAAAAAGCTCTATAAGCTGTCTGCAAGGACTCCTGCTCAGCAGGGTGCATTAGGGTTTTTTAATAAGAAATGTGACTATAAAAGAAAAGGAAAGGCATGTGTTAATGAAGCTGAAGGATTCACTAATGCAGTTGAAAGCATGAATGTTGATGATTATTACTATGACAAACTGCTTATAACTTCTCCTGGTCTTCCAACCAACCAATGGGAGAATAGTTCTACCATCACTGAAGCTGGTGTCTTTCAGGATGTCATTGCTAGTTCTTCTGACCCATCATTTCAATTCAGCTCCTCTCCCCCATCACTCTAAGAGAGGAGCAAAATCCAAGTGAACTTCCTCTCACTCTCATGGAGATATCAGACATAACTATGATGGTATCTGAAAAGGTGGTATTGACTGTTTTGCACTCCTTAGAGAAGAAAGAGAGGATAATAATAGGTCAGATAATGACTATGACAATGTAGCTGATGGCAAATACTACTATGATTCAAGGTCTTTGGCTTGTTGATTCAGGTTGTTCTGATCACATTTCATCATTTCTTGATGACTTCTTGAATCTTGCTTTAGGAAACAAAGAAGCTGCTGTGATGAATGACTATATTTTAGCTATGCATGGTCCCAGCACTATTATCTTTATGCAGAATGACATTGGAGCTCCTCCTATCATTTTGCATGATGTTTGATATACTCTGGATGTTTCTAGCAGATTATTATCTATTAATACCCTTACTCATAAAGGTTTCAAATGTACAATAATAGACCAGACCAAGATCTGGAACAATCAAGGAAGGTTGATAATATAGGCCTCTGTGTTATTTCCAACTACTTCACTTCACTGATTTTGGTCTTCTCTATCACTTCAACTAGATCAATTAACTCCTTGCAGGATATCAAGTCATATAATTTGTGGCATTATCATCTTGGACATTTGTCTAAGAATACGATTTGTCATGTCCATACTTACCTTAAGGACATTCCTCTTCTGATTTCTCCTTCTGATTTGCCCATCTGCAAAGGTTGTGCTTTTGGAAAGGCACATCAGTGGGATTTTCCTACCTCCTCCTCATACTTTTCTCATGTCTTGGACCTCATCCATACTGATCTCTGTGAGATACCAACTTTATTGCACACTTGTCATAAGTGGATCATCACCTTTCTTGATGATGCTTCAGGTTATACAACCCTTCATTTTCTTCATTCTAAGGCTGATTTCATACAGGTACTCCAGGATTTGATTGCCTGGGCTGAAAACCAGACTGGTTTTTGCTTATGCTCTATCTGTTTGGTCCATGGAGGGAAATATATTAATCATTCTCTTTAGATGTTCCTCTCATCCAAGGGCATTAGACTTCTGTGCCTTATACTCCTCAACAAAATAGTCATGCCGAATGGTTCAATTGCACCATTCTGAAGAAAGCTGAGGCTTTATGCCAACATGCTTGCCTTTCACCATCTTTTTGGTAGGATACTGTAGAAATTGCTCTACACATCTATAATAGATAGCCTATGTGTTGTCTTGACTGGTCACCTCCTATTTCCAAATGGAATGAAGACAAACCTGATGTTTCATACTTTAAGGTGTTTGAATGTGGTGCTTATGTCTCCATACCTAAAGAAGATTGTGCTAATAAGCTTTCAACCAAGGCTGAAGAAGTGATCTTTATAGAATATGAACGAGGAACTAAAGGATACCATTTCTAATCTCCTGAAAGACAAACTATTGTCATATCTTTGACAGCCACTTTTGATAAATTTGTGTTTCCATATTGTTCTGAAAAGTCGGAAGACAAATCTGTTGAGCTATTTATCCCTGACAATACTTCAGACAAAAATTCTGACCAATCAAAGAATCCTACTTCAACTAATAACTATATTCCAGTCACATATCACTATCTTTTTTCACCCTTTGAAGGTCATGATCCCAATCAACAATTCCCTTCATGAGAAGATCAATAGCCTTCTTGTTCTCCATCTCCATCACCTTTTAATCCACCTTTTTCTAAACCTATACAAGAAGAATTATATAGAGGATCTCACATTCGCAATCCTCATATTCTTCCTAATAACTTATATGGAGCTAGACCTCTGGTGGAGATTGAACATTGATTACAAGATCTGTCTTCTTCCACATCTACTCCTACAAATAAAGAAAATCTCAGAATGTTATATAGTGCAATATTCTTTAATTGCATTATAGCTGCTGCTGCATCTATTGTTGGCATACCTTTCCACTACAAGGACATCTTGAAACTACCATGATCAGAGCAGATCAAATTAAGGACTGCTATGGAAAATGAGATTAAATTACTTAAAGAGCAAAAAATATGGGAATTTGTTGACCTTCCACCTGAATAAAAACCTATCAAAGGGAGATGGGTCTATGTTGTCAAAAGCAATGGCTGTACCAAGGCTCACTTTGTTTCCAAAGGCTTCACACAGATCTATGAGATAGATTTTAAAGAAACCTTTTCTCCGGTTGTAAGATTTGAAACTGTTCAACTTCTCCTCTCCATTGCAGCACTAGGTGATTGGGAAATTAAAGCACTTGATATGAAGATAGCCTTTCTTTTTGGAGATCTTGATGAAGAAATATATATGGAATAACCAAAAGGTTTTATACAATCCAGCAAGGAGAATAAAGTTTGTCATTTGCTAAGGGTGATATATGGTTTGAAACAAGCTGTCCTACAATGGAACAAGGCACTTCACAAGTCTCTCTTGGATATGAGTTTTGTTAGGACTACATGGAGATCTTGGTGTCTATGTTCATTTTCATGGTCAGGACATTATTATTCCAGTTATTTACATTGATGATGCTCTCTTCATTGGTTCTAATTGCTTCTACCTCATGATAATGAAGAAACAATTCATGGATAAATGGGAAAGTCAAGACCTTGAAGCAATAACAGAATATCTTGGCATGCACATCACTTGAGATCACACAAAACATACTTTAAAGCTTGACCAGATCACTTATTCTGATAAGGTCATTAAACATTTCAAGCTTCATGACATCAAATCTGCTTGCACACCCCTTTCTTTAGATTTTAATCCAGCTTCCAACTCAACTCCTTCTTCTCTTTAACTCCACAGTCATTATCAGTCAGTGATTGGATCACTACTGTACATCATGCTTGGAACTCATCCAGATCTTGCTTTCACTGTGATCAAAATATTACAATTTTCATCTAATCCATCTGAGGAACATCTGCAGAAAGTATTCTATATACTGCAATATCTTTTTAAAATCAAGGATCTCTGCATCATTTATGATGGACAGATCAGGCAGGTGATCTTGAGACATGCAAATCCACTTTGGATTATGCAATGTTCATAGGCAATGGAATAGTCTCATGGCTTTCCAAATGACAATGGAAGATAACCTTGTCTTCTACAGAAGCAGAATATGTTAGTATGACTGAAGCTGCCAAACAGCTTTCATGGATTCAGATTCTTCTTTCTGAATTGAAATTTGATCTGAAAACCATACCTCTACTCTGTGATAATTAAGGTGCAATGTTTCTTGTTACAAATCCAGCTCAAGAAGGATGCTCAAAACATATTGAGATTCCAGAACATTATATCCATGAATGCATCACTGATGGGAAAATCAAGTTATATTATATTTCCACTAATGAGCAAATCACAGATATCTTTACAAAGAATCCCACATGGCAACATTTTGAGGAGAATAGGAAATGTCTTGCCTAACAAGCTATTCACCTGTAAAATCATGAATAGTGAGGTGGAATGTTGAAACTTTTGATTATCATTTGTGACTGACAACATGACTAACTACATGTGACTGACATGTCAGTCATGCTTGTATATGAAATATACAAAGTCTGGGTTGCTCTTCATAATTACTAATTTATTTAGACCCATGACATCATCCTTATCTTTCTTATCTTTCAAATGATGTCATATTATATCATTATGATGTCATAGCACACCATTCTCTTGATATATTATGCCATTATGGCAAAATGCAGTGTCTTATAAGAGATCAATATGTACAAACAAGTAGTTGTTCATACTTAAACTGAGGCCCTTCCACCTTTAAAATACTAAGCTTTCATCTCAACTCCTGAGTGTGAGTTTCTAGCATTTCTACTTACATCTGCACTCTATTCAAGTGAGTATTCTCCCTCACTGGCTCTTCCTTTGCTGTTGCCTCTGCACCAAATGAGATCTAGCAATCTCATTACCTTCCTCCCCTAATAATCCACATGAGGAGGACAATTTTGAGGATTGGCTAGATGATTCTTATTCTTTTTGCATTACATTACTCAATGCTCATGTCTTGCTATTTTCTGATACCCCCACATCTACACATACCTCCTTATTGTTTTCCTATTGCCCCCCTTTGCTCTCATCTTCATTGGACTGTGTATTTTCCCCATCAGACTATATTTTTAGCTTTCTCCTTATCTATACTTCTGTTTTCTCTTCCTCAGTTGACCTGAATGCTCTGCCAGTCACTCCTTCCATTCCCCAGTCTACAAAGGCCATAGCTAAAAAAGTCTGGTGTCTTCCTTCCAGACAAGATGATGAAGAACCAAATAAAATGAGTGGTTTCCAGACAACGTGTCTTGTCTCCATGGACTAGAACACTTTGCATAAGGGAAGTACAAGAAGTCTACCCTTGGTGAGACTAATGCTAATGATATAGTTCCAAGTAGGAAAAGGGAAAATAGTGTACCAGGAGCCATGGTTTATTTGCCAATCATCCACATAAGTATACAGATTAGTTGTTAAAAATGATTTTAGTTTAAAATCTGGTTAGTAAAGGTGATACTAGGTGGGTTACACACCTAATGGGCTTTGGTTAATGGCAGAAGGTTGCCTAGTAATTGAATAAAGTTATATTCAGATGGTATAAAAAGTGGATAATATAGGAACTGAAACAACCCTGGAGTGTAGCTCTCTTAGGTTGCCAAAAGTAACTTGGACTGAATAGGAGCAATTGAGAGAATAGGCTTGTCAGGCCAAGTAAGAGCCTTTCTTATAGTGTTAAGGAGAAAACACCAAGAGAACTAGACTGGAGTTCTCTAATGCTGGCATTGAGCCTTAAGTACCTACTGGAGGTATATACATACATGTTGTGACCATATCTTATAATGCAAGAATGAAAGGAGAAAGGGCATAGGATGAAACAGAAGTGAAACATATGGGGCCAACATGCCATGTGGCAGAATGGAAAAGAAGCATGAAACATATGTAAAACATGTGTAGTAAGAAATGGAAAAGAAGCATGATCGAATGCTTCTATGAGATGGTGAAACATAAGGATGTGAAACAGAAAAGATGAGAAGTCTTGTGCATGAAACAGAGTGCGGGAATGAAGAAACAACTAATATGCATGAGATAGGGGTGAAGCAGGCAAGATAAGATAAAGATAAGATTGTCTGTTGTTATATGTGGAAAACATTAAGTCCAATAAATAGAGGGGTATGAGAATATACTGATTGTAACACTACCCCCCTTCTAGGGATCGACTTCCAGGTGATTTAAGAGTGGTGACTTGCACTCGGTATAATTCACATAGGGGTTAAATAGTTTCTCGAACTGGGTGAAGGTCATGCACAGTTTTCATGGGGTATTCAAGTGGAGGATGTGAAATTCATGGATGGCATCCTGAGCACTGGATAGATTTCCAAGTGGTTCTCATGTATGATCTATCTCTTCAAAGCGTTTCCAATGCACTAGGTATTCAAGTGGGAATCAATCAAATAATCTACTTCATGGACTTCTTTGCAGTCTTCAGTAATATCAACCGGGCTGGGCTGGATGATGGGTTGACTAGGCAACTGTTCTTTGTAGGAATTGATGTGAGAGATATCCACAATGTTATGGATTTTCATTCCCCTGGGAAGTCTAAGCTTAACTGCATTGGTGCCCATGAGTTCTAGAATAGGGAAGGGGCCTAGCCACCATTCCATTAACTTCTTGGATTGGCACATCAAGCACAGGTTATCTGTGGCTAATCAAATCTTATCTCCAACCTAATATTGCAGAGCTTTGGACTGGTGTTTGTCCACTTGAGCTTTCATTTGCTCTTGGGATGCCTTTAGACTATTTTTTGTTTCCTCCAAAGTCTTGCTCATTAAATCAGCAAACTCCATAGCAGCTGGTGCTTTGGAGACATATTGTTCCACACCCATATGGGGAACATACAAACATGTAACTTCAAAAGGGGCTTTCTGGAAAGATGCTAAGATCTTCGAGTTATATAAGAATTGGGCAATCAGAAGCTAGTCCAACCATTCTTCCTGCTTTTTGGTGTAGAATATGTGGAGATACTACTGGAGATCTCGGTTCATACATTCTATCTGTCCATCTGTCTGTGGATAATGTACAGTAGATGATTTAGACTTAATTCTAAGGCATCTACAAACATCTTGCATAACTTGGGAAGTGAACTATGGTCCACAGTTTGATACAATTGACCAGGATAAGCCATGGTTTTTCCAAATGTGGTGCAAATATAATTTAGCTGTGTCCAGTGTTGTGACTATTTTGTTGCATAGTATAAATATGATTTCTTTAGAGAACTGATTTACAATGATGAGAATGGAGTCAAAGCTGCCAGAGGAGGGAAAATCAGTAGTGAAATTGGTGGAGATGTCCTGCCAGTGACCTTCTGGAATAGGAAGAGGAATTAATATACCTGCTGGGGCTTTGTTACCTCCTTTTATGTGTGCACAGTGGTTGCATCAAGCAATATAATCTTTTACATAGACGGTCATGTTGGACCACCAGTAGCTTCTCCTGAGAAGTTCTATGATCTTTTCATAACCAGGGTGACCAGCAACTGGGGAGTCATGACATGTTTTCATAATAGGTAAGCAAATGGTTTTATTATCAAGGATAAAAACTTTTCCTTCTTGATTGGGTAAAATTTCATTAACATAGCATACTTCATGCTTCTTGCATAGTTTCTTAACTTTGCTCTCTTTGAGCACATGTAACTTCTTCTTAATGGAATGTAGAATTTGTTCACTTTTATTGTGGATTGCAATCAGTATGGTCCATATCCACTTGGATGAAATTATTGTGATTCCTTCGTTATCATGTTCAATACTGATTATATGATCTTCTCTTCTAGAGAGTGTATTGGCTTTAATGTTAGTGGCACTGGGCTTGTAGATGAATTGGTAGTTGAACTGTAAGAGCCATTGTTACCATTGGACCTGTCTGCAATTCAGATTCTGCAATTTCATAAAATATTACAAGTTGGTGTGGTTGTTCCAGATCTCAAACTGGAGATGGGAGCCTTCCAGGTAGTGTCGCCAAATCTCCAATGCTTGTATCTGTGATTCAGATTCTGTGATTTCTTAAAATATTACAAGTTGGCGTGGTCATTGCAGATCTCAAACTGGTGACGAGAGCCTTCCAGATAGTGTTGCCAGATCTCCAATCTTTATCAGCAATGGGGTAATTTCATTTGGCGGGCATCGTACTATGACTCGAAAAGGCAACTGAGTGCCACTTGTCTTCTTTTAATATGCTTAATATAGCCCCTGTGGCATAGTCGGAAGCATCAGTTTCTAAATGGAATTGACAATCAATGTCTAGAAAGGTCAATATGGGTACTGTGGTGAAATGTTCTTTGAGCATGTCAAATGCATTCTGGCCTCTTTCCATGCAAAGGGTTTATCCTTCTTTAACAGATCATTTAGTGAATGTGTGAACTGAGCATAGTCCTTGATGAACCTTTGATAAAAGTTGACAAGTCTGAGGAAACTATGAACTCCTTTGACCGTTTTTGGTTCTGGCCATTCCAAGATGGCTTTGACCTTTGAGTCATCTATTCTAATTCTATCAACATCAACCATCATGCCAAGGAACTCAACTTCCTTCTTGAAGAAGAAACACTTTTCAGATTTTACAAAAAGATCATTTTCTTTTAATCTCTGCAATACTTTGCGCACGATTCTGTCATGTTCATCTTGGTCATCTGTTTTTGTAAATATCATGAGGTCATCAATGTAGACCACAATTATGTCTTCCATATTGGCAAATATTTCATTCATTATAGCCTGAAAAGTGCTGGGGGAGTCACATAGCCCAAAGTATATGACTAGGGGTTCAAATGCTCCTTTGTGGCAGATGAAAGCAGCCTTTCATTCATCCCCTTCCTTGATATGGACGTTGTTGTAGCCCTATCAAGGATCCATTTTCGTAAATAGCCTGGCTCCTTTGAGCTTATCCATGAGCTGCAAGATTAAGGGCAGTGGGTAGTTATTCTTAACTGTGTGTTTATTTAAATATTGGTAATCCTGTACCATTCGCTTCTTGCCATCTTTCTTAGGGATGAAGAATACTGGTGAGGTTTAAAGGGATTTGAAGGGGCAAATATATCCTTTAGCCAGCTGATCATCTAGAAAAGCAGTGACTTCCTCCTGTTGTTGTACAGATAAAGGGATTATGTGACCTTTCTTGGGTTCAAATGTATCTTTTAGGTCAATGGCATGATCCCATGATTTTCTTATCAGCATCCTTTGAGATTTGGCTTTGCTAAACACTTTTAGATAGTCATGGTACTGTAGGAGAATGAGCTGCTCTGCTACTACATCTGTCTTTTTCTTATCCTTGTTAGGGACTGTACAACTCTGGAGTTCATGCAGACAGATAGGACTTCGGCTTCAGCTTATGTGCTATGTCCTTGCTGTCATTCGTATCCTGTATTTTGGAGTGAAGAGGAACAGAGGAGATGGAAGGAACAGGAGTGTGTCCTAGTTGATAATCAAACTACTATACACAGAGTATCTAGGAGTTTATATACGGAGGAGAGTACAGTATTAGTAAATGGATGACTGAAACAGAGGTCAGGGTAGGAAAGCCGGTGCTGCACTCCAGCGAGATAAATGCCGGAGCTGTGCATGTACAGGTCAGAGGAATCTAAGGATCAGAACTAAACTAAGTTCAGAACAAGGAGTATCGTAAGTAGAATGTCAGAAGGGTTTAGTCAGAGATACAGAAGGTCCGGAGGAACGGAGATATATAATTACAGAGAACAAACCAGAGATCGCTCCTGAAGGAGCAGAGTTGTGCCTGGAGGGCCAGAGTATGCTTGGGGTTGGTATGGTATATGACAACAATCTCTGCTGCCCTGCATTTTTATATGCAGTGGATTCTAGAATGATTCCACTTTTAAGCCAATGAGTACCCAATGATGTCCTGCTAGCAGTAATGATGACTTCCCCCCACTGTCTTCCTTCTAGACAAGATGATAAAAAACCAACCAAACATCAGTGATTTTCAGACAACGTGTCTTGTCTTCACAGACTAGAACATTTTGCTCAAGGGAAGTACAAGAGGTCTACTCTTGGTGAGACTATGCTAATGATATAGTCCCAAGTAGAAAAGGGGGAAAATAGTGTACCAGAAGCCATGGTTTGTTCACCAATCCTCCATGTAAGTTTATGGATTGATTGTTAAAGATGGTTTTAGCCTAAAGTCTGGTTAGTAAGGGTGATACTAGGTGGATTATGTACCTAATGGGCTTGGGTTAATGGCAGGAGGTTGCCTAGTAATTGGGCAAGTTGTACTCAGATGATATGGAAGGTGGATGATATAGAAACTTGGCCTAAGATTCACCTAGTATAAGGAGCTGCAACTAAAGATCTGAAAGTTTAGACTTGAACTAATCCCTTAGGATAGTAAGTTTAGGTAAGGTGTAGCAGGACTCCAATAGGTAGGTTGTCCTAATAGGCCCTAGCAAAGATTTGCTTAGGGATTGCTAATCAGAAGGGTTATAGGTTGCTCTAGGAATATAATGTTTAGATGGCAAGATGATGAGATGTCAAGATGTCAAGATGTAGAGATGGTGAGGTAATCCAGCAACATGCTAAGATGTCAAGATGTCAAGATGCTCAGTTACTACTTGATAGTTAACTTGGTGATACACTTAGTAGATTTAGAAGGATTATTATAACTCAATTTTATTGTCTTAGCTAAGGAGTTGGCAAGTTTGGCTTAGAGAGGCGAAGTGTAGCCCTTATTTAGTACTACAGGACACTTAGGTTGCTTACTAATAGGGACAAGGTGCTCAAAAAAGGAGTTTCTCCCAAAAGGATAGTTTTAGGTACAAGTCCTAATAGCCTAGTACATAGTAGTTTTGAAGTTCTATTTACTTTGCTCTGACCCTGCCTTATTAGGTCTTATTAGGTTTCCCAGGGGATCTCTTATCAGATGAGGTAATCTAAGATAGAAGATGAGATGCTCTCTGCAGGCCAAAATGCCTCCTTTTATATATATAAATATAGGATGCTGTGCCAGCCAATCAGAGGATGGGTGGCTTACAAATTCAGGGACAATAGCTTACTAATGCCAGGCACAAGCTGACAAACCCAGGCATATTAAGGGAAAGCATTTTGAGCAGAGAAGTTCAAATTTGGATTGCTCTGCTAAAGAGGCTGGGTATGTTGTGCAGAGCTGTACAAACTAATGGGAATAAGGTCACATGGTAGCTAGGGGTCACATGATCACTTCATCTCACTGGCACTTAGCTAAGTAATCAGGTAAATAAAGACAAATCAAAAGAATAATCAGCTATGTACAAATATGTGAGTATAAGAATATGACTGGAGAGATTAATGAATATCTCAATAACCAGTGGGTGGAAAAATCTGGAAAAATAGGGGTATGTAGGTCATGGTAGGGGCTATCTTTCCCTACAGTATCAAAGGGTGTGGTCCACAGGAGGTAATTCCACTTCTTGGGTGACTGATTTGCTATATGTATGCATGAAACTGGTTTCATGCAGGTCAACAGCTTCTTTTATTAGATTTGACTCCTGTTACTTAGAGTTTTGATCTATTCTGTGTCATTTCATTTCATTTCCCTCTTTCTTGACATATATTACTCTTATTAGTCATAGTGCAAGTCTCAGGCATATCCAAACTATATGGCCATGTACCTTAGAGTTAGAATATACTTTTGGTTGGATTCATGAACTGCTTGAACCTCTGATCACCACTGTACCATCATCACCACCATTTACTGTCACTGCTTGTCATGATCTTAATGTTTCTCCTTTGTCTCCTACTTCCTGCCAGTCTTCTGGACTTCTTGTATCTCAACTGGGCACCCTCTGAACTAGCATTGGACTAGTTGAGTAAGCTGCTAGACTTCTCTTTTTCACTTATCCATTTATAGAGTCCCTTTTTGGGCAAATATACTTACTCCCCTATCCTCCTTTTTTGGCCTGAGACTAGTGGTTCCTATCTTCTAGTCACCTTCAGGCCACTTATTATCTTTACAACTGGAGCCCACCATGAGGGATTCACACATGGGTTCTAGAAGAAGTCTACAGCTGACTGTCCAATGTCAAGAGCTTGAAAATTTATTCAAACATTTTAAAAGTTTGCAGATCAACAGAGAAGACTCGCTTCTACTTCAATTGGTCCTCCCTTAAGACGCCTGTCACAACCATGCTGATCCTCCTAACTTATCAGGATTTGCCTTTAGTTCATTGTTAGATGGCAACCTTGACCCTTCAGTCACCTCAACTACTAGTAATTTCAACTGGCCCAGTATCTTTTGATTTTCCCCTCTATTTCCATATTGCCTGATATACCACCTTTGGCTGCCTTAGATACTCCTGTCACCAACACTGCTTCTTCTAGCTCAGATCCAGAAAATTTATTCAACAGGCACAACCTAAGTGATCTCATACCAGGAGCATATATCCACTTGATTCTGTCATGATGGTCAAGAAAATCACATCACACTTTCCAATTTTCTTTACTGTTATCACCTCTTTCAACAAGCTCTTCCTCATCATCATTGTCATCTTCCCCATCACTCTCCTATCTCCTTTACTACTCTACACCTTCTTATTGAGAACACCTATGGTCTCTGGTTCCCTTTTCTTTACCATTTTTGCTACTTTCCACTCTGGACATTCGTCCCCATTGTCACTGACTATTCCATCATCACTCCAGTCCCTCCAACACCAACTCTTGCCATCCATTCCACCTTTAATGGCTTAAATCCTCCAGATGCTACTCCACAGTACCTAAAATGCCCTGAAGTTTGACTGGAAGATGCTGGCACTGTTGCCACACTTCTTCAAAGATGTTGACATTCTTAGTACTGCCACTGACCTGCACAAAAATGTTTGAATGTGGATACATAGTTATTGTACAGTATATGTGATGCTAGACATTTGATTCGAAATTTGAGTTTTTACTATATTCCCACGGTCCAAATGCTTAGCTAATTGAGGGACATATAGACCATAGTGTCTAGAATATACCTCTATTTTTCCTTATTTGTTTGTTCACAGGTTGTGGAGAAACAAAATGATTTCTCCCAACATACTTTTATTACTATCTACAAGTATATAGCAAACCATTTTCTTAATATCTCTTTTACCCTTAAGTACTTAGCCAAGTGTCAGAGAAGCAATTGGAGCATGTGACCTCAGTTGTAAATCACCTCACTCAGATCATGTGACCTTGCACAGCATGAGTCATAATAAGTCAAAGTGAGTCAAATGAGGACTAATCAAAGCACTATCCCTAGACTAGCAAAATGATCATGTGACCTGCACAGCATGAGTCATGATGAGTCATTGCCAAGCCAAAGGCTATTTTTAGCTCATTGCAAGTCATTTTCTGACAGAGTGAGTCAAAGTGAGTCAGTATGAGTCAATATGAGTCATATTTTGGCACAGCCACCTCGGAACCGAAGGTAGCACAGCAACATGTAAATTACTATATAAGGAGCGCAATTCAGCCCCATTTGGACAGTTTCCTCTTTTAAAAAAAAGGTTCCTACTTGAATTGAACTCAACCAACAAGTGCTTACAAGTGCACCCCTCTACAAACAGATAGTGAGGCTGTGTAGAGAAGTTCCCACGCTATAAATAGAGCTACTTAGACCCATAGTTAGGAGTATACTGAATCCCTTAGGATAGGATCAGTTAAGACACCTTTAGGGAGAAAACCCCAGAGTAGGCAACTAAAGGGAATAAATCCCCAGCTAGTAGGAAGACCTAATAGTTTATTAGTACCTTGGGAAAGGGTTGAGTTGAGCATTTAAGCTGATTGCCAACTCCTTAGTGCATAATAGAATCAGTTTAGGAAAGACTATTCTATGTATCTAAGAGATGTGTGAGAATCAGTAGTGAGAGTGAAGCATATTAACACTATCTACCCAATTGAGCATTTCTAATCAACTGGAGCTATGTAATTGGAAGTCATTGAGAGCGCATCTTAGGGAAGTAACCCTAGTCACTACAAAATATCCTTTTAGCAACCTGAGAGTTGTCTAGACTATTTTCCAACTAACTATAGTACATTTTGTACACCATCCCAACAGAAAACCAGACCCTCAATGTGTTGCTGAACCCCAATCCCCTCAACCTTGTTGAAGATTGATAAACAAACCACATGCCTGATAGTCAACCCCTTTCTACAAGATTGATACTTGTTTCTAGTATCAACTCGACCAGGGAAGAGTACTCTCTTCACTTCGCTTCAGGTTTACTATCCATGGAGATAAGATTGGTTGTCTGATAAGCATTTCTTAGCGTTTTTACTGATCTTATTTAGAAAGAAGACAGCGCCCAGTTAAACAAATATTATCAAGGAGACAACCTCACCAATGACTTCATCATTCACTAAAAAGCACTATACAAACAAGCCAACATCGATGCCTATCATGCAGTTGAATTGTTAGAGAAGAACACACAGGCATCCATAATCACCCAAATATTCAAAGAAGAAAACCGCCACAACTTGCTGGCTGCCTACCTCCAAGAGATCAGGAGGGTCAGCACTGTCCAAGAATCCCTTGATTTTATCAGGGGTAAAACTCAAAAGCACGCTTTGGCGCCACAATACTCAAAAAAATATCTCAATGCCATGGATATTGGAGTTACAAATAAGGGCTGCTATAATTGCAGCAAAGAAGGACATTTTACCAAGAATTGTCCAAAGCTAATTGTCACCTACTCCTCTTACAAATGGCTTGGATGTCAGTACAAGAAGGGCTGCAAGAAAGAAGGTAGTCATAATGTATGTGAAGTGAATACATCCTGGGATGACAGAAAAAGCACCACAAGTGATAATGATGAATGCAAGGTTCAACAAACCTCAAAAGAAAAACTGAAGACAAGGAACTTTTTAAAGTCCATAAAAGGTATGAATTCCGAAGAGGCTGCCACCTGGTTCAAGGATCAGGAGGCTATCCAATACAAGTTGGAAAAAGTCTAAACCTGAGGAACTTATCTGGGTATTTCAAGGGTTCTTTCTGCAATAAGTATTTTTCCCTTCTGATTGAGAAGTCAGACAATGATGATTCAGCTGGATCTTCTACATCTACCTATATGTCAGGGGAGCCTTCTAGCAAGCTCGGTAGGAATATTAAACCTGTGCTTAATTCCCCTAACCCAAAGAAAAAAAAACTGTTGAAACCTCATTCTTCAATTATCTTCCCCTCCAAAATCCCAGAAGAAGCTTTTGTATAAAACATCAATCCAACATGGGAAATCATGTAATCTATTCAAGTCACACCCCTGAGTGCATGCCACTCCCTTATGAAAGTTGATGTCCTGCTTGAGAGCAGCACAAATGCAATCTTTATTGACAGATCTTGGGTGGAGAAGCTCAAACTCCTGCTCAGTAAATTAAGACATGCAATTCCTGTAATCAATGTGGATGGAACAAAGAACTCTATAGGGAATATTATATACTCAGTGGACCTTATAATTGAGTACCAGGGTCATCGTAAAAAGGTCACAGTCAAAGTAACAGACCTTGGAAAGAATACTCTAATCCTTGGATTCTCTTGGTTGAAATACCACAACCTGGAAATAGATTGAGTCAAGGGCTCAGTATGAATAACACATTACCCAAGGCACTATCATGCCCTTCAAGATAAGCTGATCTTCATTCATATGATCAAAAAAGAAGAGGAGGACATCCAATATCAAGTCCACACCACAATTTGCATCCTAGAGGATTGTCATATACCGTGCTAACTCCAAGCACACTCCGGCCCTCTGGGCACAACTCTGCTCCTTCAGGAGCGATCTCTGGTTTGTTCTTTGTAATTATATATCTCCGTTTCTCTGGACCTTCTGTATCTTTGACTAAACCCTTCTGACATTCTACTTATGATACTCCTTGTTCTGAACTTAGTTTAGTTCTGATCCTTAGATTCCTCTGACCTGTGCATGCACAGCTCCGGCATTCATCTTGCCAGAGCGCAGCACCGGCTTTCCTACTTTCCAACCTCCATCTCAATTATCCGTTTACTAATACTGTACTCTCCTCCGTATATAAACTCCTAGACACTCTGTGTATAGTAGTTTGATTATCAACTAGGACACACTCCTGTTCCTTCCATCTCCTCTGTTTTCTTTGCTCCAAAATACAGGACATGAATGACAGCAAGGACACAGCACATAAGCTGAAGCCGAAGTCCTATCCGTCCGCATAAACTCTGGAGTTCTGGAGTTTCCTCAGGAGTTGCATGGTCCCTAACAATTGTCCAATATATTCTGGAGCCTGGAAGTAAAGGAGAAGGCATATCGGCTATGGGTGGTGGAGATGGAGGAAGCAGGGGAGGTAGAGCATGGATCTGGCATCACTGTGGAAGCAGTGATTGGAGAAAAGGGAATGAGTGATGTAGTTTGACATCAGAGGAGATTATCGACTTGTTGCTTTAGGGCAGTCACTTCAGCACACAGCTCTTTGATTTCTTTGTGGAGATTGGAGTTTAATAGGATGGAAGGAAGGGGGTATCCAGGCAGGGCTGTGGCCAGTCCTTGGATACCTCTGTTAGAATATGAGGAAGGGGTGGTGAATTTTAGCTGAGCTCAAAAGTGAATCAATATGTTGTTTTGGTAGAATTTCACAAATACAGGAAGTACCCAACCAATCTCAGGGTCCAGGGTTTCAAGATTGAAGTGGGTCTTGAATGAATGAAAGAGGGAAATGATCCATTTGGTGGCTGAATTCACATTTTTTTTGCAGGCAATGGGGATGGTAGGGATGAGGAATGATTTGCCCTTATTGGACCCAGCTTTGGTGGTCCAGGACCAGCTGTGTGGTTTTACTGCAAAAGAGAAGAGGACAGTACAAGAGATGGTAAAGGGAGTATAACAGACATGAAAGATACCTTTGGGAAATGAGTGGTATCTTTTTCCAATGTCAGAGAGATGAAGGAGACATGGAATACTAGGGTCACAACAGTGACGAGGCCTACAGGTGCAGGTTTCCATAGGTGGTGATTGTAATTGTAGTTCAAGAAGCATTTTATATATATATCTTCTTATGCTTGTTCTCTCTGGCAAAACTGTAGGGTTTCCATCCTTATTAGGATAGGTGGTAAGTGGTCCTCATATTGGTGCATCATCAATGAATATATTCATTACTATTTGATGATCTCATTCTGAAATTTAAACATTATACATTCTTGAAATTTAGAAGGTAAATTGATGTATTCAGTAGGCAATGAGGTTATTTGTAGTAGTCTCAGTGGAGTTTGAAATGCTGTCATGTCGCAACTAGCTTCATCCATTTTTCTTGCATCAAAGTCCCAATATAGATCTAGGACAGTGAAACATTTTCCTCCTAAAAATTGGTCTACAAATTGATCCAAGTGTGGGGAGATCAAAGATTCCTTAATGCTAACTGCATTCAAGGGTTGCAGGTCATGCACAATTCTCAGTTTCTGCTTCTCATCATTTCATGTATAGAACCATCTTGATCTGTAGGGAAATTGGCAATATTCATAGACTTTTGCTCTTATCTTGAGTTGCAGCAGATCTATGATTCATTGTCATAGTACAGGGGCTAATCATATACCTCTCTCCTGCCAAAGTATATGTGGTATGTGAGCTATCTTGTAGGGACCAAAGTACTCTTCCTTAAGAGTTCCCCTATCTTCATCCTCAAAGGCTATTGTAGCTTCATTTTTAATTAGTGTGTAAATAACCAGGTCTTGTTCTTCAGGCCATAAGAATTGATAGAACTCCATGTCCTTTAAAATCTTGTCTATTTGTTTCTTAGTGAATTTCTGAGTAGGCTTTTGTTGGCTAAAATGTACATTCAGGAGTTTTAATGTCATCATTGGATTATATGGTAAAATTCTAGTGACCTTGAACTCCTGGAGAATTGGGGTAGAAATTAGCTTGATGCATTGATCAACCTGCTCATATGCTTCATAGATTCATACACAAGAGTGTGATGTTGATTGGGTAAGTAGTCCTATGGACTCTGCATCTAGATCCCTGAGCAAGTCCTGATCCTTGTTATATCCTTCATATATTGCCTTAGTAGTCATTGTCTTCATCTGTAGGTGTGATAGTGGTTCTGCTGCTTTGTTAGGCAGGCAGATACTATTAGTGGTTCCACTGCTTCGTTATACAGGCAGTTACTAATAGTCAGTAAGCCTTTCATAGGCATCTTATTCTAATATGATATGAGATCTGTCCATCAGATATCACATATAAGGATCTAGGTCCTATTATAGTTCATAGCTATGTCTATATATGGTCTTAGGATCACACAGGATCTGCCTAGGCTGAATAGCTATACTCTCCTAGTCCTCTTGTTTTACTATATTAGAGATTTTCTTGGTTCACAATTGTATCCAATGTACTCATGGTGGTAGCTTTGTGCTATTGCCAGTATAGCAACAACTGTATAATATGTCTCCTTAGTTTAACAAGGTTGTACTTGTAGTGTCATATGACTAGATGGCAAGGTTATCATGTATTCATCTACTGTAGTCTATCTAAAGACTTGGTGTATCTTCACATATCTTTTTGTGTGGGGAGCTGGTTTCTACAGGGAATGAAAACATTCATAGTCAGGGTTATATTCATCAACCAGGTCAGCTGTGTGACCTCTCTTCTTATTTGGGTAGGATTTGTACTCACATCTCCATGTTGTCATTAAAAAAAGGAATACAAGAGGGGGGGTATGTAGGAATACAGTAGGTAGCAATATAGTAGGGGAGGTGTCCTTCATAGCAATAGTACTGTAGGTAGGGGTGAATACTTTATATACCATTGGATCAGGCACAACTCACACTGTATATCCAATAGGTTACTCATATTGGCCACAGCTATAAGAAATGCACCTTTGAGTATACTTGACTACTCCTAAGCAGAGGTGACAGTGTAAGTCCTAGTCAACCTCTCTCATATGCGAAGTATGAGACTAAGGGAGGTGGAATTCTCCTAGTTGGTGGAATATCAAGAAAGTAGGATGTATCTGAGCCTATGCACCTCAAACAATGGTGGGAAAAATGAAAGGTCCACCCCAAGGTTGCTAATGGCAAGGCCAGGTTTATATATATACTTCTCAGATCTAGATTACTACCTTGCACTCCATAAGTGAGCACAATTTGGTAGGGCATAAATTAACAAGCAAAATGAAGTACAAGCATATTTATCATATATCCTTTCTATTTTGGGATCACTGATCTACAGCTTTGACAAGGCCACAAGGTTCCTTCTTGTTTTGAGAGTGGTGTTTTGTCCTTCCTATTTGGAAATAGGGTCTAAACTTTCATATGTAGCATTCTAACTTGAGTAATTTATTTTGGACTGTATCAGCCTCTTCTTTTCTTTGGATATTGTATTTAATATATCTTAGTGTCAGTCACAAGTTGTTGCCCTTGACAATACACTTGATTGCAGGCTATACCATGATACAAACACTTGTGCACAGCTGAGGTGCAGCACATCATAACTATTTATACATACAAATATCTGCTGATCATAGGTGGTGATGAACTCTGAATGGGGTAGGCATATCAGGTCACAAGTAGATAGTAGCAATCAAGAAAACTGAGGTGAAAGATGGTAACAACAGTTTGAGAAATAGAGCTGTCAATGGACATCACAGAACTGTCAAATGCTGTCATAGAAGTGTCAGATGATTAAGTCCAGGTTGCAACTGCACTCAAGTCTTGGTCCATTATTACAAGGAAAGATAAAAGTATATATAGTGCTCAAAATGCTAATTTTTGATAAAGAACAACATATAAGAAAAAAAAAATTGTCAGTACTTTAGAATGGAATCAAGATATACTTGAGTAGTTCCTGAGGGACAAATGGCAGTGCGATGACTTCTGAAGTCCTGTACTGCCAATAAAAGTCTTCTTGCTTTGTCCAAAGGTGGTGTGCATCATGATAAAGCAACTACAGCTCAGCAGTGCAGTAACTAGCAAGTGAGTTTGAGTTATTGAGATGGAAATCATGAAGGAGCTGGATGATAAGATCTTTATCTGAAAATGGAACCTGTAAATTCTGATCAATATGATCAGACAATTCCACTTCACCCATGAAGTGAAGCATTCTGCTTGCTGATCATAGAAACCTAATCTTTTTAAGAGTGAAGAGTGGGTTGGCAAAGGGTGCAGATTGCTGGAAAAACTCACCCTGATGGACTGAGGCAGGAGAAAAGGTTATGCCATCAATAAACAAGACTGCGGCAGTTTCTTGCAAGCAATCATATGTTTGCAGAAGTGTTAGTAAAGCTAAGATGGAGTGTAAAACACTATAAGTGTCTGTATGGAATTTACACATATCTTTGAGATGGTAGTGGCAGTCAATCTGGAGATAGAGGACATGTAATTTGTATGCCAAAGTATAGCCAAAATAGATAGTGGAGGGGTGCCACATCAACTGCTCACTTCTTGATGCTCCATCCCAATTACAGGTCTGTTTCAAATACCTTTTTAGCAATAGGTAAAAAGTTGTAGTATGAAATATGATCACATTGATATATGGCAAGGTCATCTTCCCCTTGGGCAGGGAAAGGTGATGGTTGAAGTTGTACTTGAATAGTGGCTGGAAATAAGTAGTTTCATAGTTTCCATTTGTTTTGAAAATATTGGTCTCATCAAAATGCCCTTTTCCAAAGGGAAGGGCTCCAAATCTTTTGTTTGTTCTCATATGAAACTGATTTGGATCAAAGATATCCTCAAGAGAGTTAGATTGACTGAAGAATATTTGCCTGGGACAGTCCAGATTCTTGCTGAGAGGTGATGGATACTATGAGATGTCAGAACTTCATGTTGACTCACTGGATGAGCTACTAGATATCTCCAATTGTTCATCTTCTTCAGCAATTTGTCAATTTGCAAATATTATGGAAGATGGGCTGAAGTGACTATGTACTCTGAGTTTGACGTGAAATGTCCATCCTCCTTGGATAGGGCAAGTAGAAGGAACCTTCCCAGTGAAGAGGAGATAGTCAGTGGGATATTCATTAGCTCTAGGCCAAGGGTCCTTTCACCTGGTACTTTTCATGAGTGATTGTTGAAGTTTTCATTAGCAATCTTCTTTTTCTTTCAAGCTCAACTGAGCTTATATTACAGGCCACTGATGTGGAGTAAAGAAAGAAGGGTGGATAGGTTGTCATATTGAGGAGGGGGAAGGAGGATAAGTGGAAGAAGTATGCAGCTCTCCTATGTGAGAAGGTAATTGAGCTGTGCTTGATAGCTGGGGAGGAAGGGAGCAGTACAATTATCCAATTGGATAAACATCACATAGGGAATAGGAGATGTGACCTTTTGGGTGTTGTCAGGTAGTGCCACAGTGGGTACACTTACCCGATGCTTATTGGGCTTCACATCTGCTTTGGATAACTATGTGGGAAGTATATACACTAATTGGTAGTCACTATTCACATTGGTCAGCATAGATCACAGAGTGATATATTGTGCTGAGTTTAAAGTTATGACATCAGCTAGACAATTTCTGATTGGAGCATGCACAGGTGAGGCAAATATCCCTAGTCAGGCATTATCGAGTTTGGACAGGGGCTGCCCATAGCTCAATAGAGCTGGTTCATGTTGAAATAAAGTCTAATAAGTGTCTGTGAAATGATAAGACTATTTCAGCATTGTACTCTAGGAATTCTCTTTCTCTGAAGACTCTCAATTAAATATTGTTTGTATCATCAGGCTGTGATATTTTTGCACCTCATGCTCTGAGTATGCTTTTATATTTGGTTCATTTTGAATCTCTGACTCCACCACCTTTTCCAAGTAAGATTGAGTGGAGCTGTGCCCTCCTATTATGAGTGGTGTACTTTCATTCTTGACAGCTGATGGCTGTACAAGAATTCCAAGATCCAGTTATCTTTGCCATTAATATAGCTAAATCTTAGGTACATCCCATCTAATCTCTCATCAATCAAGACAAAGTTCTGCTGCTGCCAAGGGTGGCCAAGTAGTATGTCAAGGGGACAGTTTGTAAATATTCAAAAGTTACTATGTGAAGTTAGACCTCCTATCTGTATGACTAGATTAGGAATTAATTCCTTTAATTCACTGTTCCCTCCATTTGTGTCATGCAGTGTTAAGCTAGCATCAACATCCATCAGCACTTGCAGTTTTTCCCATAGTTCTCAAGTAATGATATTTACTTCACTACTAGAGTCTACTATGGCACTATACACTTTGTTTGCTATGCAGACAGGAACTGTCAGTAATAGCCCATGGTCCTAGCTTATTCTGACATGATATGCATGTAAAGCAGCATTAGCCAATATCACCTGTCAAAATTTAATCTGATCTGCTAACACTTGTGTCAATTCCTGCAAGTTACCTAATATTTCTCCCATAGTAAGTTCTACCTTAATACCAAGTATCTTAGTCAACATGTCATGAGGATTAGTGGCAGCAAATAACTCTGTGCATCATAGTGCCATGTTTCTGGAATATTCCTTCAGAGGCTGTTCACCTACATAGAGTTTATACTTGTTGACTCTTTCAAATAACTCTATGTTCTTTCCTTTTTCATCATTCCCTCCTTGCTTCCCCTCAGAGATATCAAGCATCTCTACATCTTGATCATTATGCACATCAGTGCACACTTGTTGGACATCCTTAGATGCACCCATCAGAGGCCTCATTTCTGAATAAGGTAAGTTGATCTTTTTTGATTGCTTGTCACTAATGACACTCTTCACTTCCCAGCCTTTGGATGGCTCAGGTGACTTCTAGATGTCATCCTGACATTTGTTTTCCTTCACTCTCTCTTTGTTATCTCTTGGAAATTGTTTCAGATTATCCTGAGTATTCAGTATGTCATTCTTTTTGTTTCTTCACCAGTATTGCTAATTTTTGTCTTTCATCTGAAATTGATCTTTTCCTTCATTTCGGCAGCTCAACCATGGGTGCTGACCTGCATCAAATATGTAGTTTGAATGCAGAATCATAGATATTGTATATGAGATGCTAGATATTTGACCCGAGATTTGAGTTTTCACTATATTTACACATTCCAAATGCTTAGCTAATTGAGGGACATATAGGCCATAGTGTCTAGTATTTACCTCTATTTTCCCTTATTTGTTCACTCACAGGTTGTGGAGAAACAAAATGATTTCTTTCAACATAGCTTTATTACTATCCACAAGTACATAGCAAACTATTGCTTTAATATCTCTTTTACCCTTAAGTACTTAGCTGAGTGTCAGAGAAGCAAATGGAGCATGTGACCTTGCACAGCATGAGTCATAATAAGTTATAATGAGTCAAAGCAAGTTAAATGAGGACTAGTCAAAGTACTGCCCCTAGATCAGCAGAATGATCATGTGACCTTGCACAGCATGAGTCATGATGAGTCAACATGAGTCATTTCCAAGCCAAAGGCTATTTTTAGCTTATTGCTAGTTATTTTCTGATAGAGTGAGTCAAAGTGAATCAATATGAGTCAGTATGAGTCCTATTTTGGCATAGTTACTCTGGAACTGAAGTTAGCACAGCCACATGTAAATTACTATATAAGGAGCACAATTCAGCCTGATTTAAGAAGTTCTCTCTTTTAGGAAAATAATTTCTATTTTAATGAACTCAACCAATACATAAGTGCTCATAAGTATACCCCTCTACAAATAGACAGTGAGGTTGTGTAGAGTAGTTCCCATGCTATAAATAGAGCTACTTAGACCCATAGTTAGGAGTATACTGAATTCCTTAGGATAAAGGACAGTTAGGACACCTTTAGGAAGAAAACCCCAGAGTGGACAACCAAAAGGAATAGATTTCCAACTAGTAGGATGACCTAATAGTTCAATAGCACCATTGGGAAAGGATTTTAGTCAAGCATTTAAGCTGATTGCCAACTCCTTAGTGCATAATAGAATCAGTTTCAAATAAGCTATTCTATGTACAGTGAGGTGCAAAACCGTTGCAATGTCTAACCCCAAACCGGGGCGCGAAGCGCCCCGCAATCACTTGTGGGAATTTCACTTTGCTTTGGTGGGAACAAATAAAGTACAAACCCTTAGCTACAACTTTGTCCCCAGGGTCATGTGATTTCGCTTACATACTGCAAAGATACATCCATTTCAAAACATCAATACTATTGCAACAGTTTTGCACCCTTTGCTCATTACATTGAAATCAAGTGTTATTTGGTTATGTTTGGTCATACAAACAAACATACACATATTAGAAGCATGTCTGAGTTTAAAATAGTTCACACGCATCTTTGTTTCCAACCACAACCATCATGAGAACCATCTCTTCTACTCAAAAACAAACCATCCTCTCTATGCTTGATGCTGGCCAATCTGCTCACTCTATTGCATCCACTACTGGTCTTAATGTGTCTACCATATCCAGATTACACTCCAAAGAGCATTCTGAGCTTCAAAAAGTTACTGGAGGTCGTCCATCCAAGCTTTCCTCTGCCAATATCCGGCATGCCGTTCGTCTTATCTCCTCTGGAAAGGCAGAGAATGCTGTTCAGGTGACCAAGGCACTCACCAATATAGTCAACCAGCCTCTCTCTACCTCCACAGTGCGCAGACAGTTGAGGAAGACAGGTATGAAAGCTGTGGTCAAGTCCAAACGGCCTCTCCTTTCAGCCAAGCATCGTAGGGCTCGTCGAGACTTTGCTTATGCTCATAAAGATTGGACTCTGGAGGACTGGAAGAAGGTAGTATGGTCTGATGAGACCAAAATCAATCGCCTAGGGTCAGATGGGCGCAAGTGGGTGTGGAAAAAGGCAGGGGAAGGGCTAAGTGATAGGCTGGTGGAAGGTACAGTGAAGTTTGGAGGAGGTTCTTTGATGATGTGGGGCTGTATGACTTGGCAGGGAGTTGGCTATGCTACCAAGATTGATGGTAGGATGGATGGGGACCTTTACCTTCAGATTTTGAAGGATGAACTGCTCAATTCTTTGCAGTTTTATGGTCTTGATCCTCCTGACATCATCTTTCAGCAGGACAATGACCCCAAACATACTTGCAAAAAGGTGAAGGATTGGCTTCAGGAGCAGGATTTTCATACTATGGTATGGCCTGCACAGTCTCCTGACCTCAATCCCATTGAGCACCTCTGGGGTTATCTCAAAAGAAGACTAGCAGATCATGATTCCTCTCCTAAGGGAATTCATGAATTGTGGGAGAGAGTTCAGGTTGATTGGGAGGGGATAGCAGTTGAAGAGTGTCAGAAGTTGATAGAGAGCATGCCTAGAAGGATTGAAGCAGTTATCAAGGCAAAGGGAGGCTATACCAAGTACTAATATACCCTGGAAAGCAAAAGGTGCAAAACTGTTGCAATGGTATTGGTGTTTTGAAATGGATGTATCTTTGCAGTATGTAAGCGAAATCACATGACCCTGGGGACAAAGTTGTAGCTAAGGGTTTGTACTTTATTTGTTTCCACCAAAGCAAAGTGAAATTCCCACAAGTGATTGCGGGGCGCTTCGCGCCCCAGTTTGAGGTTAGACATTGCAACGGTTTTGCACCTCACTGTATCTAAGTGACGTGTGTGAGTCATTAGCAAGAGTCAAGCATATCAAAAAGTCTACCTACTCAATTGAGCTTACCTAACCAATTAGGAGCCTATTGAAAGCCAATTGAGAGTACATCTTAGGAAAATGACCCTAGTCACAATGAATTACCCTTCTAGCAACCTAAAAATTGTCTAGACCATTTCCTAACAATCCACAGTACATTCAGTACACCACCATTACTAAGACCCAGATCATTATTAGTATTACTAGTGCAATCCCCCTTAACCTCATCAAAGATTGACAAACAAACCACATACCTGATAGTCAACCCCTTTTTACAAGTTGATACTTGTTTTTAGTAGCAATTTGTCCAGAAAAGAGTACTCTCTTCACCTCACTTAAGGTTTACTATCTGTGGAGATAAGATTAGTTGTCTGATAAGCATTTATTAGCATTCCTACTGATCTTATCTAGAAAGAAGACAGCACAGTGTTTCTTGAGCATCGCCATTCTTGGTCTCAGATGAGTCCTTAATCACCACCTTATTTTGATGCTGGTCATCTCCCAATTTCTTGGGAGGTAAATATACTCTGTCTATTATTTCCTTTTGGGCAGTCTTGGCCTTGTGCTGAAATCACATGACACTATAGCTCTGCAATATCTCATCAGCTTTGTCCTTGTCGTCCTTGTCCATTAGTAGATAAGGTACAAACAATTATTCCTCATCTTTTAAATCTTCTCAATCACTGACTGATATTTCTGATATAATATAGTTCGATGATCTGTACTTCAAGATATCACAGTCCATCATAATTAGGTTCATCTGTGCCCATTTGTCATTCCACATACACTGCTCAATCATCCTATGATAGCTTTCTATTATTGATTCATCCACTCGCCTATCAAACAGGCCTTGACTTCACAGTAAGTTCACCATTCCTCATTCTCCACAGTCTATTAACTCTAGGACATGGGGACAATCGCTTAGGCAATGTTCATGACTGTTACATCTAAAGCATTTAAAGGGTAGGTGGGTATTAGGTAGGAGCCAATTTCCTTCATTAGTAGTCCTCTGTAGTACCTCCCTTGTATTATTCCCATTGTGTGTAATACTAGGAGTTTCTTTTTATGCAGTAGACTTTAATCTGGGTTTCTCCAATATGTCTGCTACCAAAGGCTCTATCTTAAGTGCCTTGATGTACATAAGCTCATGCATAAGCTGGGTTATTGAGCTTAAGTTACTCATATGATTTATGAGTGTATCTACTTCATCTGGAGGATTCTTGAGTTCCTTCTTCTTCTCTGGCTTCTTTTTCAGCAGCTTCTCAGTGGTCTTCCTTGTCCCCTTATCCTTGTGTTTTTTAGAAGACCTTCTCTTTCTTCTTTGACATTTGTTGTCACTAGACTCATCATCTGAACTATCATCACATAAGTCTGTGATGGTGTCTAAGTTGATGCTACTCTCTTCAAAGGAGCTCTCTGTGTCAAAATCTGTTCCATCTTCATCAAACTTATATCAATATAGTAGCTGATTTATGACTTGACTAACTTCACTAAGCTGAAAGGGCTTGCTCATATCTACTCTGCCAGTGTTACCAGCCAGCAGATGTATTTGTATCTTCTCCTGCATGTGCTTAGAGATTCCTTTCCAAAAGTAGGTGTAGTATTCTTTATCTTGGATCACTTTTGTGGCCTTCAGCCATTGTGCAACTACTGTAAATTTGCACTTGTAGGCCTTCCATTGTGACATCTTGTCTAGGCTTTTCTTGGCATATTTCTGAGTGAGCTTCCTAAGGTTACTCTTTCTGTACTGAGCATCTACTTGCTCAGCATCATAAAGATGGAGAATCTTTGCTCTCAACTCATTCCAATCATTGTTCTTGTATTCATTGAAGGATTCAATTAGTTGACCAGCTTGACTGCTACAGTAGTTGGTAATCCCTTCACATTTGTCTTTGTTAGTAGTCATATTGTATTGAGTAAGTAGTTGCTCATATTGTCATAAAAAGCCTCTGACTTTAGAGTAGTGTCCTTTAAGCTTGTCAGAAACATCTCAGTTTCTGTGGCTGGGTAGTATGGTAGGTGTGGCTCCTGTGCCTACCATGGTTCATAGTGTCTTGTAGTATAATTAGGGGTAAATGTTGTGTTATTCCCAGTGGGACTTGTTGTGTTATTCCCAGTGGAACTTGTTGTGTTATTCCCAGTGGGACTTGTTGTGATGTAATAGTATATTACTGGATCCCTCACAGTGGGCTCTAGTTATGTATCTTCTTTCTAGATAAGATCAGTAGAAATGCTAATAAATGCTCACCAGACAACTAATCATATCTCTACAGATAGTAAACCTAAAGCAAGATAAAGAAAGTACTCTTCCCTGGACAAATTGCTATTAAAAACAAGTACCAACTTGTAGAAAGGAGTTGACTATCAGGTATGTGGTTTGTTCATCAATCTTCAACAAGGTTGAGGGGGATTGCACCAGTAATACTATTAATGGTCTGGGTTTCAATAATGATGATGTACTGAATGTACTGTTGACTTGTTAGAAGTGGTTAAGACAACTCTCAGGTTGCTAAAAGGGTAGCTCATTGTGACTAGAGTTACTTCCCTAAGATGTGCTCTCAAATAACTTCCAATAGGCTCCTAATTGGTTAGGTAAGCTCAATTGGGTAGATAAACTTGATATGCTTAACTCTTGCTAGCAATTCACACATGTCACTTAGATACATAGAATAGTTTATTTGAAACTGATTCTATTATGCACTAAGGAGCTGACAATCAGCTTAAATGCTCTTCTAAAACTCTTTCCCAAGGTGCTATTGAACTATTAGGTTGCCTTACTAGCTGGGGATCTATTCCCTTTAGTTGCCCGCTCTGGGATTTTCTCCCTAAAGGTGTCCTAACTGTCCCTTATCCTAAGGGATTCAGTATACTCCTAACTATGGATCTAAGTAGCTTTATTTATAGCATGGGAATTACTCTACATACTGTAGCCTTATTATCTGTTTATAGAAGAGTGTACTTGTGAGCACTTGTTGATTGAGTTCTTCTAAAGTAGAAACTATTTCCTAAAAGAGAAAACTGTCCAAATGGGGCTGAATCACACTCCTTATATAGTAATTTACATGTGGCTGTGCTACCTTTGGTTCCAAGATAGCTGTGCCAAAATAGAACTCATACTGACTTACCCTGTCAGAAAGTAACTGGCAATGAGCTAAAAATAGTCTTTGGCTTGGCAATAACTCATGCTGTGCAAGGTCACATGATCATTCTGCTAGTCTAGGGGCAGTACTTTGGCAAGTCCTTATTTGACTCACTTTAACTCATTATGACTCATACTATACAAGGTCACATGATCTGAATCAGGTGATTTTCAACTGAGGTCACATGCTCCATTTGCTTCTCTGATACTTGGCTAAGTACTTAAGGGTAAAAGAGATATTAAAGAAATGGATTGCTATGTACTTGTAGATAGTAATAAAACTATATTGGAAGAAATTATTTTATTTCTTCACAACCTGTAAGTGAACAAATAAGGGAAAATAGAGGTAAATACTAGACATTATGGTCTATATGTCCCTCAATTAGCTAAGCATTTGGACCATGGAAATATAGTGAAAACTCAAATTTCGGATCAAATATCTAGCATCTCATATAGAATATCTATGATTCTGCATTCAAACAATTTGGTGCAGGTCAACATATATCAATGTGTTCCTCAGAAGGTTTGGCCTGGATTACATAATTGTGATATGTAAGTTGATTTGATTTGTAAATAAATAATAGCCACTTACTCTTATGATTTCATAGGCTTGTTTGTAAAAAGGGGCATAAGGATGTCTTTCTCTGAAAGTATTATAGAAATCCAACAAAATGGGACCATTCAACTGAGGATTGTATTGAACATGCCTATCAGTTGCTTCTTGTGGATTATATATGTACAACTGAGCATAGAAAGCTTTCAATCCATCAGGTGATATAAGAGCTTCCATGAGATGGTGGAGTACACCATGAATGCAAAAGGATGCAGGTCCAGAACCTTAAATGGTCCATGGCAGAGCCCTCAGAAGTAAATGCAAGAGTATTGTTATACTGGTGTATTTTCTTTTTGAACTCTCTATAATCATGAGGATCATCAAACAGCTCTTGCAAAACACATGGCCACTCTTATACCAAAGATAGATTGACTTGTTCTTGAAAACAGCACATTTCAAAGTGGAGATTTCATATACTGGAGTTGGACAGTTTTTCTGACATGAAATGTAAAGCATGATAGTAGAAATACTAAACATCCATGGGACCAAGAGAATGAGGTAGGATAGATTTAGCATATGGTCTACCATCAGGTGGAACATAAAGAGGAGGCTGTGGATCATTATTATCCTGAAAATCATCAAAGTTATTGAAGCTGGAGTCAGATAAATCTGAATCTAGATTTGGAGGAGGTAAAAGAGATCTTGAAGATGGTATTCTTACAGCAGGTGGGATAGGAGAAGGTCCAAGTGATGAAGCAGAAGTAGGAATAGCAGGTAGTGATGGTGATCTTTGAAAAGATATAAGTAAAGGAGGACCAAAAGAAGGTAATGGTGATGATGATGGTGATGAAGGAGAAGAATCAGGATGAGTATTATTTTGTTGTTGTCTCTGTTGATCTTGCTCATACTGTTCAGCTGAATGCTAACTATGTTCACCAATGGCCTAAGAAAGAAGTGATTGAGAAAGCTATTGTACTTGTTGAATTTCATTTTGCTCCTGATTCTACTGCTTTTGTAATACTTGTTGATGCCCCCGTAATTGTATTTGGTGTTCCATCTGCTGTTATAACATAGCCAGGCACTGTTACTCCAATTTCCATTGTTTCTGCAGCTCCAATTGAAGTTGTATCTGCTGCTGCTGCTGCTCCTGTTGGGTCTGTATTTCCAATTCTCTTTGAAGCTGAGCTTGTCTCTGCTGCTCCAAATGTCTCTGATTCTCTATCTCCCTTTGAAGCTGAGCTAGTCTCTGCTACTCCAAATGTCTTTAATACTTCAACTGTTGCTGAAGCAAAGCCTATTGCTATTGTTGCTGCTCCTATTCTAGTTGTCTCTGATGTTGTAAAAATTGCTGAAGCAATTGTTGATTTTATAACTGTAGCCATAAGAAGCCTCCTAATCCACTTGTTGCAATTGTTGGAATGACTGTCTAAAAAAAGTGTGTGCCTGTTCTCTTTCAGCCTGAGCTTGCTGATCAGCTTCATGCTGGAAATTGATAATATTCTAATATGGAATAACAGATGAATGCACAGGACCAGCATGAACATTGATAGTATGGAAGGTGAAGATACAATTGGAACGTCTAGGATGGTGCCTTTAATAATCAGAATGAAAATTCTACATCAACCTCACAGTATAGTCCACTCTTTGAGGTTATGAAAGCTAAGGTAAAAAATGATCGACAGACACTGGCAGAGGAGCAGGCAAAGAAGCAGATACAGGAGATAGTAGTTGAGGAGCAGGCAGAAGAGCAAAAAAAGAAGGTAATGGTTGAGGAGGCTGGAGTTGAATGGGAGGTGGAGACGGAGAGTGCAAGTGACATATTTGCTGAACATGAAGATGTTCAATGTGATAATGTAGAATGTCAGGATATTGATGTACAGGCACTGGAGGATGATTCTGAACATTGAATTTTTATTAAGAATAAAATATTCTGAAAACCATAGCCACTTACAATCAAGGCATTGGATATATTTGAAGCTATTGAAGCAGCAAAGGGAGAATGATGACAGGAGGGAGAAGAGCCAAGAACACATTGGTCACGTTTAGCCTGATGGTCAGCAATCCAAGCTCGTTCAGGAGAAGTTGGAGGAGTTGCCCTGACATTTTCCATTAATGTTGATACAAAGTGTAACCTAAGAAGTTGAGATACACACATTTTTTATAAATATTTGATCAAAGAAAGCCCAAGAAAAATTTGACCTGTGTGAAAGCCAGCAAACAGATTGGAAGTGGATGTAACTACATCTTGAGTTTCTCTTTTTGTGTAAAAAGGAAAAAAGGATGGGATAAATCCAGTGTTGAACTAATTACACCTTGGATTTCTCTCTTTGTGTAAAAAGAGTAAAAGGGATGGGATAACCCTAGTGTTGAGCTATCTCATAATGTGAGATATGACGACATGACAATAACTATAATCACACAAACAGTAGACATTATCAATGTGTCTTATGTAGCAGCCTCTAGCACTCTGCTAATATGCCCCCTTATGCACTATGGGAAGAGCAATATTATTCTTATTTAAGATGGCAGACAACCATATCATCCTGGTCCATATGACTACACATAAGTACATATGACTCCAAGCATAGATGCCTGGGCGACTGTCAAAACAGAGGCTGATAGCCTCAGATCAGACAGAGGAAGGATAGAAACCTCTCCTATCTGATGAAAATTTGTGGTCATTATTTGAATTTTATATTAGGAAAACTCACTTGATTAATATGAGTAAGAGAACAGCCTCAGACCACACAGAGATGATATAATCTGTTATTAGATCAAGTCATCAGATCAAGTTCAGAATGGAATCAGTCACAGAGAGTGGGTATAATAGTCAAATACCTACTTGAATATATTTTCCTAATTTTTTGATGATTTTTCGGTAAATTTATGATGTGGTTATGTAGATCGGTGGTGAGAGTGCAAGGCGAAGGAATTGTCAACTTGAATGGACAAATGGCTGAGTTTGAACAAGAGGTAAGGTGGCTGTGCTGACAAACAACTGAATGGACAATGGTCCTGCTACTGAGTTTGAACCTTGTGGCCAAAAAGAAAATACACATGGCAAAATATGCAGTACTCAATGCATCCAACATCCCACCTGCACCTGATGCACTTGACACACCCAACTGACTGCAACATTATCAAAACCCCTGACATACACATCAGCCATGGCTGGTTCATCCCCCTTTCCCACCTGTTGCCCATTAACTTTTTAGATAATAAGGCATGGAAATATCATGGCACATTATCAGTGGGTACAGCCTTTGGTAAGACTAACCAGCACATAATGATGACGTGATGTTGGTTGTCATGCCATGATGATATGGACTGCTCCTGATGATTATGGCTTATAATGAGACATGGAAAAGGTGCACCTTATAATGCATGCACATGATTAACCATGCCCGCCAAAAAGTTGCGACATAGTGTTGCAATCTGAGCGCCATTGATTTGGGGGTATTTCCAACCCAAATGAATGCTCACGAGTGAATTACATCAGTGTCAGATTTCTGCACAAGGACCAGCATGAGAGCCACCATCGGATAGGGAGAACGAAAGGCGATAAGATACGTGCTGACGAGAGTGAAATGCACGTGCGCATCGCGGGATCTGCACATGGTTCCACGTCTGGGTGGGTGTGTCGCTAAACAGGTCGTTAGCGAACCCCAGCCGATGGGGTGTAGCGTACGCAACCATCAACATTTGAAGGCGATAGAGTGGGAAGTGCTACAGCATGGCCGCATCTAGAGCACCCACGTTCTGCGGTAACGACTGTAGCAGCTCGGTAGAGAACGGGATAGGAAGAAGCGAATCGAATATGGAATGTACGTGCACGTCATAGGCGCTGACTCGGTGAACGGACAAGTGGCTCCGGAAATGTCGCAAGCTTACAGGACGTTATTGTTGATGCTTCCCTACCACCAGATGCCAGCCTCATAATAGATGACAAGGTAAGGCGACCAATACCATGCATTGTGAAATTCATTAGTGTACTGTAGTTGCCTAGTACACCATTGTGCATGAGTCGGTTCGACATCCTGAGCGAGGTTAACTGGTTTCACGGCGGACTGACGCAGAGTCTGATCTTCCGAAAAGGAAGACGCAGGAACACCGACATAATTGTGGACCTCGAATGTATCGAGGCACGCTTGTGGGCTTCCATGATAGTTAGTAGATAGGCTCAGCTGACTGGATCAGGTTTCCCTCGAGAAAATGGACGGACTTTTTCACCTCGGTTGAGCCAAGTGCCATCGATGGCTTGTCTTGAGACACAGAACGCAGTGACGGCAGTTACGTTCGATAGTCACCAACAAGGACAACCAGGGCCATATACTTGATATACCGTAAACTTGACCACCTTGCATGCCTTCCAACGCAGGATTGTATGCCAAGGTGTCAGGCAATCATGCATCCGGTTTGAATCGGCATGTCATGTAGTCATCATGTACTGCCAGCGCCGGGATTCAGACTAGTATACCATTGAGATCCCAAATGTATAAGAGGCGAAAATTGGATGAACATTGGGGAGGCTCGGCAGAGCATGGAAACTGCCAACTGAGCTACGGTGTTTGCAGCACGTTGCCATAGATACGGGGAGAACAGCTGGACCCAGTGACGCGGCTACCGCGCAGCTAAATCGGAAGATCGGAGCTAGCCAAAGTGCCGTTAGGAAAGGGGAACGCTGCATCGGATTTGAACCACCGAGGTGACTCGTCGACCAATGCAAGAACGTACCTACCAGCCTCTACAACACGCACGGTACACGTTTTTCGGCCACAATCCCGAAGCTCTCACGACCACTCTCGTCAAATCCACGACCGATCTAGTACACATCAACTGCCTTGTCTCAGTTCACCATTCCTTAAGCGATTATGGATCGAGTTCGTTCATCCAACGACGACCGAGTTCATCTATTCCTGAGCGGCCTGAGCATTGAGCCGCACCCAAGAAAAGATGTGACGACGCTGACTTTGAAGGAATGTCCATGGGGTCATTCCGCGCTGAAACAGCATGGCCATGCACCCTCTTCGAGTTATGTCTATTTAGGATCGCAGGTCGAATCACGAAATCTGACAGACACCCGATTTACCCCGAAGGCACGCACGGAATCAAATTCCTCGTGTTGTCACTGGCCCCTGTGGCTGGATATAAATGTATTCTGCAGGAAACATACAAGAAAACCCACGATTTAATCAGAGGGGTTAGTGTGAGTGTCAGCAATTGGGCACCGTCCACCGCCGACTTCAACGCAGAATCCACGACTATCAACATCCACCCCATCCCATCCCAAGCCCGCATAGGCATGGCCCAGGGTTTAGAGTTACCCTCGCGGTTCTTGCGAGGAATATTGCAGGCAGTACATCGACGCGAGAAGGACGGAACCTACCGCAGCACACCACCTCACTTCTGCGAAAGAATGCTTGACAAAACGTGAGACGGCAACTAATGAACAGACCATGTCAGCATTAAAATTCAAACACCAGAGAACCGTCCAATCTCGACTCGACAGTGACCCACCTCATGCAAGTTGGGTCATCCAGGAAGGAAATGTCCCAAGCTAGCGGTAAATTGGCAATTGGCTATCGCTATCACAGCCAGGCTGGCGAACGTTTGTCGCACCAATCCAACATGAAAAATGTCATCTGAATACGACCCAAGACACATGGTCAACGCTGATTCCATATCATTAAATAATTAGGCAATAAAACTTTATCTGAGAATATTTCCTCAACGGCGGACGACCGTGGTTGGCATGCGCGAGGCAGTGCGTAGCACGCCAGAACGTGAGATAAACGAAGTGATTTTTTGAAGCAAACGGCCAGCTGGAAAAAGGGTGGCGGCGCAGTATCCTCGAAAACACTTGTGTTCGCGTTCGTGTCACACTGTGGGAGGGATCGGGTTGCTGTCTACGTGCTTCGGGGGAAATCAATTAGGCCAATATGCGGAAATAAGGGCGTAAATGTCAACAAGATAACCAAGGAGTCATTCTCCCAAGCGGATCTAGATGTCTCCCGGTTGATTTTTGGTGGGTCGGCACCATGAACTGCAAGCGGAAGACAGATTCCTCGGCAAACGAGGCATAAGGTGAGGATGAAGACATGGCTACGGGTTGGACGGATGACGGAGCGAGCGGCTCGGGCAGAGGAACGAAACGAATGCTTGTCAACGAATAATAAGCACTAAATAGTCAAATAAAAGGTGACTTAGCAATGGGAATTACGCACTCGCAGCGATAAAAGGTCTGGCTAAAGAAATTTATCAATGGGGCACGGTCCATGAATCGAAGACAACGGATGGAAGATGGGAGAGACGATGGGACCGCAAGTATTGGGTGATAGGCGCGCCATTATCGATGACCAGGACTTCGAGAGGACCCCTGAGCCGCCACAGAAGCACAGAAAAGGTGGATGAACTTGACATTCTTCTATGCTGCACTGCGACACCGATGTATTTGCACCGCGTTCCATAATATTGGACGATGAGGGGTGCATGTATGTGAACGGACGTTCGGAAAACGAGGTAAAGTTCAAGAAATCGTGATAATGCACTGATGCAGACGGGACGACTTGGATGTCAGACGTTTCGGTGCATTTTGTTGGTAGATAGAACGGCTCTTGGGTGTACCCGCAGGAAATACAACCTCTGTGCCTCCAAGCTGCGCCCACCCAATGGTCTAGGCACAAAGCGGAGCGACCAGATAGGAAGGGAACCACTTCAAGCGTGAAGCTAAAAAAAATTGCTCATGCATAAAAATGATTTCACTGTATTCCGGTTCAAGGGTCTGCAAAAAATTCATCAGTTTGTGATGGCTTGTGCGGGAATTAGGACTGGTCAAAGTCTTGCTCAAGAAAAAACGCCGTATCTACACACTGGCCTGATTAGTGACGCAGTAAATTTAATCCACCTAGCTTTATGACACGGATATGAATAAAGTTCCCCTCGCCTTGCTCGAAGCTTGCTCGTACCCTCCCTGAAGGTCTGGAAGGGATTTGACAGGCATAGATAGCATTCAGGCCGTCAGACCGAAACAGACAATAGAGTCAACCCAAATTACAACTCATCTCTTTTGTCACGGGACTCGTCCTCTTCACCTTCTTCCTGATTGCCTTCCCGCTCAGTTTCTCCACTACGTTTCATCTCGAATACTGCATTTCGCAGCACGTCTGTTAAACGTGCATACTCCTCAGCAGTTACATCACCATGTACCCTTCCATCCCCATTACCATCAATCGGTATTTCCTCCAGAATCTCGATGACTATTTCACCATTTTCGCCACGATCGAGGAAGACTTGTGGGTTGTTGCCGCCGAGCCCTTGAATTTCGGGCGATTTCATCAAAGCTTCTACGGCCCGTTTCCAAAAGTCGTCCCATTTCTCATCACCTTCATCACCGGAACTTGACTCTAGCGAACTCTGAAGTGGCGCCGGGGTAGGTATAATGAAACGAGATTGGCGATTAAGAAGATGGAGAGGGTGGTCGGACTCATTCAGATTCACTCGCTCGCCTGTTTGTCTCTGTTCAAGCTGCGTTGATTCGGAGGGAGAGGTATGGTCGGACGTTGGGTCGATGATTTGCCGGCAGCGGACGAGTGACTCGTCGCGAGTTTCTAGGCGGGACCTGAACCCAGGTTCACCACACAAGCGCGGGGTCTGTACCACAAGTACATAGGAACATGTTTTCGCTTCTCGTACGAGAAGTATAGAGTCGGTCATCGTCATCGAACAGTGGAACTGATAACAATCGATCAGACAATTGTTGGGTGTCGAACAGATATACAACTTGCCTGAACTTCGACTTCACGAGGCCTCCCAGTTTTATCACAAAATGTGCCATCGCCCCATCGCTGTACAAGGTAACGAGAACCTGGACCGTGTGCAACTTCCAAATTTGCAGCACGAGGAAGTTGATCAGCGACGACCACATCGGCACCCCTGTCTGGTGCGACCGGGGAACGACCCAGCGTAAATGCTTCCCACTGAACAGATCTTAGAATGTATCTTCAAAGAGATCGTGGAAACCTGCCTGTGGATCCTCAACAGGCTCGTATGGCCCTGGTTATATGGTGTTATTCAAGTACACCAAGTATAGATCAAAACATGTGTTACCTGTGGGCTGCTGCGTGGGAATGAGCTCTTTAAATTGTCTAATTTCCAAGTTGTGACAGTAGGAATACGTGAACCACGTTTGTCGATGCTAACGGGCCAAATCAGAAATCGGCCGCGGCTCCAGATACGACGATCGCACATAAAGACATTTTCCGGATAAAGGTTGAAGCAGCGACCAACTATTCCGAAGTGTTGCGTCACCATCAAAGTCTTCTGTTGTAGTGCCTGTGTCACGTGCGGGAGGAATGAGGCAAAGGAACTCGTTGTCTGGGCCCATTTTCATGTGCTGGAGAGAATAGTCAAAGGTCTCTGGCTGCACTAGTAACGTCAGCTGGGTGAGCCCGTGAATAGACGTCGAACGTACAGACATTAGGTGCTTCGTGGAAGGTCCCGGTTTCAGAAGTACCTATTTCTTTCATGCCGGACTTAGAGTACCACGCAGGTGAGTCCCATGACTCGCCAAGGAACTCCTGCTCGCCGCCTCGCAAACCATCCTGGATCCAGCGTTGTGCAGTTTTATTCACGACGGGGAAGTCATTGAGAAAGGTGACGCGATATTTTGGAAATGCATAGAGATCTTCAGGGCCAGAGTACAGTAATCGCGCTCGGGAGAGCGCGATGGGCGAAATAGCGAGTGCGGCGAGGGTCGAGTGTCTCATTCGGAAGAGCAGTAATGTGCAGTGCCAACCAGAAACATATTCCACGTCCGCCACTCATACCGTGGGAAGCGGGCTAATTTTATCGCCGACTAAAGCAGGCCCACTCCGCGGCCCGGGCCAGACGCGGCCATAATCAGAAAATAAATATATAAAAGGTCCTTCCAGCAGCCTGAGAGCTCCTCCGGACGATATACCATAGGTTGCTGATTATCTGACCGCTTGGCACACTTTCTGCGCACGCAGACATTGTTCACATAAGGTTTTCGCGAGGACGCCATGCAATCGCCAATCGCCGATCGGCGGCCTGAAGGAGATTGCTGCTGGCGTGGATTCGTGTGATCGTTTGAGCGATTTTGAGGCTGAAATAGGACCTTTCCCGCACCTTAATAACGCGAGAGGACCTGTCTCCACTGTTGACGTTGACCAGGCCCTGGGTTGCTGCCAGACGGTGTCGACCCGCCCGAGAGTGATGCAAAATGGACAGAAATGAATTCCCTAGCTTGCCTCGGTGGCACAATTACGTACTTATGCCCCCGAATATCAGGGGTTAAAATCTGTGAACAGCAGATTGCCCGACGATAATAATAAATCCTAGTTTTCGCCAGAATTCCACGCGAGAGAAACAGTTCCAACTATATTCGGTAGGGGGATAATATTCCGTTAAAACGAGGGCTTCACCCTTTCCCCGCTTTTCCTCTCTCCTCGACGCGGACGTCCCCCGCCTGCGACCCGTCATCGTCAAGCTTCCGTGATCATTATTCTCCCAACATTCACCCATGTCCGCCTCACCACAGCAAGACGACCCAGCGGACAGATATGACGAAGATATCGAAGAAAATGATCAGCCAAATGCAGAGGAGCTAGAGGGTGAGCTCTGGTCATTTGGTCCGCTCAGCACCTGACTCCTCCCGCGTGTATCGATTTTTCATAATTTATGGGTCCCTCGGTTAGCCGCTACGACACCCAAAGATGTGCAACCGCATCCCAAAAGGGGGCGCGGTCGCCCCAAAGGCAGTAAAAACAAGAAACCAGGGGCTGCATCTGCTACCACGGGTCCATCGGAGGGGACGCCCGTAAAGAAGAAAAGGGGGAGACCACCCAAGGTATATCTTACTAACCTCCCCCGTTCCTCAATTCTTGACTGACGGTTTCCTGTACAGGAAAAGAAACCGGACGATTCGGGTGCTGAGGAGCCGCCTGCGAAGCGGAGACGTGGCCGCCCGCGTAAAGAGCAGAAATCACAAGAAGCTGCTACAGCGACCACATCTGCTGCTGCTGATGGTTCGGCTGAATCGAGCGTAAAGAAGAAACGAGGCCGGCCTCCGAAGAAGACTTAGCTCGCCCATTCCATTCGTTCCCTTGCATCTTTCATCGTTTTCCATTATGTTGCATTTCTTGCTTTCTTGTATACCAGATCTTTACGACAAAGCACGACCATTGACTCTGCTTTCTGTGTTTCTAGGAGCTTACATAGATTATATAATCGCACATTCAAGGGATATCTTGTGGTCTATATTGATGGGCGTTCCGGCCAGCTGTACTCATGCACCTGCTTATTCTCATCCCTATGAACAACTGCTTTGATAGTAGCCACCATCCAGATTCCTTTCAGAAGCATGTGTCACTCGTCAACTCTGCCGGATGTCCTCATGTAACGCCGTCCCAAATTAATCACCGTTCAATAGCTAGATCATACAGGAGAAAGTTCTAATTGACCCCATGAAATTGTCATCGTCATTTCTCCGTAGACCGAGGGAGTTATGGAGCAATAAGCAACCACGGGGTCTACAAGGTTGACACGTCAGAAACACCTCCGCAGCCAATGTGCAGCATGGAACGTAACACCGAGCGCGGTAGCAACAAGAACAACGGTGCCGAGGTGCCCAGCGAGAGAAAGTAGGGCGGATTGCTTCACCGCCTTCTTCCGAGCTGTCGCGTAGCTAATGTCTGGACGGAAGGTGACCATTGTGTAGAGCGGGAGCCATCCTGCGGGGTTAGGAGACGGGAACGGGACGGTTGCTAATGACCGCGTGACAAGAGTAAAGGAACCCTTTCTAGAAGTGAACGTATACAACAAATCGTCGAGAGCTTTCTTGAAGAGGTATATGGGTGTTGTCACGGAATGCCGCATTTCAATACTGCAGTGTTGAACAATAAGAATAAGTGGAGGCCATAGTAACGGGTGATGAACTTACTAATTATCCATGGCGAGCTCACAAATAGCGACAAGATCTTCGTGCCTTGTTTCAGTGTACTTCGACAGGGCATTGAATAGCCTCGTGTCCGTGAGTTCTTGCTCTCCTAATTGGGTTGATGGGCTGCAAGGAGCCACACCCTCTTGTAGAAGCAGTGTCCGGAAAACTCGAACATCCTCCAGGCCACAGTTGAGACCTTGTCCATAAAAGGGCACCATGGAATGGGCAGCGTCACCCAATATAACACACCTATCTTTGTAATGATACGGCGTTGCCTAATAGGAATTGGATCTTTGAGATCCCTAACCGCGAACATGTTCAAGTAAGGTGTACCTTGAGACTTATAAGCGGGCTCCTGGGATTCTTGGCGAAATCGTTAAGTAACTTGTCTTCTCCAAGTAGGAGGAGGGCATCCGGAAAGTTGGTCCTGAACCACGATAAAATCGATTCGCGACTAATCAAGCGATCAAGCTCGACAGTGGGGGCGAACAGGGTGCATGTGAAAGACTTGTCCTTGAAATAGAGTGAGCTGCTAATAGAAAAAAACGAAACAACAAGCATTTACTTTGTTTGGGAGCGCAATGAGCATGAATGAATGGCGAGGCCAAATGTGGAGGTGATTCGGATCAAGCAAGAATACAGGCTGACCATGCTCGTCACAGCCTGCCGGCATTTTAAGTTCAATGTATTCATGCGGAATATATTCCTGCTGGAAATTCATTCTAAATGCCTCGAGTCAACGCCCCTGGAACCCCACTCAAGAAGCGGACTGGCGCACCTTACGACCCTCATTAATTGGCGGCGGACAACGGAATAACTGCCATCTGCGCCTATGCACAAGTGAAAAGTTGCTCGGACGTCCGTCTCTGAATTTGCATCCCGAATAACCATTGCTCTACTGTCAAAATTGATGGAGAGAACCTTGTGGTTGAAGAACAAACGGATATTCGGAACGGCGGATGCCTCCTGAAGCAGGCCCTCGTTGAGAAGGGCACGATCTATGGAGTTGATACACTGCAAGAAGACAACGCCCAAAGGTGTTCGTTAGTACATAGCCGACAGACACGCGAATGAGGCGCAACACTCCAGCCAACACGCGGGAATCTACCCACCTGTCCATCCTTATCATACTGTTGGCTATGCTGATTTCCGAGAATGTCGTGAATCATCCGACCACGCATCGGTATAACGGTCTGTAAGAATCGGGCAGTGGCGGCTGGATCAACAGCCTGCAAGGCGGCGATTCCACGAGATGATATTGCTAGGTTAATCGAGCGCTGCTGGGCAGCGGCTCTGGAGGAGGGAAGCCGTAAATCTGGAAGAGCTGGAACCAGTTGGTAACTAGGACACAAATTAAAACCTACCAGCCCGTGCTTCATAAATGTCAACATTCCATCCCATCCTAGCTAGGGATATTGCCGCGAGACAACCCACGGGACCAGCGCCAACCACAATCACCGTTCGCGCTTTATCTGTCTGTTGATCTTGGCTCATGGTTGTCAAACGTAGGCATGCATTCAGGGGGACGACGTAGCAGGAAGGCGTCAGCCAGTGAAAACCTAGTCTGGTGACCAGCCGTCTGAAAGAGGCAAGCCGTCGATAGAGTGAAAACCTCGAGAATGCTTGCTCCGACAACGTTCCCGATGTGGTAAGGCCAGATGATGATCTAAGGCATGATTATGACATGTCGTGATCTCTGCACTTCGCTAAATAATCCCCTAGCTGGTTATGTATTACTGAGGTAATCGACGATGTTATCGTCTTCTACCGACCACACGGACCTCACCGTCGTGCTCACTGGTGACCAGTTCTTCATCCCGACAAACAGCGAATACGCCGAGCTTTCTGGACCGAATGGTTGCTATATGCCATTTTGGTGTTATTGAGCATGCTCACGCAGTCTTCCCTTGTCACACCCAGATAAACATCGATGCGCATATCTTTGTGGTAATTCTCTGGGCCTATTAGCTAAACGGTCAAAGACTCTCCTTGAAGAAGAGCTGCTCGTATGGGGAACTCGGTGAGCTACCCCCTACGGATATCGGCTACAGCTTAACCTTATCCATTCCCCAGAGCTGTAGAAGGCCATTTCAAACACCCACATGACCGTGAATGGGCGAATATTGAAGATACAGTCAACCCTCTACTTGCTGAATTAGTTGGTGAATATGCCTCTCGGCAATATCGGTCACATTAATCTTTTCAGGCATTCACATCTACGTTCACAGGTGCCCAGGAGAAAGAAGTTGCTTGTATGGGGACGTTGACTGCGAATCTGCATCTCATGATGTCAGCATTCTACCAGCCTACCCCAACTCGGTTCAAGATTCTCTGCGAAGGCAAAGCTTTTCCCTCGGATCAAGTATGTGCAAGTTTTTTTTACCCATACAAGTAATTCAATAGACCTGTTCGCTTGTTTAGTACGCATTCGCCTCGCAAGCCCGCTTGCACGGATATGACCCGACCCAGGCGATTGTCGAGATGTTTCCCCGACACGGCGAGTTCACCCTTCGCGAGTCGGATATACTCGACCTGATCGCTAAGGAGGGCTCGTCTATCGCACTTGTAATTTTCAGCGGCGTGCAGTATTATACCGGACAATGGTTTCCCATCAAGGCGATCACCGACGCGGCAAAGGCACAAGTAAGTTTACGAACCCCCTTGTGTGCCTTTACGTATGCACCCCTACGTCGAGTTTGCTGGTGTTCCACGAGGGAGACTTTGGCACTAATACATTTCACCCCCAAGGGCTGTATCTGTGGCTGGGACCTCGCCCATGCAATCGGCAATGTTCCCATGACCTTACATGACTGGAATGTTGATTTTGCAGTGTGGTGCTCGTACAAATATCTCAATTCGGGACCCGGCGGCATTGGCGGCCTTTTTATCCACGACAAGTGGGAATCCGATAAAGCGCCACAGTATGCGGTTCCCTTCTTGTCACAAGAATGCTGAACCAGAACCTTACCACTCCTTAGATATGCAGGATGGTGGGGACATGACCCCGTCACTCGATTTTTGTTTCCCACCAAATTCTCTGCCATACCCGGCGCTCAGGGATACCAGCAATCCAATCCATCGGTATTGGCAACGGTTTCATTGCTCGGCAGTTTACAGGTATTCAAAGAAGTCGGCATGATGGAACCTCTACGCGAGAGATCAGTGTTACTGACTGGCTACTTGGAGTCCCTCCTCGTCAAATCAGCATTTTATGTGGCAGCTAACTTGGTTGCCGAGAAGTATCCACCTGGGGGTGACGAAACGCAAGCCCAGAAGGCGAATCCCGCTTTCACAATCATTACTCCTCACACCCCAGGGTCGAGGGGCGCTCAGCTGTCTTTGTTCTTCCTTCCCATTGAGTCCGGTGTTATGCAGGAGGTCTTTGACCATCTATTGTCGAAAGGTGTTGTCGCGGACGAGAGGCAGCCCGACGTTATTCGCCTGACACCTACCCCGCTGTATAACACCAAGCTAGATTGCGAGCGAGCGGCCTTGGCGTTAGAAGAAGGATTTCAGTCGTTAGTAAAACACAGTTAAACAGAGGCACAGTGTGCATTGCACCCAACAACATGCTTGATGTACCTATCGATTATTTCAATATATTGGCGACTTTTAAGGATATCATCATGCTCGTCTTCCAAGTCATCAAACGAGCTGGAAACAAGACATGAATTTTCCCTCAAGAAATCGTACATTCCCTGACTCTGGCACTCATCCACATGGGTGTCTCCTTTGGAGTGTATGACGAACCAACGTATATGCTGGGTTCTCGGATCAATTGTCGCTTTGATTGCCGACACATTCCCGAAAGAGTCCTTTCTTCCAAACGTATTTTCGATGAACCAGGTTCTGTACCCTGGAAAGCTCGAGAGCAATAGATCGATGTCGTATACGCCCTCCGACATGATGATTGCTGCCGTGGACTGGACGAGTTCGTCAGACGGAACGACATCCTCGGGATCGCCCGGCATGCGCAGGAAAATGGTGGATAGCATGTGTGGAGCGCAACTGTGGCCGATCAGAAAGAGCCTGCTCGGTTTTCGAGGCAAGTGTCCCCCGTTTTCCTTGTGCCACAAAAGGACGAACTCGAGGAATCGGAGGAGATCCTGAGCATGCGCTGGGTGGTGGAGGTAGCTGTCTGGCGTGGGGTCCCTGGGCGTGAGCCGATAGTTGGGAAGTGCGACCGGGTAGCCTGTGGATAGGGCGAGCTTGCGTGCGAGGGCGGCATAATTCGCCTTGTCCTCCCTGATGAGTCGTTGCGATTTCAATACGATCGAGGATGGGGGAAATGCCTCACGTTCTCCATGCACCGCCGTGGACGAAGCAGACGAGAGCAGACGAGTCTAATGGGCGCTCTGGGATATAAATATCAAACGTCTGGGATGTATTGAACATAGCCAAGGGAAGGTACGAGATGTCAAGATATTCCATGAGGAAGAGTGGATTAGCACTGCCACAACGAGCCCATCCGTGATGTCATCGAGCCATTGCGGCCAGACACGGGGGCATTAATATTCGAGAGGCGTATAAATTCACGAGCCACCTTCGCACCACCCTCTTCCATTTCACCCCACAATGGCTCTCACCGCGTCCGATATATGCAAGGTGAGTTCGTCCCGCTCTCAGCCACTGCGTCTCCTCTGAACCTTGACCTGTCGTAGATCATGTAAGTCCAAGCAGCCTGGCAAACATGACGTCCTAGCTCATTTGTTTCGTAAAGTTTCGCTTTCATCCTACCCCCACTGGGTGTGTTTCTCGAGCGGGGGTGTGGCGTTGACCTCGTACGTCACCACTGTCTCATAGCTTACGTCCATTACTCATCCGGCTGCGCATCCGATAGCTTATCAATATTTGTCTGACGGTTCTCGGTTGGCTGTGAGTAGCCCAAAATTTTATCCACCAGTGCGTGCTGTCTGACGTATCCTCTGCAAGGCCTGGTGTCATCCACGGTGAGAACATCGATACCGCATTTCCTGTTCTTTGACTGAACTCCCACAGCACTCTACATCATCTTGAAATACTGAGATAGCGGATCCGGATGCACGTTCAGCCAGACTCGGACCTGTATTGTATTTTGAATGCTGTGTGATATTCCATGAGTCTATCGCTTTCGTATTCATCATTGTCATCGTCTTCTTCCTCGTCCTCCGAAGTCGCCCTGCAGGGTAGCTTTCATGGGAATAGGAATGTTCCTGGGTAGGTGGGGCAGGAGTAGCAAGCTCAACATCCTCTCCAAAATCTTCCTCCTCGTCTTCAGATTCCTCGCTCTCCTGTTCGTCGAACTGTTTGATCATGTGAGCTCCGAACAGTCCAGCATTTCTTAAAGTTCTCCTGAGAAGCTGGAGGCTTTACGCCATCGCCCTGCGCACTCGGCTTCTTATGCCAGTCTCGAATGTCGTCTTCCTCCACAATGTCGTCCTGGTATAGTGCAGCAAGAATCTGCCCGAAAAGAGGCAAACGTTCTGACGAAGCGCAGTACTCCTATGAAAGAAATGATATCAGCAATGCTGACACACGTCCCCAATCGTCTATTACCTGCAAGATCTCGATTGTCTCCACTGCATCAACACCGCCAATTTTATCAATTAGGCCGCCCCACCTACCGATCATAGCGGCGATTTCTTGCCGCTGTGGTAGCCCACCCTCGACGATCTTTATCCGGCTCACGATCGCGGCCACCACGGCTTCCCTTACCAATCGCAGGGGAACATTACTCGCCATTCGGAGCGTCTTTAGCTCCACCGCAGCATTATCGACAGAGTGGCCCTCGGCAAATGCGCGGTCCAGCGATTGTGTGACTTCATGTCGAAACTCGGAGAGTGCGGCCGAGTCTGCTTGAGCGACAAGGTTGGACGGGGCACTCAAAGGAAGAGACGTAGAGGAAGACGTTAGACTTGGGCCACCGACTCCGTCTTCGTCCTCCGAGTCAGACTCAGACTCAGATTCAGATTCGGAGGACGTCACTGAGCCCGGGTCTGACAACTCGAGGTCAGAAGCATTGTCGCCTAATCGTGACATTTAGTAAGCCTATATGCTGCGTGAACGGTGGGGGGAACAGAGTATACCAATGCGCATGAGTCGCTGGTTGTTGGGATGCTCGACCTCATCGATATCTTCGTCCTCGCCCATCTTCGGTTCAGACCATATAATCGCATTGGATGCCGGGCCAAGTTTTTTGAGCGCAACAGGATCCTGATCTAAAACAAGATATGGGTATTAGACAGACTGTTTTCAAGAAGTGCCCACCCGCTTCTACTTCTTGGTAGTCTGAATATTCTTCTTCGCTCTCGTCCTCTTCATGGTCATCCTCCTCTTCCTCTTCATCATCTGCTTCATCGTCTTCATCTTCATCAGACTCCTCCTCTTCCTCCTCGTGGTCGCCCTGGCAGCTCTTGAACAATTTCTGGAAGGGCTCTAACCTGGCACCGGGCCCGATGGTGACTTTGTCGCCGATCAGACACCCTCGCTCAACCCGACTCATCTCCTTGATTTGAACACCAGCTCCGATAATGCTATACTCGATCAGACAATTCGGTCCGACGACAACGCCATCAAAGAGGTAGGAGTTGCGAACGACGGACCCCGTTCCGACGACACAACGTTGCCCGAGAACGGAAGAGGCGATCTGTGCACTATCCGCGATCTGGCTCTTAGATCCGATGAGTACCTGGTTGCCGATCTTGCATGTTCTGTTCGATATCACGGAGTGAGTACGTGGCGAAGAGGTCGCGAGTGTTAATGCGCACCCACCTGGAAAGTATGACAGAACCGTCCGCTGCGATGTACTTGTTCCCGCGAAGATGCTCGTACGAGTGTCCGGCGGGATGATTGTCATCGGGAACGAGCGGAAATGTCCATCTAGATAGGATGTCTTTGCTAAAAGCCAAATTAGCGGAGAATAGTAGCCTAGGCGGAGTAATAACCAACCTAATAGAATCATAGCTCTTGGTGTCCTTGACACGGGCCGCATACCCATCCTTCGCAATATAACAATAGATATTCTTCATGAGTAAGTCTGACGTGAGCACGCCATGTACAAAATCTCTCCGAATGTCACCATAGTCAAAGTTGTCTTGGAACAGCGACGGGACCTGCCATCGCATGGTCGTGTCAGTGGTAGGACCCTCTGCAAAAAGCACGCACCTCGACAGAGCAAACATCAATCGAACAATCGATGAGGTCATTTCGGATATCTACTTCGGGATGCTCGGCAAGGATCTCGCGGGGAATGTTGGCGTATTTCTTGGGTGGGTAACCAGTGACAGGCTCATAATGCAGGCACTCCGACGTTTTTGGATCCAGTACAAAGACGGCAGAGTCACCCTTTGATCTAGCTCACCTACGTCAGCTACGAAGTGTAAAAATGCGCTCAGAGACACACCGAGTCCGATGGCGCGCGCCGCTCGCTTTCACTACCATCGTCATGATGGCGTCCTTGTTCGTCTTCCGACGCTCTTTGTGAACACGGACGACTTCATCGATCCGAATGTTACTGACGAGATCCCCTGTGACAAGGACAAAGTCGGAAGTAATGATCCCGTGCGTGTAGATATCTCGCATGGCATCCCCAGGAGAAAATGTTCCTTTGGCAGTGGCGATCGGGACAATCTTCAAGCCAGTGCTGGGCTTGGACCATTTAGAGTTTCTATTGGGTGAATGATGGCCATAAGAAATGAGTAACGAGGTCGGGATCCCACAAACTTTATGGCCGCCTTGACAAGTTCAGCATGTGAACGACATATGACGAATATTTCCCGCACGCCAGCCAGGGCAAGGCTCTCGAAGGTCCAGTCGAGGAGTGGTGCATTGCAGATTGGCAGTAGACACTACTAGTTGTGATCAACGAGTCAGGCCACATGGACGATGCGAGGCACTTACCCTTGGCCAGTGCCTGGTTAGAGGAGCAAATCGTTTGTTGAAACTATCTGCGAGTACTACAGCTTGAAGAACCTCTTCCTCGTCGACAACTAACCGCTCTTTCGTGACGGCAGAAGACTTTGTGGCCATTGCTTTCCGATAACAGTGAGATGGCGCAACCAATCCACTCAACCTCCGTGACAATATTGACAAATTCGTGCAACCGAGTCATACTCGTCCAGCATATAATTTTGAGGGCCTCCTGTTTTGATTACACGAAGGACTTATATGACATGCAAGCTCGATCCACCATGGACACAAAGTAGAGGGGTATCAATCAGATGAATCGACATTAGGCAGTGAAGACACAAATCACGGTAGTCATGATGAGAAAGTCGTCAAGTAGAAGCAAACCACGTCCAACGAGTAGTGTAATAGAAAGAAAAACCATAAACAGATGAGAAGGGTTCCGCAGTCATCAGTGGTGTGAATCACACACAAACGACATACCAGTGAAAAGAAAAAGCTTAGAGCTCATGTCGATCGTGAACACCGCTAGGGAACTCCCAAACTCGTTTATGCAGCGGCAGCGATGACGGGGGTAGCCGCGGGAGCGGTTTCAGATGCCTCAGCAGGCGGCTGTGTGGCGGGAGCGGCAGGGGCACCCGTGGCAGGGTTCTCCAATGGTGGAAGAGGAGCGGGTTCGTCAATCACGGGTGGATTCTCGTCAACCTTTGCAGGCGCATTGACTTCTTGCTTCCTAATCTTGAAGAAATCGGTCATACGTGCTGATATACGACGGCCGACCTTGACTGCCTTGACATCTTTGTCTTTCTTGTCCTCAACCTGAGAAAGGATGCATTAGAAATGAACACAACTTGACAGAGTTTACCGGACCTTCTCTTCCTTAGAAGCTTCCGTAGTGGAGGACCTCAGCAGGTGCAGATTCTGGCGCTGGCTCAGCAGGGGCTGCGGGCGCTTCCTCAACAGCAGCAGTTGTCTCATTCTCCTTTACAGGCTCAGCTGCGGGAGCCTCCTCTGCGGCAGGAGCTTCCTCCACTTGGGCGGAATCTTCAGGCTTGGCTGAGGCGGGTGCAGCCTCAACAGCCGCAGCAGCGGGCTCAGCCTGAGAGGTTGTCACGAAATGAACATCGCATCAATCTCGAGTTACGTACTTCATCCTTTGCTTTCTCCTTTTTAGGGCTCCTAGGGGCTTTCACTTTCTTCTCAACCTGCTTCTTGGTTTCCTTGAACGGGGCAAGGAGCTTGTGAAGAATTCCAGGGCTCCTTGGCCTCTCCTCCTTCTTAGGAGCCTCAGCAGGAGCATCCTAATAAATATTTTTTCGCTTTTTGAGGACGCCAAAGCGACTCAACATGATTAAATTACTTACGGTCTTTGCTTCTTCCTTGGCGGGCTCACCAGCAGAGGCCTCAGTAGCAGGCTCTGCGGGAGCGGCGGTGGTAGCCTCAGCAGCAGGTTCCTGAAAGAAAACATATAAACATTCTGGCAACGCCAGTTGCCCATACTCACGGCAGCTTTGGGCTCTTCTTCCTTGGGTGCTTCCTGCAGATGAACAATGAAACACTGTCAGAAAGAAGAATTGAAAAACGTACGGTGGCAGCGGCAACCTCCTCAGTAGTGGGAGGCTGCTCAGCAGCAGGAGCCTCGGTGGCGGGAGCAGGCTCGACAGCGGTCTCAACAACCTTGACTTCCTCAGTGGGAGCAGCAACGGTGGCCTCAGTAGCAGACATTATTGCAAGAAATGCGAATGTGAGCTGTGGAGGAGGTTAGGAGTAAGAGAGAAGGAAGCAATAGAAGACGAACATGAAAAAACTATAAATGACAAGAGAGAGAAGAGCGTGCTACGCAGCGCTGGGCCGTTGGCTAGAGAGAAGTAAGAGAGAGAGGAAGAGATACGCTTAAGAACAAATTCGCGCCGCTCTTATCCCTATTTGGCTCCGCTTACGCGCCAAACAAAAACACAGTGTGACCCAATTTTTTCGTGGGTTGTCAACGCACCCGCGCTTTGTGCTTTTACGACGTGTGAGCTCGCACAGCGCCTACCGGCAGAAAGGATGTGCACGGAAAGTGCGAGATGGGGATGTGCTGAGGGCCATCGTGCGGGTGGTGAAGCGTGGTGGTCCGTGCGGTGGCAGATCGTCAAACGACCCCAAAAAAGGGGGTGCTGAGGAAGGTTCAGCCCATCACCGGATCACGTCATTGACTAATCCATCCACTTGCCGATCGCGACATTTTCAAATATTTCAAAAAACTCTCCTAGAAATATTGCACCCAGGATACTTACCAGGGCAACTCTTGTCGGCGGAGTGGCGTGTGTGACAGCGTGAAGGGAGCTCTCACGATGGTCATCTCTGCGTCTGGTGTAATGGCGTTTGTTTCAACCCTTGCGAGTGATCTACTCCTAATGGCGAAGATGCAGCCATACCACCCCCTACGGTGCGAGAACCAGATCAATGACAATTCATTTTTCTGCTTATTGTTATCCCTTGTGCGACCGCGTGTCCTTCTCATACATACCTGACAACGGACGAAATAGCCAGATTAACCCTTGCGGACAGCCGAGTGGGTGCCAAGATATCCCATTGACGTCGTCCACATTGTCACATCGACTCGTCGAGTCCCCGAGTCATACCTTCATGGTGACTCAAGGGATTTAATCATGTTGGAATTAAGGGAGCCACTAGTAGTACCGCTGCCGACGGACAGTCAGGGCCTCGGACGAGACGATGATGAGAACGCCCATTGGGTAGCCATGGTTATTTGTTGATACGCCCGAGAATTACATCTGGTTACTCCATTGCGCCTTTGTGCATTTACTGCGACCGTGATCACAAGGTGAAAACGGGGAGCGATGGTGCCAGCAGTTTTCCTGTTACACTCTCATCACTCATTCTACATGACCCCTCCAGCACGACCTACTACGTGGGTTCTCCATGGGAATCATCTTGGCGATGATTTGGTGAATTCTCAAGAGTGGACCATTCCTCATACGGTAGTTACAGTAATACCGGATCTTTCCTGAAACGCACCGCTCAGCGTCGTGCTAATTGCTCTCCCAGGAGTCTTAATTTCACGGGCCCATCCACGCGTGACCGAGCGATAATCTAGCTTGGTACTCGGCCTGCCGAATCTGGGTTGGCAAAAACTGTCGGACATCATGGCATCGCGCTCAGGGCTAATGTGAGCGTGTGTTGGCTGAGGGTATGTAGGCTCGTTGCCCTCGGCTCTCGGTGAGAGTCGCTAATGGTTGACATGTTCCGGGCTAGCCTCGGGTAAACCCTGCACTCCACCATTGCAGTGAGTCTGAGAACGGCGTGCATCATTCATTTTCACCCTTGCAGCACTTCCATTTCACACAGCAACATGCCACATACATAGATAGCGGCAAGCGAGCAGACATTGTTTCAAATCTCATCGTACACTCGTTTGGCGTTATCATGGATATCAATCTTCTAGCGGGACCAGATAGCAAACCCATGTTGCAAAGCTTTCGGGTATAGGGTAAACAGACCCACGATGCCTTCGTCCCTGCGCGCTATCCAGCCTTGTGTCGTGGAGGAACCCGAAGACCCTTTGCCTTCATCTGTCTTCGTTTTCCCTCTAACAACGTGATATATGAGCAGAAAGTGGAATCCAACCAAGGCGACATGCGAACCTTCTATGAAGGGTCTGTCTTCTTCAGAATTGAAGCCGACGTCTTCCTCCACGACAGGCAGTTTCACATCGAGCTCATCTGCAACTTTGCCTCCCGTTTGAACCCTTGGCCGTTTCTCAACCTTGAACTTGGCGACAAAGAAGCCATCCATGTTGTGCACATGGGGGTAAAATCGTCGCGTCAATCGTACAGATGGATTGAAGACCTTGCCGCGATACCTCGTGAAACCCTCGCGGCCAAATTCCAGGCCAGTGTCAACGAGTCTCACGTTCGGGCGCTTGCGCAGAGCATAGTCAACAACGGCCTCATTCTCATCGACTGTGACGGAACAAGTCGAGTAGACGAGGTAACCGCCTGACTTGGACTCGGTAGAGACGCTGTCGATAGCACACAAGATCAATTGCTTTTGCAGATGGCCTAGCAGTCGAAAGTCGCGCTCAGACTGCAATGTAAATTAGACAACATTGATGAAACGGGATGGCGGATGTCACCTTGTTGATCTTGACACTCGAATCTTTGCTGATGACCCCTGTACCACTGCATGGTGCATCAAGGAGAACCCGGTCGAATCCACCCATGACTTTGGGGAATTCCCGTCCGTCATATGAACAAACCGTCACATTCTTGCAGCCCATGCGATGGATGTTCGCCGCAAGACTTTTCGTGCGGGTCCTGTTTGCGTCGTTGGCAAAAATATGGCCCGTATTTTGAAGAAGGGCTGCGATGTGTGTAGTTTTACCTCCGGGCGCAGAGGCCATATCAAGGACTCGCTCATTAGGCTGCGGAGCGAGGGAAATGACGGGAAGAAAGGAAGACGCTGCTTGGAGCATGTAATGTCCAGCGAGGTACTCGGGAGTTGCACCTTTGGATGCCTCAGGTGAAAACACCAAGGTACGAAGCATTCTACCATCTTACCTATCGGTACTGAACTTTCGAATACTTGCAACCCAACGTTTGTCCATTTTCCGATGGGTTCAAGGTTGACACCGCGGTTGATCAGTGCCTGTGCCAAATCTCGCCTTCGCGTCTTGAGGGTATTTGTGCGGATCGTGACTGGTCGAGGGATCTCGTTCGCCTCAAAAAACTCGATGGCCTATTTCGGTTCAGATAACATTATACGGGAGGCAAAATAGATATGACGTACCTCTGCCACGGGGAAGAGCTGGAACAGCTTGTCGGCCAAGAAATCGTTGTATCCGTAGTAACTCGCAATGTCTGAAAGTACTTGCTCTACATATTCTGATCGTGATCTGGGGGTACAAGTTAGCATACCACAATACGAAATTTCAGAATAGCAGACCTGTCCTTCTCCGCTAGTTTTTTAAAGTTGCAGAGGACTCTGACGCAATGTCGCATTCGACGTTGTACGACCTGCACGTCGGATACGCCCTTTTCTTCTTCTTCTCTCTCCTCGGCAGTTGGTAAGCGGAATGGTTCGCCCTCTTCCCCGTCCTCGTCTTCCATACCGTCGGGCTCGTCCTCATCTTCCTCCGCCAAAGCGGCATTTTGCATCTCCTCCATATCAAGTTCGGCATCGCGGGCGGCTTCAGCATCCATTGCACGCGAGAGCTTCTCCATGTTCCCCATCGTAATACCCTCGCCTTCCTCATCAGAATCCTCGTCCGAAGACGACCATAGTTCGTTTCGTTCCGAGGTGGATGCGTTGGGTTCGGGGGATGCCCCTCGCGACGTGTCAGACGATCTGTCTAGCGCTATCGCACGGCTTTTTGGCACGCTTTGCGGCCCGGGGAAAGATGGGTTCTTCAAGCTCGATGTCAGCGCTGACATCTGCTTTGCGTTTTCCGAGTTTTTTGGGTGATGGTTGGGTTTCCGGATCTGGGAGGGGTGCTGGCGGACCCTGCTTGTATTTTGCTCTTCTACCGCCCATGGCGTTGGTCTGGTGGTTAAACTCACCCGCAGCGTGTAACAACCTGAAGGACTAGATGGCGTTTTTTCCTCCTTCCCTATTCGGAAGGCAGTCAGGATATCTGATAGTACGTGTGCCGTGGCATTGCAAGGGATAAAGATTGACAAGATCTACAGTTTGCCATTGCGTAAAATAAAATACAGGTCATTCCCTCAACCAACCCTGAGTCCTAATGCAAACCCCACCACGAACGACGCTCTCGGCTGGAAATCAGCCGTCAAGAAACCCACAATCCATTTCCATATCGATGGCACGGTCGGTGCTTTCTTGTTTCCGAGCGCGTCTGTCGTGTAGAACAAGTTCTCGAATCGAGATGCCATGCGTGCCCAGTCCACCTTGACGAGAGACACGGAACCGAGATACTTGGGAGCATGGTGCCACTTAGTCGGTGTGATCAAGTCCGAGTGGGGACCTGAACCTACCTGGAGAACAACAAATAGCCCGCCGAGGAAGAAAGCAGCCATGCGGGCGCTCTTCTTGACGAATACGCCTGCACAGACACCACAAACGGTGCCAAACGTCAGCTCATACGCGTTCACAGACGACTTTGGAGGAGGGGGGAGAGAGGGAGTAGCTCGGGAGGGTGATACGTCTTGGAGTAGATGCTGTCAACACTCGAGGAGCGGATCATCCATACAATGCACTTGCCATCACAGTGAACCGTGGACGGCGATGTCAATGACAATATTCCAAGAGCAGCACCAGAGATACCAGTCGCGGTCAACAGCAACGGCAGGCCCCGTTGCATGTGTCGTAGGGTGGCTACCCGTGCACTGAAATGCGGCGCGCCCGCAAGATGGACGATACTCCGACTCGAAACCGCGAGTGCCCTAGTAGTGTGTGACCACAAGAACGCGGTTGACTGGGTAACGCATGGACGGAGGCCGACGCGCAAAACAAAAGACGCCATCGTCCAGGGCAAGGAATGTCTCCCAGACCGAATACACGCCTGTCCCACGTGATCGTGACTACAGCCTTTGTTCGCCCCAAAGTTACGCCCAATCACAGCGCAGCTTTGGCCAGCAACCATCATGTCTGACCAGGACTCAGCTGAGCAACAGCCGCTGCTCCCAATATCCTATGACAACCCTAGGTCCAGAGCAAGCGGCACCTTGGCCACCTGGCGCGAGAACGTCGCGTGGTTCCTCGAATCCCGGCGTTTCCACTTATTCATCCTTATATTGGTGCGGTCACGTATACGTCTTCGCTTCGCCTGCCCCCTAAACTGACACAACCTCTAGATTGCCATTGATGCAGCTTGCGTCATTGCAGATATCGCGTATGATTTCCTCGCCAACGGATGTCCGACGTCGAGCCCAGAAAATCCAGTTTGGCTACAAGTCCTGGCCAACATTTCCCTTGCTATTACCACGTTCTTTCTGCTTGAATTACCTCTCGCGATCTGGGCTTTCGGGATTAAATTTTTCGTGCCTTTCTCTGGCCCTCCACACGCTCCTTTGCATCTATTTGACGCCATCATTGTGGTCACTACCTTTGTGCTTGAATTTGTGCTGAAAGGCAGAGAGCGGGAACTCGTCGGGCTACTCGTTATCCTCCGTCTATGGCGACTCGTCAAGCTTGTTGGAGGTGAGGTGTCCAGTCCCCTCCTTGACTATCCGTTCGCTAACAGCTGACGAACAAGGAGTCGCGATTGGAGCGGGAGAAATCGAAGAACAGGTTCTTGAGGAGCTTGAACAGACTAAAAGGCAGCTCGAAGGTAGCACTGCAGCACTTGCAAAGGCTCGTGAAGAGAATCGAAAACTTCGGGCCCGGGTAGTCTGGTTGGAGACAGGAGGTTCTGAAGGTTCCGAGTTATGAACCTGGGGAAATCAGTAACTCCGGCTCGCGGATATATATATAACGGTCGTATTTGTTGTTTCGCTATCATGCCTGTTCTCTTTCGTTCTGAATGGACAAAGTGGTATTTAACGAGTGTTGCTATCTATCCTACGCGGCGCGGCACTCACAAGAAGCAACTAGCAATACAGGTTCAAGAAATACTACAAAGGGGTCTCAGTAAGCTATCACGCGAAACTCAAAGTGTCCTCAAAGCCCCAAGATACCCTGATAGAATCCAGCCTGTCAGGTTAGACAAGAAATTATCGTAAAGAGATCGGTACTGCTGTGGGCAGTTGTTTCGCTGACAGTGTCCGCGCGTACCCACTCGGACAAACTAGGACGCGGGATAGGAAGGTCTGGGTCGACGATCTCTCGCGGGAACATGAGTGGCGTTCGCGATGCCAGGGTCGAGTACGAACGAGCGCTCGTCGTCTCCGACTGTCCGCTAACTGTCACGGAGTAATCCCAGGATGTCACGGCTCGCCTTGAATGGGTCCTTGGCGGGGGCACCATAACCATGAGTGGCTCCTTGCGTTTAGGCAGGGGCTTTGCAAAGGGGCTGTCAACGCCACGCCGGATTCGGTACTGGCGAGCCCAGGTAGGTTGGGTGGGGTCAACGGACTGACGGCACTTCGTGGAGAAGACTGGGCCGGACGATAAGGACTGACGCTCGGTACGGGACAGCTTCTCCCACCGCTCGACGGCATACTTTGAGACAGCACAGGATGCCTCGCTCGTAGATGGCGGTGAGGACGGACCCTTCGAATACTTGTGGGTAGATAGATGGGAAATGGCGACGGGAACGGGCGCTTCAGCACCCAGACCGAACCACAGAACATGAGGCACGGGCGTGACCCAGATGTCTGGAAGGGATGTTGCGTGCGTAGCGGAGGCGACGTAGATCGTGAGGCAGTATGAGAGGACTGGACAGAGCTGTCAGTACGTCCAAGTCGGGTACATGAACAGGACATACTGATGAGCGTCGCCAGCCAACTGATGTGTGTCAGTATGGAAGACGATGCACACATCGCCCATGGCGCTGGCACCAGAGTAGTGTGAGTGATAGTCTGGCGTTCACGTTTATGCGACTCACAGTGCGTCTGGCAGTGCATCGGTGGCCCGTTCACCGTCACATCAATGCTGGCAGCTTCAGCGCTCGTGAGCGAAAATGGGCAGAAACCAAAGGAAACAAACCTCACCCAGGTGGAAGATGCTGAGCAACAGCGTCCAGGCACACTCGACTCTCACATGTGCGGGTCTCGCCTTTGGACAGATTAGTTCGGCAAGATACGCCCTGGCCGGACACTTCAGTGGGGGTGACGGACACGTTTGAGGCGATCGCTCACATGGGCACGAGCACAAAGATGAGGGTTGCATTCATGACAAGGAACGCGGACGCGCCGGGCGCTGAAAAGAATTGGCATCACATCATCTCAAATGGGTGATCTCACTCACCCGACATTCCAGATGACTTTGCTGCCGCGATGTTCCACGATGCGAATCCGAGGATGAGGATGTGGAAATGTACGAGGAGTCCTTTAAATATATGAGTCCCAAGTACTCGCGAGAGGCATGTTCTGTATGGGTTCGCTCACCGAAAAGGACTGTACGGATGAGCAGAAAAGCATTAAGCATCGCGCCGTAGACGTCGGCAGACTTGACGTTCGTGAAAGAGCAAACTTCTACTTGGGCAAGGGTAAGAGATAAGACTTGAAGGAATCGAGGAAAATTAGACGGCCAGCCTCTATACAATCAGTCCACCAGAGACGAAGGGTCGGAACACGAACACGAGCCGTTAATGAACAATGATTCTACATTGTTGAGCACAGAGAACAATAAGAGGCTGCATAGCAAGTAGATAACAACGGACGACATTGTCTAGAAAAGGAAGAGCGGCGACGTACGTCACTGTAATGAAATTCCGGTTTGAAGGTCGACAAGGCATGGCACGGAGCTTAGTGCGAATGCATCTCGCCTCGTCGTCGACAAAAATAAACTCCCTGGCTATCTTTCTCCGCGGTCTGAGCCAGTAACGCAAATCCCACCGCCACGCACATCACGACCCAGGCAAGCAGTCTTGCTTGGTCGCCTCCAAATTGTACTGCACGTTCTTTCGGTACTTGGTCGCCAGGTCAGCAGCGACCTTGACAGAAGCATTTGCTCGGAGTATCTCCTGGTGTGATCGTCATAGGAATAAAAGGGTACAGAACAGGGCGATTAGGATCTCATCGCATACGACCAGAGCGTGGCTCGGTGCAGAGAGAGGACTTACTTCGACACAGTGGTTCAGCTCGAGGATCATCTCCGTACACGCGGACTAGATCGGGCATTAGACGCAGTAGAACAAGAGGATTGGGGGATGACTGACAACGTTCTTGAGAATTCTTTCGAGCAGTACGGCTTGACGCTCAGCATGTGGGTTCTCCATCTTGACCGCGCTAGCAATCGTCGTCGTCGCTTCGATCAATCAACAATTATTTATAGTATCCGATGTTTGTACAATCGTTGGTAGCAATCCTCCCGAACCCTTGCCAAATAGATCTCTACCGTGACCGGACCATGCTTTACAATTAATCATTGGCATGATGACCCCTACGCAAGGCGTTGCAGCAGGACCACCCGAGTTATCTCACAACGACTCCGACTACACATTCCATCCAGCATCGTCACGACGTCCGACTTCATAGTTGCTAACGCTGGATAGATCCAGGGGGGCTGGCCGATGCCCACTCTCCCCGGAAGACGACTTCAGCCTAGGACCTGAGGGTCGCCTCGGTCGAGGCTGCATAATAGTATCAGCGGGCAAGAGAGCCTGGTCGGTCGATGCCATGTGCCTATCTGGGAACACATGAGAGCTTGGCGGTGCCTTGCGTCTGGGTTTGGCAGGCAGTTGCATGACATCTCGTCGTGGCCACTCGCCGAGTGGAGATGGCGAGGGCAAGGAACTGCTCTGACGTGGCACAGGTCCTGAGATTTGTTGCGAGTCCGCGTATTCGATCGATGTCACAAGCTCTTGTGGCCTGTCGAGCTGGGTTAGCGACAGCGAACGCACATTGGCCGTGTCCCTCGGCAGGGCAGGAACAGGCCTCACGAACGATGGTACGATTGGGGGGGCTGCACAAGGGGGGAGTGGGATGGCCTCGGGGAGATTCGACAAATGGGGGATATCCATCTGCTGTGGTGCGGAAAACACAGGGTGAAAGGGTTCTATCTCATAATCGGCGCTGAGACCCGTATGGGGGAAAGACGGAAAGGGCCGGACTGGTTGAGAACACGCGGGTCGAGGGGTATAGATATCCACACCGGGACGTTTTTGGAATCGAGTCGTCAAGGGCGAATTTGATCTGCTCGAGGAACACCGCCGCATAGCTGCCGCACGAACATCAGACACCCAGATCTTTGGCTCTTCGCGGTATCGAGTCGCGGCGATGGACACGAGAACGAGAAGGTAAACGAGCACTGCATTCTACGTTAGCGAGTCGCTAACACCGGGCGTATGGTGCAACTGACGTATGGTGGTGCATATCCAAGTAAACGCAAGGAGCAAACGCTCCGAAGTGCATACAGCCGTATCTAATCACAACAAGTCAGACCGCGCGAGGTTCTGCAGTGGATCACATACTCCCGCGCGAACATGATATTTCACCTTCGAGTGCGATCAAGGCAGCACCACCAGCTATCGGGGTACCATGAGTTCATGAGTGGAAGGAGTGACGGGAGGCGAACCAAGTTGCATGATCCAGAAAAGGGCTACCCATGCACACTCAAACCAGAGACGAGTCGTGAACGTGGTGGTGCATAACAATTCGACGAAGATTCTAGCGTTCTACCAATCAATAAAGACTCCTGCTGGAGCTATGGACGCACAGGGTAATGATTGAGAGAAGCGAAAATGCACCCAGGAAGATGAGATAGATATCAATTTGTGCTGGGAGGAAAGGTTGATTCTTGGGGGCAGTGCAATCAGCGTGGTCACGACTCACCCGGCTGGGTAATACGAATGAGACTATGGTTCCAAACGGCGACGCTGCATGTGATGGCATTACATATTGTGCATAGACCTGTCCAAGTTCAGTGGTGAGCAGCGACCAAGCAGAAAGGAAATACCAAAGACGATATAACGGGTAACAAGGAAGCTGTTTACACCTCTCATTTCCGCCATACGGGCATGTGAAACCTCAGAAGGTGGTAGGACGGGGACCGCGCGGCGGGATGGGGTGGAACGTGAAAGTACTTGCAAAGAGCCAGCTCTGCCTTCGCGATAGTGCGCAAAAATGCGGTCAACGTGATGGACAATATCCGATCCAGGGGCTGTGTTGGGACAGTGGGAACGTTTTCACTCATAAGAAGGCAATATTAATGTAGCCTATCGCGCCTAATCCGGGCCAAATGTTGGCCCGAGAGGCTAGGTATGTACGTAGTAAAACAGAGACAAGGATACAATATGATGATCAGTAGGATGCGTAAGTAGTATAACAAAGGGATAGAATATCCTTGCAACAATGTATATGTATGACAGAGGATCGCCTCAAAGTGGGTCTCTTCCAGCGGAGGTGGCTCGATGCGTCATGGGTGGCGGGCGAGAAAAGGTTTCGAATAGCCCAGAATGTTCCGAATAGGCGGGGTGATCCGAAGGGAACGGTACGTAAGATCTCACCTCTGCAGAGCAATCCATGCGCAATCGATCCACCAGGGAAACTACCAGCTGTGGAACGTGAGTAGAACGCCGTGCAAATTCATCTGTATCATCCATGTTGGTACACTTGGGTCGTTGGCGTTATTTTTATACGCACCAAAAAGACAACCAGCAAGGCGAGCAACGCCGATTCGGACGCCAACGATGCCGTCACTGGCGAGTTGCTCAAGAGCTCGCCAATTACTCTGGTCTGCCAAGTAGCTATCCATTTGAGAAGACGAAGCCAATGCTTGCTGGCAGGCAACGTATCTAATACATCTCTCAGAGTAACGCCGAATCCACCAGTCAAGTCACGTACGTCATGCGTTTCCGAAATGAAGAAGCATAGGCCAATTGCAGGATATCATGCCGCAGTCGATCCAGAGCAGTTCTCCACAGTTCATCTTCTCGTCGCATGTGGGTGACCTGGACAGCCTTGAAGTAGCGAAACATGATTGACTAGATTTGCTCACCACTGATATCGAGGCCTCCCGGACGGCTCCAAAATCATCTTCCAGGCCCCATTTGAGGATTCGATGTACACATTCCGGATAAGCCGCAGCGCCAGCAAGGTCAGGGATGCTTTTAACGATTCCCTCTCTGGCCCTCCAATTGCGTAACCACCCCTCCTCCCATATTTTTACCAAACCAGAAAAGATAGCATCCCTGGCTTCCCCCTTCCCCAGCGCGCTAACAAAAAGAGGAAGTGCTCCAATGGCCTTCATCCGTATGTCGCCATCCTCTGCACACCGCATAGCGTCCCACCAGACATCGACGAGATCGCGCTGAGCGTTTTCTGGACCAATGACACTCGCGAGCTCGCCCAGGCTCGCTGCCAAAGTCTTCCGAACCTTCATTGACCTATTCCGGGATAGGATAAGATACAAAGAGCGCAGCTCTCCCCATCGGGCCCGACCTAATGTAAGCGCGACGGCAGGATAGTTGAATGCACATGCTAGTGGGCGAACAGGATCATCATAAAATAAATCTAATTTAGACGGAACTTGATTGAACCATCAGGGATTTGAGAGAAGGGATAGAACTGATGTGCCTTACCAAAGGGAAGCGGAACCGGGAGACCAAAAGCCATGGTCCGAGGAACTGGTTGGTCTTCTTGACGTCCGAGAAATAACGAAATGAGTTCGTTTGGCGGGCCGCGTTCGTCTGTGTGGAAGGAATACAATACCTCGCCAAGAGCCTCGAGCACCCCAGAGCGAACGGCGGGGGATTCATCCAGCGAGAGTGGCACAATTGTCGAAAGAGCAAGAGAATACCGCAATGCGGGAGTGAGGCGGGAAAGCATGGCTGGCAGCGCAAACAGGGAGGAATGGCGAACGTGCCAGATTGTATCTTTGTGCAGCATTTCAAAGAGCGGAAGCTAATGAAAATTTAATGCGTCGACTAAGATCAGGACGTAGGCAATACGCACGAGTGACGACATCACCAATTCTTCAGGTATTACTTTGGCGAGGGCACCGAGCGCGAATGAAGCTTCTCGTCTCACCCAGTGTACTGGATCCTTGCCAGCTCGCTCAACTTCTCGTACAAAGGCGCGCTGGGCGTCTATCCGAAGAGAACCTGATCGTCAGACATACTGTTCAGTGAGGGGTGAACAAAGCGTCTCGTATACGACATACCGCCTGCCGCTACAGCAGCTATCAAACTCATACTGGACAATCGTCCCACAGCTGCTTGCTCCCCAGGGTCAAGATCTTCATCAGCTTCTCCACCTTCTGGCCGCATGGGTCGGTGGTCTGGGTGGGGCATTCCTTTTGGAAGGCGAGCTTCGGCATCCTCCACGGTCGGTAACATCCCTACGTATGTTGTCTCAGATAGAAATGCCATACTGACCATAGGTGAAGGATCTCTAAGGGAGTGCTCGGGAGTAAATTGGAAGGAGGGGACGCCAGGTGGTGGTGATAAAAAACCTCCGGATGAGGTTGTATTGGGCGACGAGGTAGGCGACGGAGGATGGGGGAAATATGGATTCACTGAGGCTTGGTCACCTGCCAACAAGCTTGATGTATAATGTCGACCTTCTGGGGGTTCTCCACCAGGTGTACGGGCGGTCGCGTCAAACCATACCTCTGCAACATCCTCATCATCGACTGAGGCATCTAGACGCCCGATTCCGATGACGAGTTGATGTATGAGCTCTTCTTCAAACATTTGTCTCTGTATTCGGCCAAAGAAACCCTGACTGCTATCTGATGAATGGGCATTCGTTGACCCTAAATCTTCTGCATCGTCGGCCTTTCGAATCCGGCAAAGCAAATCAACAACGGTACATCTAGCAGGGCCACTAACCATGCCATTCGGACTGAGGAGAAGTGTTCCAAGAATGGGTGTGAATGCTTGGACGGATATCAAGGTCACGTCATTGCCCTCTCGATGTCGTGTAGGCAGGTACGATTCCAGGATCCGGAGGTTCCTCCACAAGAAGGCAGTGCTAGGTCAGACGTTAGCCGAACAGGTAGAGAAGCGCACATGGTGATATACCGTCAGAAACCACCACAGTATCTCGACCAGCTCTGAGGCGAGTGCCTCCTTTACAGTTTCATCTGAGTGATGTGTCAGATACACGTCCAGGAGTCAAGAGAGGGGGTGACCTTCGTCCATCGCCAAGCTCGGAAGAAGAGGCAGGACGTATTCTGCTGCTTCAGGTGGTGTCACGTTGGCAAGAAATGAGGGGAGAGCATGCGAAATGAAGATGCTGCAATACCGGCGTGAACTTATTTTACATGGCGTAGACATTGTCGTTATGACATACCGGTGATGTGCAGATCTACTGCGAGAAAAAAGATATATCTTTTCAAGAGTGCTGAGACCTTCATCATCTAACGTAAAGTCTAACGCCAGGTCGGACGCAACGAATGCGTCGGCAGGTGGAATTGTCTCAATATCGCAAGAGGGCGGAAGACGAGGGTTGGGTGGTGGTGATTGAGGTGCGGCAAGCTGTTGTAGGGACGCTGAAGGCGCGTCCAGTGGAGGATCTTCTTGCTGAGGAGACGTCACGGGGGTAGAGGGGGCGGTGTAGAAGGGGAGTGGCGGAGAGGAGGGCGGAGAATCGAATGGATTATCGCGGAGAGACGGGGAAGGGTGAGGAGAGGGTGCAAAGGCGCACAGCGCGTGGGGGGCAATCAGGCTTATATGGGAGGGAGCGGCGGCAGACCTTGGGGGTACGGACTGATGTGGCGGGTCCTCCGGAGCGGGTGTGGAGTGCTGAATGTGGACTAGCGACACTGCATTCCCCATTGTGTAAGATAAAGCAAGCGCGAAGGGGACGAGAGACGTACTCTAGCGGAGGGCTTGTTTTAAAGACCTCGGGGAGAAGGAATAGGGCGGGGGGAGAGGTATGTGGGCACGAGGAGGAGGGACAGGTGGGGAATCAAGGAGGTGGGAGGTGACGCAAGCAGGCGGCAAATTGAACGATCAAGCGCAGCACGAGTCCAGAACACAACGAAACATCACTCGCCGATGGGGCGAACAGCGAGCAAGGCGTCGTCGGGAACGTGCACAACAGCGAGGAACGTTGATCGGTCGCAACGGCGGCGTCACTCGGCGCCGTCCGGCGGGGGGTCCAGACTCGGACGTATGATGTCATTAGGCACACTCGGCGTCATCGTATTTCTATGTCACAGTCACATGTCACATGCTTATCATAGGGTGCCACGGACGGCCTTGTCCATGCTCTCCGCAAAGGATCGGACGTTATTCGTGTTCAGCCCCGCCATCGAAATCCTCCCGTTCGTCGTCATGTACACGTGCGCGCGGTCGACCAACGCTTGCGACTGCTCCGCGTTCATCCCCGTAAAGCTACAACGCCACTCAGCACCCGCACCAGCACGCCAGTCTCGCAACACACCTGAACATCCCGATCTGGTTCGTAATGTGCCCCCACTTGCCCGGGGTCTTGAGCTCCTCCGTCAGCAATCGGTGCAGCTCCTCCCTCATAGAAATAATCCGGTGCGCCATCTCCTTGACGTCCCGCTTCCAATCCTCAAATAACTCGGCATTGTTCAGGATCAGCGCCATCTGCACGAATATCGTCATCCGGGTACCCCGCCATAACAAGCCACCCACCAGCCGCGCTCCGTGCATCGCGGGATTACTGATTTCACTCCGCTGCATCACCGACAGCTGACTCTTGACCCGATTGGCAGTATCCTGGTCCGGAGAAACGACGTGCAGCGCTCCGATTCGTTCGCCGTACAGTCCAGCATTCTTTGCAAAGCTCTGAATTTGCTTACGTAAATATCGCGCCATTTGTGCAAATACGTCCATCGTACCTGGCATACGAGCATCGGAACCCCTTTCTCGACAAAGTACCTCACTGCCCACGCATCGTTGTCCAGGTCTCCGCTCGCAAACCCTTGGTATGCGCAGTCGAAGAACGCATAGTGGTGCTTGGAGATGATTACCTCTGCCAATTCCTTCCATTCGTCCCTGGTCGGATCCACTCCGGTGGGATTGTGTGCGCATGCGTGCAGCAATACCACCGAACGCGATGGCGCATTCTCCAAGGTCGACCTGAAACCCTGGAAGTCGAGTCCAATGGTACGCGGATCATAATACGGGTATTCAACCGGGGTGATTCCAACATTCTTCAGAATAGCATGATGGTTGACTACGCGGACTTGAGCGGAGCCCGGGAAGACAGAAAGCAACCGGCTTACCCCATGTGGGGTTGCTCAAAAAGACTTGTTTTGGTCCGTTGAACCCGTAAAACCTGCTGAGGAACAATGCGGCAAGGTGATTTGCGCCTGTTCCGGAGATGGTTTGCACACTCGCAACGCGTCCCTCGGCAAGCGCCGGCGAGTTCAAACCCAGGATGAGTTTCGCAGCAGCCGAGGTAAACTCGGGCAGCCCAGTAATGGGCAAGTACTCGTGATTATAAAGGGGGTCACTCAACAACCTCTCTGTCGCCTGCCATCGAATATTGAATATTGGTCAGCAAATGGGACACGAGTGATCGGTGACCTTTTTAACGACGGGAAGCACCCATGGCCTTCCATCGTTATCTCTATACGCTCCCACGCCGAGGTTGATCTTTTTTGGGTGTAGATCGGCATTGTAAGCGGCGGTGAGCTTGAAAATGCTATCCACGGTGATCGGCTCAGTTTGTGGAGGGGGGTTTGATGGATACGACACACCTGTCTGGTGGGGCAAGGGGGACTTGTTGCCAGAGTTCTGCAAAGCGAATCGAGTCATGATGGGCCCACGGTCGAGACAACGGATGAGGACGGACCGCCTAACATGATGGTCTGATCAAAGAGGTGTTTCTGGATTTGCTGGAGTCTGTCAGCCATGGTGAGCACGAAGAAAAAGCAGAGAGCGGCGACACAGAGATCACTCGATTCGGCGTCGCATGTGAAAACCAGCGCGACGCACCTGACGGTTAGCGGGTGAGCCTGAGGATGGGCCTTGGGTAACAAATCCGGGATTAAATGATCCTCGGCCCAGTAACGAGCGCCCAAACTCCACGCCTGCCCGACTCTGGCCGATATCGCTCGTCCTTGTCAAGCCAAGACGCTCCGATTCGATGACCGTCCGTTCCGAGTGAATTATGCCATGAAAGTAGTCGGCCGAAATCGGACGCAGTCAAAGATGCTCAATTAAATAACCAGTATCCAATACCACATCGAGTAAAATTATCTAGCAAGCCAAGCATGCTGTGACGAGGGCAAGGGGGTGGTGTCACAAACTATCAACGGCAATGAGTATATACTAATGAGGGGGTGATAAACAATAATGCAAGAGTCATCGTCACGTTGATACCACATGCAAGGTGGTATGCAAAGGGGGCGCGAGTGAGGGGCGGAAAAGAGTAGGACACAAGGGGGTCATGCTGTGGCCATTTTTGGGGCCACAGTCCGTTCACTCTCAAGCTTGGCCTTGTTCCGCTCAAAGGCTTGCTGGCGGCAGTCCTCGAGCTTGTTGCAGTTGTGGTGCTCCGGGAGACGGTGCTGGGAGGGAATGAGTCACACGACAACAAAGAAAAGTCGACCGGGGACGGACTGCACCGCAGAATTCAGATCGACAGTGTGGGCATTGGCCGACGATGCGGAGAACTGCAGAGTTGCAGGGTGTCTCTGCCTGGAGTTGGCAACGCTTCTTGGGGGCCATGGTGTGCGAGTAGGGATGGGCTGGGGAAGCGGTCAGGGTGGTGGGGAGGTGCAAGCACAGAGCAGCTTACTTGGGTGGGGAGAGGGTTGGTGGTGGGGGCGAGGAGAAGGGGACTCGAGAGTCGGAAGGTCTTATTAATATTGGCACAGCTCCGGGACGCGTCAGCCTACGTCGTGGACAGGAGCACAGCCACATCTCCGGTTGATCGTCCTGGGTAGCCGGGCTGGCAGCAGCACGGCCAGAGAAACTCCATTGCAGCCTACCCCACCTTGCGCAGGGGGGGAGAGGGGTTTACGGTTGGATGACGGGTGACACATCTGTATCACTGACCAAAGCGTAGAGTTTGTGCATTGGCTTGGAGGGCCCGATGCGGAGGCGTCTGTCGCTGTCGACGTTCCAGGACCCCGCAGTAGCGGTGATTCGCAGCGATGTTGACCCTTGGTACGTGTGGAGTGTGGTCATGTCCGAGGGCGCTCAACACGAGGCTGTGTATGGTTGAGTGAGGAGTACGACATATGCACGGGGTGAGGCCGACACTGCGGTGCGAGGCACGGGCAGGGCCAGTGTCTGTCTAGTTTTTGTGATTGTGCTCGGGTCGGCGATTCAGGCCGGAAATGAGCTCGTCGCGCTGAGCAACTTGTCGATTCGCACTCGCTTCTCTTCCCCTCTCACCAAGTACAACTCCCGTCCTCATGAAGGCGTTCCTCAACAGGCTCAACCGCGGCCTGTCCAAGGAGCCAAAGGACAAAGACAAGGACAAGGACAAGGACAGGGAAAAAGAAAAGGACAAGGACTCGCTCGTCGTCCGCGACCGTAGCGACACCAACACCCTCGGCTCGTCAACCAACTCGAACCCGCACTCCCCCCCTCGCGAGAAGAGGGAACTCATACAGCTCCCCCCGCTCCCAGAATGGCCCCCGCCCAGCGCTCGCACAGAGAATTATGTGCCTAGCATCTCCCCCGCCCAGATACAGAGGTCTGTCAGTGCCGGCACTACAGGAACCAACGCCGGCACCCCCTCTTCTATCGCCTCCATTAAGCCTCTCCCCGACCTCTCCACCCGCCCCCTCCCCCCCATCGAGGAACCAAACGATGCCGACAACGACAGCGGCGTGGGTCTCCCCGTATCTTCCCCCGTACCCCACACAGCAGACCCTTCCAAGTCCGCCGCGCGCAAGGCGGCTGAAACCGCGGCAAACTCGGAAATACAGAAAAAAGTCGCCTTCATCTCTCCCCCTCCCACCCCATCAGGACCCTCAACCTCACAGCCCCTTCCTGATGCAACCCCGAGTCCCACTATCTCCGGATCACCCTCTCAAGCGCCTGCAGCTGTCCCCCTCAAAACGACAGTCTCACGTTTTCAGGCTGCACATGGCAAGGACACGCGTGGCTCTACATCAATTGCTGCCTCCTCCTCGCGTACAGATTTGGGCAAACAAACCACGACCAGCACACCCACCTCTGTACCTGCCTCTCTGTCCCCAACTTCCGTCCAGACTAGTAGGGCAACCTCGACTCGCACCGCAATATCACCCTATCCTAGTTCTATGCGCTCTGGAACACCTTACTCTCAAATGTCCAACGCGAGCACGCGGATCCTCGCCGTTACCTCGTGGAGCGAGAGTGCAGAGGAGGATCTCGTGAGCAATCTTGGGCCCCGCGAGCGCACAAGACAAGAAGTTCTTTGGGAGATCGTCGCTAGTGAGGAGCGGTACGTATCCTCCCCTTTGCCCGTGCATCCAAGCGTCATCACTTGACATCTGCGACGCAGGTACGTCAACGATCTCCAAAAAATGAAGGAAACTTTTATCGAACCGCTCCTCCATCCTTTTGCATTACCACCTCCTACCTCGCCATTGCCGTATGATTATGATGACTATGCCTCACCGCTTACCCGTGTTGACTCTCGACACGAGTCCTCCGAGGTGCTTCCCATCGCTGCTCGTTTTATGTCTCCCACTGGCTTCCGTTCCGACGGCACGTCTGCTGTCAACCCCGAGACCAAATCTCTGGCGCCCACCACGCCACACATTGACGACGAATCGGCCGATTCAGAAATGGAGGATGATCAGCTCCCCGACTTGCAAAGCAACCGGGTGAATGTCTCTGCAAAGCACAGTCACCCTCGTTCGCCGTATCGTGCAGGCTCGGCTTTGGGTGGCAAAAGTAGTAAAGCCAAGGAACCGGTACCTTTCCCATCGCGGTCTCATGGTTCACTCCCACCAATTCAGCGCATGAACCAGGTCAATGTATCTTCACAGTCGCTTGGTCGGCAGCCTGGTCCTGACCGTGAGCGGGAACGCGAGCGTGACAAGGATCGGGAACGGAAAGATAGTGCCAAGACGACCCCAACGGTTCACAGCCGTCTGCTCCGGAAGCCCAAGCGATCACAAACACAGCCGGATGGGTCGCTGCAGGCTGTTCCTCCGCACCTCCTTCCTGAAGACCTGCGAGTTTGTCTGGAGGTCATTGAAAGTGGCGTCCTGGATGGCCATGTCAAGCTCAGCGATGGGTTGAAAAAGCGGTATGAGGAACAATATCCTCTCGTTCGGTCCCTTGCGGACGTCTTCGTCTCTAACGTACGTACTCTTCAGTGGCAGTGGAATGATTATTAATTCGCCACAGTCACACATTTTCCAAGGCTATGCCACCTACGTACTTCATCTTGAGCGTGCACTCGAGCAAGTCGATAACGCGCTTTCCACAGCGAGTGCCGCCAAAAAGCCCAAGAATCAGGATTCCGCGGAATGGCTCAAGGTGTGCAAATCATTGCAGCGACTGGAAGAGTCCGCCGTCGACAAGGGCGAGACTGGTCTTGCAATCACATTGTCAAAACCCTTCCAGCGTCTGCTCAAGTATCCCCTCCTTTTCCAAAATCTTCTCTTCCACACCGATCCCAGCACATTTGAATATGAGAGCACTCTTCAGATGGTCGCTGAAGTAGAGTCAATCGTACGAAGCATTGAGGATGAGAAAATCCAGAAAGAGGACAGAGATAAGACGAGGGACGTTTTCGCGCGTATCGAGGGCCTCGACAAGGTGAAGCAGCTGGCAATCCCGAAACCCTCTCGGCTACTCTTAGAAGAGAGGCAGATCATCGTCGGTCGTGAAGGATTGGCGTCAGCTTCGTCATCACCTAAAGGATCAACTCCCCCACCGGTGATGGCCACGAAGAATGTCAAGGGAAAGACGTCATTCCGACGTCTGAGCGACGTTCTTGGTGGTTCTGGTATGGGCGGTAAGAAGGATTTGTGGCTGGTGGTTTTCAACGATGTCGTGTTGAGGTGTCAGCGCACTGGGACTACATCGTTACCACTGGTATCCAGCACGAACTCTCGCACGAATTCTTTGCCAGAGATGCAGGGCAAGTCAAAGTATGCGACATCTGGGCGTCGAAACTCGCATACAAAGCCGCGAAACTTGTACAAGTTTATCAAGGTACGCAAGGTATTTATGATGTTCCCACCATGGGCTCATGCACCATTCCAACAGATAGAGACGTGGGCGATCGGAGACGTAGTTCAACCGAGAGAAGGTGTCGTGTCTATGGAAGAGTATGGCCATTGTTAACCACCGACCGTCCCATCTAATTTTTTCTTTTAGTGTTGTTCGGTCCAAGGCGGAAGCGCACTCAACCCATAAGCCAAGGATCATTCCGCTCCCGGATGACGACTCGGATGGAGATGACTCGGATGACTCGGATAAGAAGAGCAAAATGAGCTTCTCTTACTGGGGTGCTGACAAGATCACACTCCAAAAGCCAGTTTTGAAACCCAAGCAACATACCGTTGGCGGATCCACCCGACGCGTGTCTCCAGGTGGTACCTCTTACGCCCGGGAGTCTTCAGCCAACGCCAAGTTTGGCACCCGGCTGGTGTCAGGCGAGCAAGCTTCACCACACTTGCGACCTGCAAGCAGGAAGACGCTAGCGGCTCCCAGCACCAAGACTCGTGTTAATCCATCGGACGATAATCACTCCGTCAGGGCAACCGTGACTCGTCCTGCCTGGGACACCAGCACCCGTGGCAATCCCCCGGCAAAACGACCTCGCCAAACTTCTCAATCTAGTTCAGCCACGCGCGCCACTGTGACGGCAACGACCCCCACCAATAATACCAAGCCTCAACTCTCTCCTGTTGCATCGGAAGACTCGGGAGTAGGCTTATACCGTCAGATCGTCGCCCAGGATCCATCGCTGGTTCATTGATATCACACTTTTTTTTTCTCTTTTCATTTCTTGCTGTCGTTCTGCCTAGACTTCGCCCGCCCTCCTTAATAACCGAGTTCCGTTGCATTCATCCACCGCGTTCTTGCACTCACACACTGCACTCGCTTACTTCATTGATTTCTTCCCTGCATGATGACTGACACACATTCCTTCATTCTTCCGCTTGCTCATGGCCGCATTTCTGTCAATCGGTACCCCAAATGTTTGACGGTAGCTTATCACTCTCATTGAGTTCTCTTCCTCCTTTTTATGACATTCTCTATTTACGGAGCAGCCATTGACAATCTAGTTCTAATCCGACACCTTGATACCAAGCCTCGCTGCGCGGTTACAGCGCAGTTCTCTTTAGCATGTACACTAAATTACCATCGTGTTATGAGACCTTAGTCCGTCGCTTCGTACGCCGCGTTGTGCATGCTGACGCTACGTCCGCTAGGGTCTGATGCACAACCCCAATCGCCGCGCGGTATCCAGCTGGAAAAAAGGCCGCCATCAGCACCCATCACACGTGAACAAGTCAACTCGTGTTGATGACTCACCGTACGGCAGTCTCGGCCGCGGCATCGGAGGGGAAGTGAGCTGGAAGAGACAGTGAGCCTCGGAACGCTTGAGCTGCGACGCGGATGCGCGTACCTTCAAAGACTTCCCTAATGAAATAAGCTTCTTTGGTATCGGGCGTGTCCGTGGGCCAGCGTTCGGCCCGTTGGGCGAACGCCTCGTCCGAGACGACCGCAGCGGCGTGGTCCTTCATTCTGCAGGGAAATCCCGGTAAAAACATGTAATCACTTGGCAATATCGGATACTTACCCGTCAATCCATGAGTATCCGACGCCGTCCGAAAACTGCTCTTTCTGGCGCCAGAGAATCGATTTAGGTAGGTAGGGCTACAGATCAGTGGGGTCAGGTCCATTTCGGGAAAACGATCTCGTTTCGCATGCGGGCATCACTCACTTTTCCGTCCGGGGAGCAATCAAACGCTTTACGCAAAATGTACTTGGATAACGGTTAGTCCCGCGGTCTTGGGCAGAGCGGTGCGGCAGGATAAACTAACCTTTTCCATCTTCGGACGACCATCTTCGTCAAATTCTTGCGATGAGCCCTTTGAGAACTTTTTCGCTGATGCATCAATGTTCATTGCAACCTCCAGGAACGCCTTGTCGAGGAAAGGCACGCGCGCCTCGAGTCCCCATGCCATAGTCGACCTGTGAGATCGTCAGCATCCGCGGGTCAATGCGCGCGAGTAGCGGAAACCGGCTCACTTGTTCGCACGAAGACAGTCCGCTGTGTGAAGGTTCTTGACGCGGCGTACACATTCCTGGTGGAATGACTTGCTGTCGGGTGCCGCGTGGAAATACAAGTATCCTGTCGGTGGAAGACGGATCAGCTTTTCGGACGTATGCCTCCACACGCCACGAGATCGGTCCGCACCTCCGAGGATTTCGTCGCTACCCTCCCCACTTAACACCATTTTTACACCTGTGGCCTTGATCTTACGGCTGAGAAGGTACATCGGCGTGCTTGCCCGAACGGTCGTCACGTCGTACGTCTCGAGATGGTAAATGACATCTGGAATTGCGTCCAGTCCTTCCTGCACGGTAAAGGTAAATTCGTGGTGAACGGTACCCAGAAAGTGTGCCGCTTTCTTTGCTGCTAAAAGATCCGGAGAGTTTTCCAGTCCGACTGAGAATGAGTGTAGCTGGGGCCAACTGGCAAGCATGGCTGTCCGGTCGATTGGTGAGCACCAGTATATACTTGGATAGGTTCGGCCCACCTCGTTCGCTCAGGTCGTCCCATCTTGGTGTGGGGGGGCCACTGGTAGCCTCGGCCAATTTGCGTTGACGAGCCTCAAGCTGCGCTTGGGCGACCTTTTCTGTCTCCCGCGCCGCAATGGCAGCGATCAAGCTGCTGTCCAAGCCACCACTCAACAAGACGCCGAAAGGCACCTCGGACATCAACCGCTTCCGGACGGCTGCTTCGAGCGTTTCGCGAAGCAAGGTGTAGTCTACCGGTGTGGTGGGGGTAAGCGCATTCTCTTGGTCGCTACTGAGCCACGAAGGCTGATAGTATGGCGTAGTGGAGTTGTCTCGACTGTCATATACGTGGCCAGGAGGGAAAGATATGATTTTGTCGCATTCATCCGAGAGTGCCTTGAGTTCGGATGCAAAATAGGTTACCCCTGGTTGCTTAGAACTCCAGCCCTGGTAAAGAGTGGTGATGCCGATGGGGTCACGGGCAGCGATGATCCTAGACGGCGTCACGGATTCGTCCAACAAGACGAAAGCAAACATTCCATCGAGGAGTGCAGGGACATTTTTATCGTGTTTCTTGTACTGGTTGGCTGTATATGAGCACAGACGGACAAAGCGCGATCGGCCCACGTACCAGGGGGAGAATGACCTCGCAGTCAGAGTGAGTCTTGAATTTGACCTCTGGCGCAAGGCTCGTGCGATGGGAGATATGGTTGTAGATTTCACCGTTCACAGTGAGTGTGATCTTGCGGTCCTGGCTCACAAGCGGCTGGGCACCGGTATCTGCGCACGCGTTAGATCGTCTCCTTTTGCACAGAGAGTCGAATACGGACCGACACCGACGATGGCAAGGCGTTCGTGGCAGAGTATGGCATCCTTGGCGACGTAGCATCCAGACCAGTCCGGACCACGATGGCGGAGACGTTTCGATAGTTTAAGGAAACGGGCACGATAGGCAACTGGGTTTTCGAGGCCATGTACTGCAAGGATGCCACACATGATGAAGTTCCAGATTGAAGAATGGTTTTGACAGGTGCGTCGCGCGAGTCATTTTATATAACCTGGCCCCCTGAGGCACTTTCAGTGATGTGACTCGTGTTGATAAGATCCCTCTCAAGATGGAGTGATGCGATATGGCGTAATATCGGCACATTGACTTCCGCCGCATTTTGTTTACCCCGCACTCTTGGGACGGAACATGTTTGATGCGGCCGAGTTACGTGTCGTGGGATGGATTCTCAAGACCTCATTGGTGGAGATGGGCACGGCATGTACCAACCATATCTCCGAGTCCGCTGCGAGGCATCGATCTACTATGAAGCTACTCGTTCAGAATGTGTCTTCCTGCCTGCAGATAACGCTGGTCACTTGTGCAATGTTAATATCGCGTCTGTCTACTATGCATGGAGTGTGACACTGACTCGGACCGGTTGTCAGTTGAACGACCCCTGCCCAGGTGCCCCTGCGGACATCCAGACATCCAAACCTCTGGTGTTATGTCACACAGATAATCCACCCTGCACCTCCACACATTCAATGCGAACACGTGCCGCGGTTTTGTGTGCTCGTCCTCAGGGTCTGGTGTATTTAGGAAATATTGCCGCTACTTAGATCTATATATGTCAGGCTCAAAGTGATCTCAGGCTCACGCCACTGGCAAGATCCGTCGAGAGTCCATCAGGGATGTACTGCCATACGTCCAACTAACATAGCCTCGCTGTCTGCCAAACGTTGTTCCAGTGTATATGACCAGTAGCATAAACTTGATCTCTCCTCACTTCTCCCGCTTTCTCCGCCGCGCGCGCTCCGTTGCCACCCGCATCCTATCCCATTTCACCACCTACAGGTCCTATGCGCACCCGCAGTGCACCATCCCACCTCCGTTACAGGCCCATGGCACCTGAGATCCTGAGTGTACCCCAGCCCCAGTGAATGTTCAGTGGCTTGCAATAAGAGCACGTCTGTAGATAGCCAACCAATGAGAAAGCGGACAGATCCGAGTCGTTTCGCGGCAGCTGACTCAGCATCAGCCCTAGACGCGTCCAGGCCAAGTCCAGGCAGCAGCAACACGGTATGACAGTTCACTCAAACGACGTCCAGCGTCTGTTCCTCCAAGCAGTCTTTTCTCGCGGAATCCTCTCTTTCAAGCACGCACAAGTCCTCTGGGAAAAATGCATAGGCGCGGTCGAAGGTGTGGGGTCAGCGCCTTTGACGGTTTTATCCTGACTGACCGACCTCGCATCTCCGCAAGCTGCCGATCCCTCGCGCGACATAGCGTTCGACGACAGCAGGAAAGCATGGGACAAGTTTGTCTCCAATATCAACACGTCTCTCAACTCCCTTGACCTCGAGTTTCGTCATTTGACGGACGAGCAGACCGGGATAGAGATGTACTCCGTGGTACGCGTCCCATCTGCATCGAGCGTGTTGCTTGCCCCTGACCTACCGGTCGTTCCAATAAAGGTGAACACGAAGGACGACGAAATTGCCCAGATGGCCACGGATTACACGCCCCTCGAGATCGCTTACTTCAAAGCAGTCGTACGTGATCCAGCTCGAACGTGCTGATCACAATCGTCTGACCGGACCATGGTAGGTCGAACAAATCATGCTTGCATCGCGCGAGGCGTATTCCGTATCGTCGCTCGCCGCCCTCCGCGAAGTAGGTTCACTCAAATCAAACATGACCAAGTCTCAGGCCGAGGCCGTCCTCGGTAGTCTCGTAGCCAAGGGATGGCTGCTGAAAAGCAAGTTGAGCGGCCCCTCCCCTATCCTTCTTTCCTGGTGCTGAACGTGCCCCAGACGCGCACGCTATTCACTCTCGACGCGCGCACTTCTCGAGCTCTTGCCCTACCTCAAGTCAAATTATCCGGAAGAGTGTCTGGAGTGCACGATTTGCTTCGAGGTAGGGTTGCCTTGAACTTGCCAGGACCTGATTCGCATTCATCGTCCTTAGATCATCACACGGGGCGCTGGTTGCAATACGCTCAATTGCAAAGCGAGGATTCATTATCATTGTTTCAGAAAGCTTCGCGCTCTTCGCGCGCAATGTCCTACCTGTTTGGTGGAATGGCCACAGGATGCAACGAGCCTCAAGCCTGTAGGCGAGGGTGCTGTCAAAGATGGTCAGGACGAGGGCCGGCGTGCCCGTAGGAAGAGCACAACCGCGAGTGACGAGGATGAAGACGAGATGAGGATGGATGAGGGTGATGACGAGCCATCGCAACCCAAGCAATCTCAGCGACGCGGGAAGAAAAAGGCTGTCCCAATGGATGTTGACGAAGACGGGGACGAGGACGAGGACGAGGACGATGGAGACGAGGTTCCCCGTAGGTCTCAGGCTAACACGCGCCGTCGTTCTGCGAGGACGCGTTGATGCTGGTTGGACCCTCGTCTCTTGGTGTAACTTGTGCTTCCGCCGCTCTGGCAACAATATGCTCTATGGGCTCCGCGTAGCATTACTCCAATTAAGCAGTGCTGTAGTATTATTCGTCTATTGACAAAGCTCTCCGTGCCCTCGCGTGGGGCTCCGCAACACGACCTTCACCTTGCCCTGTACCGAGCGAGGGATCCACAAACCCGAACTTGCCCTTCCCCCAGACTTGTATACGTCTTTTCTCCCTCTGGCCCTCACCAAATTGTTCATTCCATTTGCGCAAGTCCGCCAAGGAACCCAATGATTCGGAGTTCGAAGGCGTGATCTCCTTGAGTGCTTTGGTAAAGTGTCTGAGGTGGACGGTCCGAGAATAGGTCGTAGATGAATTCAAGGCAGAAGCATTCGAACCGTTTGCTGGATCGTCTTGGATAGAAGCGTCTGGTGACGATTTCCATGGCACGCTGACCCCCTCTTTGACTGCATCGAGAGCAGCCGAGACACACAGGTCTTTAGGACTCAAATGTTAGAAAGATACGCTGCGGGCTACCAAGAAGCCAACGCACGCTTCAGATCTGATCCAGAAAAGCCTTCAGCCTGTCTAGCCAACGCATTTACGTCGACATCCAACGCCAACGCCTCGTCCCGCAACAGAATGCGCAGAATTCCTGTACACGACAACGTTAGGGCGCCAAACGCTACGAAACAAAAACAAGTCACCACTCACCTTCCCTTTCTTTCTCCCCAGGCAGGTCCACCAGCAACCTGCGCGGCAATCTCCGTAATACTGCATCATCGAGATCAAAAGGTCTGTTGGTAGCACCAATAACCACGACTCTCTCCTCCACGCCAGACTGACTCTTCAGTCCGTCCATCTCCTGCATAAACTCAGTGATGACCCCACGGTGCGCCATGGCACCACCCGAGTCGCGAGCAGATGATCGAGCCCCGAAAAGCGCGTCGATTTCATCGAGGAACACGACACAAGGGGACAAGCGGCGAGCAAGGCTAAAAACTGCTTTAACGAGTTTTTCGCCTTCGCCGACGTACTGAGTTAAACAGGAGATAATCAGGAATGGAGGACCAAGCAGAGCTACAAAAGGGGCTTACCATATCCATAACGTCGGATGGTGAGATCATCAACATCCTGGAGCCGGCCTCCTTCGCAAGAGCCCGCACTACGAGGGTCTTGCCGGTCCCTGGAGGTCCAAACAGAAGACATCCAGTCATTGCATGTTCTTTCAAGATCCCCATTCGAAAAGCTGCAGGATGAAGAAGTGGAAGTGAGACCAGGGTCCTCACAGAGTCAATGGTATGCGGAGGAAGATGGACCTGTGCGAAAGTCGTCGAGAGAGTAGCTAGTCAAGTTGCATCAGTGTTTATTCACCACCGATCCAACGAAAACGATTTACCAGGATCAACGATGCAACCCAGTAGCCGCTTTTCATGATTATCAAGGTCTTCGTCTTGCTTGACCTTTTCCACCACCTCATCTATCGGTCTGTCCTCTTCGCGATCCTCGAGTTCAAATGCATCCAATTCGTCCTCGGTGGCATCGTCGTGTTGGCTCTCGCGGGGAACACGAACACGCGCGTCTTTTGACCAGGCGCGACGAAGATCGCGCGACGAGCGTTGTGCTGCCCAGGCGCGGTGTATCGCGGACCAGGACACAAATGTCGGTTCGAGAGTTGCACCAAGCGCCTTGGATGTCGTGGAGGGGGACACGGCAGGGGAGATAATGGAAGAGGAGACGACACTTCCAACCGCTCGATCTGCAATCTGACGTATCGAAGCCCAAAGTTCGACGCGTGTACTCCAGTCTTCCCACATCTCGTGTTCCTCGGGGTATTGCAAGCCAGCCGACGAAGGAGCGTCAATGTCGGGTTGGTGTTCAGCGTCAGCGGAAGGTCCAACAATCTCCGCGTCTGCCTCGAGTTCTCCATATTTTGGCTCTGATTCCTTTTCGATTTCCACACCAACTTCTCCCCCCTCAGTCGACGTGTTTTCGGCCACACCCTTGGCACCAGCCTCTAACACGCCTCCAATTCCTCCAACACCTAATCGCATAGCCAACTCGTTCACTTCCTTCCGTCGAGTCATCCTACATATCCTTTCTGCATCTTGATCCCGTGAGCCGGGAAGTACGACAGAAGCCCGGAAGAATTTTCCTGGGGCGCCTCCTAGATTCCCATCCTCCGAGTCGCCCTGGCCACTCCCGAGCATATCCAGGAAGGGAGGCCCGCCCCCTCCCAACAAAAGTATTGGTGGGCGTGGAGCATCAAAATCAGCCGGAGCGGGTTGAGTAACCGCTTGAGAAGGGCTGCTGGGGAGGGGGGAAAAGCCCGGAGAAGAGGAGGCAAAGAGTCGGGGGACATCCTCGAGGAGTGCAGCATCCCCGTTCCTTTCCCAGCGCCGAAGACGCTCTCGAAGACGTTTTTCGCGCGCCCGCGTAGCGTAATCGTCCTCGCCCCATTCGGAAGGCCGTACATACGTCGCGCCAATGTTGGGGCCAGTGCTAGAGGGGGGAACGACAGGACCAGAACGGGCAGTGTGTCTCCGGCGGCTACTGGGTAAACCCGAACTGGATGGTGCCTGTGCTCCGACGGACATCGAGAACGACCCGGCGAAACCTGACAGAGCGAATGAAGATGGGCCGACGAGTGGTGGCGTGACACCACACACAATTGTCATTGGACATGCGACAGGGGACGAAGGACGCGCGATGGGTCCTGTCCTACGAGCGCGTACTGCACTGAGGAGGTGGGGGTACCAAGTGGGTGCTGTGGGTGCGAGGGTGGGAAAGTCGCGGATATAGACTATGCGGGGGCGGTTGTGTTGGGGCTGTGATTCGGAAGATGAAGGGGAGGGAACGTTGATGAGTTCATCGAAAAAGGCCATGACACGACTTGGAGTAGGGAACGAACGAGAGGGGGCAAAGACGGAGGAGGGACGTCCACGAGAAGCGGCGACTGGGGCGAGGACGTGGAGGGTCATTTGAGAGACCCCTGCTGGAGTAAAGAAACCGGGCTCAGTGTCTTCCTCTTCTTCGGTGACGGAAGAAGGGCGACGAGAGGGAGGAGGGTGGTGGTGGAGAGGGTTTCTGGGCAGCTGGATGGCATTGGCTGCTGCAAGGCAGAGAAGTCAGCGCGTCGACGAAAGGGATGGTGCCGATGACCGCACCTTTTCCGAAATGGCCCCATTCACCTGCAGCGAGGTGAACAGAATCGATCACGAGAACCTCTGCGCCGGTCCTGCGGGCCAACTGGCGGACGGTCTCGTCGAGAACGTATTCGCCGCCCTCTACGGGGCAGTACAAGGCAAGGGTCGGTTCGATGGGAGGGCCAGCAGGGGAAGAGTACGCGGCACGGTGCTGTGTCTGGGGATGGAAAGCGATGTGCAAGTTGGTGAGGGCCTCTTCGAAAAGCTCCGGTGGGGGCAACGCGCTCAAGTTTGGGGGCGAATCGGGGAGCCAGAGGATATCGAGCCCGGGAGGCAGCTGGGGTCTGTCGTCAGAGTCCCTGGGCAAAGAGGCGGCGAGAGCAGGGGCGGCTCGCTGTCTCCGGGGTGGTTTCTCCGGTGCAGGATCTGCGGGAGGATCTGCCTCTGGGGGAGAGTCTGCGGCGGCGAGGACGGTGTGGTGCTCGTCGATGGCCGGGTGTGACGATGCGAGTCGCGTATAGCCCGGTGGCGGGGCGCTGCTCACGCTGGACTCGTTCGGTGGCCTTGTGCGGGCGAGGGCCGGGCGTGTGGGTCTCCTGGAAGCCCTGAAGACTGTCCTGGCGAGCTGCGACGTCCTGCGCATGGAAATGGTGGAGCAAGGTGTGCGCTTTTTCGGGCGGGTCGGTGTTTCCCACGGGCACTCCTCTTCATCATGGGTCGTGACAGGCTTGCGGCACTCAGGGTGGGTCCCGCGCCCGGCCGTCGACGCGCCGCTGACACCCCGCCCAGGCCCAGAGAGAGCCCCCAATCCAACTCCAGCCTGTCCCAGCACAGCCCACCAATGGCGACACGACCTCCATGGCTGCATTCTATGTCGAGGTGCGCTCGCTTCCTGCCCCCGCCTCCGTCGTGTAGACCTCGGCCTGCAGACCGCCTCCATCCAAGAGTCCATCGCCGACTTCGATGCAAACGTCACCGCCATCGCTGACTTGCATGCACGCTCCATGAATGCACTCTCCGAGCAGGACGCTGCGGCCAACCATGCACGACTTGCCGAACTCACAGAAGCCACTCGTGCGCTCAGCAACGCACTCTCAAAGCGTATCCAGGCCCTCAAGGTCCAGCCCGCGGGAGCCGGTGCGCAGGACACCGAGATCAGGAAGAACAGGGTGCGTCTGCGCTGCCTGGATCACAATGATGTCACTGCCACGCCAATCCATTGCAGATCACTCTGGTGCACGGCAAGTTCGTCGAGACACTCCAGAGGTACCAGAACGTCGAGCAGCAGTATCGCCAGAGGTACAAGGACCGTGTGGAACGGCAGTTCAGGATCGGTGATTCCATTTCTTGGTCCGGTGGCCAGTCGTTTTAACTCGACCCTTGCACGTAGTCAAACCCGATGCAACTGCAGACGAGATATCTGCCATCGTGAATGACACCCAGAGGGGCAGCAATGCAGTTTTCCTTCAAGCTGTAGGCAATCCACCCGAATACGCCTCATCTCATACTGGACATCCACACATAGGTCTCGTCTTCCAACCGCTATGGTGAATCAAGGCAAGCATATCGCGAGGTCCAGGAGCGCCACCAAGACCTTCAGCGAATCGAAGTCACCCTGGCTGAACTCGCACAGTTATTCAACGATGTTCGCTCTTTTTACTCGACACCTATACCATGCTGACCGTTGGAATCCAGATGGCTGTACTAATCTCCCAACAAGACGAACAAATTGCGGTTGCTGAAACCAAGGCAATTGGCGTCGAAGAGGATACGAGGAGAGGGTAGGTCGTGGGTCTCATGTTAGGCTGGTACTGATCACGGGACACTAGGACCGGCGAGGTGGATACCGCAGTAAAACACGCGCGGTCCGCTCGACGGAAGCGATGGATATGTTTCTTTATCCTTGTAATTGTGATTTTGGCCGCTGTCGGGATCGGAGTGGGGGTGTACTTTTCGCAGAAGGGGCAGAGCTCTTGAAGGATTGTGGGGTTTGCATTGCGGACGTTTTGGACGATCAGCCGACGACCGTGCTCTTTTACTGTACATGTTTCCGGGCGCCATATACCTCGATGGGAGCGTACCGTTGCATTGAATGGCTGACGTGATACCTGCTGACAAGCGAAAGGGTCACAAGTTTTTCGTCCAACAGGCTACAGCGCGTCATTTCTACTCCACCAATCCTCCTCGCCCCATTCCCAACACAATGCCCACCTCACCGCCAGCAACGATGAGCACACACACAAACGGTTCAGCCCAAGACAGCCATAGCGCCCGCAAATCTCGCAGACGGGACTCCCTCAGACACGTCGATGCCAAAGTTGCCGTGGATTTGGCAACCGCCCAGACGTATTCTGAAAACGTCTTTCTGTTCATCCCAAACTTGATCGGTGAGCAGCCCCTTCTCGTCCAAAGTGCAGCCAGAACACCTTGCTGAACCACGACCTTGCCAACAGGCTATACACGAGTCATTCTTGCAGGCCTCTCTCTCCACTTTATGAGCTATCACCCAAAATACTGCACCCTCGCATATTGCATATCATGCCTTCTTGATGCCGTGGACGGTCAAGTCGCCAGGGCGCTCGGGCAGACATCCAAGTTTGGTGCGGTGTTGGACATGGTGACCGACAGGTGTGCACCCCAGCAATTCCCCCTTTTCCACTTTGGTGGTGCTGACTGCCGTTCGAAAGATGTACCACATCGTGTCTTCTCTGCTATCTCTCCTCCGCATACCCGGGTTTCGCAATTGTCTTCCAAATCCTCATCGCGCTTGATTTCTCGAGCCATTACATGCACATGTATAGGTGGGCATCGTATACCCCTGCCTCATGGTAATACAACTGACACATTCCCCTAACAGCTCCCTCGTGACAGGTTCTCGAAGCCACAAGCTCGTGCAAAGCGACGTAAGCCGCATTTTGTGGTACTACTACAATGACTCGGTCCGTATTTCAACCCCCATGGTCCTACTTCACTCCTAACACATACGGTGAATAGCGCACCCTATTTTTCATGTGCGCCGGTAACGAACTGTTCTTCGTCGCCCTCTATCTCATGAAGTGGATACACACCCCTATCTCGTACTTCGCGTACCTGACGGATTTCACGTGGCCCCAAATTCTGGCACTGATGTCTTTCCCTGTCTGCTTGGCCAAGAACATTATCAACCTCGTTCAACTTTGGAAGGCAAGTAAAATCCTCGTTGGGGTCGATCTGGCCGAGAGGGCCGCCGCGCGGGAGAAGGGTCAATAAAGGGACCTTGTCGCGGATGGACTACCGCTGGAGGATTACCTGCCACTGCACGGACACCATGGCAAGTTTGCTTCCAAAATTCATAGTTATCCGACTTCGAATGGCTGGAAGCCGTACTCGCAGCACACGTGGACCCACCGTATTTATGTTTGCGATTCCGGATATCTAATGCGGGTCGTTGCAAGATGGTGTATTCACAACACTCCATCCATTGCTTAGCGCTTATCCTTGATTCAAAATAACTTATAGATACATACTGCATAATGGAAACATCTCTTCGATAACTTACTTCCTCATCCACTAAACGACTTTTGCAAGGGTGGAAATTACAGCCTTCTAATCCGAATCCCTCACAGACGCACGGGTCCACAGGGTTGTTTTTGCGCTCGTGGAATGAGCATCGAGACAGTGTTCGAACTGTAGGAGAGGCATATGTGGACAATGCAGAAAGAATCAAACAATACGACGTACTGCATTTTCAAAATTCAACCGAGTCGCATCTTGTGTGCTACACAAACCGCAAACCACTTTGACGGTCGAGCGACGCAGTTCTTCGTATGTGACTTTGCTGGGGTGCCGTCCCATCCTTCTGATCAGATTCTCGACCCTTCCGGATGCGGTGACGTCGACTCGAAGAACGTGGATGTTCCGGCCATGTGTGTCACACCTCGACGTCATCAAAAGCTTGTCAAATGGGGTCATTTCGTCAGTCTCTCTTTTGTCCTCTCTGCGTATCCATGAATAAAGATGATAATGGGTTATCGCCTCGTCAAAGGTATAACCCGGAGGACTGTGGCGAGCGCATTTTTTGCACCGGAAAATGACCGAGGGAAGGCAATAGGGTTTCGACAGAGGTGGGAGACACATTCGTTCGCGAGCAAGCTGTTTGAGTGCTTCTACAGCGTCCGAGCTCCATTTCTTGATCACAGAAGGTAAGGCGCGGAGGAATTTCTTCTTGAGATCCTCCAAGTTCGTATCGAGATTGATGTTGCTTTCCAACACCGAGCGCACAGGTGGTAGCACAATGATATCAATCCATCGAGGGTCTGCATACAAAGAGGTGGCACGTTTGTACTCCCCCTGGATCCCTAGACGTACGGAATCAAACGTGTCCAAGCAATGGTCCCAGAACAATTCTTGCTTAGCCCCCCGTGCCCAGCTAATGACTTGGGGGGAGATCTGGGCCCATTCTGGAAATATTATTGAGCGATCTTGGTACAGCGCTTTGTGACGGCTCGCTCACCAGTAGGCGTCAGAGGCTCAAGTTTTCTTGCTTCGGGCACCAGTCGCAAAAACTGGTAGGGAAAGAAGTACCGAGAGGAAGTAATTTCTTTGCCACCCAACTCTTCCAGTTTGCCATTTATACTGGCACCACAAACATCAGGTATTGTGACAACCAGCAGCGGTCGAAACCTACTCTTGGACCCTTTGCTTCCTCACAAGCGAGAGCTGCGCTGCCTTTGCTTTCAATGCCTCGTATTCCCACTCCTGGCATAAGTGAGCGTGCTGATAAAGCGAATAATTCAACATCGGCTGTGGCTAGAACGAGCATCACAGTGACCCACCTCCCGAATGGATTTCCAATAGGCATTCTGCTGGGCCAGAAACGCCGCATCATCTCGCAGCCGCTTGCGACTTTGAGTGACTTTCAACCATTCCAGCGGGGAAAAGGAAAGGGTGTGGTAGAAGACCCGGAGGCGGGCCGTGATGTGAAGACTGTAATCATCGTATAACTCATAATGCTTGTGGGCACGTGGAAGGGAGTCCAAGTAATCTGGATAGCCGTCACGGTCGCGAAAAACGGAGAGAGGTAATGTCCTGTAAAGAGGCTGTCAAGACGGAGATCTATTATAATGACGTACGCACATCTTTGGAAAACAGCTCGGACAGCATCGCATTCGCAGTTCCCATTCAATCGTCTCGCATGGACAGAAGCACCCCTATAATCGGGGTCCATCAACTCGGAAATACTTGTCGCACGCATTGAGGTAGGACCCACATGACAGACAGGAACGAAAGTAAGGTGTGTGTATGCAGGAGCGGATAGGTCTTTCGGACAAGGAGGGAAGTTTTTGACACTGCTGATGGCAGCTTTCCACAAGGCAGAAGATTTCGAGCGGCTTAGGAGGAATGCACGCAGCACCTTGGTAGTCCTGGCAAGATGAAGGAGATCTAGAGGGTCTAAGGAGAGGAAGATCTAGCCAAAGGGACAGTCGTTATTGCACACTGAGCTGACGTGAAGCACCCTGACCTGGATAAGCACGTCGAGGGGCTTGTCAACGAGTTGTTGATTATGCTCATTATGCTCTCTGAGACCTCTGCTGCACTCCGAGATCCTACTACGCCTGGTTGGGGTTGACGGCACCATGATGGCTCGGTAGCCAGGAAATCGATGTCGGATGATGAATGAAAAGGAAGCTGTGTCATGTCGACATACGCAGCTCCGAGAATATTTGTCTCTAGCCACTAACTCGTGAGTGATAGGAGACTCTTACAACCCCTACGGGGATAATCAAAAAGGGAAGCGGCAAACTAGTACTACGTAAACCTACTCCTACTAAAGGATGGTCCTATTCAATTTCATGTGCCGGTAACGAACTGTCGTGCCGTTGTTCGTCCCCTTCTATCTCATAGTAGGCTGTCGGAGAGACTTCAAGCGATAACGTTACTCGTCTGCTTTGCAGATGCTACAGTACGCGTATCCGACGGACCCTGACGTGGCTTCGGGTTCAGGTTTCTTTATTTTGGCCAAGAACATTATCAACCTCGTTCAGATTTGGAGGGCAAGTAAGATTCTCGTAAGGGGTGGATCTGGCCGAGAGGGCCGCCGCACAGCAGAAGGGTCAATATATAATGGACCTTGTCAAGGATGGACTAGTATGTAGAGCGCTGGAGACTTATACATCCGGACGAGGAGGAATTCCTGCCGTTGCATGAACGCTATTAATTGCCACAAGTTCGCTTGCGCAATTCAGAATTACCACGTAGTTTTCTGACTTGGAATGGCCAGGAACCGTGCTCGCACCACAGTGGACCTACCATAGGGCCTATGTTTGCGATTCCGAATATCTTCGCAGCATGGTGTATTCCCAAAGATAACTTGCTTCTTGACACCGCTGAACGATACCTGACGACTCCTCAAGTGTGGAAATTACAGCATTTTAATCTGCATTCCTCGCAGACACACGGGTCCACACTTCTGTTTCTTTGTTCCTGAAATGAGAGTCGAGACAGTGCTTGAACTGTAGGAAAAGCATACGTGAACAACGCAGAAAAATTCGAACCATGCGACGTACTGCGTCTTTAAAATCCAACCTAGTCGCAACTGTTGGTCGACACAAACTGCAAACCACTTTGACGGTCGACCGACACAACCCTTCGTATGTGACTCTGCTGGGGTTCTGTCCTATCCTTCTGATCAGATTCTCGGCCCTTCCGGACGCGGCGACGTCGACTCGAAGAACGTGGATGTTCCGACCATATGTACCACACCTCTTCACAAGCTTGTCAAATGAGGTCATTTCGTCAGTGTCTTCTTTTTTCTCTTCCTGAACTTGAAGTCTATCTCGATAAAGATGATGATGGGATAAGGCATCGTCAAACCGAAGTCGAGGGTTTTTAGAGTTCTCCCGGACGCATGCTTTGCATCGGAAAATGACCGAGGGGTGGCAATAGGGTTTCGACAGAGGTGGGAGACCCAACTGGTCGCGAGCAAGCTGTTCGAGTTTTTCTACAGCGTCCGAGCTCCATTTCCTGATCGCAGCAGGTAACACACGAAGGAATTTCTTCTGCAAAGCCTCGATGTTTGTGTCCAAATTGATGTTACTTTCTGACACCAAGCGCGCAGCTGGTGCCATAACGATGTCAATCCATCGAGGTTGTACCTTCAAAGGGGTGTCACTTCTATGCTCTTGATAGATCCTTAGAGACACTGAATTAAACGTGCTCATGCAATGGCGCCAGAATAAATCTTGTTTAACTCCCCGCGCCCAGCTAATAACTTGGGGAGAGATCTGGGTCCATTCTGGAAATATCATTGGGCAATCTTGGTGCAGCGCTTCGTGACGACTTGCTCACCAGTAGGCGTCAGGGGCTCAAGTTTGCTTGCTTGCGGCAGTCGCAAAATCTCGCTGACAAAATTGGAGGACGAAACAACTTCAGTCCAGCCCAATTCTTCGAGTTTGGCTTTGATACTGGCACAAATATCAGGCATTATGAAACCAACAGTGGTCGAAACCTACTCTTGCACCCTTTGTTTCCTCACAAGCGAGAGTTGAGCTGCCTTTTCTTTCAATGTCTTAATTTCCCATTCTCGGCATAGGCGAGCATGCTGACAAGGTGAATAGCTCAACGTCAGTCTTGGCTTGAAGAATGAGCGCCAGGGCGACCCACTCTCCAAATGGATTCCCAAAAGGCATTCTGCTGAGCCAGAAACTCTTCTGCGAGAACCTTTCGCAGCCTCTTACACCTTTGGACGACTTTCCAATCCAACAAGGAATAGCAAGGGCGGGCAGTCCCGAGGTAGACCGTGATGCCAAGAGCGCCACCATCGCGCAACTCGTAATACTCGTGGGCATATGGAATATCCAAGTTATGGTCATCTAAATAGTTGTCGCGAAAAGTGGAGTATGTCCTGTGAACAAGTTGTCAAAGCGGAGATCTATTATAGTGATGTGTACGAACATCTTTGGAACACAGCTCGGACAACATCGCATTCGCAGCCCCCATTCAACCGTCTCGCAGGGACAGAAGCACCCCTATAATCGGTCAGTCAGCTCGGAAATGCTCGCCACTCCCATCAGAGGAGGGCAAACCCACATGACAGACAGGAACGAAAGCAAGGTGTGTGTATGCAGGTGCGGATAGGTGATCCGGGCAGGGAGGGAAGTCCTTGACATTCCTGATGGCAGTCTTCCACAAGGCAGAAGATTTCCTGGGGTTTAGGAGGAATGCCCGCAGTACTTTGGTAGTCCGGGCAAGATGAAGGAGATCTAGAGGGTCTAAGAGAGAGAAGATCTGGCCCGAGGGGGCAGTCGTTATTGCACATTGAGAATGATCAATTCGTGAAGTACTCTCACCTCGATAAGCACGTCAAGAGGCATGTCAACGAGCTGTTCTTTATGTTCTCTGAGTTCTCTGCTGGACTTTATTCTACGCTTCGTTGGGGGCACCATGATGGCTCGGTAGTCAGGAAAACAATGTAGTGTGTGAATGAAAAGGGAGCGGTGTCACGTGGCAGGTGTCGTAGGAATCCCCTATCACTCAACGGTATCATCGTCCATGGACCAATCCCGATGCGAATTATTGTAATACTGGATAGGAACAAATATCTTTGAACGGAGATAATAAAACAAGGGGCTACGAGTGCCCGTACGTAGGAGTGGCACATTGGTAGCAAACCCGCAGATCACCACATTCATTCGTCGTAAAGTGTCATCGAGAGGGATGAGCCAATGTGGCTACCCGCATCCTGCCTTGCTAGAAATTCGTAGCGTACCCCATCCATCACCGAGGAGCTCACAAACATCATCCACACCTATCCCACGACGGCCAAACCACATCACGGTTTTGGCACGCGGAGCGTTTTGCTGACCATTGCAGCAGCCCATAGGCCAAAAAGAATGCTGACTGGGTGAACATCGCCCCGACCACCGGATGGGCCCCATAATGTCACAAGACCACCCGGTATGCCAGACTTGCCCTCGACCCAACCTTGGCGGGCCCAGTAAGACAGGAGGGCGACGAGGGCCAGGGAAGATGGAATAGGGAGGCCTTCAAAGTACCGCGCCTTCCCTCCGGTGTCCTTGGGAACCAGCGCGACCGTCGCGTTGAAGCGGGCGAGTCGAGCCAGCCCACAACATATGAAGCCCGTTAGGCAAACGGTGTCGAGATACGTTCGAAGGCCAACAGCGAAGGCGAGGACAGCTGGTGCAACGCCAAATGAGATCTGTATGAAGCATTAAGCGAAGCTCAGTCGTAGAATGATACATTTCCCACCAAGTCGGCCAGACTGTCCAACTCTTGTCCGAGTAAGCTACTGGACTTCCTCCACCTCGCAACTTTTCCATCGAAGAAGTCAAACATCAGCCCCGCTAGGGGAAGGGCAAACGCCCACCACAAACACTCGTCATCGTTTGTTGTCAAGTAATGAGCCGAGGAAAATATCGAGAAGGAGCCACAGACACCATTCATGATCGTCACAAGGTCAGCCAACCTGAAGTTTCTGCACCGGCTGGTTCAGCATGGATCGGCAGGGGAGCGGGGAAGGCGTGCCGTACCTGACCATGGAAAAGTGGCCATCAGAATCAACATATTGTTGAAGAACGTGGTCATCGTTCACTGTGACAGCACCGTTGGGTTGGGATGTCTTGTTGCGAGCCATCCTGGCAATAAAAACGTTGCGCGATGAGGATACAGAGTACAGAGACAGGCAGACGACACGAAATGTGGGATGGCAGGGAGCTGAGACTGGCAATATTATATGCACCGAGTCACACGGCCGACGGGGTCCGATCCTATTTGGGGACTCCTGATACCGCTTGTTCCGTAAAGACTAACTTCATTACAGCCAAAACACTTTGAAGCCTATGATTCTACCGCCATCGCATCTTCTCGCCGCAACTTTTCGAGCTCAATACTTCTCGCGGCATACTGATTGGGGTGTATCACACTATCCCCATCACCTATACCTTCTCCCTTCTTCACTCCTCGACTGGCATGTGTTATCTCAAAGACGCGCGTGCAGGCGACGTGATAGTGGCCTTCTTTGACTGTCCTCATGACCTCATGTAGGTCGCTAGCAGTGAGACCCTGAGAGGAATATGCAGAGAGTAGACCGGTTTGCAGGTTCTCAGGGCCAAAGTGGCGATATGGACATCCGTGGCAATCTCCAACACCGGGTTTATCGGTCGTGAGGATTTGTTGGCAACTGCAAGCAATATAACCTTAGTGTTGTCCAAGGTCGTGTGAGCGTACCTTTTCGCGGGATAATTTGCACGTTTTCCTTCCAAACCGTAAGAATGCCTGATGTTGTATTTGTACTCCTTGTTGAACTTGTCGTCCGTCAGGTTGCTAAACGACCTTCTCCAGAATGTGACAGCTTCGTCGATCGATAGACCCAAAACCTGTGAGTGAATAAGTGACCCAATCAAAAACGTTCGAGCCATTGTCGCACCTTGAGGAAAAGTCCGTATTGCAATCTCCCAAAGTGCTTCAAATGGCGATCCCTGACCAAACACTCTTGCAAATTTCGCATACACATCGGGAAGTGTTTCCTCGCGAGATCGTCAACCATGTCGGCTCGGATCTCATCTCCGGTGGCGGAGTGGTTTGCCCATTCTGATGGAACACCTGCGAGGAATCCCTGGGATAGATTGTTCAATATAGGTACCAACCTCGTGTCCTCATCCATCCGGGGAAGCATTTTGGCAGTGTGCTGTGCGTTTTCAGGAACGCTGCCATGTGATCATACATATGGAGAGAACTCACCTCGAGTGCCATCCCGAGTTTTCTTTCAAACTCGTGGAACACGAACCCGGACATTTCAGTGCTAGCCACATAAGCATAGCCTTTGGATAGAAAAACGCGTCTTTTGGCGACCAGGTCAGGTACTCTGGTCCAAGGAACCTGCCATGTTAACGTTCAATCAACGACCCTGTTCGTGACATTCGACATACCTTGTGATACTCTGTAGACCAGCTTTCGGGTGGAAAATCGGACTTTGAGACCGGTTTTCCTTCGAGCGCCCATAGATCCTTCGCGAACCGGTCCCTTTCGGATTTTTCGACCTAATCATGACGCTTCAGCGCGAGGAACGGCATGGGGGTTTGACGAGCGACCTTTTCCCATTCAAATTTCTGTGTGGCAAGAAATGCCACACGTTCCGCGACATCATCCGTCTCGTACCGTACCCTAAACAACGTCGCCTCTGCTTTGACGAACCGCCTTCTCAGCTCCTCTCTGGTGAACGGTCATCAATGAGCTCACGTTCGACACCACCCAAAGGAAAACCACGGGAACGCACGAACGACAAAACGCAAGTCGGAGGACGAAATGGCCGAGGTGATCGTTTCGTCGCTGCTCCTCTAGGGCTACCGTGATGGCCGTGTTGCTGTTGAGCGGGAGATACTTTTTGCACTGGGTATCGGTCACGGTCCTGAGCTCATCCCATGACCGGTTTCGTGCAAACGAGGACTCGATCTCTGCGAGTACGCGAAGGCGGTCGAGTGCGCATGTTTCGAAATCTTCCAGCGTTACTTCGCCCCGTGGCGGCTCGTCGTAACTGGGGTAGCTGTGAGCTCGCAGCGAACGTTATACAGCGGCAGCACATACAAGTTCAGCCGGAAGGAGTACGCTGATCTGTTCGTTGGTAAGCGGGTGGTGGTTCGGAGTTCTTTGGATGGCTTCGCCCCAGGTTGGTTTCGTTCACTGTTTTTGAACATCCTGACTGAGAAGTGAGTACTAGTGAGTGATCGAGATACTATTAGATGGGTCACGTACGCGAAGCGTCACGCGCCTTGTCACGTCTCTCGCCGGACTCGGAACCGTCAACGACAAAAGCAAAAGCAAAAGCATTACATGTTTAGATAGCAACGACGATGAGCTTTAAACAGGCAAGATACATACTACTAGGCGTGACATAACATACATAACCTGAGTGTCTGACTTAAGGTACTTTCAAATGGCACGATCCACATCCCGACGTCAACCACGCGGCGGTCCGGGAGTGGGAGTGCGTCCAGATGGGCGACGAACCAACTTCTTCCGCTTGCTTGCAGTGCCGGGTGCTGGAGAGGGGGGTTCCTCTTCTACGTCAAAAGTGACCCCGGGCCGACGAATACGATGAATCCTGCGCTCTCTTCGTGCCGCTTCCTCCCTGTCCCTCCATTCCGACGCCGCCACCAATGGGTCGCGAACATCCGGGGGTATGATGGGCAAAGGCTGAACTTGGCTGACGGTAGAATGATCAGGGGATCCGATCACAGTATTGGTCTGTTCACGGGCTTGATTAATCGCACATCGGGAAGAAGAAACAAGATGCTCACAGCAGTGTTGCCGTCACAGACATCGAGAGACGCAGCTGACACCGTTCGATTCCTCTTGGAGTGCATGGTAAGGAACTTGAAAGGGGTGAAGATGTGTGGGGTGGCGTCCTTATGCTCCCGTCCTGTCTGCGTTGGAGGAGGTGGGATGGCGATTGGATTGGGTACCCTGCCTTTGAAATTGGACTGTGGTCCCACACGTATGGAGGTGGAGGCAACCTGTGGCGGGGCAGAATGCAACTCCTGTGAAGTCGAGGTCGATGTCACCCCACGGGGCACAGCCATAGCGGTAGATGTAACAATGGAGGCATCAGGATGAGTCCTCCCTTGGTCAAGAGATGCTCTGGCAGTAGCAGGGACAGCTGGGGGATCGGCCGCTTTTGATGAGAGTGTTCTCGCCCTGAAAAGGCCAAACAACCCTGTAGCTTTCTTCTTGTCGTCTTTCGAATCTGTGGACACCTGCCGTGCCCGGATCGGAACAGCGATGGACTGTGGTCCAGTGTTAGATGTGCCCGGGTTGAGCATGGGGGATGGCGCGATGGATGATGGGGTTTTAAGCATATCAGAGTCATTCGTACGATCAGGAGGTGGCAAGCGCGCCGTCCGGGTTGGAGCAGGGGTAGGCATATGTCCAGACACTGGGACCCGTGCTGTTTGGGACTCGGGGACAGATGGGCGAGGCGGGAAAGGTTGCGTCGAAACTGTGGTAGACGAGATAGGCTGTGAATATTTGCGAGGTGAAGGCGGTTTTTGCACCGCTGATGAAGACGGTGTAATGGGCAAGGATACAGCTCGATGATGGGTCGACAATTGCGCTGGAGTTACATGTGTCTGTTGAGTTGATGCAGAGGATGTGCCTGGGCGAGCGGAGGTAGGGTATATATGCGACGAAGAAGGAAGGTTGCGAGTGGCGAAGGGTATAACATCGCGAGGTCGGGTGGGAATCTACGACAGGTTGTTCTTGATGAGCATTCTTGACAGCAGCTGTGGACATTACGGTCGTGGTCGTGGCATCTACAGAAGGGATTGAGAGAGGTCCTGAACGGCTGTGCCTGGAAGGATCGGGAGCAGATGGTGGTTGGGCATTGATACTGGAGGACGGAGCAGGTATGTGCAGTCCTGGTGTACCGACCGGTGGGCCAGAGCTGATCGTCGTCGGTGCAGCAACCTTGGTCATGGAGGCTGTGGCAGAGGCGCTGGGATGGGGGACAGCAGTAGTTGGTGCATTTACGAGCCTGGGAGCCCAAGGGTTTTGTACACTAGCACTGTTCGCTGGTTGCTGTTGACCAGTAGCGGTACCAACAGGGTTATAAGTTGGTTGTACTGGAGTAACGGTTGACTTGTCGACACTCCCGGCAACACCAGAATTGGTTCCCGTAGACGATGAGAGCTTACTCGCCAGAAACATTTCCGCAGCACGCTGGTGGGTACGAGAGGATATAGTATGGGGCGTAGCACGTTGAGCAGGTGCCTCCTCGGGAGACATGGGAAATGTGGGTTGAGTAGGAGGCGCAGGAGATGGAACGCGGCTTGCGGGTGGTGCGGTGGCAGGGGTTGGTGGAGGCATGGGGGGAGCAGCGGGCATAGCACTGAGCTCGCTGTTACGATGTAGAGGTGGATCTTTGCTTCTGGGCTGGGGTGATGATTTATGACTAGGTTGGTCCACTACAGCAGACCTGGACATCAAGTTCGCGTTCGCAGTAGTGGTGTGCTGAGACGGTTGCATAGGTCTCGACGATGCCGGGACTGAAGGCGTTATCGTCTGCATACTCGTGGGCACGAGTGGATCCTCTGTAACATCCTCGATTGTGACTTTCGGTCGCGATCTTGTAGGAGCCGAAGTCTGCGACGGAAGGACAGAAATAGACCTCATGATTTCTTGATGAACTACCTGCACATCGTCGGGCTGAGCAAAGGCTGGCTTTGAAGATTTCGCATCACTATGAGCCATGGCTACAGATCCACTCGATGTCACCGTTGGGACCGTATTGCTATCCACCCTGCTAGGTTTCCAGGTCTCTGTGACTCGTGGAGGCACAATTGAAGGTTGGGGTATGACTGAAGGTTGTGAGGGCAGATGGAGCATTTCACTTTGTACCTCGGGGACTGAATGCACATAGCTTTGGGGATGTCCATCGCTCTGCGAACGTGTCGGAATGATTTCGCTTGCTCGTGTCTCAATAGGTGGAGGGGGAGAGTCCTCTAGACCCCTGGGTGGCGGAATCGGTAGCGGCGGGGGTGAAAACTGGCCACTGTCTCCGTAGGTTGGAGATGGTGGTCGATACGGCTCAAACAACGATGGTGCATCCACCGCTGGCGTTGGCTGCGACTGATAAGATGTCGATGATTTATTTCGAACCACAGGCTGCGAGGGCTGAGATTGTGACACCAAAGTCGGCGCAGGAAAGGGAGGTGCAAGCAGAGCATGATCAAAACGGCCTTGCGGTAAGTCGCGAGTGATGGTAATGGGAGTTGCCCCGACGACGGCAATCTGTGGTGGTCCTGCAAGGTGTGGAGTGGCTGCCTGTGCAGAAGATGAGAGAGGAAGCGAGGATCCAGAGCTTATGAACATCACCTCTTTTGTAGCCCCAGACTTGGGCGAATTATTCGCCGACGCGCCTCGTGGTGTGCCAAAGATGGCATCTCTCGCCTTCATAGCAAGAGAGTTCCGTCGAGACGATGTTGATGGTGTGATTGCCTGGCTCGCCTTCATCATCGACGAAGATGCACGAGGGAATGGATCGTCGTCCTGTGAGAGTACTTGACGGAGTTGTGCTTGAGGCGTCTCCAGGTTAGATTGATGGTCTCGCAAATACTTGTCCTCTCGAGATATCCTGGCCCTTTTGGCAGTAGCTGGGGTTTGAACAACCCAGGATGCGTTGACGGTGGTACTACTAGGTGTCTGCCGGAGTTCTGTATGGTTGTCGGTCGTTGGTCGTTGGTCTGCGGACAGCTGATGAGCGAATGATGCGTCTGTATACATGCCGTTTCGGGTAGAAGGTCGAGAGGATGGTGTGAGCGTCTGAGGAACAATGGTCGGGGTGGGATGAACACTAGAAGGGATAGATGGGGCTTGTCGCGTGGATGTGGAGGGGGACACGCCGTGAAGTTGTGCATATTTGGGACTAGGTTGAGTAGACGAGAACGAACCATGAGTGTGTCCAGCCCTCGGCGGACTACCATTAGTTGGAAGAGCGGGAGATGGAGGTACAGAGTGGTGGTTGGGAACAGAAGTTGAGACGTTGCGTGTAACAGATGGTGGACGGGTAGGAGGCTCATTCACTGACGGTCCCTGGGAAACAGAACGCAGGGGGCGCGGGCCAACGACTGCAGGAGGAACAGTATTGATGGCAGAAGTCCTGTGCGCGGAACGGGATGGTGGTCGGCTGTACAGATACGATGAACTTGCGACATCCGCCCCTGTTTCCGTGTTCCCACGGGTGTAGGAAGGTTTAAACATCGGGGTGGGCGATGCTCGACTGGACTCGTGGATCGACACGCGTTGACCAGGAGGTAGGTCGTTCCCACGAGGATCAGTGCGTGAATGTTCTACAACAACTGGGGAGCGATCGGACTGAGCCCGCGGTTCAGAAGACTGCGATCGAGTATGACCAGAGGATTTGACAATTGACGCAGAAGTTGGGTGAGGAAGGTGGGTTATGATTTCCTGTGAAGTGTCTGAATGTGAAACTGCCGATGACTTAAAATGCGCGTCGTGCGGATCAGAAGGACCCTGGCCCGCGCGGATACTGACAATTTGTGGTGCAGTCGAAGCCCTAGTCTCGGTGGGTAAAGCGGATGCATTGTGCCCTGGTGTTACAAGAGGAATGTCAACATTGATCGGTGCTAGCGGTTGGCGAGTGTCTTGGTGCGCTCCGTACTTGGCCTGTGTTTGATGTGAGTTGCAGAATGACTGGTCCAGGAGACAGCGAGTGGCCATACCTCCAGCCTCTTCACGTCATCTCGTGCTCCCATCGGCAGATCGTGATTGCCTTTGTCCCTCGTGGAAGCGGATGTATGCGCGTCGCTTCTTTGCGCAGTAGGACCCGAAGGTGTGCGTTCCATACGATGCTGAGTTTGGGTGTTAGTATGAGCAGTGTGATATGGCGATCAGATATGAACTACCTTTCCGGTTGCTCGTTCTGTATCGCTGCCAGATTGTGCACCTTGGGCAGTGGACGGGCGTGCCTCTCGATGTGAGCGCTGTGACTTTGCTTTTGGTGGAAGGTAAACAGGCATTACGCGAGGAGCCGGCGGGGGTTCACCTGTCTGTTGTACGTCTGGTTGCGGCACAGCGGTGGACTGGGACGGCATGGTAGCGATCGAGTTCTGCATGTGTTCAGGCTGGTGTCGACGACCCTATTGACGTGTAGGATGAGCCATGGGAGAATATAAAGTGTGCCCCAGGCTCACGGTGGAAGTTGTCCCCTCCTCTGTGCGATGTCTTCTGTGACCGTTGGCTAACTCGCGGGCGGAAGAGTGGCCTTCCCTCCCGGAAAGTGAAGCCTTGGACGCATTTCTCTGTTCAGAATACATGATAGCCTCTGTATCGGAATCCTTGCGCCTATCGTGATGCCTGGACCTGGTGGGTTCTTGATAGCGGACTTCTGTAGCACGCTCACGTTCACGTTCGCGAGGGCGGTCAGCTCTCGTTCTGTCTTTGTATCTGTTTTCAAGCTCTGGGGTGGGTTTGTCTCTTTCTCTGTCCCTCTCTCTGTCCCGGTCCCTCTCCCGCTCATGGTCCCTGTCGCGATCCCTGTAGGGGTCTTTGTGGCGCCGCGAAGAGGATGTCTCCTGGGGGGGGATCCAGACAGTATGGTTCGGCGGGGCTGAGACGGAAGGCTGCATTGAGGAGTGAATGGCACGAGAGGGACGTCCGGAAGTCCTTGGGACCTGTTCGCTGCCGGAAACGTGGTCGTGGGAGGGATGGTGAGATGAAGGAGCGGGACGTCTCGAAGTTCTTGGATCAGGTGGGTCTGGGTGGGGTCTCCGAGAAGAGCTCGCTACTGGATAGGCGGACGAGGGTTGATATGACGAGGGCTGTGGGTAGTGATAGGATGAAGAGTGCTGCACAGATGGGCGCGTCGCGTGTTGATAGGCTTTGCTTGTTGAGGGGGGGTGCGCAGCGGATTGATGATAGGAGTGAGACGGTGCGGGGGGATGGTGAGGATCCTGACGATGGGGACGAGAAGACTGTCTCGGGTCGTTGTATCGGGTGTCCTGGAGCGGATAAGGCCGCGGGTCGTTGGCATTGGAGGGCAAAGTGGCAGAGCGGTTCCGGCGGCGATCAGGATCATAGCCGGAAGGGAGCCATTGCTTGTAGGGATCGGCTGGTGCAGAGCGGTCGTCACGCCGGCGGGTATGACTGTTCATGCAAAGGAGGGGGTTTGGGACCAATGGCGGAGGCAAGGGAGGAAGGAAGAGGAGAGACGCTGAGATGTCGACATGAGGCCGGGGCAACGGCACTCCTGCTTACGACCGTTCCTGGCTGTGTTGAATTCACTTTTATTCATAGCGTATCCTACATGTCTGCCAAACACGACGCAATGGTGCGGCAGCGCACCACCCAGCGCGCGACAGGCGGCGTCGAGCGAGGGCCCGCCCCAAGACGGGGCTGGCGCGCCCGACCTGCTCTTACACGAAATTGACTCATTACCGACAGTGGGGTGTTGTCGAGACAATCTAAGGATCGTGTGTGGAGACAGACCAGCAGGCCGCGCTTAAAAGGGTGCGGCGTTGCTTACGCAATCACTGCGACCGCGCACGATTTCCCACCGACTTTGTCTGAGCGACCGCGATAATAGCTGTCCATCCAGGCCGTCTGACTCGCCACACCCCTGGCCCATCTCCGTGCGTGCATCCTCCGATCACACATACACACACCCGCTCATCCCCCCCTCCCAGACGCTCGATACCATGGACATCCCCGACGAAAAAGTCAACGGCGGTCCCCCAATGGAAATCGTCGACGACGTCGTCTCTGTCCGTGATCGTCCGTGCACATCCCTTGCCATCTCTCCCCCTTTTCTCACCAATCCCCAGACGAGTCGTTCGCTGCAAAACATATGCCCGACCTTGGCCATGATGTCAAGGACTTCAAAGTCTACACTTGGAGGCTGACCAACTGGAAGAAGCTCGAGAAGAAGATCACGAGTCCAGAGTTCGATTGTGGCGGTCACCGATGGTCCGTCCCCCCTCCTTCTCGTTACCCTGATCCAACCCCATTCATTGCCAGGCGCATCCTCTTATTCCCTTTTGGAAACTCAAACGCACCTCCCAATGATACCGTCTCAGTGTACCTCGACTACGCAGATCCGAAAAAGTCCCCAGAGGGTTGGCACGCTTGCGCCCAGTTCGCCCTCGTCATATCAAACGTCCATGACCCTACAATATACACCGTCAGCCGTGAGTCTCATTGTGCATCTTTCATTCCACTACCGATCCCTCTTGTATAAGATGCCCATCATCGTTTCATTACCGAGGAGTGCGATTGGGGTTTCACTCGCTTTAGCGAACTGCGCAAGCTCTTCAACGTCCAAGAAGGTCACCTCCGTCCAACTATCGAAGACGAGTGTGCCGATGTCACCGTGTACGTTCGCGTACTTGAAGATCCCACCGGTGTCTTGTGGCATAATTTTGTCAAGTAACGTCCTTCCCCCTCCTTTTCTCATTACACCCCTCATCATCACTGACCAGCTACGATTCGAAGAAGGAGACTGGTTACGTCGGTTTGAAAAACCAAGGTGCCACTTGCTATATGAATTCACTCCTTCAGTCTCTGTTTTGCACCCGCTACTTCAGAAAGGCACGTCCCGGTGGCGCAAGATTACCCTTTGCTCACATCAGCATTTAGGCGGTGTACCAAATTCCTACAGAGGACGAACTCCCCACTGAAAGTGTGTCTCTTGCATTGCAACGGGTCTTTTATCACCTTCAGACATCAGACCAGCCCGTTGGTATGTATCTCCTTGGCCGATATTTATCGGTGACCGCTCAGCCCGCGACAGGAACGACCGAGTTGACAAAGTCATTTGGATGGAAGTCAAATGATTCATTTTATCAACATGACGTCCAAGAATTCAACAGAGTGTTGCAGGATAACTTGGAGTCCAAGATGAAGGTCGCATCCATTCACCCCATCCCTTTCGTATCTGACAGTAACATAGGGCACGAAAGCGGAAGGTGCTATTGCCAAGCTTTTTGTGGGTAAAATGAAGAGCTATATCAAGTGTGTCAATGTCGACTACGAGTCCTCCAAGATTGAAGAGTTCAAAGGTGCGCTTTCTCTCCCTTCGTTCAATGTCCGTGCACCCGCTTAACATGTCTTGCAGATATCCAACTGAATGTCAAGGGGATGAAGAACCTCTACGAGTCCTTCAAGTACTTTGTCGCCGTCGAAATGATGGAGGGCGAGAACAAGTACCATGCCGAGGGTTATGGTCTCCAGGATGCCAAAAAGGGTTTCGTGTTCGAGTCTTTCCCTCCCGTCCTTCACCTTCAGCTCAAGCGCTTCGAGTATGACATCCATCGCGATGCCATGGTCAAGGTCAGGTTTGCACCGGATGTCGTCTCTACTCGCTACTCAACGATTTGCCTTGAAGATCAACGATCGCCACGAATTCCCTTTCGAGATCGATCTCGGAGAATTTATCGACCAAGGCCCAACCAAGTCTGAGAACTGGGTATACAAGTTACATGGCGTCTTGGTCCATTCCGGTGACGTGAATGGTGGACACTACTTTGCTTTGATAAAGCCAGATCGCGACACGAGATGGCTCAAGTTCGACGATGATCGTGTGACTCCTGTGACTGATCGCGAAGTGCTGGAGGAGAACTATGGTGGCGAACCTTTGAACGGCATTCCACAGCCTTTGCAGCGCAATCAGGTTCGCGCCATGAAGCGTTTCACGAACGCTTACATGTTGGTGTACGTCCGCGAGATTGCGATCGACGAGATACTGGCACCGTTCAAGGACGAAGATACACCGCCTCATCTGAGTATGTTGTTTCCTTGTCTTTGTGTGTGTGCACTGACTTGGGGTTCAGAACGCAGGCTTGACGAGGAACGTCTCCAGATCGAGGCCAAAAAGAGGGAGCGAGAGGAGCAACATCTTTTCCTTACCGCCAAGGTTATCACTGACGACACCTTTGCCCACCACGAAGGTTTTGATCTGGCAACGTTCGACGAGAAGCATTGGCCCCCCTCCGACTTACCCAGCTTCCGTGTGCTCAAACAAGAGACGTACAATATGTTCAAGTCACGCGTCGCCAACCACTTCAATCTTCCCGAGAACAAGGTTCGGTTATGGGTTCTGGTGAACCGACAAAATAAAACAGTTCGACCCGATACGCATATTCCTGAGAACGAGCCTACCCTCAGTGCGCAAAAAATTCGTGCTTACGTTTTCTCTTCCCGTATATTGATTCTGCTTGCAGCCGTCGAAGTCATCCGTAACAATATGGCCGCAAGACAAAATGATCTACGCCTCTATCTCGACGTGATACCCGACCCGAGCAAGGTGTGCCAATTGTTCCTCCGTCTGGCTGTGCTAATATCACATCGCTAGCCCGATCCTCCTCCTGGCGCCATCATGATTTTTCTCAAGCACTTTGATACTTCGAAACAGACGCTATATGGTGCTGGAAAAATATACGTTCCTCGCAATAGCAAAGTGCAAGACCTCCACCCCGTGATCAACGAGCGTATGAGATGGACTCCTGGAACTCCTTTGAAACTGTACGAGGTGTGAAGCTTCCTAGACTCTTGCAAGTTAGTCGCCCTAACAAGTTTCGCAGGAAATCAAACCCGGAATGATCGAGCTTATGAAGCCCAAATCTACATTTGCTCAGAGTGAGATCCAAGATGGAGATGTCATTTGCTTCCAGGTTGATCAGTCTGAGAAAGAGTAAGTTCTTGGGTTTCTGCTGCACTGGTCGTCACATCTGTAATCCCCATCTCTCTTTAGGATCTACGATTTGGAGAGTCAGGGCCTCTACTCGAATCCCATGCAATTCTACGACTTTTTGCAGAACCGTGTCATGATTATTTTCCGTCCGAAATTCGAGGATCCCGATCATAGCAATCCCGAGTTCAGTCTAATACTGAGCAAGAAACACAACTATGATATAGTGCGTACCCCTCATCGCTGTTTTTTGAACCTGGCTGATGCTTTGAAAGATGTCGCAAAAAGCTGGCGAGTTCCTGCGACACGATCCTATCAAGCTTCGTTTCACAACGACGCACGTTACGAATGGTTCTCCCAAGTCTATTCTCAAGCGCTCTCTGAACCAAAGCATATCGGAAATTATGGGCACCAATTACATAAACCCAACGACATCCGTCATCCTGTACGATAAGCTGGACGTGAGCATCGTCGAACTCGAGACGAAACGAAGTTTGAAGATCATATGGACGGGGATCCACAACCGAGAAGAAGCGTCACATCCGTTCCTTTTGCCCAAGACGAGCATGGTTCACGACCTTGCTGATCACCTCGCCAAGCAAGTGACGCTGGCGCCTGGAAGCACAGGGAAAATACGGGTGTTTGAGGTGTCCAAGGACGGAAAGACGCAGAAAGAGTTCACGGGCTCAGAGATGATTGGAAACATTCCTGATCCAGTCGAGCTCTATGCAGAGGTATGTGTATGTGCACTCACTCTTCGCCGAGTTATGAACCCGAAGGCGTGTAGGAAATACCGCGAGAAGAACTGGAAGCAGATGAGCACGAGAAGATAATAAGTGTCTTCCACTTCCAGAAGGAGGTCTCGCGGACACACGGTGTGCCGTTCCGCTTCGTCGTGAAACCTGTGCGTCTTTCATTCAGCGGATCAACACATGTCTGAATCGAACTTCTTCCAGCATGAGAAGTTTGCGGAGACGAAGAAACGCCTACAAGCACGAATAGGTGTCTCAGACAAGGACATCACCAAGTACAGATTCGCCCTCATTCAGATCTCAACATTCAAGCAACCAACATATATCGAGGATGGTTAGTATCACCACAGATTGCACTGCCTGCTGTATCTGACGTTGCTTTTCAGAGGATATCATCTACGACCACAAGTTCGCACCAGAAGATGTACTAGGTCTTGACCACGTAGACAAGTCGGGCAAGACACGAACTGGCGCAGGGGAGAAATCGATTGTTATCAGAGGTTGATGTGTAGCTGTAAACTTCAACTCGATTGGATCGTGTGTTTCCACGTATGGTCTTTCTAATTTTACGCATTGTACATTTTCCGGCTCAATTTACAAGTTCCTGTTGATGTTCAAACGTATTCATGTAGGCTCTATGCCAGTGCAACATGAGGTGTATTAGAACGGATGCCATAGGTATCAAGAATATGAACATCAACTATTTCCGCTTCTTGTTCTTTTTCGGCTGAGGATTTTGCTTGTGTGAAATGAAAGGCAGAATTAGTTATGATTGACTCACAGACTTTGAAGAGGCTTGTGGGGTAGTGTTTGCTTCGCCATCGTTCGTTATACTCTCAGAGGGGCCAGGGGCGGGCGGAGCGAGGCCATTGGCAGGCTTGGCGAGCGTTGTTGGTACTATAGGGACAGGAGACACCTGCGTTTGTGTTTGTGACTGTCCTTGAGCCCTGAGCTGTGCTTGTGCTGCGGCTGCATACAACGCAGCCGCTGGTGTGCCGGGCGGGGGAGGTCCAGCCATCATAACAGGTTGCACTGCCGGCAGGTCAATCTTCTGACCAACCTTGCCGTACTTTTGTTCTGGTCCACGATCGGGGTAAGACGGGTAGAAAAACCAAGGAAATGAGATGGAACTCAAACCTTTGCTTGCTCTTGACGCTGCCGTGCCATCATAAACGCTACGCATCTTTTCGTTTGCGACGAGTTCACCGGCAGTCTGGAAGATGATGGTGCCCCAACCCTCGACGAACGTGTTTGCTTCAGCGACGACCTCCACGATCTCTGCCTCGAGCTCTTTCTCCGCCTGAAGTAGACTGTTCCACAGGTCATCGCCGATGGAACCTTTCTGGAGGAGGTTCTGGAGCGCCGGTTTGTCTTCCCGGAGTTTCACGACACGGGAAACGTCCGTCATTGCACGTCTGACGAGGGCAGCCTTGAGAAGCGCTTCGTGCACAGGAGGGTCGTTTTGTTGGAGCAACGTGACGTAGACATCACGCTCGGGATGCGACGGGAAATATGGTGCGTATAATTTGCCTGGTAAATCGTTGGGATGAGCGCAACCAGGGATGCGAAAGGTGCGTTACCTGCGTTGCGTTTTCTGTAAAAGTGAGAGAATATGAGTAGACTTGAGACGACGATGCCGATGTATAGGATGGGGACGAGCAGCGAGGCCATGGTGCAGGACGATGATGTGGTGTCTGCCAGTGCCTGCCGACGTGTCACGGTCTTGCCCTCACGGCCACACGACGCCTTGTCTGTCCGGTGCCGGCTGATAACCGAAAAAGGCACCGTCTCCGGCCGACTCTCAGATCTCATGAGGACGCCCAAGTCTCGGGGTTCTCACTCCCACCATGCTCGGTCGCAGCGTTCCTTCATTCCTCCGTCACACCTCCTCTGGTGTCGCGTTCCGCCGTTGGGCGTCCACCAAGGTGCATTTAACTCCACGCCTCACTTAAACGGAAAGTCATGTGTCAATAGTCTCTCAGGGAAACTCTTCAGGAGGTCATCCCGGCGAAGCAGGAACAGTTCAAGAAGCTCGTGAGACGACTCCTTTACCAATATATCCCAGTACATTTACTCTATTCTACCAGAAAGCCGAGCATAGTCAGGCAGTAGTGGGCGAAGTCAAGGTAAAGATGGATCCAGTCGCGTGTGTCGTCGTCTCACGCGTCTTTCAGGTCGAGAACATCATTGGCGGTATGAGGGGTTTGAAGGCCATGCTCTGGGAGGCGTCAGTCCTTGATCCCAATGAGGTCGGTCGCGCTTTCCGACGTGTCCGAACCTTGGCACTCACGTTTTTGCGATCAAGGGCATTCGTTTTCACGGCCTCACCATCCCAGACTGCCAAAAGGTTCTCCCACCTGTACCGGGGGGCAAAGAGATGACTGCTGAGAGTATGCTCTGGCTCTTGCTTACTGGCCGAGTGCCCTCCCCGAACGAGAGCTATCAACTTTCTGCCGAACTTGCCGAGAAGGGCGAGTTACCGGCATTCGTGGAGAAACTCCTTGATTCGTCCGTTTCCTTGTACTTGACGCGCTTCGGCAAATCATGACACGACTACATGCAGGCTACCGAGGACTCTCCATCCCATGACCCAACTTAGCATGGGTGTCGCTGCCTTGAACCATGACAGCAAGTTTCAGGCTGCGTACGAACGCGGGATCAAGAAGAGCGAATACTGGACATACATGCTCGAGGACTGCTTGGACCTGGTCGCAAAATTGCCTGCGCTAGCCGCACGGATCTACCGAAACGTATACCACCCGGATAAGGCAATTGCTCCTGTCGACCAAAACTTGGACCTTGTGGGTAAGTCTGGTTGGAATGGTCACATGTGATTGATGCGACGTGCTACAGGGAACTACTCGAACATGCTCGGATTTGGCTCCAACGAAAGTCTGACCGAGTACCTCCGTTTGTACATCGCCCTCCATGGTGATCACGAGGGCGGAAACGCCTCTGCGCACACTTCCCGTATTTCTCGCATTTGTGGATGGTAGGAGTGCATCTCATATCGTTCTAGATCTCGTCGGTTCGACATTGTCTGATCCTTACATTTCCTATTCGGCTGCACTCTTTGCCCTCGCTGGACCTCTCCATGGGTGCGTACATGGGTACATGCGTTGTATGGAATGAAACCTAACAAACTCGGACACCTAGTCTTGCCAACCAAGAGGTCCTGAGATGGCAGATGGCCATGCAAAAGGAGATTGGTGACAATATTAGTCACGAAAACATTAGAGAATACCTTTGGAAGACGCTTCGAAGCGGTCAAGTCGTCCCAGGGTATGTACGAGGGCAACCTTCTGGCCAACTTCTGCATATTTTCCAGATATGGTCACGGTGTTCTTCGCAATCCTGATCCCCGGTTTATTGCCCTTCAAGAATTCTGCCAGACCCGTCCAGAACTCCAAGCAAGTTCCATGATCCAGCTCGTTCAGAAGGCATGATGTGTTACAAGCATCGAGACTGTTTCTGACGAGCTGTAGACTGCTGAAGTTGCTCCTGACGTCTTAAAGGAACATGGCAAGGTAGGCACCTAACACGTCCGCCCAAACCCATTCCCTCATCATCTGATAGACAAAGAATCCCTACCCCAACGTTGATGCAACGTCCGGTATGTCCCTGTACGTTGACAACTTGATATTTCATTGATCCCGTTGCACAGGATGCGTGTTGCACCATTACGGTCTAACTGAGTTCAAGGTAATGTTACGCACTTGATCAAATAATTCGGCTCTAATCTTATCCACCCACCAAGTATTACACTGTTATTTTCGGTGTATCTAGAGGTGAGACCAGACATCGGCTCCAGTCAATCGAAACTCATCGGTTTCCGCAGCCTTGGGAGCTTTAACCCAACTGGTGTGGGCACGAGGTGCGTTTTCCTTCTGATTAGAAACGGTGCTTGTCTTGATGTCATTGACGTCCCTCGGTAGCTTTGGGGCTGCCGCTCGAGAGGCCCAAATGTAAGCTGCGGCGGAGCTGCCTTTTCCCATACATACTGAATCTCTCTCTCCCTGTAGCTTATTCCATGGATGCCCTTGAAAAACTCGTCAAGAACTGATTCCTCCACGAGAGATTACTTTACCATCCCCCTTTACATAAATAAGCAAGGGTGGCTTTTCAAAGGGGGGAAATTTGGGGTGCCAATGTTTTATCTCTAGTATGTAGTATGCACCAATTATTGGGTATGGCATTGACGGATTTCCTAATGATGATCACATCCCAAAAGTTACTACTACCCGACGTGAATACAACACGCGGTGCATCATTAACAGGACCGTCCTTTTATCCTACAGCATCAGTTCGGGTTAGGACAGGGTGGTAAACTGGACCCTGCGCCCATACCCATAATCAATCAGAAGCATTGCTAATAATCTGGCAGGGGAATAAAGTCCGAGATACTCGATGAGACAGAGAACAAAAGAAAAAATAACAAGATGAGACCTAACCAAGCGATCGAATAAATTCGACCTTGATGGAGAATAAGACGAGGAAAACTGAGATGTGAAAGTAAGAAAACAAACATTCCAGCGCGGTATCAGGTCAGTCGATAACAAGACGACGAATGGGCGAACGATCAGAGCCTCCTTGGGGCGGCGCCTTGAGACGGAGGCTGACCAGGGGGTGGCATCTGGTGAGGGAATTGTTGCGGAGGAGGGCGACCACCAAGGGGCCCCTGCGGAGGCATGCCTCCTGGCGGGGACGGACGTGGTCCTGATCCATACCCTTGTGGCGGAGCAGGGTAGCCGCCGAGTACAGCAGGGTTGGGTGGGGGACCCTGACCAGGCGCAAAGCCTCGTGGGGGTGGGAATCCCTGAGGGGAACGACCACCAGGACCAGCTGTCGGACCCATGCCAGGCTGTCCCTGCAGAGTTGATGGGCCACGTGAGAGTGTTTGCTGTGGTGGGGGTCCTTGACGCAGGCTGACCAGCTGGGTTAGGCGCCGAGCCGGGATCATGGAGCGTGACAGGCACTGGGCGCCCGGGTGGGCCACCATTAGAGATTGGACCAGAAGGTTGAGGATTTTTCTCGGCGGCCTTGATAATTTCATCACTACAGATATGGAAGTGGAGGGACGGACATGAAGTGGAAAGTCACGAGACGATGGTGTTATGAAGCCAAGTCAAAGATGGGCGCGCATTAAAGAGAAGGGTCGATGGAACTTACTCCAGTAGGTTAAGTGCTGCGCAAAGGACGACCCATTCGACGCAGTCCTCGTTGCCCTCTCCCAAGGTCTGCCATACGGCCTTTTCCTCGGGTGTTTTACCTGTGATGCTTATTCTAGTTCCACCCCCGTTGGGACCGGGAGGGTTTTTCTGTATCTTTCCAAACTCGATGCGCTTGGGGGGTATGTTATGACCGGCATAGGCAAAGTAGAACATGCTCCAGAAAGCGGCATTGGGGTTGGGCTTTGAGACTTGAAAGAGAGGGAGGTCGGGGGAATCTGGGGAAGGGAGGGCAAGCTTGTAAATAGGTGAAATGACACCAGTGTTAGTGATGGACCACTTGAGATTGCGGGAGGCCTCGCAGCGAACGACACGTGCGGCAGAAGAGGTGGAGTGGCCCGGGTCGGAGGTGGAGGACTTGCTGGGGTTCTGGCGAGGGGGGAAGAGCTTGGCGACGCAGAGGTCGCCCTGGGGAGAGGGGGTCAGGAGGTAGTTCTCGGTGTTCTGCGAGAGGATGAGAAAGCGGAGTGAGGAGGGTGATGAGGACGGACATAGTTTGTGTGCAGGTATGAGTAAAGGATGTTGGTTGGCTGACCTGCCGAGAGGTGAGGGATGGCTGACAAGCGGGCTGAGGGCGTACCATGTGGGGTGACAATGAGGGTCGGGAGATGGTTTGGGACGGGTGGGTGAGTTGGAGAGGTGTAGACGGCGTATATGGCTAGGGGGGTGAGCACGAGGTATGGAGAGGGGCGAGAGACTCACCGGCCATCGAGGTATGGGTGAAAGAGACTGGGTGGTCAAAAAAGGAAACAATACGACTGTGCGGCGGGGGTGTGCGCGTCGGTGGAGAGCAAGCACAGCCAGGCAGGTTCGCAGCAGCACGCGTCTCGTCGTCGTCGTCGTCGTCGTCCGAGTCTGGCTCGACACCGTGCAGCACAGCGCGCAGGAGAGAGTGACGTGACTGGTTTGTGACGTGTGATCACGGGCGGGGGTTCATCGATCCCGTCTGGCGACGTCGCACTCACCATGAAGGGTCTCAAGAAATCGTTTGTGCGTATCTCCACCCGCCTCCGCGCACGCTGGCTTGACGTTCCCTGCGCAGCTCAGGAAGACTTCTCAGGACTCCGCGTCCGCAAAGACAAAGGACCCAAAATCACAGCCCCCCGTCTCTGCCCCCCCGCCTCCTCCCCCAAACACCGCCAAGCCGCTCCCCCAGCCCGTCTCTGCTGTCCAAGGTCTCCCCGGCCCACCCGTAAGCAACATCTCCAACCACTCCCTCCCTCCCCACGCACAGGCCTCATACACCCGCGCCCCCCCACCCGCGCCCGCCCTGTCGTCCGCCCCTGACCGCAGATACAATTCAAATCAGTCCTCCCCGATCCCACCCATCGTCGTCGTCAGCTCTGATCCCGCCCCAGATCCCGCCCCGAGGTCTGGTCCGTTCGCTTCTCCGGAGCGCTCTTCTTTGGGCCTGGATCTACCTGGTTCCAACGCCACTCCCCCACGCGCTAATACCCTCAGCCGTCTCCGCTCTGGCCCTCGTGACACCATCCCCATCGTCGGAAAACCTCCTCGAAAACAACGCAGCAGCCGCTTCGTCGTCACTGAAAAAGTCGAAATCGAGCGACTTGCTCCCTTTGCCGGTTTGTTTTTCACCTCCTTCCGCTCCTCCTGCGTTTATCCATTCTCCACCAGAAGTTCCTCCTTCCGAAAGGTCCCAGCTCTTCGTCAAGAAGCTCACCCAATGTCGCGTACTATTCGATTTTAACGATGCCAGTGCGGAGCTCAAAGGTAAACAAATTAAAGCGCAGACTTTGCACGAAATGCTCGAGTACATCACCACTCAACGAGGCGTGATCACTGAGAATATATACCCCGAGGTTGTCAACATGGTACATCTCTTCACCCTCGTCGGCTCCTCCATCACTGACCTTCCGTAGTTTGCTGTCAACCTCTTCCGCTCTATACCCCCTCCCGTCAACCCCACTGGGGACGCATTCGATCCAGAGGAAGATGAGCCCGTCCTCGAACTCGCCTGGCCTCATCTTCAAATCGTCTACGAGTTCTTCCTTCGATTTGTCGAAAGTCCCGACTTCAACACCAACCTCGCAAAACGGTACATCGATCAGCCATTCGTGCTCAATCTCCTTGAACTCTTTGACTCCGAGGACCCAAGGGAGCGCGACTTCCTCAAGACTACACTTCATCGTATTTATGGCAAATTCCTCAATCTCCGCGCATTCGTTCGCCGATCAATAAGCAATGTCTTCTACCATTTCATCTATGAGTCAGAGCGCCACAATGGAATCGCAGAGCTCTTGGAGATCCTTGGGTCGATCATCAATGGTTTTGCCCTGCCTCTCAAAGAGGAACACAAGATTTTTTTGACTCGAGTCCTCGTCCCACTCCACAAGGTCAAGAGCCTGGCGCTCTATCACCCTCAGTTAGCCTACTGCGTCGTTCAGTTTTTGGAGAAGGACCCATCCCTCGCGGAGGACGTTATGCTAGGGTTGCTCAAGTACTGGCCCAAGGTCAACTCGCCAAAAGAAGTCATGTTCTTGAACGAGGTTGAAGAAGTCCTGGACGTTACCGATCCTGCCGAATTCCAGAAAATCCAAATTCCTTTGTTCCAGCAGCTTGCGAGATGTATCAACAGTCAACATTTCCAGGTGGCTGAGCGAGCATTACTATATTGGAACAACGAATATGTTGTCAACCTTATGAGTGACAATTTGGCTGTTCTCTTGCCGATCGTCTTCCCCGCGTTGTATACGAATTCAAAGTCTCACTGGAATCGGTATGTTTTCTCTTTTTTTCAGGGACGGTTGGATTCGACCGATGCACAGAACAATACATGGAATGGTATACAATGCTCTCAAACTATTCATGGAAATCAACCCGGAGCTGTTCGATGCAACATTGCAGCAGTACAGACAACGCAAGATCGAGTCGGTATTCTTTCTGGCACTCCTGATTAACCTGCTGATTAAATTTCTTTCAGTGAGCAACAACATGCAGTCGATCGATATGAACAATGGGAAAGAGTGCGCGAAAAGGCGATACAAAGTGCTGGCGGGAAGCTACCCAAGGGATTCAAAGAGGTTGAACGGTTGCCACCGCCACCACCCTCCATCGGTGACGACTCAGATATTTTGGAGTTGTCAATGGAGTTGAACGCGGTGTCAATTGATGGTGAAGTGCCGGCAGAATTGGATGAAAGCGGGATTGAAAGGGTACCGATGGCAGACCCTGGTTTTGATGTTCGTGCATACAACGTGCAAGTGTAGAACGCGTACTTACAGGTTACTTCAGCGCGAGTACCCTCAGGTGGGGAGCGACCATTCACCTGTTTCACAAAGTCCTCATGTCCGGAGAAAGAGTGTCTTGCCAGGTAATTTGTTTTTCCTTTGAGCATGTGGAACATTAACCAGCATTGTCAGTTGATCCGTCGGTCATCCGCGATCTCCAAGCCCACCGTAGTCTAGAAGACACGATTGGGATTGGTTCGCATACCAACGGAGCGTAACCTGGACCCATGCTACTGACAGACTTCTACTTTCTGCATGTTGTTGCTAGCTGTAAATAGCTGGCGTACCCGACACTGATGACCTTTGATGACATCTCCAGCCTATTTCCCCCTTGTTCCATTTGTGCCACCAAAGAACCATCGTGCAGTTTTCTATTTCTGCCTTGTTCTCTCTTTTTTTCTGTCGGAGCATGTAGCATCAAGAATGTGCATGCATATGATTTTACCCGCCCGTCTGTGTACCGCACGCGTACAGATCTGCTAGACCTCTCTACTTGAAGGATGTCCAGTATATACTAGACTATGGTATGTTTTTCCACAAGATTCGGGGGCGTGGGTCAAGTTGCTAGAATATGTTTTCATTAGCTAATCATAATACGTCAGACAGAACCATCTAGAACTGTGAGAGAAGGTCCTAGAATGACGCAGAATATCACTCCCTATATAATCTCCCCCGCTTGACGCTTCACCTTCACAGTTTTTGTTTTCTTTCTCTCCCTCTCTCTCTTGTAGACCTTTGTAAGTGTTCATCGCACCAAGTTACGACCAGCAACCCACCCTCATCGTCAGCGGACATCTCCCCCTAAAAACACACTCGTCATGTCAAAAGCTATCGGTATCGATCTTGGCACGACCTACTCGTGAGTTGATAAAAATGTTCATGTTCTCAACCGTATCTCAATTCTCTCAGCTGCGTCGGTGTCTGGCAAAACGATCGTGTCGAGATCATCGCCAACGACCAGGGTAATCGGACGACTCCTTCCTATGTCTCTTTCTCCGACACCGAACGTCTCATCGGTGATGCCGCAAAGAACCAGGTAGCCATGAACCCTCACAACACGTAGATTCGTTTCCTGATTTTATCATTTCCATTGCTGACCTGCCGTTTTCAGTGTCTTCGATGCCAAGCGTCTCATTGGTCGCAAGTTCGACGATGTTGAAGTGCAGTCCGATATCAAGCATTTCCCCTTCAAGGTGCTGAACAAGACTGGAAAGCCCTATGTTGCAGTTGAATACCGAGGCGAGACCAAGGAATTCGTAAGTACCTTGCACGACGAAATCAGTACCCCTCTTGACTGTCGTGCTAGTCCCCTGAGGAAATCTCCTCCATGGTCCTCCTCAAGATGAAGGAAACTGCCGAATCGTATTTAGGCTATACTGTCACGAACGCTGTCGTCACTGTCCCTGCTTATTTCAACGACTCCCAACGTCAGGCAACCAAGGACGCTGGTGTCATCTCCGGCCTTAACGTCCTTCGTATCATCAACGAACCCACTGCCGCTGCTATTGCATATGGTCTCGACAAGAAGGTTTCTGGGGAGCGCAATGTCCTTATCTTCGACCTTGGCGGAGGAACCTTCGATGTCTCCCTCCTCACTATCGAAGAAGGTATCTTCGAAGTCAAGGCTACTGCTGGTGACACCCACTTGGGAGGGGAGGACTTCGACAACCGTCTCGTTAACCACTTTGTCCAGGAGTTCAAGCGCAAGAACAAGAAGGGTAAGCAGTTGCTCTTCCCTTGGTTTAGGATGATGTTGATTGTCATGTAGATCTTTCTTCTAACCCCCGTGCCCTCCGTCGTCTCCGAACGGCATGCGAGCGTGCTAAGCGCACCCTCTCCTCTGCTACTCAAACTTCCATCGAAATCGACTCTCTCTTTGAGGGTATCGACTTCTACACTTCGCTTACTCGTGCTCGTTTCGAGGAGTTGTGCCAGGACTTGTTCCGTAGTACCCTGGAGCCCGTTGAAAGGGTGCTCCGTGACTCCAAGATCGACAAGGGCAATGTTCATGAGATCGTCTTGGTCGGTGGCTCTACCCGTATTCCCCGTATTGTGAAGCTCGTCTCCGATTTCTTCAACGGAAAGGAGCCAAACAAGAGCATCAACCCTGATGAAGCCGTCGCCTACGGTGCTGCTGTCCAGGCCGCCATCCTTTCAGGTGATACTTCCGAGAAGACGCAAGACCTGCTTCTCCTCGATGTTGCTCCCTTGTCTCTTGGTATCGAGACTGCTGGAGGTGTCATGACTGCTCTCATCAAGCGTAATACCACCGTGCCTACCAAGAAGTCGGAAACCTTCTCGACGTACTCGGATAACCAACCTGGTGTATTGATCCAGGTGTACGAGGGTGAGCGTGCACGCACGAAAGACAACAATTTGCTTGGCAAGTTCGAGCTCTCCGGTATCCCACCTGCTCCTCGTGGTGTTCCTCAGATCGAAGTCACCTTCGACATCGACGCTAACGGTATCTTGAACGTCTCTGCCGCCGACAAGACTACAGGCAAGTCGAACCGCATCACCATCACCAATGACAAGGGTCGTTTGTCGAAGGAGGAGATCGAGCGCATGGTCAATGAAGCTGAGAAATACAAGGGTGAGTTTACGATCGTGCCACTTCGGACTTGAAGAAGACGTTGATGATTCTCGTAGCTGAGGACGAGGCTGCGGCTGCTCGTATCCAGGCCAAGAACGGTCTCGAATCCTATGCTTACAACCTCCGCAACTCGCTTACGGACGAAAAACTTGCTGACAAGTTTGACCCCGCTGACAAGGCGAAACTCAAGTCTGCCGTCGACGACGCCATCGCATGGCTCGACAGCTCGCAAGAGGCTTCCAAGGAAGAGTACGAGGAAAGGCAGAAGGAGCTCGAGGGTGTTGCCAACCCGATTATGCAGAAGCTGTACGGTGCTGCGGGTGGTGCTGGTGGGTTCCCTGGTGGTGCACCTGGCGGCTTCCCCGGTGGTGCACCGGGCGGTTTCCCTGGTGCTTCTGAGGAGGGACCAAGTGTGGAGGAGGTTGATTAAAGCGCTCGTTGATCATCAGCTTCTTCTGCTTGCATACGTTGTCTTCATTGCATCATGTCAGTATGTTGTACTACACCCCATAATTCCTTCAGCAGCTTGTACGTTATCCAGCGCATCTTAGAATGAACTTTTAACTTTTATCTCTCCTGGTCTTGTAACGTTTGGGCAATCTCGTTGCGTGGCGACGAGTTGATTTGCAGAAATCAGTCTGCATTTGGTCGGATAAGTGGATCGCATCTCACCTGAACTGCATTCACTCTTCTAGTGCGCCTCCATCATGCGCTGTGACACAATGGCCGAGCAAGTGGCCCGACCTACGACGCGGTTGACATAGTGCGTCCATATCTCTTCGTCAGTAGGTTGGTGTTCATGTCAGTGCAGCCACATCTTCCAGCAGCTCTTTCGTGGCGACTTCACTCTCTCCAAACTCAGGGATACTGTGGGCCAAGGACAGTTGTTACGTGCCTCTGACGGGGCTGTCGGAATCCCAGGGCGGAGTCTAGCATGGAAGGCGAGATACCACTATCAACACACCACATTGGTTGGATATGCTGATATCGTGTCTGACAGTTGTTCCTCCTAAAGGATGAGCCACTCGAACCGTTACCCAACGAGGTGCCAAGCATACCCATCGAATTGCTTCGGAGTTCCCGTAAGCAGTTCTCGGAGCTGCTGCTGGAAAAAATGAGGGCCCCCGATGGGAGTTATGATGAGAGCTTTGTCGTGCCTGGTCTTACGATACAAAGGCGAAAGACACAACCCACGACAGACTTGGAGATGAACAATCCGTTGAGTCTACACGATGAAGTATGTGGTGCATTGGTTTTCTACGAGGCGGGCATTGTTCATGACCAACAGAATCCATGGAGAGCGTGGTTCGCTGCCGTAGATCTTCGAAAGACAATCCAGCAAGACGTCGAGAGAACGTGAGTGCATCTGAAACTTGTAATTGGCAACGATCACCTCCACATGCACGTAGATTCCCAGACATGGGATATTTTCGAAATGAAGACATTCAGCATCAATTGACAAACGTCTTATTCCTTTACTGTCAGATGCACCCGGACATTGGATATCGGCAGGGCATGCACGAGTTGCTCGCTCCTTTGTTCTATGCTATCGGTAAGTACTGTTACACTACCCCAGATAGTCCATCCGTTCCCTTGCCTTTCTCCAGTCCGCTCATCTGTTCCTATTCCAAGCTGAAGCATAAATGATGTCTTTGGCCATAGATTTTGACTCTATAGCGGAATCGGAATCGCCGGGACGAGACCCTTTGTTCTCGGAATTATGCGCTCGATCATGGGTAGCTGCCGATTCTTGGGCACTATTTTCCTCGCTGATGCGCAACATCTCGCACTGGTATGAATGGCGGGAGCCGACCTCTCCGCCATCGTTTTCTCGAGGACCAATAAACTTGCAGCCATATGTCTCCCCAATTATCCAGACGTGCAACAATATACAGGGCACGCTCCTCAAGTCCGTTGATCCTTTATTGCATGATGCGATGCAGTCTGCGGGTGTCGAGCCCCAGATATATGGCTTGTATGTCAGTGGCCCATGTTGCATGCTTTCTGCTGACGTACGATGTGAAGGCGATGGCTCCGCTTGCTGTTCACGCGAGAATTCCCGATGAGCGAAGCGATGATGTTATGGGATGGGTTGTTTGCCAGTTCGTCTCCTCTTCCCGAAGTTGTGGAGTGGACATGTGTTGCGATGCTTATACGCATACGAACGAAACGTAAGCTTAAAATTATGGGTCAATCGCTGGCTGCTGATAGTGACTCTATCTAGTCATATCGTCGGATTACAGCACACAACTGATGCACCTCCTGCGATATCCACCATGTGCGGTCCATGAAGAAGGGGCTCCTCATCACATACTACTTCTTATCCGTCAGGCAACGGCGCTGGAGATACTCCACACACCCTCCGCGGGCGCATCCTTGGCAATCGAGAATCGTAACCTCTTAAATATCCCCATTGAAGTTACAGAGCCTCCACCTGTCAGACGAAAAGCTCGTCCTATCGAGAAAACGCATCCATCGACCTCTTCGGAGCATATACCAGGGAGCCCTACAGCAGAGAGTCTTCGTCAGCAGGCATCGTATCAGCTTGGCTTTCCAGAGCTAATTGCCCGTGGACTTTTGGATCGTGGCGAGAGCCTAGGTATTAACAAGACTGTGATGAACGCCGTGTCTGAGCTAAAAGTGAGATTACACGGCGCTTCCGAGGTCTAGGTGCTAAAATTGCATCCAGCGCAATCTTCCTGATCTGGCATCTACTCTTGGTCGCCCTTCGCCCTTTGGGACGTCTTCATATCCGCTCCTCGACGAACGAACGCCCACGGAAAGATACTCTTGGGACCACCAGAGCCAACTTGAATCTGCGCGTGAACTCGCAGGGCTTCAGCAACAGAATAAACATCTCGGAGAGGCTGTCGCGTGGATTTTGGAGACGCTCCATCGGAAGGTAGACGAACAAAATGAGCAAGAAGCTTGGCAAGCACAAAGGAAGCAGTCATTGGAGTCTCTGTCGTATGTGCGGGATGTCCTGAGTGGTCAGGTTAACGAGATAGATGAACGGCGACTCTGGGGAGAGACGAAATTCAAAAGCCGCTGGGGGGCACGCGAGACGTCACCAGTGGTCGCAACGGCGAGACCTAGGCCACCTCAGAACAGTCGACGGTTTATGCTAAATACGTCTGTTCCCTCGAGCGTCAACGAGTCACTGCATGGATTCATTCCGTCGAATGCAGTTCGGGCGGTACCTGCTGCATCAGAACATGGTCGTTCGGGGTCATTGGGTACGCCTATCGTTTCCCGTGCAACCTTACCGCGGGCACCGGTGCGGGTATCTGCCAGTAATCCTTTCCAGAGGGCGTCAGACAGCGGAAATGTTACAGTCACACCTGCGCAGTGGTCGGTAGTCGCGAATCGGACGGCAGTTGGTAGTGACACGTCACCAGATATACGAAACCAGATGTCCGTGCAGCACGACCCGCTTGGTGTGCTCAGATAGACATGTAGGATAATACTAGACATGATTTTGAAGTCGTTCAGTCGGTGAGAGTAGGATGACGGAAGCCGTGGAAATCATGCGCTCGCGAGTCGTGACCCGGAAACCGCCTCTTTGTCTTCCCTCGTGCTCACCATGTTCAGAAAGTCATTGGGAAAGGTAGTGCCCTCCAGGACTCTCCTCCTCCCTCGGCGTCCTTTTTCTACAACTCTTCCTGCACGCAAAGTTGCAGCGACCAATCCCGTAAAAGCCCAGGAGGTCAAGGTACTACCTCCGCACCACGTTTTAGACTCTCCTCATCGTCCCTACACTAGTCCTGGTCTTCCGGGAAGTATCCTCTCATTGAACACGAGTACGATGCGATAGTCGTGTGAGTGCGTCGATCGGACGCGTCTCACCGAAGCTGACCTCGTGCTTGAAAGTGGTGCCGGTGGTGCGGGGCTCAGAGCCGCCTTTGGTCTTGCAGAGGCGGGTCTTAATACTGCTTGTATCACCAAGTTGTTCCCCACCCGGAGTCACACTGTGGCCGCACAGGTTGGTCGGCGCATCGTGCATCTCATTGCCTGTATGTCTCTGACCGAATCTTGTAGGGCGGTATCAATGCTGCACTGGGCGTGTGTATCCAGCACTTGTTTCTCTCGTTGCATGCCTGATTCTGTCCCTAGAACATGACCGAAGATGACTGGAGATGGCATATGTACGATACGGTAGGGTGACTTGGACTCGTACGTGCGTTCTCGGCTCATGCGCCCGGTTCAGGTTAAAGGTTCAGACTGGCTTGGTGACCAAGACGCCATCCACTATATGTGTCGTGAAGCACCAAGATCCGTCATCGAGGTATGTTAAGACGCATCGGAGTGGTGATATTGACCGATTCCTTGCCCCAGCTTGAGCACTATGGTGTACCTTTCTCCCGAACAAAGGATGGAAAAATCTACCAGCGTGCTTTCGGTGGTCAGTCTCTACAGTATGGCAAAGGGGGTCAGGCATACCGCTGTGCGGCTGCGGCTGACCGTACTGGCCATGCCTTACTCCATACCCTCTACGGCCAGTCTCTCCGCCACAACACCAACTTCTTTATCGAATACTTTGCTCTCGACTTGATCATGCAGGACGGCGAGTGTGTCGGTGTCATTGCACTCAACATGGAAGACGGTACCCTCCACCGCTTCAGGGCCCATAAGACTGTCTTGGCTACCGGTGGTTATGGGCGAACTTACTTTAGCTGCACGAGTGCACACACCTGCTCTGGCGACGGAAACGCCATGGTTTCTCGTGCAGGCCTTCCTTTGCAAGATCTGGAATTCGTCCAGTTCCACCCTACGGGTATTTACGGCGCTGGATGCCTTATCACTGAAGGTAAGTCGCATACTTCTTACGCGGGATCTTCATATGATCTCACTTTTTTCGACAACAGGTTCTCGTGGTGAGGGTGGATACTTGTTGAACTCCGAGGGTGAGCGTTTTATGGAACGTTACGCTCCTACTGCAAAGGATCTCGCCTCTCGTGACGTCGTCTCACGGTCAATGACCATCGAGATTCGCGAGGGACGTGGTGTGGGACCCGACAAGGACCACATCTATCTGCAACTCAGCCATTTGCCTCCCGAGGTCCTTCATGAACGTCTGCCTGGTATTTCAGAGACTGCCGCTATTTTCACAGGTGTCGACGTCACCAAAGAGCCTATTCCAGTGTTACCTACTGTACACTACAACAGTGAGTCTTGCTTAATCATGGGTGGTTTGCATAGGTTGAACAAGGTTCAGTGGGTGGAATTCCTACGAGATACACTGGTGAAGTTCTTACAACTGACGAGGTACGCCGATTGGGCGCGTGGTGTTCCTTCATTGACTGCTGCGCTTCTGTAGAACGGCAAGGATAAAGTTGTTCCTGGTCTATATGCTGCTGGCGAGGCAGCCTGTGTGTCCGTCCACGGTGCCAACCGTCTCGGTGCAAATTCTCTCTTGGATATTGTTGTATTCGGTCGTGCTTGCGCCAACCACATCAAGGAAAACCTCACTCCAGGAAAGCCACACAAGAAGATCCCTGACGAGGCTGGTCTTAGTAGCATCGAGTTCTTGGACAAGATCCGCAGTGCAGATGGACCCAAGTCAACTGCCTCTATCAGACTGGATATGCAAAAGGCTATGCAATCTGATGCTGCCGTCTTCCGGTCAGCGACCCCCCAATGACTTTGCTATGTGAGACTAACCTAACATACATCCGCATAACAGCACCCAACAGAGTCTGGACGAGGGCGTTGAGAAACTGCATAACATTTACGATTCCTTCAAGGATGTCGGTATCAAGGATAGGAGCATGATCTGGAACTCGTATGTAACTTGTGTAACGCGACGAACAATGTGGAGCTAACGCGCATATAGTGACCTTGTGGAGACCTTTGAGCTCCGCAACCTTCTCCAGTGTGCCGTTCAGACCATCACCGCCGCTGCTGCTCGCAAGGAATCCCGTGGTGCTCACGCCCGTGAGGACTTCCCGGAGGTCAGTTCTCGGCTTCGAATCGGTTGCGCCCATATCCGATTCCTGACTTCTGTGTCTTATAGCGTGACGATGACAACTGGATGAAACACACACTCACCTGGCACGATGTCAGCTCTCCGGATGTTACCATCAAGTACCGTAACGTCATTGACCAGACCCTGGATGAGAACGAATGCAAAGCTGTTCCTCCTTTCAAGCGTACGTACTAAAGTTTCTGGGTCGCCCGAGGGAAATGGGGGTATAAAATGGAGTAGAGATTTCCGTTGTTTCCTTTATGTAGTCATGCTGGAATACTGGGATACAATCTACTTTTGGAGCACCCACCCAGAAAAAGTGTGATCGTCATGGCCTTTCCTGTCTGCGAAGTCGATAAAGATGAGTTCCTCCACTACTCATACATGATTCAACCGTACTAGTAGCTACGAAGAGATCGATAACGATAGCGAAATATGTAACCGCCACGCTGAACCAGTGTCCCAACAAAGCTATCACTTGGCAGGTGGAATAATATATCGCAAATCAAAAAACGCAGTAAGGAAAGGGAACAGACACGCAGCTCGTTTGGAGTCCCTGAAGAAGTACCAATAATACCGACGGGGTAGGCAAATGTAAATGTCACCCTCGCGTGACGGTGCATTTGTGAACTTGAAAAGAAGTCGATAAACAAGACGGATGAACGGACAAGGGACTACGTCCTTTGCCTCTTGGAAGGTGTGGGTGACATGATTCTGGGGGGGCTGGCCTTACGCTTCAACGGACTAGACGTCCCCCCAATGCTCGAGGATCGCAGGTCGGTAGAGCCCGGCGAAGGGCGTGCACCCATTGGAACCGGCTGCTCCTCTGATGTCGCACGTGGATCGTCGAATATGTTCGGGAGGGCATCTGCATCTTCCGTGTCAGCCGGCATCTTTTCCTCTTTTCGAGGCGTTCTCTTGGCTTTCTTGAGGGCACTCTTGGGTGTTCGCACGTTTGGCTTTTTATCGATTTCATCCCCCTGCTCCACGACGCGACATATTTCCACAGCTACTGGGGCTTTCAGCAAGATGTCAATCCAGATCTTGACGAGGCATCAGCACCATGTAAACTTGAACAGAACATGCAATATGCGTACCCGTTGGTTCTCTTGAAGGGTATCTCCGGGGCCCTTGACCTCGACGAACTTGCAAGTGCCTTTTTCAGTATTCCACAGGAATAGATCTGGGCCACCGGATGTCCCAAATGTGTAGTTCTCGCAGAGAACTCGACAAATGACGGAGAGTGCTTTTCCGCCGATGCACTGTTTAATGCTCATCGATGAGCTGGTGCGGTCATCCAGAATCCAGAAGAGTAAATTCACCGTCACAATGTCGACAAGGTCTTCGCTACTAAATAAGTCCCACTGAACACCGACGCACCACGTCTCACTGGTCCTGTGCTCGGCGTCGACGTTTCGGATGAGATCAGCACTTTTCCCAGCTTCAATAGCGGCGAGCCGCTTTTCCATGAGATCTTTCCGTGCATGATAAAAAGAGTCTTCTGCGATATCGAGGGGGGCTGTTTGGTAAGGTGTCTCAAATGCACCAGGAATTGATTCGAAAATGACATCCCAGAAAAGGAGGCCAAACAACATTGCGATAACTCGAGTTTCACAGTGAACGCTATATGAAAAGTGATCAGGCAGCAGAGAGATCGTCAATGGAAATGCGAACCCCTTGAACCCTTGTTCCTCGTAGCGTTGGAGAGCAAGAGCCTCAACAGTTACTTCCTCGCCAGTCCGACCCAGCCAGAGACTTTTTCCTTTCGGGATATCTGACTGTATCCAAAGTGAGGAATTGTTGCAAATGCGTCGATCTGGTTGCCTCACCGATGATTTACTGCGAGAAGCGGATGCCGCACTTGAGCCGGACTCAGGCTTCACAGACGTAATCACAGGTGAGTAATAACGTTTGATATTTTGGTTCCCCTGATGTGGTGCATCGATGCACCTGCCTGTCCGATCAAGCTTCAAGCTGGCTGCCCGATGTCTGAGGCGGACACCTTCAAATACTACTTCGTCAGCGTCCGCAAGAATGCCATCGCATGTATGTCGTTCTTTGACAGGTATCTTTAGTTTGTTTTCCAGCCTCCTGAGGCGCCTTTGAAGCTTCGGACGGCAGACTAAGCACATTTAGCACACGCAAATCCATCCACGTTACGAATCTTACCGATATGTGTGTCAGGATCTATAAGAGCCTCCATCACCGCATCAAACGCTCGTTCCGTGGTCTCCTCGTCCCTCGGGAAATGGGTCGAAAGAATTAGTGCTCGCCGTTCATGCCACCTTCCACGTTGCCCTCTTCGCCACCGTCTCTGTGTCAGAAGGGCCTCCAGAACTTCTAGTTCGCGTTCGTGCTCCCCAAGGATACCGAGCGCGGTACAGCATTTGCAAACAATTCGTGTGAGGACATGTCCTGCAATAAACAATCAGTCATGAAGAGCGGCCGGTCACCAATTAAACAAACCGTAGTGGAACCGCTCTAACCCGCCTGCTCGACTATTCTCTTCACCTTTGGTCTTCACGACGTCCTGCCAGCGGGGATACAGTCGCTCAAAAATGTCCTTTACCATGCGCGCACCCCGAACGCGAATATTATCAGGCTTGACATCGGGCATCGTGTCTTCATCTTCGATGCCCTCCCCTTCTCTGTTGTCATTTACATTTCCGGGAGTAACAGGCGTTGGTAAGAATTTGGCGGCAGGAGTTTTGCTTCCAGCCGCCCTGCCACCAAAAAGAGGTACATTCCCAGCAAGTAGCGTGTCTATTTGTCCTTCGACAATGAGTACTTCTTCATATTCGAGGAGGGCTTGGCGGGAGGGCCAAACATTTCTGGTACGTTCATACTCGTACCCAGGGTAGGCTCGTTTACCGAAGCGGGTTAAAAGCGCCGCGACGAGTATACCAGGAGTATATTGGGCTCTGCAAGGAACACTTCAGAGAGAGCGTCGACGGATCGGACGATGGCAACTCACAGGCGGAAGTATACGAGATTTACTCGATGTATCACACCGAAAAACTCTTCGTCAACTCGCACGCATCTGACTTTGGAGCGGGATAAGTCACGACCACACTAATTCCAGGGTACATACCTATGCGACTGAGCACAATCTCCCTAAGCCTCTCCTTCTGAGGCTTTAACTTAGGAAATGACAACTTAGTTTGGTGGTAACCACGACCCTTGGGTTGTGTGACACCGTCCCTGCAGGCAAAGCTCGTCAATGTTGATTGTGAGGATGATACGCCAAGGAGGTCCCTGATGAGATCGTCTTTCTGCAAGGGATACACTCAGTTCGACATCGTTTGACGAAGGGAAACTCACCTTCTGGATTGGCTTGAGTTTCAGCTGCTTAGCGATAGCTTTGAGTTCATCCACTCTCAGGCACTCTAGCAAACTCCTCAAATCCATCTCTCGTTCGCTCCTGGCTAACGCAAGAGGTCTGTTCCCTAAGCGCTCCTGGGACTCTATATCTACTGACGCCAGCTTGTCTCGTTCTGTCCGGGAATTCGCGACACTCTCATCCACTAGCAGGTCGACGACCCCTCGTTCTTCTGGCTCTTCCTCCTTGCCGACATCCGATGGTTTGGGGCCCACCTCGCACAATTCGTCAATCGCGGCGACCATGGCTGAAACAGAACCAAGTTCGGCCTCATACTTTAAGGTATCGAGGCGGTGCCAGGTTTCCTGCTTTCTCAGTAGCAGTTTCACCATGAGGAACCGTGCGTTATCTTTCCCATGTGAGAAGGATTAGTCGGAGTAGGAAATGAAATAGCGTACAGGAGAGATGAGCAAAAACAGCCAGGAGCGCGAATTCCTCGTCGTTGAGCAGATGTTTCTCCTCCTTGATCACGGTACCGATCATGTCTGAGAGGATGAGTACAACACACAGAGATACGAGGGGAATGAGGGACACCTTCGAAAACGCGTACATATGTACTGACATTCTGGTCTCCATCTACTTGACTCGTCTCTTTCGTTGTTGCGCTCGACGGCCCTGGCGCAGATTGGGCGAGCGTATGTAAAATTGCGTTTGCCTGGGCGTCCGGCTCATCTTCGCCCCAGACTTCACCGCCTGAGAACACGAGCGCGTTGGCCGAGACCGCAGAGGATGCGTCCAAAGTGCGATTCATGGCGAAAGTGACATCCTATCTCAAACATATGGACGTCGCGATCACGTGACCGTAATACAACCAGACAAGCAACGAATCAAAACGATCAGTATCCTCTTCGGAGTCTCTCGTTCTCCTCCCTCAACCGCTTGTTCTCCGCTTTCAACTCCTGGATTTCCCCATTCCATTCCTCCATTACTTCTCTTAGCTCGTGCTTCCACCCTCTACCCATTCGGACGAGGTCCAAATGTAAACCCATCATCTCCGCCTTTGTCTCGCGCTGGAAGTCGTACATGACATCATGAATAATACTCCGCAGGAAATCCTGTGCAGCCGCATTCATGTTCAGATTTCCAGCCGACGGGCGGTGTGGCGATTGGAGCCACGTTGGCGGAGCGGTCGGGCGACGTGGCGACACCTGCAAGGAAAGCTCTTGTTCTCGCTCTTCGTCCTGCCATCCATCCGCAAGGATCTCGGGGTCACCTTCGTCTGCCAACTCATCTCTCTCTCCAGATGACTCTTTGGCATCTAGGTGCCGCGCAAACCTAGTCTTCTTCATTCCAGCCACCTTCTCTTTCCCCTTGCCTTTTTGGCTCTCGCCTTTGGTCCATTTTGCAACCTCGGGACTCGTAAGCCCGAGGACACCATTACCGATACAAGTAGCACTCGCTAACGGAGCTTTCGTTGCATTCTTCCCCAGTGAGATGGGTGTCACGGGTTCGCGTGGTAACTCGGGGGAGGCCAAGTCGAGGCGACCATCATTATTGTCTGGCGTGGCTGACCGACGTTCTTGTCGTTGGGTGCGTACAACGACCCCCGTAACAGCTTTCGAGGATGATACTTTGTTATGAACAGAGCCAGTTGAAGTGGACCTGGGCTGTCGTCCAGTGGATGCACTCTCAACAGACTCGGAAGTAATCCGACATGTCACATTTTTCGGCCGATCGCCTTCGTCTCCGTGGCCGCCATTCGACGGGGGACCTGACCGGACTCGCATCGCTGCCAGATGCCCGGAAATGGACTCCGGCGCGGATCCGAGTCCTAGACGTTTAACGCCTTGTCCCATCTTGGCAGACAGGGTAGGTTTCGTGCGTTGTCTTGCGTTCGCTAGCTCAGTTGATCCACATGATGTAAGTGAAGGCGACCGGGCCTGGGTTTCGCGGTTTTCCTCTTGTTCTTTGCTTCCCTGAAGTTTCAGAGGTCTTACGGGCCGAAACAGCGTTGCTAAGAATTAACGTCAGGTGCTTTGGATTTCAACAAAGAAAGTAAGCCGCATACGAGACCGCGAAGCTGCTAGTTGTGCATCAAGACCCAAATTTTTGGTCTCGGATAGTGGGGTTCGCGGGGGAGAAAAAGGCTTCTTCTTGGGCGTAACCCCACCTCCCCCGCGAACCTTTGACGCAACCGTAACACAAACTGGAGACTTAACCCCAGGACCAGTGATGACGGAACCAGAGGATGCTGTTCGTGTCGAAGATGCAGGACGTTGTGGAGATGATGATGACTTCACTGCTGATGAACTCGACTTGACCTTCATGCTAGCGGTATCACTGAGGTGAGATTTGGACTTCCCCTGTCAATGTGAATAATTGGTTGTGGTTCCCGCGAAATGAAATGTTTACCTGGACATTAATTGCCTTGATCGGAGTACCACCGTCCCCGATTGTAAATGACTTTGGCTCTTTCTCGAGTGACCTCAAATCGAGGATCAAGAGTTTGCCACTTTCAGTGCCTAAATATATGGCAGCGCCTTCCGCGGTGAATGCACAGCACGTAAGAGGGGTTTTTACATTGACGGTTTTGAGTATCCTGGCCAAAGAAGTTAAGGTAGGCATGCTGGTCTCAAGATGTCACATACCCGTTATCTTTGTCCAGATCAACGAGCGCTACGCCACCATTGGACGTGGCAGCAGCGACGAGGGTTTTGCTGAACGGGCTGGCTGTCACACCCATGATATCTCCACCTCCCGGGATGCGAACGGTCTTGAGTGGACTACCAGGTCGCGTCGCATCGTAGGTAAAAATGTCCCGTCCAACACCTAATAAAAGCCTCGTCCTCGAATGTTGGTGGAACAAACAACAGGTGACAGGCTTTCCGTCCGGCAGCCCTTTTAATTGAGTATGCGACGAAAGCGCCAGGTTATGTACCAAGACGGCAGAAGCTGACACGGAGGCCAGCAAAGTCCCATCGTTGGACATCAATATCTTTGTTACACTACTCTTGTGGGGTTCTAGAGAGGATAAGACCTTTGCAGGTGAATGAGTACAGTCCAGTGACTGCACCCTGTTAGCGGTTGCAAAGAAGAGTACGCTGTTCTTGCGGTTCATTGCCAAGCATGTCACGGTATCGGATCCACGATAGAGCTCTTCTAGCAGCGACTCTGATGGCGCATATCTTTTGATAGACGAGGAATTGGCCAGGTAGAGTTGGGAGTTGTCAAGAGACCAGGCATTCGTAAAGCATTCCAGAGAACTGGAAATAGGGAATGATGTCGACGAATTCTTGAAACTGGTAGGGTCAATGAGACTGGTGCCATTGTGTGTGATGACTGCGAGCATGGGTCCTTATGATAGCGCTGGTCCAGATAGAGATAATTGACAACTCTCGCCGGAACCGCGTCGTGCACAACGCGTTGGTCACGTGACCGAGTCAATGCCCAGTAAACGGGACGGGAGCCTGGTCGACCAATCCAACCAATCACGACCCATCGACCTATAATTCGAACCCCGCTCGGCCGTGACCGAAGTGCGACAAGCGTGGTGGCTGTGCCTCAAGGGGGCAGATTTCGCTAAGGTCGAAAAGACGGTGTATCGCGATTTCGAGGACGTGATTTGCATCTAATTTCATTGTCTGCTGTACATAGTACATACCGAACTACTATGACCTCTGCACAGACTCGATGTACTGACGACGGATGGTCTCGCGGCAGGAATCGGTGGTGTTTCCAGTCGTGATCGCGGGTTGGAAGTTGTCGTCGTCCTCATCGTCGCGAGGCTGAGCTCTATGTCGGCCCCTTGGTAGGATTCTCGGCTGGCGTTCCGGCTCACGACCCCTGCGCATGACCAATCTGCCCAGTAAACTCAACGTTTAATTAATCACAAGCAGGTGCACCATAGTATAAATGGAAAGTAGCATCGTCGTTACTCCTCGAATCTCACTCTCTTGCGTGCCACCACATCCCAACCTGGACCCTCATACTCGTAAGTTGGGGGGCCTGAGTCTACGTCGACTCTGCTTGAACCTCCCTCATCCCCAGACGGATTGGTCTGCATATCGACTGACGCCGCCAGATTGTCATCGAGTGATAAGACCACACTAATCGAATCATTCGAAACAGACTCGGTCAAGAAGCGGGGATACTACTCCCACGTTAGACGACATCAAAATCGAAAAAAGAGTTACAAATTACCTGTAGGTATTGTCGCATGCCGCGTTCAGTCGTCATGTTCGGGACCTTGTCACTACTTCTCAGGTATTGCCTCCGAGAGATCATGGCTTCCTCAGCGGTGGAGCGGATGACTAGGGTTTTGACTAAAAGTTACCTAAGCAAACAATGCATCTCGAGAGCAAAGAAACTGACCAGTGACTGGTCTTGTTTGTCCTATACGATGGACACGCTGGGAAGATGAATCAGGCCACCATTGGAATGTACCAGAATATTAAAACCTTGATAGCCTGTGACTCGACATCAGGATGCCAGACGGGCTCGCAGAAAATAATCCGGGAGGCCGATATCAAGTTCCTATGGAAGATATTAGCCCTCGAAGCTGCACGTCTATCTCACGAACGGACAGGCCACGCGCGCCAAGCTTCAATTCCATCAAGAGAACTCTGTGCACATCCGAGGTTTCGAATGTCATGATACATTGCTCCCTCAGCAGGTATTGCTCCTTGTTCGTGTATCGTAGATACCTGATTTCAAAGAGTGACAAGGCCTCGCCGATTTGAAAGAGCGTAAGGAGAGAATTGGAGAATATCAAGAACTTCTCCTTCACAGAGTATCGCCGGACCTACGAGCGTGCAGGACGTGATCTACGCCATCAATACATGTATGTAGACATACCTCGGAAAGAATGTAATTTAACTTCGTCGACAACGAAGGTCCAACTTTTACTCCAGACAAAGGTGAAGGTGGCGTCACGGGAGCTGCAGCCACATTGGTGGAAGTAACTTGATTTACCCTGCCCCCGTCCTGATGGTCTTCAAGCCCCTCCTCGTCGGATACGTCCATTCGTTTCTTCAGAGCTTCGATCGTCCCTTGCACATCTTTCGCCATTTCTCTGGTTTGTTTCGCGCTGTGTCTTGCCTCATGTGAGTCAATCGATTTCGAAGTCGTCGTCCTTGCTTCATTCCAATTGAGGAAGATGCCCTTCTTAGCTAGCTTCTCTCTTGAGATCAGAGGTTTCTTGCGCACGAGCGAACGCAGGTCCATCAGTCTGTCTGGGTGCATAACGTCAATCGTTCGACTGCTGTCCCACAGCCCAGTTCGTGTCCACGCTTCAAAGACATCTGGGTCAAATCCAGATACCTCGAATGGGACGTCCGAATGGGGTTGCATCGCTCTCCACATCTCGTCTTTGGCGGCGGCGGCTCTACACATTCAAGTCAGTCGAACGTCAACGCAATGAAGATGGTCCATACGCATGTTCGAGCGCCTGCCGTAAGAGGTGTAAGTCCTCAGGACCTATGTTGGGCCGCCTGGCTGCGCGAGCTACGTATTCATCCGCAAGGTCGCAGATCTGGTCGACGTTGTACAAGATATCTGAAGCTGACCAGAAGAGGCCCCTAGAGATGGCAGTTTGAGAGGACGACGAGATAGGATGAAATTTCGCCCAGTGGCTTACTGTGATGAATTATTTATGGCCGTCTGTAGTTCCTTGGCTTTCTGGTTCGGATAGATGTAAATGAAGTACTGTTTCACATGGTGAAGAAGCCTTGTGACGTACACTTGAGTGGAAAAGGTAGTCCTGGCTTGAGCTGAGCAAAGAACTATACAATATGAACGCATGTCAACCTACCGTGCCTTCACGCTCTGAATCAATGGCGTTGATCGCGAGGGAAGCTTGCATTGCATTGTACGACTTCAGAGCATAACTGCCCAGATCCATGTAAATTATGTCGTGTCTCATCGGGGGCAGCAAAACATCATTTTCCACATCTTCAATTCTTGTGAGATGAAGGTAAGCACGCATAGACAACAATACATTTCCTGACTTACCTATGTCGTACCATCACCATTTGCATCACCTGACTGAGAACATTGATAGCGCCAGGTCGTGGTCCACGTCGACCGTACAGCGGTTCTAACACGTGGAGCTTGAAGCAAAGCGGGTCACTGGCAGCACGAAACTGGGGAACAGCAAGAAAATTCCCAATCATTTTTGCCAGATTGCGTAAGTTGCCACGATCATAATCGCCCCAAATTCGCCTGTGGGACACCTCATCCTGACAATCCTGACTAGGAGACATAGCCACAGGAAGGTCAGGATCAGGGTAGTCAGGGTTTGATTCCTCCTCATCAGTTGTACGACCTAGTTGGAGACCAAGGATGTTGGAAGTGGGGGTGCCAGTGACAATCCACTTGTGTTGGATACTTAATTGCTGAACAAAATAATTGATGGTAGTTGCCACATTGCTGGTGGTATGGCCTTCATCAACAACCAACCTTTTCCACCTTACTTGCAAGAGGGGAGTGACATCAGGGTCTCCAGGACAACAACAATCTGGAATTCGGGACCCTGTTAAACACAGGCAGGTGCAAGATTTGAGGTCATAAAGTTTTTCAGTCTTGTTCCTCTTGGACTCTTTACAAAAACCTATTGATTGTTAGCCTCTGCACCAGTAATCGCACATCCTACATACGGGTATTACTCATGATAATCAGCTGAGAAGGAATCATTAGTCAAATGTCCAACCTCAGGATCATCATTCCACTTACCTCGTAGTCTGATGCAAGTTTCCTAGCATCAGGAAGATCCATGGAAGGACGGAGAATGAGATATCGAACACAATCATGACAATGTTTGTCAATCTCAGTCTTCCACTGACCCAATAAGTTCAATGGGACAATCACCAGGGTGGCTGAGGAAAGGTACATGGTCCGGGGACATGGATGAGGTGTGGCTCGGGAGCTCGGCCTTTCCGGTGCTTCTGCGGCGGGTTCGGTGTCGTGATGATAGTAAAATGGCTTGTTAGCTCGTACGAATGGCCATAAATGAGTGGCCCCAAGTTCATTGGCAAATGCTGGGCGACCTGTGATGGCTTTCGATGAAGAAAAATAATGGATGAGGAACTCGACAAGGGATGGCACTTGTTGAATTGCCGTTGGGCCCAAACCAGCTCTCTTCCTCGCATCAGCATACTCCGTGGAAGGGAAGTGGCGATAAGCCAGGGGTGTCATCACTGGTCGCTCACCAACGGACTCCTCTGGATCTGCACGCTGACTTGCAGTCACGAGGACGAGAGCAATAATCATCACTGTCTTTCCCGTTCCTGGTACAGAAAGGCTAAGTTACATGTTTCCATACTTGGCTCAAACATACCCAACTCTTCACAGAGTATACCAGCTCGAGGTGGGGAAAACATTGGACACTCTCGTAGAATTGACATGGTTGATGGCTGAATATAAAACCGCGTACCCGACACGCATAAGACAGGAATATACAGAGGATCCAGAACGGGACTGGTGCTCGACTCCCTGTGGCACATGACAGCAACCGAGTGTCGCTGATAGCCATATAGAGTGCTTCTTAGACCCCAAATTGCATCTCCGGATGCAACACTGTGGGAAAGTCGTATATTTTCATTCATCAGTGGGCCCAGCACCGGGGATGGTAGATCACTATAAATCTCGGCCATGGTGCGGTTATCCTACCAACTATGATCAGCACCAACACAGAGAGAGGTTCAAACTCTACAAACGATGTGGCAAGGTAAGAGGTGCTCATGTGGAGCATTGAGGCAAGCTTCGTCCGCGTCCCACAAGCCATGGTTTCGTTCGATTAGTGGCACAATGTTATGCATATACCGTTCAGCTTCCTTGAGCACGGGCTTGGGGCGATGGTGTAGTCGCCCGCAGACATTTGGCAAGTCGTTAGGGATGAGATATATCCTAATGAAGAGTGTTCGTGCACTGCTGCCGAGTCTGCAGGTTGCCCGGAGAAATTGGTGCCTGGTCAGAAATGCCAGTTCCCGGAAAAGTGTGTCCACCGGATGAGTAGACAGACTTTGTACGGGAAGCGAATGCCAAACACAGTTGTTGGATGCGCTGGGGCACGATGATCCGCCGTCATGGACAGTGACAGTTATCGTTCCCGCAGGAAGAAGGTTGCTTAACGAGAACGGATTCGCGGTGTCTCGCTCCTGGACGACAGGTACTAACCGTTGTCTATCCGCGCAAAACGGACAGTACGTGGATGGTAGCGTGCGTTGTGCTCCGCTGTGGGGTGATTCCATTGGAGGACGAGTCTGGTGGCACGTCCACTGAAATCACTAACGCGACCGTGCGAAACACCTTCCCTGCCTGGCTCATTGTGTCAAAGGACGGAGTGGCTTGAACAATCCTCTCATGGCGTCCCTGCTGAAGCATTCGTATGCTCGTGGAATCTACATCTCAGTGACAACAAGACCCACACCCAAAAAAATGGGCTTTATTCGGAAGATTTCCAGGACCGTCTCTGAGACCTTCAAAGACACAATAACATGGCCGGAATACCTCGAAATTCGACGCGGGAAACGCAGATGGGAGACAGTACGACGCTCCTCACACTTTCCCTATTACTACACCTGTTGATCCACTTTCTTCAGGCCCTGACCATCCCTACCTCCCTTCTCGGCCTAGTGGGTGGTGCCGCGTACTTTGGCTCTCTAGAGACGGATGCGACCAAACCGGTCATGGTAAGCCTCCAGCTTTGTGGCACGCGTTAATGCGGATTCTGATGGTTCATATGGAAGGGAATTGACCCTATGATCTTCTACGGAATCTGTACAATGGCGTGCACGGGTGAGTCAGCCCGAATAATCATCGTAACCTCGTATTCGACGTTTCCAAGGTCTTGGATACCTTTTTGGCCCCACAATCGGTTCAGCTTGCTGGAGAATGACACATCGTCGTACCCTTGCCCTTATAGAAGCAAAGGACCGTGATTTCTACAGACATATTGTCAAGAATCGCGTCGACCCAACGGCACAAAGTGCCAACAATCCTGTGCCGGACTACTATGGTATAAAGCTACCGACCCTTCGTCCGAGACTATTTCTGATCTATTAATCAGGAGAGAAGATTGGTTCATTGCACCAATACCGCCAAGTACGTATTATGGTATTCTCCTCCAGCTTCCCTCTAACACAACTTCCAGTGGCTGCGAGACCAGGCAAAGTTCAGGAGGAAAGCACAGTTCCCAGAGGAATAGAAGCAGGACTACTCCGATACACCATGCAGTAATATACTCGATGCATTTGTTATCTTATATTGGGGCCTAAGCGAAGACTGTCCCAGAAAATATGTGAACAAGGAGACGATTGACACTAGCCACCCCCGATAACCGACAACCATGATATTCGAATAAGTCAACACCATGCTGAAATATCGACATGATAATTGGAATGAACGTGTGGCTCCAGCCATGTCCTGGCCAGTGGAATGAAGCCACGAGCTCCGAGCCACACAGAGAAAGCGCACCAGCGCAAGCAAATGTAGACCCGTGACCGGCGTAGCATGAACCTGAGCGCTTCGTGGAACGGACCCGAGAATATCATAAACCAGGGTTTACATCACTAACCCTGTGATCCTACCCCGGACCTTCCCAGAGACCGGGTTTGCATACCGCTCACCGCGAGAGCCTGAGGTGTCACCGGGGGAGACAGATCTCTGGAACTCTTTTCCAGACGAGGAGTTTCATCTTGCGAAAACAACAGCGTATGTGGGGGTGCAGATTTAGCGTGAGGATCCGGAAACGGGCTCTGAGATTTGATGAAATTGGTCGGGGGAGGGGATCGTGCAAGCTTGGGCAGGGCTACAAATTTTCTGTCCTTGACCGGTACAGGGCCGCTGATTGAGCGGATCTGGGGTGTCCAACGCACGTCCGGTACAGGGGTGACGGGAACAATCGGATCGATTGCAGCCTGAGCCTCAACGTCGAGTACCACTGCCTTTTCCAACGGTCGTTCATCCAACACCTTTGATGTTGTCCGCCGCCTTCGTGTCCAGCAGATAACGAATGCTTCACCATGCAGCGTGAGTATTTCTACTCCTCTCTAGAGAGGATCTACTCCAACGTACCTAGGGCGGCCAAACCAAAGAGTGACAGAAAGACAGCGATTGAAGCCGCCGAGGCGGGTGAAAGGCCCGTGTTGCTCGAGATTGATTGAGGCGTACGCGCAAGATATGTGACAGGCTGCGAAGTTTGTGAGGTTTGTGCGGTTTCCGGGCCAGCTGGAACATGAGGAGAATTCATGAGCGGAGAGAACATGCTAGCCCGAGCAAAACGTTCGAGTTAACGAACGACACGTGCGTCGAGGACGCAAGTAAAATAAGTGGATAGCCCTTGCAAGACCCACTGGTATGCACTGGCCCGTCGAGCCTATCTAGGTTCCCGATATCATTACCCCTGACAACGGCTGCATCGCTTGCCAACAAGCTGCTAGGCTAATGATGGACGCTGGAGAGTAGAACGGGCGACGTCGGAGGGTGGGGACGGAGAACTCGGAGATCATATACCATGCACAGGCGCCATGATGGGGACAGCGTGACAACTTGGCGTGTGAACGTTCGAACGTCTGAGTCCCAGACTCTCGACGGCTTGCCTCATAGCCTACTAGACGGTCTGGTCACTGCCAGACTGTGTGAAGGGTGGGCAAGGAACATGTATCAGTGTGAATTTTGTTATCTAGAACTTTAAAATAGTACAGATGTTTGAAGAGGAGAACCTACTTTGAAGGACCACGGTAAAACAACGGCACCCACCGACACTGACCCCTGGCAGGGCTTGTTACACTGGGCGACAACCGCCGCGAATGATTTATACGGTGATGTGCTAGATTGGACGTGTGTAGATGTAGCAATATAATACATGACCTTTAAATCATACCGTCAGAGCATATGCAGCAAGATATCTGATGGCGTGTGCTAGGATATAGCGTCGACCAAGATATTCGATATAGCTCTGTGCAGCGACCGTGCCCCTTCGCTAGGGTGGTAACTCGGTAGGACCTTGGTGACCAAAGACTCTACATCTGGAGGAGACAACCTCTTGGACGCGTCGCCCGCGAGTGCGTAGACGGCTTCTGCGGCAATAGCCTTCTTCTCATCTAACGTGAAGGGCACAAAGGGAAGGACTGTAGTGACACGAGAAACTAGCGAAGCCTGTCAAGGGAGTATGAGACAAGCATTTCGCCGGCGGTAAATAATCGTACCCCGAGGCAGTGGGAGACACGGGGTCGTAGCATACTCGTTAGTTCAAGGTAATCCTCACGGGACATTCGCGTGTCAGGTTGTGCACGATTCTCGTGGTGTTCGAAGACCAACTCGTGACCAACGTTCGATGTGCCTAGCCAAATGACATTGCGCGCATCGACATGACGCTTTCCGGCCATCAAGGAACATCGACCTGTAAGGCGATCAGCGGGACCACATGGAATTTAACCTTAAAAACGAACCCAGTTCCCATGGCATGAGAAGAGACCACAGCGCCTTCTGATCTTCAACTTTCTCGATTTCCTGGAACACTCTATGAGAGCCACATCCAACCTGTCGATGCAAAGCACTCACGTCCAAGACAACCACACATCTCTTCCCCTCATTTTCAATCAAGAATTCTGCGAGAGTACACGAAGAGGGTTCCTGTAAATTCTTTCGTTACCAGCTGATGTCAGTGTAGACAGTCTGACTTACCTCGTATGGACTCATAGAATACGACTGCCAAATGTCGTGAGTAGATCGGAGAGTGGTCATATTTACAGTGTGAGTAGGGACATCAAGCAGGGATCCAACTGTTCAACGGTGTCAGAAGTAGACCGTATATGATGGAAACACACGCACATTTCCGTGCCAACAAGCTCTTCCCGTGGCCACTGGGACCTGTGCTAGAATTTGTATGACTTCAAATTCCAACAAATGGAGCCACGCACCACACAGTAAAACCACGATAGGAGCCACGGCTAACTTCTGCGAGTGCATGGAGAGAACGCGGAATAATTGCTCCAATGCCCAATCTTGTCCAATGACATCGTACCGAACCCGTGTCAGAGGGCGGAAGAACGAGCGGTAGATTAGCTGTGAAGTTTGGCGAGTATGAGCCGTATCGGCTCGCGCGACGAAGTATCTGCACGTCAAGGGTGAACAAGCCAAGAAACGAAACAAACGGTCTAAATTACCTTGTAGCTGGATCCATCCCTTCCGATGTGGTTTCTGGAGGTGGACCGCTTGGTTCATCACCTCCCTCAACGCGAGGTGCAGGGTTCAGGGCTGGGTTCCGCAGCGCTGAGGGATTTGCACCATATGCAAGCAACGCTTTAACAATTTCTTGTTTGTGTGCTAGCTTGTCGTTGGTAAGTGTGAACGCCAGGGCGGATTGGGGTCCGACGGAATCATTTGGACCTGCTTCGCCACTTTCTAGGACTTGGCGCACTTGGTCCACATCGTCACTAGCAATTGCAAAAAGTAGGGTAGGTTTTGGTGTCGCAATAGCATGAACTGGTGCAACAAGAACAGAAGCAGGACGCGCCGAGTCGTCTGTGTACTTTGACTGAATGGGATGTGATATAGCGGAGTCATCCGCAATCTCTTGTTCCTCGGCCACAGCGTAAGAAAGACTCAATGTCGAAGTCCTCCTAGAAAAACGAGCGGTACTATCAGCAGATGTGTAATTTCGAGAGCCTGCTCGGTAACATGATAAACGCCATGATTTTGGCTGTTGAATCGGTGGAGAGACGGAACGTGAATCGCGACCAGTTGAAGAGGACTGCGGCGCAAAATAAGCATCATCGTTTGGTTGCAGAATGAGAGAGTTGGAACTGGGACGCTCGGTAAAATGGTGTATTTGTTCGGGTATTTGTTCACATGAAGATGAAAACTACCGCCAGTCAACTTATCATTTCCACTGGATAACCGACTGACATACCGATGAATTACGTGAAAACGAAGTGATAGATGATACAGTGGGAGATTGTGGTGCAGATGGGTTGAATGTATGATCTACTGTTGGATGATACTCGTCAATGCTGGAGGCCGAGTGATGATCCTTGGCCTACTCACAGGACAGAATGCTAGGGGCAATGCTCGACGAATGGGTAGACAATATGGAAGACCTCTTATTAATGATGGAGGACTGGGCGAGAGGGTCAGCGGGGGAAGTAAATGCGTCAGGAAGCCACTGACCAGGCGGAGCCGTTTCAACCCGCCGGTGGGAGGAGCAGACATCGCTTTCGCAGGCGAGGGCGACCGTGTTGGGAAGGAAACGTGGCTTGCAGAAGAACATCCTCGTGGCGCATCCTCTCTCGTTATGTCGGTTCGGATGCGCAACACCTCCCGGAGCTCGGACGTGGGGCGTACAGTATGCAACGACTGTGATGCACTTTGTAGTGGTTGTGTCACCGCGGGCTAAGTTACAAGTGAGTTCAACTGTTGTACAATCAAATCTGCTCACATACCTGGGGTTTATGGCGCCGAAATCCTAGTGGGACCATAGTACTACCAATCACCCTAGCCTGCAGTCGAGGAGGGGCATACGTAGGAGAAGAAGATTCCTTGTGGTTAGCAGGGTTTGCCTTCGGAATGAACTGGGCAAGGGAAGAACGCAAAAATGATCTCCGCCCAGTCAAAAGAGGACGAAGGATAGTTTCAGAACGTGGAGAATCTGTACCGGAATTACCAGGTTTGCTGTCGAAACTTGGAGATGGCACCCCTTGGAGGACACGGGGTATGAGATCCAGAGATTGCAAGTTAATTTCTTGAGATGGTTCCACTCTGTGGCTAGACATATCTGGAGATGCCGTGTCCTTATGCGCAGGACTAGAGGACAATGAGTGATCATCGGAAGTACCATCGTCAAAATACTGGTCATAAAGCGATTGCACAGAATCAGATCGACCCGGCTGCTCCGGTGGCGGCGGTGACCTCAACATATTAGGAGTATCCCAAGGAGTAGTCCCAAGAGGCGAATTTGCTTTCACAGTGAGATCGGATGCGGCTCGACTCCTTCGCAAAGTAAAATCAGGGGACCCGACTGAAGGGAGCTGGCGGGGCCTCGCTTTCTCCGTCAGGTCAAAACCCGAGCGAATCCGTTGCATTTCTTCATCCTGCGACACCACGTATGCGTTCGGTACATCCTTCTTGAGGGACACGAAGGCTGCTTCGGTGTCTTTTTCACTACTGAGCGTTGGCTGTCCAACAATTTCATCTGGCACAAAGGGAGGAAGAGAAAACGACAAGCGTTGAGTGAAACTGTCACCCTCCGAGTCGAAAGATTCAGTGACTTCATCGGGTTCCAGATCGTTCTCCACAAGAAGACTCTGACCTGCCCCAACTGCATCGTGTTCCGCGAGGCAACCATGCAAAATGGCCGGCGATGACTCTGAGGACATGGAATCGCTGCCATTGGTGTTTGGAGGTAGGTACCCGAGAACGTCCTTGTCCACAGATGAACTTTGGGAACTCTCCGTGGATAAGCCCGATCTGGGAGAGGACGTATCGAAATGCAAAAGACAAGACAAGCGCTCCTGCGGGGCAACATCGTTCTCTCGAACAAACTCTTGAGCATTACTAGCACCTGGAGGGGTATAGCTGGGAACGTCCTTAACAGAAGATGGACTGTAAGAGCTCTCCGCTGGCGAGCTCAAGTTCGGAAGGTGCTTTTCGAAATGAAAGCCACCAGGTAAGCGTTCCCGCGGAGCAACGACATCCGCTAGAAGTTCCTCATGACTTCCATCCACGCCTTGGGAAGTATAGCCTGGAATGTCCTTGACTGAAGACAAGCTACGAGGACTCTCCGCGAATGGACCCGGTTTTGGAGAACGTTTATCGAAATGCAAAACGTCGGATGGACGTTTCTGCAGGTCAAATTCCTGAACATCACTGGCATCTGCAGGAGTACAGCCAAGAACATCCTTGCATGAAGATAGACTGTAAGAGCCCTCCGTTGACGGGCTCGATTTCGGAGAGTGCCGATCGTGACGAGAAACATCAAGTAAACGTTCCTGTGGAGGAGTAACATGTTCTGGGCCAGATTTCTGATGACCATCAACACACAGTGGAGCAAAGCATCTCCGCGGGGCAACAACCTTCTCCGAAGCGAGTCCCCGAAGATCTTCGGCGCTAGCAGGGGCAAACGGCACGTTCGAGTCGATGGCGACTTCCTTCGCGAGCGGGCACTCCTCTGAGGCTCTTATCTTAAGGGCCTCAGTGCTGTCGATCTGACACCCCATGCTTGTCGTGGCAACGAGGAAAGAAGACTCGCACACATGAGAGTCAACAATGGACTCGTCTAGGAGTCCATTTGCATCACCGCAATGCGAGAGTACCGACGTGTCCGAAGTTGAACGGTACGAAATAGATGAAAGGAGGGAGTCCTGCTCGACGGGTGATACTCTAGAGATATTGCTCAAGTCCCCGTAGGAAGGTTGCGTTGAAAGCGCAGTCTTGAAGGATACATTGTCATCAGAAGTGAAGGAAGGTTGATTGCATGAATCTAGATCGTATTCCTTGTTGGATGAAGATGTTTGGGGGAGTACCGCCACGGGCTACGCACAACTGCGGGAACCTCCGAAGGTAGCCTGTCGTCTTCTTTGGCCATCTCTCCCACGGCATTCACTTGCAAAGGGTCACAAGCCCCACCCTCGCCCTGTTCTCCGGAAGGCGACATGGCATAGGCACCCAAAATGGTATACTTGGTATCCTCATTGTCTTCCGAATTATCAACTTCCTTGGTGACCTCAGTGGGATTATAAGGGGGTGGGCGGAGAGCAATAGCATCGTACGATACTCTCCTTGCCTTGAGTGAGGAAAAAGAAAGGGATGCTCGCCCTGAATGAGATGGGAACGTCACTGGTGGTCGAAAGCTTCCTGGCGGGGAACGCGGGAATGGAAGAGGGCCCCAACTGTCTCCATCAGCATATCCTGAATCTATTGAATCCCCCCTTTTGACCCTGGAACCCAATGGAGGAACGGGAAACGGTCGGAGCTTGGTCGACAGTTGAACTGGCGACAAGAGGTCCACTGCACTGTGATCCTCAATGGGGCTAGCCCCATCTTCGAAGATACTATGTCGAGGAGAGGCCAACAGTGACGCGCCAGTGAAGGACGAGAAGGTAGATTGCCTGTTTGACACCATCACTGCAGGGTCATCCTCCCCGCAGCCGCCCATATCTTCGTCCTCGTGGCCTTCTTCCTTGGCTTCCGGTGGCTCTATTATATATGTCTCCACGAAGTATGATGTAGCATCCCCGTCGCCGGATTCCTCGTGGTCAGGAACGGGAAGGAACTCGGCAAGTAGTGCATCATCCGCTGCCGGTGGGAAGCACCCCATCTGGTGCCCAAATGGATCAACCGAAGTAGTTTCGGAGTCGGGTTCAAGAATTGAAGGCAGTTCCGCGTGCCTCGGAGCAGATTGATCCGTCTCTATACCTGAAGCGTCACTTGTCGGCTCGAAGCCTGCAACGACTGGATCCGATTCCGAAGGTAAGCCGGTGCGACCGTGCACTGCACTCCGAAAACTGGATGAGATGGCGGACACTGTTCGGGGCGGGACGGCATCATCGGCGGTGGGAGGATTGGAAAGAGGACCAATAACATCGGAAAGCACGGACAAGAGTCCTGAGTAGCGCGACGAGTTTTGGGTAGTACCTACTGGGCTTTGCGGACTTGCTAGATTGACCGAACCGGGGCTGGCGGAGTTGACGACGACGGAAGGGGGGTGGAAGACGGGCTTTGGAGGGAGAGGTGGCTGTTTGACCGTTGTGCTGAGTAGAGGTTGATTAACACCACTCCTGACTTTAACATCGTGAAGAAAATTGCAAGAGTCTGCAAAGAGACATCGTCCTTGAGAGAAAAACGGACATGGCCGTGCTTGGACGGGGAGTCAGAGCAATGAATGTGGATGGAAAAAGGGACTTGTTTACTTCTCTTCAGCCAGGCTGGTTCTTGAATGGACATTCCGGCAGTTCATTGAGCGTAGACTGGCGCGGACGAGCAGCCGAACATCGAAGACCTTGCACGAGGGACCAATTCAACCAAGTTGAGATCACCGGTAGTCCTTGTTTGCAAGTTCACAGCCACCCCGGCTAGCCTTGCCAGCCACTAATGGCAGCCTCCAGAATCGCCCGTCTGACGCTTTTCTCAGGTCCTCAGTGCTCTCTGTGCGAGGTGGGTGCTGTGCTGCACTTGTAAATGTCTAGTGACAATTTCAAAATCCCCAGATCGCCAAGGCCGAACTGGGCAAAGTGAAGAAACAAGTGCGCAAAGCCCCTCATTTATCTTCCGCTTTCAAACTCATCGAAAGCGCTCAGCGAGAGTTTGACCTGGAACTCATCAACATCCAAGAAAAAGGCCAGGAAAAGTGGAAGAAGACATACATTTACTGGATACCCGCGCTGCATCTCGACGGGAAGGAGACTAGCCAAGGGCCGTTGGGATGCCTCCACAGTGCTCGAAGCGTTGAAGCAATGGGAAGCAAATCCGAAGTCCCAGCAATCGACGGAATAGTCGATGGTTCCGGCGACTGTTTCATTCTTGACACTACATCCTTTATATATCCCTCTGCCCTATCTCTCGGGCACTGGCACTCTTGCCTGTACGACAGACTTGCCGGTATTACACTCGGAGAAGAAAAGGACGAACTACTTCCGTCCGCAGGGCCAGACCTCAGACTGTGTTTTAATTGTGGTTCCGCCAACCACGCCGTTGCATCGTGCCCGGAACCTATCGATCGACAGCTGGTCTCATTATCACGCCAGCTCTTCAACTTTCTTCACCCCGATCTCGTCGGGCGGGAAAACACCCGCTTCTACGTAGCCGAGGGATGGAGGCAACAACGGCTTGAATGGCTTAGAACTTATGAGCCGGGTATGATTCGCGGTACTCTTTTACGAGACGCACTCGGATTACAAGAGGGGGACACGGGGAACACGGTGGAGTGGCTCCCCACCATGGCATACTGGGGTTACCCTCCTGGTTGGGTTGGCTGCCAAGACCCGAGGCAGTTGATTTGTTCCCGCATTCTAGAAGATGAAGGGGAAGGGCAGGTCACCACTCCGGAATGTGAACCATTCACAATCTTCGACGGTACGAATGATGACGAAGAAATTGACCTAAGGATGTTCAGTCTGCGAGGTCCTTCGGTACCTCCACCAGCAGCGAGCCCGTTGACCACGTCTGTTGATGTAGAACTGACTCGATGGGCCACCTACCCAAACACATATTTCTCTCCCACGGCCCTCTCCGTATACAATGGCATACCGCTGGACAGGGTCGCTTCGTCGCCTTCCCGGGTGAGCGTTACATTCACTCCAGAAAGAAGGACACTCTGGGAACGCATAGTCTCTGGTGGCTTGGACACAAATAACACCCTGCCAGTGCTGCCGTGGAGAATTCCTGGCGCCTTTGGTACCTCGAGCTTTTCGGTTGTGGAAGACGTTGTCAAGGATTTTGTCCCCCCTCCACCATCAACTACGCCCCCGCCGCTCCCTCCCGTACCCACCCCACAGAATCGCTCGGTGTTGGGCAGAGAAGCAACGCCATCCTCTAGACCTGAGGGGTTCGCTGATGTTACCGACGATAGATCAGTGAAAGACATGGATATGTCCGACGATTCTGAATGACATCCGTTTGACCATCATTTGTCCGATTGTCGCAGCAATTGCTGATTGAATTACGCATGTAAATGATACAACATGAATGATATTAAGTCGGTTTGGGGCTAAAGCTACACATCACATGCCAGCTGAGAAGTACAAACGTTACAGCGACACAGAATATTAGTCGAGTGATGGGTTGGAATGTCGGTAAGTAAAGTCCTTGCGGGTACTCGTATGTGTCCAAGTCTACAGAGCCTGAGTAAGGTCATCCATGTATCGTGACAGTCCGTAATCAATCAATGATTTGAACACGGAATCATACGGCAGTGGCGCTGGATTGAAAAATGTGGCTCGGGCTGGCGAGCCGGTGATTGCGCGCGAGAGGCCGTAGAGGGCGCGCTAGTTGGGTGTGCGGCATAACGTGGCAGAGATTCGAGGGGCTTGGAGATGAGGAAGCCTGAAGGACCGGTTATTGTCGTAGGATGACATCATTGGACATGACAAACCTTTCATTCCAGCTGCCTTCTCGCCTTGACGTCCAAAACCGTATCCAGCACGGCTCGTACTCCTTGCGGCACCAAACTCGGCGAGATCATGACCCTTTTCTTCGTACACTGTCGAAGAAGCATAAGACTGCCCTGATGATGACGTAGCGGAACGGTTTAGGTTTGCGGCAGGGGGCAAGTGAGTGGGAAGGGTGTCCTGAGGACCAGCACGCCATGCCTTGATGGAACGCCTTCGCTTTGCTGATTCGCGGAAGATGAGACCAAGAAGCATGTTGAGACAACCAATGACAAAGAGAAAGAAGGCAGCCACGAGGGTGAAATCGTCAACGTGTTGAGAGAGTACTGAAGCGCCGATTCTGTATGGAAATGAGCATGTTACCATGCCAGACATAATAATGGCAGACACACAGTCCCTGGAATATGCCCAGTGCACCGAGACCGAATCCAGTCCCTAACACGGGGAAGAAGCGATCAAAGAATGCGGCTGGCCAGCCGAGTTCAGACAAAATGAGGGTGATGACTTGGAAGATGATGAAGAGGCGATTTATGACCGCCCAGAAGACACCACCAATCTGATTTGGGACGGTGCTATCCCTATGGGGGGTGTTAGGGTGTGATAAGGAGTGTCAGCCAAACACCTACAGAATGTATTCACAGTCGACGAGAGCTTCATTGGTGGTAGTATTGCTACTCTGCTTGGCTGCGTCATAGGCGTTCACAGCCTCGATGTCGGTGACCATAACAAGGATGCTGCTCGCAAAGACAAGTAGAAGAGATACAATGCTAAGTACACGGACAGCATTGAGACCAAAGAAAATGTCTGGATGAGAGATGAGTCAACGACGGGGCGGGTAGAGGCGCCAAACACATACAAGTGCGTACGGGTGCCATGAGGAGTCTAAGGTGTCAAGGACAGTAAGGATGAAAGGATGAGGTGACCCAGCACCGGTTGAAAGGAAGGGAATGGATACATGCCATGCTTTTGGGGCCAAGACTTATATAGTCAAGGCATGTTGCCATTGACCAGCGTTCTATTGTTCTCTCGAGAAACCGCTTGTGTTACGTACACCTTGCATTGTCCTCGTTGCCGGGTTCGGTCGGGTGTTTATATAATCGTGATCCCATTATCAGTGTAGCTACTACCAAGATCAACCCAAAAAGCGTAGAAACCACCAAGGAAAAAAAATATTGTATGTACCTCCATAGACTACAGCATTGCATTGAATGAAGGGGCATGCACGGCAGAATCTAGTCATAATTGACGTCCTTGTAATGCTAGGTATGTACGTTCATAGTTGGTCGTGATGTGGAACAGTGTCCCTTTTCCATGATGGCGCATCGTGCAAGGCTTAGCGTGAATAAGCAGGCGGAGCTGTGTCCAGATCTGTCAACGATTCCTCGAGAACACGCCCTCCGTCCGTGTGCATAATGACATCCGATGAAGGTCCAGAAGATGTCCGACGCGCAGCCGGCAGTACAGTATCAGTCGGAGAAGCAGGGGTTTCGTTAACGATCTGCAAGACACGTCGTTCGGTAGAGGAAACAGGGCTCCCAGAGCGATTCAGAGATTCAAGAACCCCTAGCTCGTCCGTGTTTAGTGTCCAAGCCGAGGGCGGTATCGGTGGTCCTGTGCTGCTCGAATGTGAGACCATAGACAGTGAACGGGGCCCCGTCTCGGTACTACGAACAGGACCCTGCCCCCGCTGTCCAGGATGGGTCTGAGTAGTCAGAATAGATCCAGCTGTGGAAGGCCTTGAATATCCGTTGCGAGTAGTTTGTAGTAACGGCGTGGCCGAAAGCGACGTGTTCCGGCTGTGTGTACCCGAGTGTTCGCTGGCCGAGGAATAATGTGACATCCTTAGTGGCTCGCCAGCCGCTGCAGGAGGAATAACATGCCCGACAAGCCCGTATTGGTAAGGCCTGGGCTCAGTACTCGAACTAAGTGTGTGACCGTCGCGCTCGCGGCGTACTGGTACAGCTGGCGCCCAAGCGTCGTTATTGTGGAGGTCCTCCTTCTCAAAGATGTCATCCCATGATCGACGCCTCCGACTGAGATATCGTCAGTAAGCATGCAGAACGTATAGCACCGAGGACTTACCATAGCCACCAGAGGGATCCCACGATTGCTATCAGCCCAAAGAATCCGCCGAGAACACCGCCTACTATGGCGGTGACATTCGTTCCTGATTGTGATGAATTACTTTGCAGGGGAGGGTTGGCAATGGAAGTAGGTACGTAAACGGAAGTGGGAGGTGGCGTTGTTATCATTGTGACGACTGTCTGCACGACCTCGCCATCCCAAAGTGTGGTCGAGGTCGCCTCGACTATTGTAGAGGGCGGCGGAGTGCTTTGAACAAGGACGGACGTAGTCAGTGTTGTATAGGCTACAGAAGGCTGCGTAGATGGTTGCGACGCAGGTGACTCGGCGCTCCCTCCACTAGAGCACGGAGCAAACAAGGTCTGAGTGGGCTGTGTTTCTGTGACTGGAACGGTCACGACAATCGGTACTTGCACAGCCTGCCCACCGCCTAACGAATCTGGTCAGCGCTCATGATCATCGGGCCTGTCCTATTCTCGACGACCGAAGCGCGTCGCGGTCTCAGCACGCCGACAACAGATGCCGAGGATAGGAGAGTTGGCTGAAGGTAAGGGCACATACCTGCTACCGTATTCACTTGCGTGACTTGTGTGCTTGACACGCACCCCACCGATGAGTTACTGATTGTACCTGAAGCAACACACGACTGCTGCACGACGGTGGTCATTTGGGCGTCTGCTGCGCTTTGGGAATACGAGGTGGACGGGGTGAACGTTGTGACCGTTGCATACAAGGTCGCTGTAGGAGTCGGGTTACAGGCCATGCTAAGCTAGACCGGGAAGCAAGCAGGCAGCCGGCGGGGAGGGACAGAGCGGATCCCACTGGGACGAGGATGAGAGAAGGAAGGAAATGAAAGGACGTAAGGCCATCCAAGCAGTCTAAGTTTTTATTTGACACCGCCTTTCATCGGCTCAAAGCGAGAATGAGCCGAGTCCAGGTACAACCCCAACATGCAGGTACTACAGAAAACCCTATGCCAAGATCAACTGTCCACTGTGGAATCGCTCAAAGGTGAGGCAAGCTCCTTCGCTGTACCTTGTCCCGGCCGAGCGTCCTGCGCTCCCCCAATGGCGACCAAGAGACCCGATGCCCTCGCTTATCCTCCCCTTCCACAACCACCCACACGTGTTCACCCTTCTCCCCTGGTGTCATATCATCCTGCCGGACAGTGGATCCGATGTCGAGAACAGGCTCGGCAGAATATGCCACATCGTGTGGAACAACTTTGCTACCCTTCCTCACTCTCCGCCATAGCGTTGCGCCCGTCTTCTTTACGAACTTTGCAAACGTGATGATTGGATCCTCCATGTTCTCCTCTGGCACTTCAAGGTCTGCCGACCACAACAACGATCTACCTTCCTGCTGAATAACTTGCTTGCGGCGCAAATGCGCAGGTACACCGAGGGGTGCCAAGGACCGCTTCCTATTTGGATCAATTTGCGGAAGCGGTGCAAACTTCACGGTAGGAGTGCCATGAGAGGAACCTAGAGATGCGCGAGCATCGTGTAGCGATGGTTCAGGGATCAGCGACGCGGGCGGGCCGGTGCCAATGGAAGAGCTACTGGACTCGAGGGAAGATGCGGCGGCAACGAGGAGGGCAACCTCGTAGACCTCATGTACGTCAAAGGGGGCTGGGTTTGGCGACATTGGCAGGTAGTCAGAGCGAGCCAGAAATTGAAAAGAGTGTGATGTCGAATGAAAGTCGAGTAACGAATCAAGAAACTAGGAACCGTCCAGCGTCAGAGCCTGAAGCAGCACCAACGAACCGTCGGACGTGGTGGACTGGGAAAAACGTACAGAACATGTGACAAATCGACCGTATCCAACGCTGAATTGCTTCCGAGTCCGCGTGGTACAACATAGATCCATCGTCCATGTGATGAACACAGTTCGTCCCGATCCCCAATCTCAGCCTGTCCTTCAGTATGGTCGAAAACGTTCCAATACCACCCAATCACTCGCTAGGATGCCGCCTAGCACACCTAGTGTTTCGTTGAGGCTAGGCGATGCCAAGGTTCTCAACACATGGGTCCATGACCCAAAAGAATCACCAAAGGTCTTTCTGAATCAATCATGGTGGCCCGGAGTTGCAGAGGGAGACTTGCTGCGCGTAACCCAGTCTGGAGACACCACTGGTTATCTCTTCACTGTGCCCAAGGATGAAGGCTGCCCCAAACCAACCCTTCAGGTCAGTTCTTCTCAATTCACCTTGTCCTTCCAAGCATCCCTGACCATCGACTCAGATATCTTTACCCAGAAATGTTGCCGATGCATTTGGCATGAAAAATAACACCGAAGTCACGGTGACCAAGGTATACAAGATTGTGCCGAATGCACATCATTTACTCACATAGATGTCCAGGTAGACAAGGATAGCCATTCGGCTGACTATGTCGAATTCTCTTTTGCCGATCAGTACCTGGGCCGCAACGAGATGTGGCGGCTCGGTAAACACCTCGTCGGTCAATGCATCTTCGTCGACCAAGATATTTCTTTCATGGGCGTGATCGTCGCAAAAGTTCAGAGCATCTATGTCAAGGGTCAACAGGTGGGATCGACGACGCTTTCCAAGACCTTCTTTGTTCTCTTGACGTTTCCCACATAGGTGTCCTCAGGCTATGTGACGCCAAGGACCAAAGCCATTTATAGGTCCCTGTCAGCCAAGGTCACAATATTCATCCAGGTTTGTCGTGAGCTCTGGCAATTTGCTGGGGATGGCGAGCGCTTCTACGAAAAGATCGTCCATTCGTTTCTCCCGACCCTTTTTTCAAAATGGCGAGAAGCGGGCACGGATCACACCGTCACAATGGTCCTGATCTCCAGAGTTCATTACGATGCGACGGAACTGCAGTATGCTGCGGGACCATTGCGTCGCGACGAGGATGGACGGTGGTACAAGGATTTTTTCAAAGTTATTACAGACTTGGAAGTCATCAATGACTGGAATCCAACCCTGTTTCTCCTCAAAGATTCCTTCTGGGACTTTCAACGAGACATTCTCCTAGCGCACCACTATCACCAAGCTTCCATGGAGTCTACCAAACCCGACCAAGCGCGTTTAGTCGGTCAAATATCATATGCTCACGATGGCCCCATTCTCGAAGCACTTAACCTGGGTCTCAATCCGAATGAGACCCATTACATCGACCGCTCTTTGTCATCAACAGGAGTCTCGACGATCATGATAACACCAGGCACTGGACACTTTCGTGTATCCAAACAGCTCTTACGCTTGACCACGACCAGAATGTTGGATCAAGGGTTTGGGCTTGACCTTATCTCTCTTGCAAAAGCTCCCCTGCATCAGAGTCCCATCTTTAGCTTCCAAGGGTATGAGCCCCAGTTTGACAGAGACGCAAAGAGCAGCATTCGTTGCTTGGACCCGCTATGGGGTGGTGATGAGATACCTAATGACGCGACTGCACGGGAGAAAGTGACTTTTTGGTGGGAACCATTCTGGATTGGTGTGACATTTTGGGACAAGCAGATGGACCTGCCCTTTCGGAGAGATAGGTCAGTTTCGGGCAATCCAAGTTTCTTTGAAAGCCAAACTAACGATTGGATTGATAGATTCATTGCAAGGGCTAAGATGCACGAAATACAGATGCTCGGACTGTTGGAACACGACGTCCTTTCGACTATCGAAGTTCCTTTCTTACCCGAATTTCGAGACTTACTAGTAACCCCCCGGGATTCATTCAACGAGGACAGGCCTCCATCAGCAGCTGAGGCAGAACAGGCGGACTTGGACCTCTTTGCGTCCAAGAAGGAAAATCATCCCGCGATTAGCACTCGAACTTCATTTGCATCCAGTGCAGGCAGCACGGTAGTCCCTTTGTCTTACCGCCCATCTATGTTCACCGAAAGGCGTACCATGGCTTCGCACCGCACCTCCGTCGCTTCTACACGTATCATGCCAATTGAAGAGAGCCCGCGTCGAATCATCATGGAACTTCCGCCCGAAGGAAACGAAGATGGTCCTGTACCTTCGGTCACTGGACTGAGTACATCCCCGTCTCAATCCTCGATGAGGTCTAGTCGCTCTGTCTCTACGACAATTTCAACAGTTGCGACACCCAGGAATGTCACTCCACCTTCCGCGACGTCACGGCTCGCGAAGCTCGCCCCCTCTTGGCTCTACAATCCCTTTCGTACTAACTTGGCAGCTGAGTCACAGTCATCGCCCGACCTCTCGATGCATAATATCACCCCAGTGACACCTACCCCATCCATTCGCGTCCCCATCACTGCAAATAGATCGGTCACACCGTCTGCATCCGTTTCACGTTCACCCCAGCCTATGGCTATCCTACAGACTGCCTCGGGTAGGACGACACTTAGTCGCACGTACGAAGAGGAACCTCCAATAGCAATTCCTCATCGTGGCTCTATGTCGCGATACTCATCCCTGAGTACACCACCCCGCGACGAACCGACATTCGGAAAACGTCGTGGCACCAATCTAACATCGTTGAACATACCACTATCATCTACGTCACCGCAGTCGAGCCCCCGGACGAATCCTTCACATCCCCAGTTTGCAGTATCGTACACACAATCTTCGCTCGCTCGCCGCTGGGAGCACACTTTTCCCACCCCGATATACAAACACCAAGTCAAGTGGAAGTCGATGATCACACCTTCTTCCCTCCCGCTTACCGTGGAGCACTTCCCGAGTAACGCTGAATTGGAGTCTTCGTATGATGTTTTCTCGTACGACTTTGTCGTGGATCCCACTGAAATGCGTTCGTTCTTGGTCAAGCCGCCGAACGTGCAGGGCACGGTCGATGAAGTCCGCCGTGCTTGGGCGCTGGTTGTGATGCGAGGCATGGTCGCCGTTCGACTTGCCCAAGGCTTCCAATTCGTGCTCCGTTCCCGGAAGTCGTCGGACGAAAAGTCGACTCTGCAGCGCCGCAAGTCGTTCATGGGCGAGGAAGACACCACGCCCAAACCGAGTGGTGCAGCTGACGTCTTGAGCTCTACCAGGGAGCCCGTATATCTGAGTATGAGTAACGAAATACACCTGATATCCTATACTGGGGAGGCGATCCAGGTCCGTCGATATGTCCGGAGGATGCCTCCGACGCAACCCATTGACTATGAATGCTTGATCTGGCCAAAGTTGGGAGTCGGGTACACAGAACTGAAGACCAAGTTCGTGTCACATGGACTGGAGAACTATGGGTGGAACAGGTGAGCAAAGCATGCGAACCGAAAGAGATACGTTCGACTCAAGCTTTGATAGACTGGACATGTTAGTCGCGGGCTATGAACACCAGTTCAACGAGTCCTTGCGTTATTGGCGCACCAGATTCGTCGTTATTCCGTCAGCCGAGGCACCAGAGATAACGAGTTGGCCCAGTGGGGAGAAATTGAACGAAGAAGAGATTTGCTTGATGGGTATTGACAAGCTTGCAGAGATCTTCACCAAGGCGCGCTGGCAGCCGCCAGACGAGCGCGGACAACAGCTACCTCCCGTCAGGTTCCTGCCCACCACGTTAGGCCCCGCCCATTCGGTCCTGGACGAATCGCTCATGTCGCAACTTGACGAGATACACGCTGCTGGTCCGCTCAAGAAAAAGATGAAGAGCGAACGGGAGATTGCGGACATGTCTCTCTCCGCCATTGCAAAGGGGATGCGCGACGACGACGGTGTACCCATCAAACTCCATCGATGGCACCGAATGAAATACTCGGACTCGTTCACGGGATTCGACCTCGTCTCCTGGCTTGTCCGGGAATTCAGGGACGTGTCCTCGAGAGAACAAGGGACGGAGTGGGGGGCGAAACTGCTCGATCAAGGTTTGATTATGCATTGCACGGGTCGCCACGGGTTCCTAGACGGGTGAGTGGTGTCCCGTTGGCGTCCGAGTTTGCGAACCGATGCGTTTTAGCCATTACATTTATCAACTCAGTGGGGAGTACGCGACAGTGAGCACGCCTTCCAGAGGGTGGTTCAAAGCCAGTCGCCACACGCAGTACGAGGACAGCCTGATCGGACGAAGTTACTACCCGTCTAGCCAGGGCAAGCCAAGTGGGGTCAGCCCGAAGCGGACGAGGAAACGTATGATCCTTACGCAGAGCATGATTATAGATGTCGACCCTGGAAAAGTGGGTCCTGACTCTGAGCTTTCCTACTTGGTGCTGACATGGACTCCATTTCACACAGAAGAGTGACCTGGCGGAGACTGTTATCCTGCACCATGACATCATACAGAACCCGGGGACAGTGTTCCATTTCGAGCTTCAGTGGATCGGGTCCACCGCTCGGTGCATCGAGGACACACTCCGACAATGGAGCAGAGCGATTGAGAGATATGGACTCAAGCTTGTGGAGGCATATGTGACCGAAATCAGCGACATCCGGGATCGTAACGCGTTTCAATCATGCTTCCCGTTACGCCTGGCAGTTCCTCCCCCAGTTGTCCCTGATCTGGAAAAGAGAATCCCAGAATACACACAATCAACGCACTATTTCGAATATGCACTTTTGAGGCGATTTGGGTTCATCATCGATGTCGAAGCGATGAATATGTACCCCAAGGACGTGGACGTGGTTTACTCCTATCGTCGAGCTCCATTTAAACACTCCCAGTTCGTTCACCGATCAGGAGTTGCGTTCGTACAGGTGCTGGGGGGGTCACAGGGATTCCTCTTCTTGACGAACCGCCTCATGGGTGCTGGCCGCATGGGAACGGCGATGAAGAGCAGGGATAGACCTGCGGTTGCTGCCGATGAAATTCGATCCAAACTTCACGACTTTTGTTCCGACAAAGCTGCCCTGATAAAATTTTATGACGAAGAGCTTGCTGCTCTTGGTCCGGATGATCCACCTCCGTTGAGTATATAGGCATCGGAATGCAGTCTGGTTGATGGAAGTAACATGTGATAAGAGTACCAATTGGCGAACCGCACACATATCGAGGTCGAGGGGTTACGATACGGAGCTTGCGTTAACAAGCACCTCGCGGCCATTGCTTCGCACTGAACGTCTCAATGGGTCCCTGGAAAGGGGTTTACGCATGTCTAGGGAAGTTGAGTAACTGTGGCAGGCTGGAGCGGCGAACCTGCACTCACCAAACGCATCCTCCTCGTCTTTTCCACCTTTACCGACACCAAGCGTGCCATAATACTCTCTCACCCTGCGATACACGCTGTACCCGAATCCCTCGTACATGTATATTGCGAGCGTGTTGTTACAGCGGACGTATAGATCAACGAAGAATCCCTTGTAATGTTCGTCAGAAACTAGTTCTAGACGATTGACCATGTTGCGTGCGAGGGAGAGACGACGATACTCGGGCGCGACGGTCAGCGCGGTGATATGGCCATGCCATTCGGATGACGAGCCCTCGGCCTTGCCAAGTACTATACCAAAAAGGTGTCGGCTTTGTAGGATCGATGAGATATTCGGGGATGAAGCTCGTACTGTAGCCCATCATTCGTCCGCTGGGTGCTTCTTGGGCGCAGCACAGATCAGGCCATCGTGAGAGATACGACAAATAAAAGCTGACGCCATACTACAAGCGACGATTCAATGCTGTGAATAGAACCCACGAATATCACATACGGTCTCTGTCCAGACATCCAAGTTGCTGGGTGTGGGCCTAAGACGTGTCTGGGAAACCATGGGATCCGGACTTACATGTTATTGAACCTGAACATGTCTGTCGCCATAAATGGCCGTAGAACGCTCATTTTTTACTTGACAGTGGATGGAAGATGAGTACTTGCTTGCGTGACGCTGCCGTGCGGGGAGAGATACACGGTTATTAATAAGAGTGTTATCTGCGCGTGGAGGACAGGAAACCCTTTGGATCCTAACAGGAACAAACACCTCTTGCACTGCACGGAGTCCTCCTCGTTTTACAGCCAACCGCCGTCGCCCTGGGCCGGAGACCCCTGGAACTTTATTCTGCGTCTGCCTATTTCTCTGTATCAATGTATCAGCAATTTTCTGCGACTGCACCCCCTGACTATGAACATAACTCATTGATGGGGGGCCCCTCTGCGGGCCCAAGCACAGTTGCCCCGCATGCCACAACGACGACACCAACTCCCCATCAAAAGCCGCCACCACTCGTCGCCACTGGCGACTGGGCGCACGAACTCGTCCACCTCGCGAAAACCGCCGAGCTCAAGTAGGTTCACAGAGGTCCACACGAGGGCCCTTGTCAATTAAAAAGTGCCACCGTGACTAGACTGATTGCATTTACCTCTTAGGAAGCATTCCCTGACCCTGCAACTCCATACGGCGCACATCGTCTCCGCACATGCGAGTCTGGAACAAAAGGACAAAGCTATCCAGGATCTCAGGGAACAGAAAAACAAGTACGTTTGATACGAATGATCGGGGTTACTACATCACGTCCATCGTCAAGCATCATCCCTACTGACCTCCTTTCGTCTTATCGCTCACACGCACGCCCATCACACGATGTTCTGATACACTGTTCATATGGTGCAGACTTGACAGCGAGCGGACGCGATTACTCAATGCTCTCGCAGAGGTTCGAGCTCCTTCGTTTGTGAGAAGGGTGCGTATTGATCGGATGCATCTCTATTGCCCATCAGATAAATTCAGACCGGGACAAGGTAGATCACCCACTCAGATGACACGGGGCGAACAAGATCTTACGGTTGCCTAGACTGACTTGCTTGAAACATCTATTTCACGAGAGTATGCCTGCGTTTCCTGCTCGGTTATTGTGGAACACTAAAGCCGGACCGAAGATGTGTAGAGCTTCGCCAGCAGATCGCCGCCCTACAAGATGGGGATTATGCAGCCGCTAAATCAGAAGTAGACCGGTTACGCCAAGAGCTGGGGCAACCCCCTCTACCGCCACTTCAGGCTACTTTAGATGAGAAGACGTCTCAGTGAGTAAACGATTTCCACACGAGTGACGGCGGTATTTCGTTGGAGCACACTCCCGGCAGAGAGACCGGTGCATCTGATCGCTGAGTTTGAACACGAATCACAGGTGGATGACTTGTTGGCCAAAGGAGCGCTCCCGACTATTCTTATCCCCAACTTCCTTTTTCTGTGGAACGTGTGCTCAATTATAACTTATCCTATATAGGTACTTGCGCGATCGCCGGGTAAACGGTGAAAAACGGAGTGGGGGTGACGTGAGTCAAGAAGCACCACCGGGCACGACAAAACGGCCGAGGGGACGACCAAAGGGCAGCAAGAATCGGGCAAGCAAGGCGGGAGGAAATGCATCAGGGGGAGGTGCGGGGACAGTGGGAGGAGTGGCATGACACCGTATATACCCGCAATCGATAGGATGATTCCATGTAACTGGGATGGGTAAAAGTGTTGTTGTTTGGCTAGATTGGTGCATTTGTCTCGTAGGCTGATGGCTGTTGTTGCGTGAGACGAGCTGGTTTGTAATTGCCGGAGGGCTTCGTCTGCGATCGGTGCGCGGGAGTGGCTGACCAATTAATGAGGTCACCAAACGCCAACGCGATGCCGTTGCTTAGTCACTCGTGGCACAGGGGAGCCATTAATCAATCTTGCTTTGTCCTCCACACTTCAGCCAAAGCGCACCCTCACTATACTAAGCGGTGCAAGGATGGATTGGGTGGACTGCGGTATACGCGGCTGCGGGCTGGTAGCGAGCAAGGACGAAACACGGCGCACGGTGCCAGAGAGTGGACAGATCGCAGCGGGTGCCGTGCCGAGCATTCCATATATGGACATGTATGACGGTAAGCTGGTTCGGGGAAGATGATTCGATTGTGCCCTTGCTCGGCTGTGACTCGGATTCAAAATACTCCATTGCTAATCCTCTCCCTTGTCACGTCCTTCCTTTTTCATGCATCTTCCGATTCGGCCCTTGTGTCCGCCCGGGTCCCCTTTATAACTCCTCCTCTCAGCCTGTCATGGCCAACTCTCCCCCTCACCACAATGGCTCGCTCTCCGCTCCACCATGCCAGCCTCGTACACCCTGCCCTGCACTCCCCTGCCCTCCTCGAACTTCTCGACATCAAGCTCTCCCGACCTGTCCTCGGTATGTCCTCGCTTCATCGGACACCCCCACCCCTACTTACCCCCTGTTCAGAATATGTCGTCGACTGCGTCGTTGATACCGTCGACTATGCCATGGGTTGTCCTTCCTCTTCTCGTCGCGGCCGCTCTCTCTCGCGCCGCTCTGAACATGCCGCATTTGCCACCTTTGTCACCAATGTCCTCAGCCGTGCCGAGGTCACCATCCCCACCATCCTCGTTTCGCTCGTCTATATCGACAGAGCCAAACCTCATCTTCAAATCGCGCTTGAGGAGTGGGCGTGTGAGCGTGTCTTTCTTGGCGCAGTAATGGTTGCGAGCAAGGTATTGCCTTTGTTCCCTTGCAATGTCATCCATCGGCTCATGCATGTCTATTCTTAGTATCTCAACGATTCCACTCTCAAAAACATTCACTGGGCGGTCTGCACCGGCGTGTTCGGCAAGGGTGATGTTGGCCGCATCGAACGCGAGTTCTTGGACGTCCTGGAATTTCAGCTGTCCGTCACCGAGGACGACATTCTCGGCCACCATGATTCCCTCTCCGCGGTCGCTCTGCCTTCTCACAACCATCGTCGCCGTGATGATCCCCACACCCGCACCCATTATCATCCTGCAAACCATGCTGTTTGCCCAGCGTTGGATCCTTCCAGCCCCAAGTCATCTTCATCCGGGAGCTCTCCTGCTCCGCTTACACCAGACACGCGAGTCGATCCCACTTTTGGTGCCCATCCAAAAGTGTGCGATGAGAATATGGATTACGCAGCCACTGAGGTGGTTCAAATCCCACCAAAAGAATCCCAGCCCTTGGCGTCCACCATGGATTTAATCCGGGCTTTTCCTCTCCCGGTGGCACATTCACATTCATATCTACAACCTTCTGCTCCCTCGCACAAGCCACACCAGCGTTCTTCGCATCGGCCTTGTTATCCATTGACACAAGTGACTGCATAGCCATATTTCTCCTATTTTCCAATCTCATGGAATCGTGGTGTCGCTATATTTTTTGACATATACCACACTTTTTCGCATCTGGTAAACTTATATCATGCAACATGTTTCTACTCGAATGGGATATTAGGTATCACCCACATTGCTTGTTCCTCTTTGAGATCCTGAGCTGTGTGATCGTGCTTGTACACAGCAAGCCGGCCCACACTTGTCAACCTGGTTGGAAGTCCACCATCAACTCGCCGACAAGGTCGGAGGCTTGGCAGCCAATGTTAGGTCGGAGGTGCGGTTTGGTCGGACCCCACTGATGATGAGGCCTAGACTCAACGTGACAGCTAACCTAAACAGCACTGTACGTTGGGCACCATATGCGTGCCAGTACAGCATACCCCTTTCGCTGACTCATAACCCGCATTATATCGTCAACAAATTACGCGCCGCATGCTCGTCCACGCTGCGCTCGTAGTCATCGTGATCCGTTCGAGCGCCGTCGACTACGTCGCAATCACGACCCACGCCGCCGGCCATGATGCTGTACAACTGTATGCCAACCAGGTACGCGCGGGCGGTCGCAGCCCTGCATAATATGGCGCAGCATTGTGTCGAGTATGTAGTATTCTGCCTCGAGGCTTTCGAGGTGACTCGTCCACCGCCCCCCGGCCCTTGTTCTCCTTTTTCCGCACCGTCCGTCGCGCGGCGTCGGCTAACGAGGGGCCTCCGACCCGAGTACAAAGGCTTGGGTCTGGTCGCCCTCATCCGGCTCGTCCTCGGTCTATAGCGTAATCGCCATGACGGACCTGACTGTTCCTGGCCTGGTGTGCAACCGAACAAGGCTAATTTATTCAGGTGGCTGCGCAACAAATAGCCTCAAGTAGGCACCCGGTGCGTTCCAGTTGTCTCCGTCGGCTAGCCGGTGCGCTTTATCGGCTACTCTAATATCGCTCATCTTGCTTATTTCACATGCCCGGACACCCACAATCATAGTAAATGGTCATGTATAACGTTTCCTATGAGATGCAAGTACACTCCGATGAACGTGAGACCGTGGGTATTGTTTCCTAGAGAAATACAGGTACAGCAGTTTTACACGATTGTGTGCTTGAGCACTAGGGAATATACACCTTTGAGAATCCTTCCACACTTGCATCGCCATCAGACAACAGACCCGGACCAAACCAGTTCGTCACTTACTTTGTTCTACAACAGGGACATGTATGCTTTGAGACGGACGAGCGAGACGCCAAGTTTTCTCGACAGTCATCACAAAGCGCAAGACATCTGCGAGTGTCAATCTATCTCCGCGGCGCAATCTTCGAGGGTGCTCACCGACACGGCCAGCAAATAATCTGGCGCGGCTCCACCGTACATATGACACAATTCCTTCTTGCTTCATCAAGCGCATCTTCGGGTCGCGAGACAACAGCGTCTGGTCTCCGCGCATGTATCACCTCTGTCCACTGATCCTTGGTGTCTTGACGCGGTGGGTCAGACGAGCCGGGTACCAACTGGCTAAAGCGTCTTCGCGTCAATGGAGACGACGAATGATCAGCCAAGTGGGCTAATAAATGGGAGGCAGATGTCGATGTCGCCGTCGCGACGGCGGCCGAAAGGTCTGCATATAGGCCGACGGCTTCAACTTGGGGATTGTTCTCTGTATCGTCAGAAATGGAGGAAATAGACTCGAGAGAGTCTGAACGTGACCGCGAGGTTGGTTCGTATTCGTCATATTCATCGTCGCTGAGTTGTTCTCCGCGAATAAATCTATCATAGACATCTTGGCCATCTGCGCGGTCGCCCTGTGAATGGTCATCCAGAGAAGCGGTGTCCTCCGTGTTCGTGGCGGTATGCATGCGCGGACTTCCCAGGAAACGCCGGGAGAACGTGTAGAGTCGTTTGAGAAAGCGGGCTACCCCCACCGTAAACTTGACGAATTCGCGACACCAAGTGAGGTCTAACCAAAGATCGCTGTCGTTGGAAGTGACCTTGACGTTCTTGATTTCGTTCGCGAATCCCTTCTTCGCTCGGCGATTCTTGCCGTACCCTTCAAGCGAGTGTGAGACAGCGTCAACGCCGGAGCGGCTGAGTGCGACCGTCCCGGTCTCTGACTGATCGAGAGGGGGTGGCATGAGAGCGACGCCGCCAACCTCGTTTCCGAGGCCGGCGACGCTGGAAGTCTCGAGACTGGCGGTTCCCATGCGGAGGAGCGCGATCGAAAAGTCTTCGTCGAGCCTTGGTAATAGAGCGGCGTGGTGGCCGAAGAGGGGGCGGGAAACGGCGCCTTCTGCGAGGATTTGTGTGAGAGCATTGAGAAATATGGCGAGAAATGTGACAAAGAAGAGAACGGATTCGAAGAGACAAGGCATGTAGTTGAGAAGGGGATATGCAGAGTGTGAGAACCAGAAAACCCAGTGAAAATGGACGAGGGAAATGATGGATACAAATGCAGAAGGGATGAGGCGATGATTTGACCAGGACTGTTTTACTCCGAGACAGTGCACGACTGTGAGCTAAGGTAGGGGTTGAGTCTCTCGGCAAATGAGGGGAGTTGGGAACGGACTTGTAAGAGAGGGAGAATGATGGTGAAGACGACGTGTTTGTCTGGACGGGAAGGGAGACCCTGCAACTTTGTGCCGTGTGTCATTGGGGACGAGTATATGTGTAATAGAAAGGCATAACCGAACTGAGGGAATACCGCGATGACGGATGAATAACCGAGGAGACATGCGGCAGATGACATACCAGGTTAAATGGAGAAGCGCCGCTGTTTGCGCCTTCGAGGCCGCGGGTAAGCGCTTCGAGGCAGAGTGCAGCGCAGACAGAGCAGAACGTAAACCAGCAGAGGGAAGCAGTGTCATACTGTGCGGCCCACGAGGTGAGGAAGAGAAGGGAATCCGAGGGGAATTTGTGGGCGGTCTGGGCAAGGGTGGTGGACCAGAGCAGGAGGGACTTTGATAAGAAGTAGAGGGAGGGGAGACGGAGGACGAGACGGACGAGGGAGGAGGAGAAGTCGAGGGGGAATATGGCGCGATATGCGGCGTGGAAGAGCAGGCCGTTGGTTGATGGGGGACGGGAGAAGCGGCGGAGTCTATGGCGGGGTGGAACGACGATGTTCTGTATGCGATGCATGAGGACGGCCTGGGATGTGTGAGCACAACGTCTGGAGAGAAGGGGGGGAGTACCATGAGGATGAGGCCGAGGATGTAGCCCGACGTGAGGAAGCCCCAGGGGCCGGGGAGCGCAAAGGCGGGCGGGGGAGGCTGCATGGGGACGGGGTCGGGGTCGGGGTCGTGAGCGAGCCAGTGATGGAGCCAGCTCATGGTGCTGACGATTAGTCATCGCCGCATGTCCCTCGTCCACCTGCTCGCTGCAGTCCAGCCAGCCTTTCCCATCAACCCCGCCACCGTCCGCGTCCTCGACAGCCCGCCCCGCTTCCACGCCACCCTCATCGTATGTCTCCGTTCTCACCTCTGCTGGCGCTCATCTCGCACAGGACATCGTCCGCCGCGCCAAACGACGCATCTTTCTCTCCTCCCTCTACCTCGGCCCGTCCGAGCACCCCCTGGTCCGTGTGCCCCCGTCTCGCGTCCGCGCCACTCACCCGCCCCAGCTAGCGTCCCTCGACACCGCCCTCCGCAAAAACACCCGTCTCCACCTCCACCTCGCCCTTGACTACAACCGCTCCACCCGTCCCGGCGCAGACTCCCCTGTCCTCGCCCTTCTCCCCCTCCTACGCGCCCATGGACCCAGGGTCCACGTCTCCCTCTTTCGCAGCCCAAACCTCAGCCGTCCCGTGACCGCCGTCGTCCCTCCCCGCTTCAACGAGGGCTGGGGGACCTGGCACGCAAAAATATACGGAGCAGACGACGACGTCATCGTCAGCGGGTCAGTCTCGCCAATCCCCGGTCCCCGTCGGGCTGACCCCACCACAGCGCCAACCTCAATAGATCCTACTTTACCACACGCCAGGACCGCTACCTCCATTTCAAGGCCCAGCCAAACCTTGCAGACTACTGCTCCTCCTTTCTGCAACTAATATCCTCCTTCTCGTACAATCTATTCTCCGCGCCCGGCATAGACGCGCCCATAATACAATGGCCCGACCCGTCCACCCAGCCTTGGAAGACCCAGTCCAAGGTCCACGCAGCACTCACCCAATTCCAGGCTTCCCGCATCACGCCCTTGCATCATGCTGACGGCACAGTCCTATTTCCCGTCATACAAGGCGGCCAGTTCAATATCCGCGAAGAAGAGCGTACCTTGTCAATCATCTTCGATCACTTGGCGTCGCAGCACGCCAGCCGCCGACCCACCCCCGCCATGACCTGGACCAGTGGCTACTTTGGCCTTTACAAACCCTATCAAGACATGATCCTCAAATCTCCCGCTGCGTGCGAGGTCATCGCCGCAAGTCCCAAGGTGCTAGCATATACCCCCCCATTCCCCGTACTCTACTAATATATTGCAGGCAAACGGCTTCTACGGCTCCCGCGGTCTGTCTGGTCTTATACCCGAGGGATACACTTTATTGGAGCAGAGGTTCATGCGTGCAGCTCGTGCAGCCGGTCGACTTTCCGATCAACGCGACGACGCCGTCACTCTTTCAGAATGGGAACGACAGGGTTGGACGTACCACGCCAAAGGTAGTCTGTCTCACCCTGATGTGCCACGGGTATGCTCACTCTATACAGGTATCTGGCTATCCCCCTCCAAAGACAGCCCCCCCGTGTTGACCATGTTTGGCTCGACGAACCTGAACTCGCGGTCCGCGAATCTCGACACCGAACTTTCCTTTGTAATGGTCACATCCTCAGAGGCGTTACAGCGAACCCTACATGACGAGGTACGTAACTTGCGACAATGGGCAAGGCCTTGGGGAGGCGCCGATAGAAAGGTTCGTTTGAGAACGAAAGCCATCGTCGGCCTAGTGGGCGGAATGCTGTGAATTTTATTCCTTCACTCCCATCTCATCAAATACGTTGCTTGCGTTCCTGGGTGTGAGTATGTGTGGATCCGACGCCACAGTGCAATTCTTCTAAACTGGACTCCTGGGATCCACCGCCGCTCACGACTCTCTGCCAGAAGCTGGGGTGGACTGCGTTGGTTCCGCAGAGCTAGGCGAATCACCTTTTACTTTCTTCCTTCCCCCTTTTTCGCCCCCGCCATTGGGAGGCGTGACGTACTCGAATTTTCTGGTATCAAGGGTGAAGGTGACGGGGCCCTGTCGTGCGGTGCATACAGTGTCACTATATGTACCGTATCCTGACCCATGGTCATCATACCTCGTTTGTCAAGCTCACATTCATCATGGCACCAAATTGGCCGTCTAGCGTGTCTTTGAGTCGTCATATCGCGTCGAATCACTTAAACCTACCTTTGATACGATCTGGGACATACAGCTGTTTCATCTTGTCCAAAAACACGTTGTACAGCTGACGCGACGGTTCCGTGGACTGCAAGTATGTTTGCAAAGCGGGACATGTGAGCTCGGACGGACGTACCATCGCTCTATGAAAATCCGGCTTGCTCCCCTTGGTAGTATTCGCAAAGAGCGTGAACTGCGACACGCAGAGGACCTCGCCAGCAACGTCCTTGACGCTCATCTTCCACATTGCATCGTTCGCATCCGAAAAGGTGCGCAAGGAGAGTCTGTCGTGTTGCAACGGTCAGCTTGTCAATGGGTGATCGATCCTTGGACCAAGTCGAATCACATTTTATTGGAGAGGATATCGACGTCCGTGGGGGTGTCGTCTGTCTTGCGAGGGATCTATGTTGAGTGTGGTATGTCATTTGGTGGAGATTGTGCACCGTACCGGTTCCGATGCCGACGAGGACCATGAGTCCTTTGGATATACTGGAGACCACTTTGCCGTCGACTGCGACACGTCAAGTGCATGCCCCGCAAGTTGGTCCGGATGGCTCACCGGTGACGGATGCGGATGTGACGCGTTGTACTACTGCTCTCATGATGGGTGTAGGACGGAAGAGATTCGCGTGCGGTGACCGTCTAATTAGGCAATACGATACAAGTAGCTATGACACGGTACAGCCAAGTCAAGTCCGAACGCCCTCGTCGATGACACCACATCCCAAGCACCAATCTTCAGAATAAATGGTTGCAATCTGACCGGGAGCAATGCCCTTCTGGGGTGTACGAAAAATGATGTGCAATCCTCGCGTATCTCTGCGCGGGGGGGTCAATGACCGGGTTGAACGAGAACATGCGTACCACCCACCGAAGAACGGTACATGGCACATCGGTCATGCAGTGTCGGTACTTTACGCGGGCTTCCAGGCCAGAAGGTTGTGATACTTCCCAAGGCTCATCGTCCGCCCAAATCCAACGAAAGTCGCGAATGCGGATACTCTCAACGTATAGCGCTGGGTGGTTCCTGTGAAATACTAAACAGAGCGGGAACGTAATTGAATCGCGCGACTTACGGCCCAGGTACGACGAAGATGGTGTTTATCTCTGGATCTTTCGTGGCCACAAACATTCTTTGCGGCATGCCACTGATTTTAGCCCCTTGACCAATCGTATAACTCCATAATCCCTGATGAACGCCTACTTGATGCCCGGTGGTCATGTCCATAATAGGCCCAGGTTTGGGTACGATGTAGTGTGCTAAATGGGTCTGAGCTTATGACGAGCAAGACACGGACGGAATTTACATATAAATTCGCCAAATCTCTTTCGCTCGCCAACAAAGCAGAGACCCATGCTCTCATCTCTCGTTGCGGTCGGTAGCTTCCACTCGGTGGCAAGATTCCGCACCTGGGCCTTTGTCAATTGTGAGAGAGGAAATAGGGCACGCGAGAGGCTGTTTTCGGAGATAGAGGACAAGTAGTATGTTTGATCCTTGGTCGAGTCCAAGGGTTTCCTGAGCATAGGACGCGGTTGAGTGCGATGATCTCTTGTATCCCAAGTCTTGTGAGCATAATGTCCTGTCATGGCACTGTGGTCAGGAGTACTGGGTAGCGTGGTTCCGAGAGGACAGGTACCAGTTGCAAGCCATGCGTTTGAGAGCGCGGACTCCTTCGTAAGACTGTCCAAAAGGGCACCAAATTTAACCTCCCTGTGCCAGTCAAGACGCGTAAAAAGCAGGTTATATAGGACAAACCGGTCTTACTTGTTGCACCAGACATCGGGATTCGGCGAAAGTCCTGAAGCCCAGTCTCTAAGAGATGGCTCAAACACCCGGAGCCAATATTCCCGACTGAGATCAATCTACTCTCTAGTGAGACCACTCATGTCGACGCGAAGAGCAGGAACGTACCATCTTGACGGGCATGTCGAGCATCCGACAGACTCTCTGTACGTCCTCCCAGTCCTTCTTCCACTCGCATCCGTCGTCTGACCCGGATTCGTCGCGCGTGTCCCAATTCCGCATGAAGACTGCAGAGAGGTCGTATCCCTGAGCAACAGACTTGAATGCACAGTGCAATGGGAGATAACTAGACTCACGTTCGAGGCGTCAGCTAAGAGTTTTGCGGTCACGGAGGAGTCGACTCCTCCGGACATTGCCACTACGACTGAAAACCCTCAGAAGGCGTCCGGAGCTTTTGACTGGATGACATGCCTTTGTCCCCTTTCGATGGAGTAGTTGTGGCTGCATGATGGTTTCGAATGTACGAACGTCTCCAATGTGCAGGACATCGATTGAGCCGAAGCATGATGCTGTTGTGACGTCGGACGCGCAACGCAAGTTGCCGGGCAGATCATCTTTGACTCCTCCAACTCGAATCTCACCCCGAAGCAACTCAAAAGACTTGAACACGGACCAAAGATGGTCGTCGGAACCAAAGCTGATGGTAAGCCTTCACCTCCACCCGCCCTTGGTCTCGATTGACACCCGCTCGGAGGTCCATCACAGGCCGAAATCCTGCTACGAGTCACCTCCGCGATCGCCGCAGAGCTCATCAGATCGCACGACGCCAACGAATCTGTCTCTCTGAACGAGCTTCGCGCCAAGATGTCGAAAAAGTTTAGCTTTGGAGGCGTCCCCAGACTTGTCGACATCATCAGCGCGATTCCGGACGACTACAAGAAGGCGCTCCTCCCAAAGCTCCGTGCCAGACCGATACGTACCGCGAGTGGGGTACACGTGTTCTGCAATGCAGTTCATCCGAGGTAGCTTACTCTTGTGTTGTTTAGATTGCGGTGGTCGCCGTCATGTGCAAGCCCCATCGATGTCCGCACATCGCCATGACAGGGAATATCTGTGTGTGAGCGCGTTTGATGCTGGGAGTGACCTATCCTCTGTTGCTGACACCTCGTGCAGTTATTGCCCAGGTGGACCCGACTCTGATTTCGACTATAGCACGCAGAGCTATACTGGTTACGAGCCGACGAGCATGCGTGCCATCCGAGCCCGTTATGACCCATACGAACAAACGCGTGGTCGCGTTGAGCAATTGAAAGCCCTCGGTCATAGTGTTGACAAGGTCCGTACAGTCATTCCTCTCGACTGGAGATGTTCGTTCAAACTACGCTAACCAGGTGGAATTTATCATAATGGGTGGCACGTTCATGAGCATGCCAGAGGACTACCGCACAAAGTTTATCGCTCAGCTACACAATGCTCTCTCAGGATTTACTGGTTTGGATGTCGATGAAGCAGTTCGATACTCGGAACAGAGCAAGTCAAAAGCCATTGGTATCACCATCGAAACTCGACCAGACTACTGCCTCCGTCCCCACCTCAGGCAAGCCTGATGACCGAACTTGACCGAGCACGACGTCTGAGCTTTTATGATTGCAGTCAAATGCTCCGTTACGGATGCACTCGTCTAGAGATCGGAGTACAGTCCGTTTACGAGGATGTTGCGAGGGATACCAACCGTGGACATACGGTTCGCGCGGTATCCGAGTCTTTCCATCTTGCAAAAGATGCTGGCTTCAAGGTTGTCGCACACATGATGCCCGACCTCCCAAACGTTGGACTCGAGAGAGATCTTGAGCAGTTCAAGGAGTATTTCGAAAATCCGGCGTTCAGAAGCGATGGACTTAAAATATATCCGACACTGGTGATTCGCGGAACTGGCCTGTACGAGCTTTGGCGAACTGGGCGGTACAAGAATTACACACCCAACGTTTTGGTCGATGTCGTTGCTCGTATTCTTGCGCTGGTCCCCCCGTGGACGAGAGTGTATCGAGTGCAAAGGTGAATTACATCGTTCTTGGGATATAACGTCACTGATCTATTGTCCCCAGAGATATACCACTCCCTCTTGTAACGAGCGGCTGCGAAAACTCGGGAAACTTGCGGGAGCTGGCTCTAAATCGTATGAAAGACTTTGGTGCAGAATGTCGAGACGTCCGTTTCCGTGAAGTCGGTGTAAGTCCTCCCATCCTGCTAGCGCGCCCAAATTTGACTTGTCTGTAGATCCACGAAATACACCACAAGGTTCGACCAGAATCGGTGGAACTTCTTCGTCGGGACTACACGGCGAACGGCGGATGGGAAACATTCCTGTCTTATGAAGATCCTGAACGAGACATTCTCGTTGGGCTATTGCGTCTCCGTAAATGCTCGGATGAAGGCACATTTAGACCGGAGCTAGTTCGCAAGGAGGGCGCGGAGGGCGGGTCGAGTATAGTGAGAGAACTGCACGTCTATGGGACAGCAGTGCCGGTGCATGGTCGTGATCCGACCAAGTTTCAGCATCAGGGTTTCGGTACGTTGTTGATGGAAGAGGCAGAACGGATAGCAAGGGAGGAACATGGGAGTGTAAAACTGGTTGTTATTTCTGGTAAGCCGTTACTCGATCGATGTATGGGTTCATTGACATGGTATCTCTTAGGTGTTGGCACACGAGACTATTATCGAAAGCTTGGCTACGAGCTCGACGGCCCGTACATGAGCAAGTCACTTGTATAACACGTATGCACTATATTTCTACCTAGTCTTTCTGCGTGTCGCCCTATTGGGTCTGGTCACCCATGAGGAGGGTATGAAAGTTTGGAAACACCAGCTCCTCCTCGACTGTTTTCCGCATGACATCCTGAATGAACCGCTCGACCCGTGTCACATTCTTCAACACATGTTTGTCTGCTTGACCGATCTCGCTTTCGATCAGTATGGACGGCAACAAGCGCTGTCCTACTGGCAGAGGCTTTCCCTCCCGTCTCCCCCCCGTATCATCATCTATATCCGATGGTGTACTTGACTGGCTCCGTTCTCGTCGACATGCAGGCCCGTACGGGTCCAGTTCGTCTAGTATGCAAATATGAACGCGCCCACGACTGCCCTCGTACGCCACCGCAACCTCGCCATTGAACACGAGACCCGTCACGGAGAGTTTGATCGGCAACGACATGAACGACGGGGACGGATAGTTGATGAGCAACGACGTCGTGAGCGTCAAGCGAAGATTCGAGTGCCAATTCAGATGGAGGTGTAGCTGGAGATCAGGTCGTGCCTGCTGCTGATCTGGTACTAATGGATCCGGCGAGGGCGACGCATCCCGCGTCGTCGGATGGCAGGCGGCCACGGATGACGCTGATTCTCGGGCCGAACCCACCTCGGGGGACGACGTGAGCGGGCGACTGGGGTGGGACGACAGTCTAGGGACGCCCTCGCCCGAGCTCGGCATGCTCATGTTCATATGGACAGGCATCGCACCGGCGCTCCACGTTTCCCGCGGCGAGCCCGGGTGCAGCACCGGCATCAATGCAAAGAGGTCCACCGCAGGCCCGCGTCCGTACCGGACGTGTGGCGGGAGATGGTGATAGGCAAGCGTGTCCTCTGCAAGCCCACGTCGCGACGCCCTTCGCGACACCCACTCGAACCCATCCTCGTCCTCCTCTGCGCCCTCTGTCACCTTGACGTTGTCCTGCTCAGACTCGGCGTCCGAGTCGTCCTCGAGAAAGTCGCGGTGGATGTCGCGCAGGTCGACGAGCTCGACGTCGGGCGCGTGCGAGCCAAAATCGAGTCCTGTGATTTCGACGGGTCCGATAAAGGACGGTCGTGGGGTGTGGGTGAGTTGTCTGTTGAGGATGTCGACGAGCGTTTTCGAGAGCGACGCGTCGAGTTTGCGCCATTCCAAGTCGATCGACATTGTTGGCACTGGCAGTGGTGTCACTGGCACGGTCCGAGCCGTGGTTTTCACGCCTCCTTATTCCAACGTCTCCCAATTCGCATGATATAAGACAATGTCACTGAATCATCGATTCTACAGATCGTTGCACTCCCTTTACGACAGTGGGCGATTCAACGCAGTTAGTTGTTGACCAGAGCGCGCAGCGTCTTGTCGAGATCACCTCCGTTTTCAGAGAGCGCCTTCTCTGCCTGCGCTTGGGAGATGTCAAACTCCTTCACCTGGGACGTGGTCAGACTCTCACGGCGTTCACGTCGATGTCGAATACACGCACGACAAAGTCTACGTCGTCCTTCTTCACGGCCACTTGGCCCTTGACAGACTTGACAGACTTGCGGTCGTGTACCAACTCGCGAAGGCTCGCATCCAGTTTTGTCTTGGAATACGAATAGCCGTCATTGAACTACGGTGATCTTAGGGGAACGATTCGAAGTAGGATGTAGTAGTACACACTTGGGCTATTACTTCTGCCTCCCGCCCGTCGTACAAGTCGTTGGTTTGCATAGTCAGTTATGTGTGGCAGTGCTCATCAAACACAGATCACACCGCAAGAGTCGGTTCGGTTGGGTTTTATTTTTTGGTCCAAAGTTAAGGGATATTACAGCTAGCACCGGACTAAAATGCCAGCAAATGTCTTACTCTAGGAAGGATACTGCCAAACACTACGGGTCCTCGTCCGTCAAAATAATGAGGGTACTTCTTTGTCCCGTGCATCAACGAAAGGTGATAGTGAAACGTCGAAGGGGAACAAATCCAAGAAAGAACGTAGAGAATGCACATGGAACGGAAGGACGTACGAGGATACCCCACAGGTATGACAACAGCGAGAAAAGGATTTGATGCAAAGCGACAGGAAACCGTGGAGGGCGTTAACAACGTTATATAAGTGAAATAAATTTCGCTTGCTTGGGGTTGGGTCGATGCTACGCAACGCAGGAGGTAGTTACCGAGCAATAGCTGTAGATAGGCTTGCAAACGTCTAATAGAACGGGGGTATACTTGGATCGTTTCGTTAGAAGTCGTATGGTAGAGTTGAATTGTTCGGTGTGTCCATGTCAGATCACAGTCGCTCGTCTGGTCGGGGAGTGGGGGTGCGCGATGGGAAGGGCGAGCCGTAAGGTGCGTTGAGGTACCGAGATGTAGATTCCATCTCCGAAAAGTATTCGTTCTCCACCAGAGGCCCTGACTTGTCCCCCAGTCCAAGGGCAGATGCAATGGCTCGAGGGCTCCCAAACGGTGACGGCTTCTTGGCAGGAAATTCCCCAAGGATAGGGTCCTTTTTGCCCAGCGACAGATCTGGAAAGTTGCTTCCCGAGGACATGGCGATACGAGGCTCTTTTGGCGCTGGCTGGTTGTACATCGCAGTGGCAGCAAGCACAGTAGAAGCCCCGATGATGAACGAGAGCGTGACATGAAAGTCGAAGAGTACCACCGATGCCAGGAAGGAAAGAATGATGGAGATGGACGTGGCAAAGCCCTTGAGGATATTGTCTGAATATTTGATGACAACCGCCGTCACCAAACCGCCAAAGACCTGAGTAACCACGGTAGCCCACGCCCAGCCGCCAAAGTTGCGAAACATGTGGCTAATGAGGCTGTCGGACATGGGGAACTGAGGAGCGTACAAGACGGGCGCGAGGGCTGGGAGGAGGGAAAACAAAGATAGTTGGACATTCCGTACCCATAGGTCGGCCTTGGAACCCTTGAGAACCATCTCAAAGTACACTCCGGCTAGGCCAGATGTGAAGCAAGCGGCCGTGACGGCACCAAAACCTTTAAGTGGGCTCATGATGTGGATATGCAGCGGCGCTGCATCATGAGCGCTGCCCACACGAATTTCTCTGGGAGGGGTGTGCGAGGTAGAAGTTTGGACTTGAACGATACCAACACCGATAGCCAAGAAGAATAGCGAGAGCCACTTTGTGGAGGAGAGCTTCTTCCGGAGAAGTAGAACGGAGAATGCAGCAGTGGTCAGAATCTTCATCTGGTATGCGACTTGGAAAGAGGCGACAGGCAAGTTCCCGATGGCAACGAATTGGAGGGAGTTCTGCACGACGTAAAGTAGAGCAGGAATTGAGAGCTTCCAACAGTCGGTGCTGAATACCTCGCTGCATACTTGACGGAAGGGAGCAGACCAAGGGGCGAACGAGTGGACGATACCCCAGAAAGACTTGCGAGAAGATAAAGGGAGGTCTGCATCCTTGGCCCTCCACAGTGCGATGAAAAAGGATATCGAACCCTTCAAAATCTCCCCCAAAAGGACCGCTGAAGCTGGGGAGTATGATAGATGGGTTGGAGTGGAAACCCGCGAATAGTGCATCACTATGGACAAGGACGCATTCTGCACAGCGAGGGTAACAAGCCTTGAAGGGGACAAGTCTCTGAGTTGGTGGGACGACAATGACACGGAGAAGACTCACGATACATATTTCAAGGGCATCCCGCAGAATGTTGGGTCCTTGGACACCGCACGAACCTCTGGTGATACATCGACAGGAGACTGGTTGAGTAGGAGACCTGACGATTTGCTGGACAAGCTATCGAGGGCGGCGGGTGGGAGGAGTGGTGCTAAACGCGGACTGGGAGAGGGCATAGCGGGGATACTGGAGGGCGAAGGCACGGAACGAACTGATGGGTAGGCGCGGTGGTACATTTCATTTGAGGGAGAAAGCACTGCAGGACTGGAGCTCAATACGGACAACAGGTTGGGGGAAGAGATGGTTCACTTTCGGTGGAAATTGATGACTGGCGCAGCAGCGGTCAGTTTGATTTGTGTAGAGAAGAGAGGAGTTGCGGACCTGCTCAAGACGCGATCCGGCAAGTTTCGAGAGAGGAATGCGGTGAAATGCAACGAGAGGCCTGTTCTGTCCAGAGTCCAAATAAAAAAGAAAAACCGGCTCGACAAAGGAGGAGATGGTGTCGTCGACGCGTGTTGGTTTTTGCGAGGGCGCAGAGGTATGCGCGCGAAAAAGAAGGTAGGTGACACGAAAATCGCGACTGCCGTTGCCACTCGGCTGAGTCTCATCAAACATTCTCGTGACCATCCACTAGCGGTTCCATTTCATTCAAATCTATCTAACTACACGATAGCATCCAGGAGCATGGGTGGCGTTGCTGCAAGGGAAATACGTCAGTCCAATCCAACGCAAAGTCGAGAGATATGGTTGCGAACACCTCAGCCTCGCCTTTAACTCTCCATCCACCCCCAACTGCCGTTGGCTCCGTAGGAACCTCGGACGACACCCCTGGGTAGGGACCCTCGCGGGCGGGATGTGTTCTTTTACCAGGATGCTCATCCTCGGTGTTCGACCGAAACAAAAACATAACCACTCACCCAAGTCCGGCCCGCGCCAGCTGTGACATTGAGAGACGCGGACAGCACACGCGCTGGGCAGAAACTCACTACACATCGTACAGACAAAACTGTGGACATCTCCAGGTGATCCTGCGTCCTGATCCCTCGACCAATGGGAGGAACATCAGCAAAGACTGTTTTTGAGACGACCCCCAAGCATTCGTCTTCGACGTTTGTCTGGACCATCCATCCATGATGTTTGCAGCATTGTGCAGGAGGATAAACAGTAATTTGGACGTCGTTGAGTTTGTGTGCACGCAGGTTCATGTATTATACCCCACCCGGAAATTGCCGGCGTTCACCCAAAAAATCACACCGGTTGTGGTCGTTGGACAGATGCCTTCCTCGCTGACCCGCTCGACGTTTGGGACCCTTCTCAAACACTCCAAGCTCTCCTCTTTCGACCCTCGCATTGGTCGAGTCTACACAACTCACGGCGGCGATGCCCACCGCGGTCATTGGGGGTTCAAACGCCCCCTTCCTCTCCGTCGTCGCGGAGCCTATATCACCGTAAAGAACGTCGACACCCCAGAGTACCAGACAGAGTGGAACTCTGCAGAACCACAGGCATTGTGGGTCAAGAACTGGGACGAACTCAAAATAACCCCACACAAGGAGTGGTTCGGAGAGGAGCACATCATCGACTCCGAATATGTTCCCAAAACACAGAGTCCAGAACATTGGCGGCTGCCATACATCCCCAACCTCGAAGCCATGACGCGCAACGAGTTTGCGGACTATCTCAACAAAATACGCGCTTGCCGAGATTCTTTCTTCAAGCGGCGGGCAGCACGTGAGCAAGTCGACGCCGTGACGTCCTACCAGCTCAGCAACTCGAGCAAGTCATCTACTCCATGGCACGATCTTGTCGCTGCTCAGTTCTCGCAACGGCGCCGATCCAATCCGCGCAGTAGGGCGATCGAGCACCTGCCACACACCTCCGGTGGCCTGAGCTACGCCCAATATCCACCACTGCAGACCTTTTTGATGACAAAGGAACGCAAAGGTCGGTTGGCGGACAAGGACAGATACACTACGGGCTACGTGGCATCGTTTGCTGGGATGGCTGGTCGTGTGCACAGGAAGAACGCTGGGTTGGCACGGCCTGTGGTTTGGGAGGACCCCAACAATACTGGAGAGGTCATGATCAGGCCACAGAAGGCGGTCGTCAAGGGCTGGCCGAACGTCGTAGGGGAGAGGCAGGGGTTAAAGGCGGCGAAACTGGACTTGGACTTGAGGGTTTGGGACGAACAGTCGCATTTCCGGAGCAACCCATACTCGCCTGGGTCTCCCGCGTACATTGCAGCGGAACCGCCGCGCAGTGTTCAGGAACTGACGACCCAGGTAGCGGTGAGCAAGGCGGGGCAAAGGAACAGGAAGAAGGTGCACAATGGGACCGCGATCTCACTTCTTAGGTCGGCCATGGCCAAGTCTGGTCCTCCATAGACTACTGTTATTAGTGTGACATAACGTGACTGATTAACGCGTCGCGTTGTTTGTTTCCCACGTCCATCTTGCACCCTTTCTCGAGCTCGCTGCCACCACCAACGACGACGACGACGACAGCCAACAATGCCGCGAGAGCCCACAGACCGCAGAAAATCCTCTCTTGGGACGCGGCGAGGCCCTCCGAGACAACACATCCCCTTCCGTGCCGACGATCTCGCCCGCGGAAAGAAAACCGGGATGGCAGTCGCCTATGTCGACAGGAATTCTGACGAGTTTGAGCCCTTCGAACAGGTCATAAAGCAAGCTGATAATCGAACACCCCCACGCATAAAGTCTAAGAAGAAGCGTGTCTCTATCGCCCCCCCTGTCGAGGAAGTAGACGAGGATGGCGAGATGTCCATGGACTTGGCCGAGAGTGAGCAGCAACGGACCAGCGTAAGTGTACCGAGCTCATGTTTGCTATGTTACAGGCAACCAAGGAAGTCCCCTGGCTTACTTCACGAACACAAACCCCATGTATACGGCAGATAGCTCGAGACGACCTATTACCTCCCGCTCTCTTATGCGAGCGTCCGAAATCGATTACGATCAAATACCTTCTCCAAGGTCGTATCCGTCCGTGCGACCCTCGGCGACCGATGGGCGAGGTCCGTCGGCTCTCTCAAAGTCATTTAGCGCCCGCGAGCCAACGCCGGACCCCGACTTCGATTACGCAAGCCCAGACCCAGGAACGTTTGACGACTTCGAACTACCCCAACCAGACGACGACCCACCGAGATTACCAACTCCTGAAGCCAGTCCAGAGGATGCAGTAGAGGATGAAGAGGATGCGGAAGCGGAACAAGTTGTCGTTGCACAGTCTAGGAAGGTTGACAAGGGCAAGCGGAGAGCAGATCCGGTGGAAGAAGATGTAAACGGGGTAGAGGATGATATTGCACGGGGTCTCGAAGATGTTGAGAATGATGAAAACAACGCTCCACTACCAAAGAAGCCGAGGAGAGAGCAAGCCAAGCCCCCAAAACCGCGACCCGAGAAACGCGTCATCAAACCCCCTATCGAGCGTGCGTATTGCAAAGTCGGTGCATGCGTCCTTGACTCAGACAGTTGCAGATTCCCCAAGTCCAGATGGGGTACGACGCGGGCAGCGTCACCGTTACAAGCCCCTGGAGTGGTGGCGACAAGAGAGAGTTGTCTACGGGCGGCGTGATTCTGATTTGATTCTCGTTCCCCAGATCAAGGAAATCATCCGCATCCCTCAGGAGCCCATTAAACCTCTTGGCAAAGCGGGCAAACATAGACGCGGAGCACGAACCCGAAGCAAGAGCAAAGGGAGGGACACACCGTTCAACCCAGAGGAGGGATGGGACGAAGACACGCCTACGAATGCGACGGTCATCGACTATAGCACGCAACAGGAAATTTCACGACGTAAGGACTGCTCAAAGTTAGACACGACAAGGCTAACTTGAAAAACCCATCCAGGTGTTGCGTTCTTGGCTAGTATGATTGAACCCAATCAAGCCGCAAATAGCAATTGGTTTTTCCAAAAGATCTTTGGGGAGGGCGAGTTCATTGCTGCTGGTCAAATGCATATACCTCCAAAATCCCAGAAACCAAGCAAGTCGACCAAAGATAACACATACGTGCGTAGAACGCTTTTTTCCCTTCAGTTTTCGGGGAGGTCCAACCTTTTCGTAGGTGTTTTATGTGATTCAAGGCGCTGTGTCGGTTTTCATACACGAAACTAGCTTCATCATCACTACCGGCGGGATGTTCCTCGTTCCCCGAGGTTCGTGTAATACCCACCCCTCCACAGGTTCCCTGAAATAGAGTTGATGCTAGGAAACACATATTATATCGAAAACATCGCGGAGAGGGACGCAAAGTTGTTCTTCACACAAGCTCGTATGTTACAGGCAGAGGATATGATGCAGGTGCAACATACGGCTCAGTCAGCACCTCCGTCGTCACATCGGAGAGCTATCTCCGAGGATGTTTCCGCTGGTCCTAGGAAGGGCACGCAGAAGGCATGACGATTTGCAAGGTGACGGTACACTCCGCGGAGGGTTTGAATTCACCCTTTCGTGTTTACGCGCTCACTACAGTTGTCCATTTGTTCATGGTAGCAATGCAGCAGTTCAGCCGACAAGCCTAACTGTCCTGCTGAGCTCATAATCATGTATTCATAATGATCCATACTGTACAGGAAAGTTTCTGTCTATGCAGGAGTTGGAACCATATCGTCTAGCAGTCACATGTAGTTGGAGCATAATGTGCATGACAACAATCCGGTTGGAAAGGTGACTTATCAGTCACTTCCGTTGGGATTGCTGATCCGGGTGCTATCTTGTCGTCGGGAGAGTAGACAGCGAAGAACGGACAGGCGACAGGGGTGCCGAGAACGCGGTTGCTTGCGATAAGTTGACTGATATGGTGGGCCGCGAAATACACCCTCGCAAGAGAGTGCATGCCGACATTCGGCCAAACGTGAAAACGGGCCACAAAAGTGCTCAGACCCATTGAGCTACGCCGAATTAAAGCGGTTGTCGACACCGGAACGACGTTAGAATACAGTGACACCAGATTGGGTCCCAGCGTATTGGCTCTTCATGTCGTCTACATCCGTCGCCCCGTCTTGACTCTTGTAGTCGTATCCACTCATGCTTCCCATGTCCGTTCCAGCTGCCGAAGAGAACGAGCCACGTCTGCGAAGGCGGTCTGACTGAGAGTAGGCCAACGATCCACCCATCCTGCCACCGCCGATGCTGGCGCTACTAGGCGGGCCAGCATCCTGGGAAATAATGGAACTGGCGTAGCTTCCATAAGCACTGCGTTTGCCTACACTGCCAGGCCCACGAGGTACACCAGGAGGGAAACCTCCGGTAGTAGCGAACACAGGGAGACCGGACGAGTAGGTCGCCTGAGAACGCAAGGACTGTACGTCGGAAGGAATGTATGCAAGTGCGTCATGGGTGCGATAGAAGTTGGCGTCGAAACGACTCGGGGTACCGGAGCGACCTGTGCCGCTGCTGGGCAAGTACTCGCGCGCGTTGGTTTCGTGTCTACGGAACGAATCCATCTTAAGAGCGCGGCGGGGCTTACTGAATTGGATCATGCTCGCTTGGAGGTTGTTGAGCGGACCTTCGACCAGACAATTCTTCTCCTTGTAATGAGTAAGCAGGTAATGCCACAGTGGGTGCTGTGGGCAGAACATTGAGTATTCTAGACATGCATAAGTTATCACATGTAGCTTACCTTGCTCAAAACTTTTGGATTCCCGAGAATGACAATGCCGTACTTGGCGCGAGTGAGAGCGACGTTTAGACGTCGAGGGTCGTTCAGAAAACCGATCCCCTGGTGCTCGTTGCTCCTAACACAGCTGAGGATGATGTAGTCCTTTTCTCTGCCTTGGAATGCATCCACGCTGGCAACTTCGATTTCCTTGTACAAGTCCTTCTTGAGCGAGCCATTAAATTGCATGTAGTTGACGATGTAGGAACGCTGTCCTTCGTATGGTGTGACGATACCAATCTGCGCAGGGACAACACCAGACTTGAAGAATTTCGTAACAATCTTCTCCACGTTTGAGGCTTCCGTCCTGTGAACAACGTATGAGCACATCTCAGGAGTAATTGGATGTTACGTACCTGTTAAGAAAAGACGTCCCACTAGACGATATCTCTTCCTGTCCCAGGTTCTGGTAGAAGAACATTGGAGTATCAGGGACAGGCCAGGGGAAGTCGACGTTCTTGCGGAGACGCTCGGGGGCTGTAACACCATTCTGCAATGTACCCTCATAGAACATGTTGGACGGGAACTCCGAACAACACGGGTGCATACGATACTGGACTTGAAGACGAATGGGGCGGTTGCCAAGGACGACGAGACGCTCAAAAAGCGATTGTGTGAGGCCGGCGCGGGCAGCTTTCTTGTTCATGATGACTGGTCCGAGTTGTTGATGGTCGCCAACCAAAACAACTTGTTTGCAACCAAGGACGAGAGGAATCATACACTCTGGCATCATGGTTCAGGTGCTAATCACAGAAACGCATTGCAAAGACGTACCTGGTTCAGCAGCTTGAGTAGCTTCATCAATCAGGACAGTTCTGAACTTGAACTTGCTCAACCTCGGATCACCAGCACCAACACATGTACAACAAATCACGTCTGCCGCACTCAGGATCTCTTTCTCGCACTGGCGGATGAGGGTCTTGTATTTGCGCTCATCGTTTGAACTCAGTTCTCCTTGTTCATTCTTTAATTGAATGAGCTTTTGAAGCTCAACATGAGTGGTACTATTTGCGACTTGCTGATGCAATGTCAAGAACGCAACGCTAGAATCTAGAGCCTCGCGGGATTTGGCTGTGAGGCGGACAACCTTCAGGCCCGTGGCATGTATCTTCTCCGTCAATTGGTCAACGGCAACGTTGGAGGGTGCACAGACGAGCACTTGACCGGGATTCATCTTCGCCAGATGGTACACGATCGATGCAGAGGTGACCGTCTTGCCGGTCCCGGGAGGGCCTTGGATAAGGCTAAGTGGTTTCTGGAGGACGCTCTTAACTGCATACATCTGCGAATGGTTCAACTCTGGAAGTCCTGGCGCTGAGAAGCGTTTAGGCATCTGGGTTCGAAGAACCTGAGGCTCCACTTCGTGGCCCAGGAGTTTATGATACTATTTCTACGCGTGAGTGCTATCCGATGCTTGATACAATCAACCCATGCTTACGATATAGCCATTCACACTCTTCTCGTCTACTGCAAACGTCTTCATAGCCAGCTGCATTCGATCGAAGCTGGTTGACTTCCAGACAAAGTCGGCTGAGAAATTATGATGAACCTCAGTGGGAACCCCCTCTGTTCTTCGGAGCTCCAATCCGATTTCATCAGATACGTCTGCGGGCGGGATGAGTTAGTGAGGAACAAAAATGTCGGGGTCGACCTACTGTTCGGTATTTTGATGACATGACCAACTCCATCCCAAGCTTTGTGCAATTCGCCTTGATACCTCAACCTCAACTCGTCGCCCACGGCAAGCCTCACTTCACCACTCTCAAGCTTTGGCAAGTAAAACCATGCTACCCTCTTCTGGTTCAAACCGAGGTCCCAACGCACAGTAATGTCTGTTTGGGTCTGGCTTTCCTTGAGTCGTTTGTCGTAATCGGCTTCTATCTTGACTAGGGGTCCAAAAATATTCTGGTATTGGTAGGCATCCTCATATCGCATCAGGATTGATTGCGGTTCATCGTCAACACCAGGCTTCTCTAGATCTTCAAGTGTAGCATTGGCATTTTCGCGCCAAAGGTCTTCTAACCGGTTGATTTGGTTAAACGAGATCTGACGGGAGCGAAGTTGTTCGGTCTCGCTGGGGGGCTTTACCAACCAGGAAAGGAAGGAACGGTCGTCGATCAACGGAGCCCAGAGGGCGGCATTCCACGACATGTCTTTCGTAGTTGCTGCGCAAGGTTGACTGAAAACGTGTGAGTAGGCAGGAGCGGTCAAAGTGGATAGCCATACCGGCACAATAAAACGACAACGGTATCACTCTTTGCAGGTATAAAACCCAGCATGAAAACATTTTTGCTACCGCAGTTGTAGCATTCTGGGGTTGTTTCACCAAGCGGACCCTCGGCATGCAAGATTACTTCCTTGTGCTTGGCCCTGACTAAATGATTGACGATGTGTGAAGCAGAGGTGTTTCCGCGAGAGTTGCAGAACCATTTGGAGCAAATAAGGCACTTGACGACCGACGCTGGGGAATGAATGCCACAATAACTAGATGACAAATATTAGCTGCAGAAAGGTGAAGTGAGATGGTTTGCAAACCTGCAGGCATGCGGTGGGAGATCCACGGAACCTTCGTCCTTCAAGTCGTCAAGGACAGCATCGAAATCTTCATCTATCGTGGAGCGTGGGGCGTGATGGTGGTGGCCGTTGCGGTCTGTGGAGGACACAAGAGAGCGATCGTCAGCAATAGAAAGGCTGGCGAGATCGACGGGGTTGTTGGTAGTCGCGGTGTAGACGGAGGAGTTGTCGTCGACGACGCTGTGGGCGCCGCCGTAAGAAGAGGCGGAATCGTACTGGAAATTATCAAAGGAGTCCATCGATGTCGTTCGAGTTTGAGCCTCGCCGTGGCAGTGACTACACTATAATATAACAGTTATCTATTTCCCACGACTGCTTTGTAATCCGAACCTGCCCAACTCTACATATATTAGTGACAAAACGTGTCCATTGTTAACGAACGAAACAATGTCGCAAGAAACGTGCAAAACCGGCCGAAAAACGCTGATTGGCACCTGTGTGCCCAAACACGATGTCCGTGCTATCGTCTACCAACATTTCTTGCGGCTGGCCGTATCCTTGGTCGTGTGGGCGTCTCGTTCGTCGGTAAACGTGCAGGTATACTGTCCAGAGGGAGTAGATTACCCCGCCTGAGTGAACTCTCCGCTGCCAGCGCTCTGCTACGGTGAGAAACCGCCTGCCGAGAGGACGTGCTTCTCGCCCACTTTGAGCTCCCAACCCCTTCACCTCGCCCCATCGACTCGTCCTCTGTGTCGGATGGGATGCGCGAGGAGTCATTATCATCAACAATATCGCGGAGCGCTCCTCCTTGCTGTGTTGACTGTTGCGATGGGTCAACCTCGAGGTCCTGATCCATTGCATCGGTATCTGCCTGCCCTTCTACTTCGCTGTCCTCCTCTGTGTCGTCGTCGTATACCCCACCAGGCGGCTCTCCAATCCAGTCGTCATCGCCTTCCGTTCCAAAGTCCCAGACGTCGAGCATAGTTGTTGTGTTGCGGTTGCTCGCTGCTACGCAGCATCTACCCTCGAAGATAACCTGCCATACGCCGTTGATCCCAGTTAGCAAGTCTCGCACGACCGTTCCATCACGAATATTCCACATCTTCAGCGTTCCATCGGACCCACTAAGAACTTTGAATTCATCGTGTTGGAAGCAAGTAATGGCACCGGCATGGGCAGCAAGTGTGTGGCGCAGTTCACCAGTGTCTGGGTCCCAAATACGCAGTGTGGAATCGGCGGCAGCGGAAACGAGGAAGGATGGTGAAAGGCCAAGCAGGCCGACCAAAGAAGTATGCCCTGTTAGTGTGTGCTGGCATTGCCCATTGCGCAAATTCCAGATGCGAACAGTCCCATCCATAGATCCCGAACATGCAATATTACGGTTGAGGTCCAACACGACACTGTACACTGGAAATATCATAAACACGAAAGATCTTCAGCTGCGACACAGTGCAACTCACCCTTTTGAGTATGGCCAACCAAAACTAATTTACACTCGCCCGTAACAATATCCCATATCCGCACAGTACAGTCATAACTGCCAGATACAAGAGTACGACCGCGAGCAGCCAAGGCGCGAACTGCATGATCATGACCTTCGAGATGCAATTTATGATATGGGTTTTCATCGATGTCCTCCTAAAAACAAATGAGACAAATACCGATATCAGCAATAGCAACCTACCTCCGACAGCTCGGCATCCGCGTCATCCGCGCCCACCCATCGGTATTCAGGGTCACCTGGGCGCGGTAATGTCCATACTCGTAAAGAGTGATCACGACTACCGGTCACGATCACAGATCGCTTGGGCCATTTCTCTCTAGAAATAACACCACTTTCACCTTCAACCTCGACCCATTCAGGCTTGACGATAGCAAGGCAACGAACGGTACTTGTATGCCCACCAAATACATGCGTACATCGTCCCGTGGCTAGGTCCCAGATCCGGACGGTGCGATCAGTGGAACCGCTGACAAGTGTATCTTTGGTGGACGCCAAAGCCCAGACGCCTCCGTCATGACCGTCCAATGATCGTAAAAGCGAGCCCGTCATTGGTGAATAAACATGTATTGAGTGATCATCCGATGCCGATATGATACGCCCGCGTGAAAGCAGTAGACAGGTCACGACAGAAGTCCCATGAGCAGGAAATGTATGATGTTTTGGCATTTCGTTTGTTACCCAACGTGTCCGAGTAAGGTGTCGCGATTTGAAGAGTAATTTATATGGGTGAGGGAGGGGCAGAGTGGAAGGTATCTTGGCTTCGGCCAGACGACGTGCGTAGATGGAGCGTGCGAACGCTCGTTCACTATCGCCTCCGAACCAGATTTTTGTGCTCTTGAGAAGGTCTCTCCAGAGTACTGGATCTGAATCAATGATAGCACGCCAGGATTTCGAGACTCGCGAAGCTCGCGCAAGCGTTGAGTATGGGAGGTAACTGAGGATGTGTGATACAAGTTCTGGGGGAAGGAGTGTCAAGAAATCCCGCGCCAAAGTTGGGGTTAGAACCGAATGGAGGGTCCGCAGAACCGGTAACGGAGAATGCCGTAAGAGAGTGAGCAGAAAATGCGACTGCAACTGCTGCGGCAGATTTATGAAATGTGTCAATAATGATGGGAGCGTCAGGAGCGTTGTAAGAGCGAGATCGGGCTGAACTGGCGGCTGCGGCTGCGGAGAAGAGGCACCGCTTGGAGGTGCAGAAGGCCAGATTGCCTGTGGTGATGGTGAGCCATGCGGAGATGGGAGAGGTGAAGGTGGTGCCGCGGCATTCATCGTCGTGATCGGAGGTATATGGGTTGGTCTTGCTTTCTTTCTTGGAGGAGTATGTGGATCTCGCTCCATCGTTGGCTCCACTCCTTCCATCATGTTATCAACTCCGAGTGACCGCTTTCTACCAAAGCGCTCAACCGCCTCGACAAGACCAACTACCTTGCCCTGTTCGGCGGTTCCCTCGAGTTTGAGCATCCTCCAGCCAACCCCGCTTGCGGCTAGTTCTTCTTCCCGCATCTCCTCTTCGCCATCTTCACCGTCTCGGAAGGTAGCGTGAGTGCCTCCTGGAAATGCGAGCGAGAATCTTCGAAGAGATGCAGGCAAATTAGCGTGTAACAGAGGATAGTCCTTCGGATCCTTGGGCTCCGTTGGTGGGGGCAGGGGCGGCAATTGGATAGGGGCGTACGACGTCGTTGTTGTTGTCGTGGTCACCACGCTTGTTGACAGACCGACGCGTCAGTATGTGAATTAGTGCTTGGAATGGTTGGCAAAACATACGTAGTAGTATTTATTGATGGTGCCAGAACCAACGAGGGCCGTGCTTGATGGCTCATGGCCACGCTGGAGAAAGTGGTGGGGGAAGAGGAGAGTATCTGTGAACGCGCATCAAAGCCACCCCGGCTGCACAACCCAAGCAGAGCCGCTTTCACATCCCGCTTCAACCTCCGAGAGGGCTTGGACTCGCGGCATCTTCCTGCCGGGCTGCCGAGAATGCTTTTAGACAACTCAGCAGCCAAGGCGACCTGTCCCTTACTCTGGTGCACCCGTGCAGACGATATGGTGTCATTTTACCTTGTCATCGCAGATCCCGCTTGCTGTCCTTCCTCACATCTATATTCGCATGCGGGATCCTGATTTCACAACGAGGTATACGGCCGTAGTCACTGTCCTGCACAGATCTGAACAATGGTATCGGCAGAAATTGCCCGTTTCCAAAACAAAAACACTTCGGTACCGTTACCCTCCGAGCTTATTTCGAGGCTCTACACGGAACAAATACGTCGAAAAAGCTATGGCCCATCGCGAAATCCGCTGCGATGGATGTACTGGACATTGGCGCTGCTGTAGCGCGCTGGGTCAGTAGCCAGTTCTCCCCATCTGCGCAGAAGGCGAGACGGATCTGCTTCTTCGATCAGCGCTCGTCAGTGTGTCTGTAGAGTGAATTCGCATGTCGATACAGTAGAATGTCATGATCCATGCAGTGTTCTCTTGGCAGGACGGTGTGGCGTATCAACTATCGTATCAGTTCAGTAAGTAAATGTGTGGCTACAGTGTGTACCTAGCCTGTTCGAATTATCCCGGTTATCGATCGGGGTTCGCCTGCCGTTGGTCTGGTGCGGCTATTCAAGTGGTGAGCATGTTCGAAGACCTGCTCGCGCTTGGTAGTCCCTACGACGCTGCAAGTTTTTCAAAAACCGAAGGATCTAAGAACATAAGTCCCTCATGGCACAGAACTTCTGGCATTGCTGTTTCTCAGTGTTCTCCGTCAAGGTTGAAAACATAGCGTCTTAACGTTTTGAACCTGCGAAGAGTACTGGTGCGCCGGTTGTTCGCAGAACAATATTCATCCCCTTTGGATCTCTAAGCTTCGCTTCATCCCCCGCCGCCATCACAGCTTCGTCTCGTTTCCTAGCACCAGCGGTTCAAACGTTCACCCCTACCGCCCCATTTCTTTGTAATAGAAGAGATGGATAGATCCAGCTATCAATACTTCAGCATCAAACCTGCCATGCTGTCCGAGAATTCGACTTCTCGTCCGAGTCGAGGGAGAACTAGAGCTTCTATCGCCGACTTATTGGATCATGAGAGTTGGAAGAAAATTTGTGTTCTTTTTGGAACAGATGAGCATGGGCCATGCAATGAAAATCATGGAAAGGATCAGCTAACCACCCAACAATCCAAGCAGGTACAACCGCCTTCATTTCTAAAAGAAAGCAAAGATCGCGCGCTACAAAAAGCGGGCAAAGTAGGCTCGAGCACATGCCAGAGCGGAGCAACAATTCTTCAGCTTTGCCGCTGGACACCGCACAATGTCGACCAAGAGCCCGTTCCTTCTGCGATATTGGAGGGGTTCCGCTCCTTGAATTACTGCCTTCACGATGATTTGTTACTGTGTCCTGTGATACTTGGACAACCTCGAGCAACTTGACTAGATTTCACAGGTCGGGCCTGTATTCGTGTAAACCAACCCGCCGCTTGATCATACACATAACTGACAAAAGTTCTAGCGGCTTAGAACGGTCTGAGGAGAGCGCGTGAAGCGAACCATCGCCTGTCGCGACAAAGTCTCGGAAACGCTCAAGTCGGGTGAGTGAAACCATACTGAACAGGCAAGAGCAGGTTTAGCGTATACCTCATCATGCAGCCATGGCTCCATGGCCAACAATCACCAGTTGTAGGTGACTTCCCAAACCTCCTCTGATATTGGAAGCGAGACGTTGGACTGCGGACCATCGGTACTAGCACCCACCATTGAGAAGCCAAAACAAGCTTCGCCAACTCCTTGGTCAACGGTGGGTAAGATTTACACAACACCTACTGGATATGCGGGGTGCGTAACGAATACATGTACTGCGATAGCATTGCAGCACTGCTCCCGAGATTCACTATCGACGAGCTGCCTGATCTGCAATCGTTGATTTACTACAACTGTTCAGGCCAGGCATACAAGTCCAAATCAACACCTTTTGTTACATTTGCAAGAACGTGGACTGCTGGTGCAGGGATCGTATCAGTGGGGATCTGGGAACGAGGAAATCGAGTCGTCACCATCAAGGGGGTCGCATGATCATGGCGCGTCTTTCACCTTTATTTTAGATCGTGCAGCCGTCATTGACCATTCGAGTGTGGTGGCCATATCTGAATTCTTTGCATTCTTCGCAGCCTTCCAATACAGTCGGTGTGGGACCAAAAAAAATCCGTCAAAGGGACCGGAGACAACTTCAATGACGATACATCGATTTAGAACCAATAAAGTTGGTCGGATGTTCTACGCGATCGAGCGAATCCTCCGGATGTGGGGATCTATCCGAGTTCTGCACGGAGTTGCTGCGCTCGGTGGCCAGTGGGTTGGTAGAACCTTAAGTTACTTCTGTACAGATAGCAAACATCGGGCTTGAGCAACAAAAGAACCCACGAGACAACGGAAATTGTATTGAAAGGCAGATGAAACCCGATCCTCAAGGAGCTCGTCTCGGGACAATAATGTCAAGTCATGTCGCACCACGGCTCTTTGCAAGCCTGAGTGTCCGACGAGACCAAGTACTTTGTCAAGTATAGATTTCTCAGGTTTGATAAATTGTGTTTTACGATTCGGATGTATGTCCACCTTGTCATCATCAAGGAGTAAAAACAGAGACCCATTGCTGTCTCAATCACAATTTATTTCCATGAGCAAGATCACAATTAATGGCAGCCATGCTCCACCTTTGACATAGCGGCGCATGACAATTCTGTGAGACGGGCGTCATCGTGGAGTCCAAAGATTAATCCAACGTCATGACGCGAACTGATGCTTGGAATCCCCAGATGCAGTTTGCCGTAGATGAATTCCTGTAGGTCGGTGTGATCAGAGATGTAATTATGACATGGCATGCGGTCTATAGTGCATGAATCAGAACGATATTCCAACGAGAACAATGACTAAATTACTGAGGAAAAAGCAGTACCTCTCCCGGCTATGCCTCGAGGAGTGCAACAATGGCATACGCTGCAGTTGCAGCCGCTCCGCCGACAAGTAATGTACTCACTGCACCCCACAAGTAATCCTTGACTCCTTGGCCTGCACCAGTTACCCTGGCTTTGACTGCCCCAAAGACCAACAGTACGAACCCAGTCAGAATACAAGAATAAATCAAGGCCACATGAGCAACGGCAAAGAAAAAGTAAGGAAACAGTGGTATGATCCCTCCAATAAGGTACCCGAGTCCAATCGTGATTGCCGACCCGTATAGGCGACTTGTCGGCACCTCCTCTGTTAATGAATACAAGATTTATGAAAAAAAAATCGCAAGAAAGGAGGGAAAAGAACAAACCCAAACCCTCGCCAAACTTGAGCAAGAACGGAGTCAACCCCGAGTCGGACTTCTGCCGGAGAGGCTGAGTTTCCTCGTCCGAGGCTGACAAGGTATTCCTGTCTACGCCTGTGTCTGATTCGAGGTTCCACAAACGTTTCGTGACAACTTTCGAAGTGTGTTCATCGATGCCGACTGGGCCGAGAATAGCGAAGACTTCTCTTTCCATTTCTTCCTCACAGCTGCGAAGTACTCTCGACGATGTGTGGCGCTTCAAGAACCGATAATGGTCCCTTTCCGCTTGAGAGGCTAGGAATCCACCGATGCCCATGGAAATAGCCCCTGCAATGAGTTCCGCGATTCCCCCGAGGACGACCAGTCTGGACTCTCCAAGAGACGATAGTCCGGCCGTCAACGCAAAGGGGACAGTCAAACCGTCAGAAAGGCCAATGACCCTGAAAAGCGTGTGCATGAATGACGGAGGAGACATAGAGGGCAAAGAGGTAAAAGACTTACACGTCGCGGACGATATCAGGATTGATGAGGGTGCGGCGATCCTCGTCTTTGAGGTTCTTGCAACACACGCCACCCTCTCTGTCACGCCTATCGCACTCGGGAAGAAGAGGGTCCTCTCCATTGGAAGAATTCAGATCCCAGACGGATGGCTTTGACCCAATTCTCGCGTCCCTTTGTCGAGGAAGGGGGAGAGCGAAGGACTCGGAACCGTTCGTCTGTGAGGACATTCTAGAAGGAATGGACAATGAAGACGGTATCTGGCCCATTTATGTGGTTGATTTAACAAGGCATCATGGCATATATTCACCTTTAAATTAGGATGCCACCAGCACAACTTTGGATTACTCGAGGGCCACGCGCCACGTCTCTACTGTCCATTTTGTTGTTTTCACCATTCGTTGTCGAACATTCGTCGCTCTGGCCAATTAGCGAATGGCGATTTGAGGAATATCCACACTCCGATTCAAACGCATCATGCGACTGCGGACCACCTGATCGGCGCATGAGCTACTGAGCGCTGAGCAAATGTAAGTACTGCCAGGCCATTGGCTGACCCAGATCACCATCGCGGCCCAGTTGTCACCGTTTGGGAAAGATATTTTACTGAGCACATGTTTGTTTTGCCAGCTTGCCGTAATGTTTGCCATGAAACTCGCAGCCCATGATGCCAGTGAATGGAGCAGATTTTTTACTCCCCTGCTGATTCATGAACATGTTCCAACGCATGTCAGAAGGCGGCCTGGGTTGGATGTTGCACCGCTCGCACCAAGTTACATACCCACAAGGTGAATTCAGGCTCGGCTGCCCGCGGCAATGCTGCCGGTGTCACCGCTTTCTATATGAAAACATCATAGAGGAGGTTTGGCTCGTTTGACTTCGTAAAAACTACTAAATTTAAGAAACCACATGTGCACTCAGGAAGTGAGATTTTGAGGCTGGAATGTTGGCAACCTCGTGGTAAAGAAAATCCTGCTCATTTCAGGTGCGGGTGAAACTTTGAATTTGAAGGACGGTATGGGTTAGCCGATTCAGCCTATTAACTGTTTCGCTGAAGGAGATCAACTTATCGAAGAAGCCGCCACGGTCTTAGCGGCTAGCAGCTGCTCGGCGATGCAGCGGCGCGGCTTCAAACATCGGTTGCAACTCTGGCTCGCCAGTCCGACGGGTAGCCTTTCTCTTCACATTTGGCCGTTGGGTTGGTAAGTTGGGAACAAGTTGTCCAACGGTCCAACCTTTGACATTCCTCTAATACCAGGTCAGCGATAGCCGGTTCTGAACGCAGAGCCTCACCCGAGTCGCACGCATGATCATCGGGGTCGTTTCACTTATGTATTAACCAGGTCCCGTAATGATCCCAAAGTCCTTGGCATGACGCAGGAAATTATTCCCCCATTCACAGCAACACCATCAAGTTGCGGAGACTTAGCGGAGGTTCGGCAGCCTCTCGTTACGTGGTGAGGTGTATCGCGCACAATAAAGCGGAAGGTTTTCGTGTTTCAAGTACCAGCATCTCTTCTCGTTCGAGCTTGACTCTGCAAAATGGTCAACCCTACAGCCGCTAGTCTCATTGGTGTTGTTCTGTTGGCTCGTCATGGCGATCGTTCTGGTGTTGTTTTCCAGGACCACACAACGTATAACTCGACCCAAGGATACTTGACGCCTTACGGATCGGTATGTCCAATGTCTGATGTTGTATCGTGTCTAGTGCTAAAAGTCTTGCAGAGCCAAGAATATGAACTGGGTTGCTACTTGAGAGAGACGTATCTCGACCCGGAGTCACCATCTTACATCCAGGGCATCAACACCAATATTGCTGATGTTGATCAACTCTATGTTCGGGCGGACGCGGGAGGAGGCAATGTCATACTTGATTCTGCTTATGCTCTACTCCAAGGCCTTTATCCACCGACACCGAAGTCCATATCAACTCTCGCTGATGGTGAGACGGTCGAGGCACCACTGGGGGGGTACCAATACATCCCGGTGGAGTCTCTCGAGGACTGGCAGGCCCCTTCTCTCACCAGTTGGATGGAGTGCCCGGTGAGTGATTGAGACTGAGGGGTGTGTTCAGATGCCAATCCAGGCTTTCTAGTATTTCCAACTTCACCTCGGTCGTGTGAACAACGGTGTTGTATACAAGAATGTAGCTGCGCAAGCCGCTCCTTTCCTCGAAGCTGTCCAACCTTGGCTCAATGGTATGAACAACAGCTTCCTTAACATGGTACGTTGCGTCCATCCCTTTGTTGATTGTATTCTGACTTGATTGGTAGTGGAATGTGGGTGATAGAGAGCGATATTGGTTGACCCTCGTCTGATGTGTTTACAATCTCAAGGTCTATGACTATCTGAATGTCCAGTATACCCACAATGCGACATTCTACAACTCATTCCCCGAGACTCTGATGCAACAAGCCCGCTACTTCGCTGACATTCACGAGCGAAATGTCTTCACGGATAGTGCCGTAAATGCAATTGGCCAGAGTAAGTGGTTCCGTGGCACTACACCATGGTCTACTGACAGTTATAGTTGCCATCCGAACCCTCTGGCCCCAGATTTTCTGGTCATTGGGAAACATGACCCTTCCTAACAACAAGGTCAAGTTGGCCTTGACGGAGGTCGACTATAAGCCTTTCATTAGTCTGTTCAACGTCACCAATGCTACTTTGACCAACCCCGAGATATCTGGAATTGGTGAGAGAACCATTGGCAATTTCTCCTGGGTTTTGCTTATACATTCTTACACAGCCGACTATGCGTCTGCTGTTGCTTTCGAGCTGTCCAAGAATACTGCAGGGGATTACGAGGTTGCTCTGAAGTTCAAGAACGGGACGAATGACAAGGAATTCCAGCCGTTAAAAATGTTCGGCCAAAACAGTCTCCCTCTCCCTCAGTTGATCCGCGCTCTTGACGTAAGTTCCCAGTCTCTTCGTGTTACCAGGTTTTATACTGACTCCTTTTAGTGGTCCACCATCAACTCTACCATCAATTGGTGTTTCTCTTGCAACCAGACGGTCCTCCGTGGATGTTCTGTTTTCAACTACAGCAATGATCCATTCCTCCACCCCTCGGGTTCTGGTTGATATTAGACAATCCACCTGCAGAGTCGTCGAGTGGTGGCGAAGATAGTCGCCCTATTTCCTGATTTCTGCAATCTATAAACATTTCTTTGTTCTGGACATATAGAGGAAGTAGTGATCGCGCGATTTGAGGTAACCTGAGGTGGTGATCAATATAGTACCATACATCACATCCAGACCGAGCGCATCTACGATCCGTACAATCTTGGACTGAAGCGCTTGAGAGTCTACCATATGGGGGTGACCCGCTGGACTTGTACACAGGGAAAGGAGTCGGGCTGATAAGGGTGAGTTTGCGGTGATTAGGTGCCCCATGTAGGATTTGAACCCCGACGGGGATGGTAGGCTCGAGGCGACTCCAAAGAGCGACGTCCTGGTTTGGATTGTCCAAAGTCTCGGCGCGGCCATCCACCAGCCTGCCCTCCTCCGCGCCACCCCCGCCGATATGTAAGTCCTCCCCGTACTGCCCTCCAAAATGACCCTCATGCCCTTGTCGCCTACCCCCTCTTATCCGCAGTACCACCTCGACCCCTCCCCCATGCACCACCACGACCACGGCCTTCCACAGCCCAACATGCCCCCGTCGCGTTCCCCCCAGATAGACCCTGCTCTCTCCTTGTACCCCTCCTACTACCCGTATCAGCACCAGCACCAGCACCAACAACCCATGTCCCATCACCTCTCCCTCCCCCACAACCTGTCCTCCCCCTCCTCCCAGGGATCCGACACCATCGGCACCCCTCCCACCGAACTTATGTCCTTCTCACCACCCGATACCAACGGAAAGCGTCCTCCCTCCCTCGTCGGCGGCACCGGCAACCCGAGCAGAAAGAAGGCCCGCACCGATGACTCCACAGATGGTCCTAGTCCTGCTGCCGAAAAGGACGAGCCAAAGCCAAAGTCAACCAGGGGTGCCCGGTGAGACGACCCCTCCGTATTTACCCCTTCCCTCATTATCTCCCCCCAGCGCCTGTACCGTCTGTCGCCGCCTCAAAATGAAATGCGTTGGTGCAGAGCAGGGTCCTCCCTGCAAGCGCTGTCTCACGGGCAATCATGAGTGTGTTTTTGAAGAATCTAACCGTGGAAAACGCTCATCAAAGTAAGCCCACCAACATTTCATTCCTCGTGAAATATTCACCACTCAAACCCAAGCCCAAGAAAACACGAGCTCCTAACAAGGTCCCTTCGGAAAATGGAGCGCACTCTCGACACGGTCCTTAGGTCCATCGGAAATCCCAGCATGACTTCTGGCATGATTTCCCGTTCCCCATCCCCAGTGGCTCAAACAGCCCAGACTCAGGCCCTTTTGCAGTCACCATCACCACCCCCCCAGGAAAGTTGTCCCCCCCAGAGCGCCTCTCTTTCCTTGTCCTCCCCAAAATTACATTGCCTTCCCGACAATTCATTGAACCCCTTGGGATTGCTTGCGGAAGCAAGTTTGGCCAATCGCAGAGCGCACGGGATTACAACGTCATTCACCGCGCGTCCAACCGATGGTGATGCTGACCATCCGCTCGGTGTCGCGAGCGACAATTATTTCAGACCAGGTTTCGTGATCTCTTCCCCGACCTGTCCGCACTGCTTATTCCTGGTTAGGTCCGATATCAATATTGCCGCTTAGACGACTTTACATCGAGAGACAAATACAACCCGAGATGTTAAGCTTTGTGAGCACTGAAGAGGTGGTTGCGTTATTCAACATGTTAGTACCCTTTGCTTTCGTATTCGTCTCTCTGAACTCAACATTAAACCCCCATCAGTTTCTTTAGCCATATGAATGTCAGCTTTCGTGTTACAATACAACCGATATGTGACTCATACCCTGTCAGATGCATTGTCATCTCTTGGATCAAGATTTCCACACACCAGCCCTTGTTTGTTCGAGATCTCCGTTCTTGCTTACCTCAAGTATGTTGCTTATCCCCTACTATTTTGGGAGCTGGTTTTCACGCGGAACCGTAGTCTGCGCTATCGCGTCCAAGTTCTACACGCACCGTCCAGAGCTTCACTCGCAACTTGCCGAGCTTGCGCAAAAGCTCGCTTTCAGCGTACCTGCTCAAGGTTACAAATCCCTTGAAATTGTACAGGCCTACCTCCTGCTCACGTTATGGGGATGTGGTGCTGTTGAGCGGTATGAGTACGACAAAACATGGTTACTGCTGGGGATGGCCATCCGGTCGGTCCATTTATCTTCTGTCGCGTTACGCACCCTCCCTGACTCCGCGTTTGAAGGATGGCCACCGACCTCAATTTGCACCGCAAGACGTCAGTGAGCCAAGATACTCCGGAAGGTCGTGCGCGCGACAAGGAAGTACACAATCGCGAGCGTACGTGGCTCTTGTGCTTTGCGCTCGACAGGAGTACCAGTGCTCAGATGGGCAAACCTCATTCAATACGGGAAGAGTGGGTACCTCTGTTTAAAGGTTTGGATGACCTGACCGAATTGATCCTGTTCTTCGTAGCTTTATTATACGCAATGTCCTTCGATGGATCAACTCTCCCGTAGGTGTATCTGGTGACCGGTCGCTTGCAGCCTATGTTGTGAGTCTGCTTTTCTTCACTTTCCTGTATGGCCAGCGCATCGAAGTTGTCTCAGGAATTGCAACGTATCGTGTCTCGGAGTTTGGATCTCTTATACTCTGGCACTAATACTCCGTCCGGCCTCCAAACGGACTGCGACTACCTTTTGGTAATCAAGACTTTTGAACAGCAGATAGTAACCTGGCTGGATGATTGGGCGAACGTTCGTGCGGTTATGACGAGTGTGTGCTTTCTATTTGCCTTATTGCCTATCTCATTTATTTGTTGCGACCGTAGGTGATGAGGTCTACAAGGACTATTCCTCCACAATGCTGATGTTCTACTTTCATTACTACTCACTCGTCATACATTCCTTCGGACTCCAGAATGCCATCGAACGCTCGACTGTCGATATACCTTACTTCTTCTCGAAGTGCCATACTTCAGCGACAGCTATTGCCGTCATTGCACGCGATGAACTGGCACCACGAGGCTTTCTCAGATATTCGCCCGACTCGCACTTTGTCTTTTTGTCGTATGCCGTCCTAAGTTTGCTCAAGGTAATTGGCTACACTACAAAAGGTGGTTAGTACTGTCTCAACAATCTTTCTAGCTCCTACGGCCGGAATTCCAACAATATATCCAGAATGAGCAGAAGATCATTGACCTCGTAAAAGACATTGCAACAGTTCTCGGCGATATCGCTGTTAACTCCCACCATACTCCTGCTCTGTACAGCACATTCCTCCGCGCCCTCATCTCCGCACGGACCGATACTCCTCAACAGCAGCCACCACAACCACAGCAGCAGCAGCAGCCACAGCAGCAACTACAACTACAACCGCAGTCTCAACCTCAGACCGAAGTTGTGGTGGGTGACGAGTTAGCTGGACAAAATGATATGAGCCTTTTTGGGTCAATGATGGCTACGAATGGCGTGAACGACTTTCACTTCACCAGCGAGATGGGGCCTGTGGCAGATATGTCCACATTCCCGCCAACCATGGCCACCCTACCAACATCCGACGAAGGGATGGGAATGCTGTCGATGGAGAATATTTTCAGCAATGGTTTTTGGGACAGTGTCCTCGTACCTGGTGCGTTAATGCTGAGCGTTGGCTTCCCATGTGACTGACAACAGCCATGACAACAGGCTATTCGGACACCATGGAAGGGTTGAGTGGTGGCTTCGTATTTGGAGCAGGTGGCAGCGGCCTTATCACACCTGGGTGGCTACCGTCGCCACTCCCATCTGGGCACAATACCCCCCCGCGGAATTCTAATACCATCGACTATTCCCATCAAAATCTGGCATCGACCTTGATGCAACGCAAGGGTTGAACGCTATGTTTTATACATCGTCTTGTTGCTTTCACTGTATCCATTCCACCGCTGCTTCGCTCCGGTCTCGTTCGTCTTGATTGTTGTTGTCCCGCTTAAATCCTTGTTTGTTTTGAATGCATTTTCGGTGCATTTTGGCATGTTGCAGGCTATGTGGGCGTATATGTTCTTTGGAACTCTCGCTCTTATGTACAGAAAAGTGTATTTTGCAATGGTACGACGTCAGGCACGGCGCCCGCAGTGTGCGTATGTGCAGGTTGAGATTGACCCGCTGCCATGTGTTAGCCAGTAAACCGTAAGCAAGTCCGCGCCGGCGGCAGTAGCGTTTACGTCTGGCTCGTCGTGGCCAGGGTCTTGCCCGAAGACTGTAGATGTCCAATCCACCTCACGTTACTTCCACTGGTCTCCTTCGTTCAGGATACGAGCTCTTCCGTTCCCTGCTCTTGGACAAACGCTATTTCTGGGGTCTGTGCGGCATTGTGGTCCTCGGGGATGCATTCCTTACCCAGCTCGTCATACACTTTATTCCATGTCAGTCCGGACCATGCTGTCTGAATCTCTACCCATGTGACAAACAGACACAGAGATCGACTGGGAGACGTATATGGTCCATGTTGACTCGTACTTGAAGGGAGAACAGAATTATGCCGAGATAGTTGGCCCTACTGGTCCGCTAGTGTGAGTTTGAATTCCAGTGTGTGCTACTTCGTCGAAGCTCACGTTTGGCAAATAAGATATCCCGCTGGACATGTTCACATTCACCACTTCTTACATCGCATAACAGACGCTGGTCGAAACATTGGATTAGCGCAACAAATCTATGGAGCATTGTATATTGCCTCTCTCTTTCTCGTGTCCTGCGTTTACAGACAAGGCGGTGCGCCGAATTGGATGGTCTTATTCTTACCCCTCAGCAAGAGATTACATTCCATATTCGTTTTGCGGCTATTCAACGACTGCTGGTCGTTAGTTCTCGTGCATGGCCGCCATATTGGCATTCCAAAAAGCCTGGGACGACTTGGGCATTCTGATTTTCAGGTCGGTTCAATGCTGAGCGCGCCATGTCCGAATGGAGCTGACGAACATACTAGCCTGGCTTTGTCCGTGAAGATGTCCGTATTGTTGTACCTCCCCGGTCTTCTCGTTATTCTCTTCAAGCGCCACGGTTTAATGGTCACTATGCGCCATCTACTGGTCATGGCTGTTACCCAGATCGTGCTCGGCCAATCGTTTTTAGCAGAAGACCCCTGGGCATATTTGCAGAACGCGTTCAATCTGTCACGTGTTTTCATGTACGAATGGACGGTCAACTGGCGATTCCTGGACGAACAAACATTTCTCAGTCGTTCGTGGGCGCAAGGCTTACTCGTTGGCCATGTATCAGTGCTGGTTGCATTTGGCCTATTCAGGTGGTGTCGCTCTGACGGCGGGGTTTCTATAGTTCTCCGTAGGGGCTTCCGCCACCCGATGCGTGCTCCAGTGCTCCCACCAGTGTCAGCTGATTGTAAAGTTATCCCTCTACCCGCTAATCGTCGACCGCTCATTAGTGTTGTAGATGTTGCCACGGTGCTCATGACTTCCAATCTGATTGGAATTCTCTTTGCTCGGTCGCTGCACTATCAATTCTATTCCTGGTACTTCCAACACCTTCCGTTCTTGGCGCAACGGACGAAATACCCACTTCTTCTGCAGTAAGTATCCCACTGGGTTTTGACGCTGCCCCGTGGTCTTTCTTATTCATTTGATGGCAGATTGGCGATTATAGCTGGGATTGAATATGCGTGGAACGTGTTCCCCTCCACCTCTCTGTCATCAGGCGTCTTACTTGCGTCAAATTGCGCACTAGTCCTTGGCATATGGTTCGGATACGCGGAAGGTAAACCCTGCAATTTGAAAGTCGAATAGGTTTATCGGCAACGTCCGACGTCTTAGAAGGTGACAATGTATGGTCATACTATTTTCTGCATCACCCGTCCTGTAATCCCATGCCAACCACGAACGTAGTCCTCCCACCTCTTGGTAGCACCAGGACTGTCTCTGCGCCATGAGCTTGGTGTGTGTCGGTATTGGGAAAAACACCCGTCATGCCACCTCCCGCAAGCGGTAATGGTTTGACATCGATCTTGGGCAGGGTCAATTCGCCATGGTGCAATGCTATTAAAGTCAAAGGCACACTGAAGGTCTCGTCCGTCCTGTATATGGACGTATATGAGCGTGTGGCGTTAGGAGAATGAGCACGTTCATTGTACTTACCCGAGCGATGAATTCCCCTCGTTTCCGACCGCAAACAAGCCAGTCTTTGATGCGTTCCTCGATATCAGTAGCGGAGTGTATACTCCTGCTGCCTGCTCTCTAGGTCTCCCCAGTGCAGAGATGTGTTGATGGACAAGGTACCAGGAGACGAGCTGGCCAGCGTAGATGGGAGCAGGCTTCTCACGACTTTCAAACGAGCTGGAGTGAATTCTGATCCGTGCAGCAGGCGATAATCTGGAATAAGAACATCGAGTCAGCTCGTTCGCGATGACAAACCTCAACACTGACATTCATCCGTGGAACATCCACTGAGATCCTGATTTCCCTCCACCGGGACGACGACGCCGTCGGCGGTCTGCATTGTGCCAGCCTCTAGAAAATAAAACGAAACTAAGATACATGAATGCCCAGAACGACGGAGAGCACCTTCTGTAACGAGCTGAACAGCTCTCCAAGTCCCTCATGGATTTCCAATGTGTCCGGTATCAAAAGTTCCCCTGTGGCGTTGTATAGCTCGACCCAAGCGGAGTGGTCTTCCAGGCACTGGATGACATTCGCTGCCAATTCTCGACCCCGTGGAGCAATATGCAAAGTCTGGGCAAGAACGTCGTCCAGTGTCTCATGTACTAGCGCCTCCACCTCTGCCCATTTTACTGATCAATCGACCACCAACTATTAGATTTAGAGAGGTACCTTCATGGAGCGTGCGGTACAAGATAACCAGTTTAAGGGGCTCTACAACTGAATCGCGTTTAGATGGAAACCAAAAACCAAAAAAAGTAATGGTCATGCACCTGACCCATGTTCAGATTCGATGGTGAACAAATAATTGACAGGGTTTTCCGGGGCAACTGTCTACCGAAGGGTCGATGCTGCCATGAGCAGCGATCAAAAGGCCCGACTCACCATCATGGCATGGCTTGAACGGTACTTGGAAATCTTGACGCCGAGGTCATGGGATGGTCCTTGCAGATCCGCCGATTGCAACCGGACATGTTGATGAGTAGTGGCGGATATGGTGAATTTCGAAAATAGCCTGTGGAAGAGGTTACTGATATGCCGGAGTCTAGGCCGATGGACATTGGGAAGAACCTTTTCCCGCGGAAGATGTCTTCGACGTTAACTGCAATGGGAAGCGAAATGTTGACAATGTGTGATTTTCTCAGTGTCCGTGGAATTGTTGGCTGTGGAACCGTGCTATAGGTCACCTTGACATCAATTTTCTTGGGGACATTTATCAAGGGTAAGCCGTCGAGGAAAGATTCCCGACATACCACGGCGTTCAACCTCGAAGCATCCGTATGCGGGACCAAGATGATCAGATTAGTGTCTTTCGGCACATCAGTAATTTTGAGGCAATTTTCGGAAGGGTCAAATTTCCTTGCTGCTATCAGACCAGATACGTCCTAGTGCCAAATACCAAGTGAAAAACTGGGCCACTACTGACCTGGATCCTGTGCCTGAGCATTGACGTAGTCAAAGTTAACCCCCCAGGAGCTGATAACTTTATGGTCGCCATGGAGATGTCATTGCGCCCAGTGCACAGCACCAACATCATTCGGGAGATTGCCCCAAGATCAACTGTTTGAAATGTGGCACCATAAGTGTCGATGAATACGAGACCACACGAGCTCCTACCCTCGTGCGACTGTTGCAACTGAATATCCAACCCTCGGGAGTTATATGGGAGTCGCACTAATGGCAACATAGTCCCCTTCGCGGGAATGGTACCCGCTGATGTTTTGTGACACCATTGGAGCCGAAGTCGAGACATCTGGACCTCGCTATTATCGAGGACGTACACACCACAACAGGCCGTCTATCGGGTCCATGGCTCAACGGTCTCGGAGCAAGTATCTAGAGTGTGACGCACCGCACAGTTCAAGGTCAAATGATTATCTCCAGGGGAGAGTTTATTGATCTGGGCCGCAAACTTCAAACGATTGGCATCTTGCCCTGTTAGCGTTACGCTGACTTCATCGATAACGACGTCCTGGGGGAAACATCAACAATCCACATGCTGGCTCGATGGGGTCCATACGCATGGCAGTCGGTTCTGAATAGTCACTCCCAGGGAAAGACTGTCATCTTCCTCGCTAGAGTTGGCATCACTCGCGACACTGATTGATATCACTGGATAATCTGGATGGATGAGATCTGTAAATTATCCCGATCAGTGACACCATATACATGCATATGAGTCAAGCCAATGACCTGAATCAAGCTTCTCGGCCGCAACTCGAAGCGCGCTTACGAGTCCAGCAATGTATTCCTTGATACCCTCGTCAGATGTGACTAACTCTGTACTCCTGTCGTTCGTGTATGTCTTGAGGAACGCGAGAAGGATGTGGATCCACTCGCGGTCACGTGGTTTCTGTAATGCAGCGTGCGTGTCGAGCGCACGCGAGAGCATCAATGACTCCAAGGATGTCCACCTGTGAGGAGCATAATGCGCTGGAAGAGACGTGAATACGGTGAGTGCATTGGAAAGCCTTCCGCGGTAGCTGCAGTATACGAGCGCTCAGCTTTCGAAACGATTTAACAGGAATGCGAGCCTACACGTCAAGGACAGCGAGGCTGCCGTGTATCTTAAGGGCGAATTTTCTTCTCCCAGCTTTCACGTACATGTCAATGGCGCGATTGGAAATAGTGGTGTATAAATCATAGAAAACTTCCTTGTCCTTGATAGCGGATATGATTTCGCGCTTACTGATGCAATAGTTAGAAGATTTGCTATCAAATATAATGGGTGAATCTGAAACGACCGCTGGGGCAGGTATCGCAAAGGAGAACGGTGGTTTTGAGGGTAAATACCCTTCTCTAATACCGAGTATATCGAGCTATAGTTTTGCTTAGCATCATGACACTTTACCACAGGTACAAATACGTACCTGGCTTTTTGCGAGTTCGATCAATTCTCCTTTCCTTGCGCTGTAGCGTGCAAGGGCCTGAGCATCCATCTCTGGCCATGAAGAAGCCCATGAATCGCACTGGTCCAGAACACTGAGAGCGGAAGAGAACGTCCAAGACTCGATGAAGCACTCAGAAAGCGAAGGCTGTAAAATCTTATGAGCATATTGGTATCGGATACATCGAATGTTCCCTAACCTCGACCTCCCTCAGGCGCCGTCCAAATGTACTCAAAAACGTGAACGCCCTCCAACAAATCTCCGATGGTTGGCACAATTTACTCAGTAGTGCGGATTGCCTCGAAAGGAGATATACCCGCAAGTCGAAGACAGAGATTGTGTTAGCGAGGATGAGGTCACGATAAGGTTTCTTGGATGTAGATAACAATGGCACGGAGTCGTCATCTGGTACTGGATGAATCAGACTGCCGAACCATGACATATTCTTCTCCCTCAGAACCTGCATGAAAGCAGCTTCGAGTTCATTGTACTGCTGTAGTGCATCCTCGAAGAGATTTATTCCTTCATACGAGGTTGCCAGACTTTCCTGAGATGACCTCTCTTGTTGGGACATCGGCACGAAATACTCGTACGCTTACCTTCAAGATAAAGTATGTGCAAAAGTTCCACCCCGGCATGTGACGCTGACCTTCGGACCGCTTCAGTTCCTCTTCCCTTGATGATACAGCGTTATCGAGGGAGGAAAGTAGCCCATCCTTAATCTTGCTTATGAGGTCGGCCCAAACAGCAGGACTCTGTTCGCCAGCAGACCAAGCAAGCTGCACGCACCTACAGTTACTGTGTACAACCACCCAAAAACCAAATTAACGCATGGCATTACCTGTCCCGTTTATCAACGTTGAAATCTGCTTTGATTTTGTCCAACACAGAGCCCTTCATGTTGAAGAACTTTCGGTCCACTACTTTTGTGTCTGGACGCACGACATGTACGATGAGCCATTCCTGGTTCTTCCTCGGCAGAACGGATGTCTGCCAATCTTTAATCTGCTTCTTGACAGTTGTTCTGTAGGCTTCGTTATCCTGTACAGGGTGTAGATAATAAAACTGACTCGGAGTCGGATACAAGTACAAGTCCACTTACTTCACATGTAACTATGTATAAATTCAAAAGAGGTTTCTCGAGGAGGGTGAGAGGAACTTGAGAAGTGAGCTCGTCTCGAAGGGAGTCGAAGGTAACCAGGGTCACCTCGAGCTCTTGGATGGTACGTATACTGGGTCGGGAAGCAGCCCTCCAGTGAATGCTGCGCAAGGGTAGCTGTGAACGTAAAGCCGCAATCACTTGCTTACAGCTATCAGAGGGCTGGATGGAAGGGGGCGCAGCGAACGTGACAAGGATATGTTGGCTTGACATTGCGAACAACTATGGTCGCGTCGGTGCTTGACAAGGCACGTGTACCAGGTTCTCTTCAGGCTGGTGGTCAACAGCAGTGATTGGCCTCAAGTTACTACTCGTGGAAAAATAGCAATTACGCTAGTGAGTGACAATGGCTACCAAATACCTTTAACCCCCAAATGCCAACACCAGACGAAGCCAGCATGTCCACTGCAAAGACTTTCAAAGACCTTGGCCTGATCGAGCCTCTCCTCCAGGCACTTGACCAGGTCAACTTCAAGACACCAACCGAAATCCAACAACAGGCCCTGCCCTATGCTCTCGAAGGCCGTGATATCATTGGTGTCGCAGAAACAGGATCAGGCAAAACCGCCGCATTCGCTCTACCCATCCTGCAAAAACTATGGGAGGAACCAAAAGGGCTCTTTGCTTGTGTGCTCGCACCCACACGTGAGCTCGCTTACCAGATATCACAACAATTCGAGTCTCTAGGAGCAGCCATGGGGGTCCGCTGCTTAGTTTTAATCGGAGGGGTGGATAAAATGCCCCAAGCTGTGGCCCTCGCGAAGCGACCGCACATTATTGTTGCAACGCCCGGTCGTCTGAATGACCACCTCCAGAGCACCAAGGGGTTTAGTCTAAGAAGTCTGAAATTTCTGGTAATGGCCCATCTGTAAAGTGTGTGCACAAGCTTATTGCTGTACAACGAAGGTCATGGATGAGGCAGACCGCCTCTTAGACATGGACTTTGGTGCCGATATCGACCAAATTCTCAAGGTCATACCCAAAGAACGGACTACTTACCTCTTTTCCGCGACAATGACCACGAAGGTTGCGAAACTGCAAAGGGCCAGTCTGTCAAATCCTGTACGAGTGGAGGTTTCATCAAAGTGAGTACATCATTGGTTCCTCCTCCGCGTAATTAATGTAGGCTCTAGGTATCAAACTGTATCAACTCTACTACAATACTATTTGTTTGTTCCGTTGATACAGAAAGATGTCCATTTAGTCTATCTGGCAAACGAGCTGGCTTCGAATTCAAGCATTGTTTTCACCAGGACAGTGCATGATGCTCAAAGGTATGTATACAACATCGAACTTTCACATATCGCTTATGTCTATCCATCCTGCAGGTTATCTATCATACTTCGCACTTTGGGATTCCCAGCTGTTCCCCTCCATGGACAACTCAGTCAGAGTCAACGCTTAGGTGCACTCAACAAATTTAAAACAGGGGGCCGGAAGGTTCTAGTAGCGACTGACGTTGCCAGCCGGTATGTACACCGTGACTGACATCCTTCAACGACCTGACCATTGGAGATAGTGGTCTTGACATACCGTCTGTGGACGTGGTGATCAACTTTGACATCCCTACGCATTCAAAAGATTATATCCATCGTGTCGGACGAACAGCCCGAGCAGGACGCGCTGGAAAATCGATCACGATAGTTACACAATACGACGTTGAACTACTCCAACGCATAGAAAAAGTCATCGGGAAGAAGCTTGAATTATTCCCCACCAGCAAGGAAGAGGTGATGCTCCTAAAAGAGCGTGTAGATGAAGCTGGTAGGTTGGCTGTGAACGAGCTGAAAGAGGAGGCGAAATCAAATGGGGGGAAAAGGCGAAGGCGAGAGGGGGGTGGGGGACGAGATGACAAGGATCGGGACGACGATGTTGTTGAGCCAGGGATGCCTAGAGCAAAAAAATCCAAAGGTCGCCGGTAGTTGACTGAATGCTTTGAAACAGAACAATACGTCGAGAATTGCAGCCAACCGTCGATGTCGATGGGGTGTGCTGCTGTAAGGATTATTCGCAGTGCCGAGACACTCACGATCAGTGTGAGAGGGGCGAGACGCGGAAATACGTGCCCCGTGGCTGAGTTGGTTACAGCGTCCGACTGTTATGCTCCGACATCGGAAGGTCGTGAGTTCGAGCCTCACCGGGGCAGTCTTTTTTTTTGAGGGGGGAAAGGTGTATATTGTTACGTAGCAACTGACAGCTAACCCTACATAACACACTAAGGCGGGCGCCCGAAGGCGACCAGTCCGAGGAAAAATGCTCTTACGCACTACTTGGTGTCCCCGGTCTGGTCAGGGCCTGGGTAGCTTGATACCCACTAAAACCTCTGTGTTGGTGGTCCAGTCTCGTGGTGGGGATTCGGGGTTGGGTATGATGGGTCCAGGTATGGAGGATTTTCGTTTTGGTGTATTGTTTTCTGTTCGTTTTCGTTGGTCTACGGTCGATATCTAATCTGGCTTCGATTACGTGTTTCCATTTTGTGGTGATTGCCGTGCGGGAGTATGATCGGCCACCGATGACGCGGTCGCATCTCAGTGTCCACAGCAGGTACGCTGCTTCAGATAGCAGGATGCGTTTCAGGCGGGCTATACCTCTTTGCTGTGGAGAGCTGGTTCCCTATTCGTTCATGGTGGGGGTTAGATTTCTGCATCTGAGGATGTGGCCGATGGTGGGTGCGGTCCAGTTTTCTGTGGGTTCCGGCCAGGCTGGTTTCGTGAGCTCCCATATTATGGTGTTTGCTTCGGTTTCGCACTCTGTTAATACGTGAGCGAGCGATTCTGTGGTGTCCTTGCAGTGGGGGCAGGCTGCTCGCATTTCGTAGTTCGGGATGTTCGTCCAGAAATCTCCAAGGCGTAGGAAGCCGGCCATCGCACGGTAGAGGAAGTTCTGGATCGGTCGTCTAATATCCGGTGTCGTATGTCTTTCCATATGGTTACGTCAGTTTCTAGGTTGCGTGTGATGTCGTTGGCGTGTCTGATGATATCTAGAATGATGAGCGTGTTGTGTGTGTTATGGGGTGTCTCGGCGGGGGCAGTCATTTTTACTTTTGTGAAGGTTTGCGTTCTCACAATCGAGACTCTGCTGAGTAACAACCTAGCGCGTTCCAGAAGTATGAATGAAGTTGGAAGAGCTGGATGACGACTTGGAATTATACATACAATGTCGAAGCTGTGCACAGCTAGCAAGGGAATATGTTCTCCATGAAACTAGGGCCGAGTATCTAACACACAACCAGGTTCTCCCTGAGAAAAAAGTACTGCCCCAGTGAGGCTCGAACTCACGACCTTCCGATGTAACTTTGCGTAACAGTCGGACGCTGTAACCAACTCAGCCATGGGGCATGTGATGTTCTTTTCGAGATAGCTTACATGAAATGAGCAATCTCAATGCCAGACCAATATGATCATGACGGGATAGTGCACAGGACGCATGATGCTGGGCCTGGAGCTAGAGAAAAATAACGGTATGAGTTGCGACCACTAGTATGCTACTAATAAAGTGGAGACGATGGCTGAACGAAGCACACTCCATACGGACGGAAGTCTCTCCGGAGTCCGTATCTAAGTCAGAAATTTGTGGGCTTGGTCTACGCGTCGTGCGCTACAACGACTCACAAAAAATCGTCACCTGAGCGATTCGAACACTCGCGGGCAAAGCCCAACCGCTGTGCTGGTAGCAGGCGATCCCGTTAACCACTCCGGCAAAGTGACTTCTCGTCATCAATGAAGGTAGTATATGTCGATCATTGAATGCTGACTATCAAACTAAAAAGAGTTGAAGAGTTGAGAGAAAACATTCATTGATCGGCTCTCCATTGAACCTTCGCCTACACCAGCATCTTACACGAATTCATTCATATACTGAATCAGTCTATCCACTTGGTCCTCTGTTATTGCATTGTAGAGGGAAATGCGGGCGCCTCCAACAGACCTGCAGTGGGGATTAATACTCAACGAACCGGTATAAGGAAGGAAGAAATACTCACCGATGACCTTTGATCCCTTTCATTCCTCTCTGCTCCGCGCCAGACACAAACTCTTTCAGCCTATCCTCTCCGCCAACTATGTCGAATACGACGTTCATCTTGCTGCCAGAGCCCTCCAGCACCTTGCCTTTGAAAACTCCTCGGGCTTCCCCCTCCTTCAGCGCCGCATATACCTTCAAGGCTTTTTTAGCAGTGCATTCTCCATAATACTCGAGTGCTTTGGGCCCGGGTCGTCCGTTCTGTTCCCCCACCTCCAACATCCGCCGAAGCACCAGGCCTGTGATATATATCGATAGGACTGGTGGGGTATTATACAAGCTGCGGCTGTCCACCAGAGTCTTGTATGACAAGCACAGTGGGATGCTGCTGTCCAAAACGTCCGTCCATTCGTCTCTGACAATAATGATCGTCAACCCCGCAGGTCCAACGTTCTTTTGTGCGCCTGCATAGATGACTGCATGCTTTTCGATGCACGGGATAGGACGTGACATAAAGGAGGAGGAATAATCTGCAACGAGCGGGGCCGCATCAGGGAGACTGTCGAATGGGAATGAAGTAGGGCTTTCCAGATCATCGTCGAATTCGACGCCGTCGACAGTCTCGTTGGCACAATAGTAGATGAGAGCTGGGTCCTGCGAGAAACGATCTTTATAGCTGGCGCGATCGGGGATGTGGTTAAAGGTCTTCTTCCCGTCCCCAGAAATGGTCTGTGTGTTGACAACAACATTGATGTCCCCTACCCCAAGCCTCTTCGCTTCTTTCATCGCCCTATCACTCCAGGAACCGGTAACGATATAGTCCATCACGACAGGCTTTTGAGTTGTGCCCGTGCGACTTCGATATCTTGCAAGCATGTTCAACACCACCGCAGAAAACTGGGCGGTTCCGCCTCCTTGGGCAAAGAGAACTTTGTAGTTCTGAGGGAGCTGGAGAAGTATTCTCGTGTTTTCCTCAACCTCCCGGAGGAATCTGTCGAAATCTGCTGAACGGTGCGATACCTCTGCGATACCAATACCGGTGTTTTGGAAGTTGAGCAGGCCTTTGCAAGCTTCCGTGAGGACTTCCTCTGGCAAGGCCGAAGGCCCTGCACCAAAGTTGATCACTCGATCGGACATGAAGACTCTGGATGTGTTCGGGTAGAAGAGTGATTGCAATTTGGAGACGTGAGATATTGAATCAGATGAGTTTTGGTCGCCAAATTATGAGTCATATTGACGCAATTTTCGCAAGAACCCAGTGGCACTGTAGCTGTCAATTACTGTAACGCCAGTGCCATAATGTGCACAGTAATGTCACCACTATCGTCCAACGATGTCTTAGGGTGGCATCAAACGAGGTGTATATACAAGTCCGAGTGTGGAATAAGTACTGCGTACTATACCGTAACGAAAATATCCAACTCTGCATTTGGACTCGCGTCGATGGCTCAGGCAACCTGTGCAGTGCCCAACTGATTCCCGCCTTCTCTCCAGATGTCCTCCCGGGAGTCAGGGTTGGGCTTAGGTACGCCACCGACAATAAGTTCCACCTGTTCGCCGTCGTCACTGTCGCGGAAACTCTGAGCATCCTGCGCCGTTGCGGGGAGGATAGGCTCGTCGCGTGGAACACGAGGGGAATGAGGATGATGTGACATGGGGGAGGTGAGTGAAGGGAAATATTGTCGATACGCGAAGTATGCAACAACAAGCCCTAAGATGGAACCAGCGACGACATCGTGCCAATGATCTAGTCCACATTGACGTTAATTATGGGGACCAGTAGCCCAAAGGGAGCCTACGTCTGTAATCCATCGTACGTGAGATAGCTACAAGGGTTGCACCAGCCAGTGGGGTTAAGGATATCCAAGCTTTATGCTGGAAGATCGTTTTTAGTGGACAGGTGTTCGTCATGGCTTTGGTCACACTTACCGCATGGCCCCTAGTGTCGAATAGGTGCATCTTGCCCGCGAGATAAAACGAAAGGAATCCTAGACCCGCGAAAGATACTACGTAAATTATGCTCAGCCTTCATAAGGGTATGCATGCTTGGTAGACCTACGACTCGAGTGACCACTGGGGAAGCTACGCCACCCATCGAGCATTATCGACTGGTCCGTCTGTGTACAGATCGCATCGGTTGACAACTTATAGGTTGGATTTTGAGATTCGGATACTGGAATACATCGAGAAAGGAGGTCTGAAAATCATATGCAACCTCAATAATCGATGGCAGAAACCAGGGGTGGTCAGGCCAAACCTGGACGGGGTCGGCCAGTGGTAATCTTGGAGAATTGTGTGATGGTACCTGTGATTGCCAGACCGAGAATCACTGGCATAATCCGTTGTTTAATAGGTGACACCGTAAACAAAAAAGAAGATGACGAACGGCCGAGGGCACTGTTATGATAGTCCCAGAAAGATCGGACAGTAATCAAGTTGACGGCAAGCTGGATGACCAAAGGAGCTACGAAAGCGATAAAGTACAGGGCAATATCCTGAGCATAATCGAAACGTTTTTGAGCAAATACAATGACGTCAATGTAGAAATACGCACCGGCACGCGTTCCCGGACAGCATAGCTATTGTCAAATGTCAGCGTCGAGATGGATGAGGATATGGACCAAGCTTACGGGAAGCGAATTCTAGGGGAAAGTGGTTAATAAAACTATGTACTAAGTTCTCTTCGATGGCGACCTACGTTTCATCATCGACAGAAAATTCTCTTCGGAATCCATGGACGGAGTCCAGACCAAAGAACACGGCTCTGCATTAAACTCAAACGTGAGAATGGCCCCGAGGAACAAGCAAGTGGCTTACGCCAATACAATCGTTAAAATCCTAACAAACAGATCAACGTCGTGGTACTATGCCTCTGTTCAGCTCGCGCACCAATCTGGGGCATAAGACTTGAAGAGTTTGAGGGCCCTCTTGTTGTCGGTCCTCTTCGTCGTGACATTTCTGAGTGATCCCAAGAAATTGCCCATGGGCGACATTGCTCGTCTGCTCGGGTGGGTCCCGCGAGAAGACCGTTTTATGTAAAAGTGTTTGCGCACTGCGCGCCACGATGTTTGCATTCCGACTCAGATCTTTCACACAGTCTTAGGAGCAGCTATGTAGCAAGTGCTGCGATAATACCGACGAGACAATCATTCTTTTTGAACATTAACATTGACGTCATCGCAGGACACGGCCGCGGATGGGGTAACTGTGTCTGATTCGCAGACTTCGATGAACCCGGCATAAGCCTTGTTACGTAAACTACGCACGATTTGAACTCGATACCGCGAACTTCTCCGTTACAGGTCTAGCATGGCCTCCACAGCCGAATACCCATACGACTTATCAGAAAGCTTTGAATGGCGTCCAGGTACGCACAGCATTACCTGCTACGCGCCAGACTCATAGATCACTAGCAGAGTATCAGTTGGTCCTGGAACATATTGCTTCCACTGACACTCTCGAACCAAAGTGAGCGCTCTGTGATGCGTCGATAGTCCAACCTAACCACCGGGTAGCACAGAATGGCAACTTCTCCGAGAGATGATCAAGTACAAGATAGGCCAAGTGCGTTACAATAGATACTTGCTTCCCAGAATGTTTAGTTTGGGCATCTTTCTAAAGAATATTGCGTTATTCCTTACCGACCCCGCTCAGCCCATGGAACCCCTAAAGCCTGCCACGGGGGCGGTAGACAGCTCAGGGAATTTGAGGTTACCTCCATTTCCTCCTCGCAAGCCCAACGAAATGAACCCTCACGAAATACCCAAAGCTCGTATGAATCAAGACGAAGCGAACGAGATGAAGAACCGTATCCTTCGGCAACTCCATGAATTCGAAGAGTGCGTTTGGACAGCGTTACTCTGATCGTTTGCTGACGACAATGATCCAGCAACCCGCCGTTCACCATCCAACGGCTGTGCGAGCTTTGCGTATATCCAAAGCAGCACTACAAGCTCATCGGCAAATATCTCCGTGCAGTAGAGAAATCGCTTCTTGTCACATCGACTTGGGATGCATTCCCTGCGGAGCTACCCCAAAATGGGTTCTCGATAGGTGCATTCCCAGCTGGTCCATCCCAATCCACACCCACAACTCCGATGTTTTCGCCTATTCCGTTCTTGCACGATGACGCAAGACGCTCCAAATCACAAAGCCCACCACCATCCCCACTCACACTTGCGGCAATGGAGATGGGTGGGGTGGAGTCTCTTGACGAACCGATAACACGGCGAGCGATAGGGCTCGTAGACGAGCTTGACGATCCGAGTCCGGGACATATGAGCGATCATCCAACTGCAATCACCTCCGTGACAACTATCGGGTCGCGTCCCTTCTTGGACACGCTGGAGACCAGGTTCGTGAGAGGAAGCGGAGATCAGTCCGGAGGGAATGGAGAGCAAAAGATGATGATAGATGAGGCGGATGATAAAGAGAATAGAGTATGAGGTATTGAATCCCGACAAGTCCTTTGCACAAACGAACAAAATCACTGATATGTCAAGATATACATTTCGGCAAGGGAAACACGCACAGAATGTGATCGCTATGAGGAGTCGCGCTTAATCTTTTCAAGTAAGACGTTCATGCGTAGCTTCATGTTTGGTTGACGTCCCACTGTGGCTTTCCCACCACGATTGTTGTGAGAGTGTCCAACTTTTGAATTGGGGAGGGGCTTTGGGGCATAAGCAATTCTCCTGAGATCGCGCAAGGACTGTCTATCATGAGATGGCGTAGGTACGGGTGACTTGTCCGGACGATTTAGAAGTGTCCCCGACTCCGAATCGGCGTTGGTTTCGCCGTGGGCGCGGTTGGAGGCGCCCTCGACTGGTTTACTGGGCCGCTGTGTTAGACCTTCCCTTCTCTTCTGCGCCATCCATTTGCTTCGCATCTTGTGATCTTCGACCCAGGATTTCTTGAGTCGGTGTGCTGGAATGAAGTCAATGTCGTCGTCGAGCACCCGTAGACATACTCACCGCGAGTCTTCGGCAGATAATGAAACGTTGGTGGTTTCTTTTTCTTCCCTTCTGTGACTGCCTGCATGATGGTGCAAGCTTGCCTGCTTACTAATCACGATCATGACATTAAATTCGTCGGGTCCCAGTCAGAAGCACCTTTTCCCACTCCCACCGTGCCTCCTCCCAACGCTACATCCTCTCCAGATCTATCTATTCTTCATCGTCGCATGAACGTACAGAACCTGAACTCTTTCGGTGAGTCTATCAACAAATCGTCACCCCCGACTTGTTGTCTCACCGGGGCGCCGCTCTAGATCCTTTTGCTGATGAGGGCGATCCTCTCGGGAGCAACCAGGACGTGGGTTCCACACAAGATTACCTTCACATCCGCATTCAGCAGAGGAACGGAAGAAAGACTTTGACCACGTTGCAAGGTCTCCCCAAAGGTGAGCTGGTTGTTGCATTCATGGCGACGCAGTTTCTCAACTTTTCACAGAGTACGATCCCAAAAAACTCCTCAAAGCCTTCAAAAAGGTTCCCTGACTACCTCAGTCTATGAGTGTCGGCTGACCAAATCGTTGCAGGAGTTTGCTTGCAACGGTAACCTCGTTGACGATGCGGAGATGGGTCAAGTCATTCAGCTTCAAGGTGACCAGAGGGTCAAGATTGCGAACTTCCTCGTCGAAGAGGGTATCCCTAGGAACACTATCAAGCTGCATGGGTTCTAAGTATCGCATTGGAGAACCTGGCGGGATAGCATGGTCTCGCTTCCCCTCATCAACACAGTTCTTGCTTTTCATTTTTTGTGTAGTTTTGTCCTGTCTGTGTTACGAGTTTGTCTTCCGTTCATACGGACAATGTATTAGCATCAGTACATCAGCTGTTGATACGAGTGTTTCAGATAGATGTCTTGTTTCAAATCACCCAACTGGTTCCACCTGAAATTACAATTGGCAGCACTAAGGTAGCTACCTACTAGGATCGCACGAGCAAGTGAGATACTATTGTGCGCCCATGATAAAATTTGTATTTGGTTAGAGAAGAAGGGCATGACTTATCTTCCTGGACCATGACTGCAGTCAAAGATCATTTGATCTTGTCCAATGGCCTGTACCGACGGTGTGAGCTTGCAAAAGGTAGAATGTTAGCAAGTGCGAGTACCTGTTGAATCCACCACGCCTGCCACGAAAGTAAGTCAGATACAGCGGGCTGATATTGGACTGCAAACCGCACCGATTCATGTATTGTCGCCAAGTTCGCATTTTCTTAACGTTGACCGTACCTTCTTGATTTCCATCGACGTGCTTGCCCTATGTGTGCAATTATCGGCAGATGAGAGGGAGTAAAAATAAATGTTTATACTTTAGTGGAACCAAAGCCTGTGAGACCCATCATGGCCATCATGGACTCGTCTTCAGCAGTTGTGGCGCCCATCTCCTCGCCATCCTCTATCAGGGTATCTGGATCTAAACCCGACCCGGAGGAAGTTGGCGGGGGAACATCGTCTGGCACCCTAAATTGAGTGTCCATTACTGGCTGAACAAGAAATAACATACTTTTCGGAGACTGTCCCCGAACCGTGAGCTGGACGTCAGAACGAGTCTCTTGTGGCCGTTTGGGTTCACCGTGGCGCAAAGGTTCCTTGGGACGAATGTCCTTATCCCTGGGGACAACTCGTTCTGGAGTGTGATGGTCACGTCTTTCATCCATTCTCTCGTATTTTCTTTCGCTCTTTCGATCCTCCCTTCTATCGGGTCTGCGGTCATCACGATCCCGGTCGTAATCACGTCTGTCGTCCCTCCGTGAACCCTTGTAGTCTCTATCTCTGTCGTGGTCGCGCCTGTCTATCCAACAATGAGCTAGGTTTGACTCAGGGCAGTCGATCAAGAGTTAACACACCTCTCCGGGGGCTACGTGAACGACTGTCCCGTCTGCGTCCAGTATCGCGATGTCCCCCTGTCCTTGCACTTCTTGAGTAACGGCCCTTGTCCCTGTCCCCGTCGCGGTCCCTGTCTTCTCGCTCCCAGCTCCTTTCCCGTCTTCGGTGGTCAGCCCTTGAGGACATGGTGGCAGGAGGCAATGATATAGAGGTCACATGACTACATAACTTTGCTCTAACCCATGTTCGCGGCGAGCGCAGCGTGTCGAGCAGCTAGACCAGCTGGAGAAACGCTCAGTAGTAAGCCATTTTATCTGTCATGTAGAGCGGCGAAGAATGTTCATGGCAGCCGAGACCAGACGGCACATCCGGCTAGAGAACCTATCCCGAACAACCCTCCCCGCCGACATCGAGAGAGCTCTAAGACGCGAGCGACTCGTTGGTGTCGAGGATGGTAAGAGCCCCGGTCCTGCTGTGCACGTTCTTTACGCCAGTCCAGTTCAATTACAGCTCTTCCGTTTCTTACCAACACGTCGTGCCTACATTACGCTCTCCCATCCAGACTTTCTGCAGATGAACATCGCTAAGCTTGGGAATGTGACCATAGGAGGGCATCCTGTCACAGCCATCCCGTGTCTCGAGCCTCCGACAATCGAGAATTTGAGAGGTGTCAAGGGACGCAAGGCAGCTCTCGAGCGAGGCTCCTTGCCCGCGCTCACCCGCTCTGGTGCCATGAGCAATGGCAAGCAAGTTTGCGCATGGGGCTTTCCCCCGAAAGCCTCAGTGGAATGCGTAAAGGACTTTCTTGAACACAGCAAAATTAATACAGTTGGTGACGAACTTGAGATCTACAAAGTCAACCTGTGAGTAATCCCACTCGTCTTAATCTTTAGGATGATGTTCAGTTCCAGAAGACAAGCAGAGGAGTTCTCTCTTTACTCGAGATACCTGATTCGGACTTCGTCGATATCGGATTCGTATCACTTAGCTCGCCGCATTCACCAGACACTCTTCCGGCCAGACACGTTTGGGACAAAATTCCAGGTGCGAGCTTGTGTTGTTCGATAACTGCATCATGGGCTGGCCATGAGTGTCAATGTTATGCGTAGTCAATATGGCCCTAATAAGTCCATGCTGGATAGTACATATAAGCTAGAGCATAATACTTTTTTACATTCTCTCAGCCTCAGGATCTTCGATTCGTGCACGGTGAGCCTAGAATGACCAGTCAGCGCGGGAAGAGACGAAAGTAATCCACGGACTAGTCTCGCGTTGTCTGCTTCATCTTCTGGGGAACGAGCACGCTTGAGGGTTGGCCGGACTTCAGTCTCTTTCCATTCCCCACCACCACTAGCAACGGCGCCTGGACCATCTTGTACGTCGTTGTAACGCTCTTCGACCTCTCTTCTTCTCTCCTGCTGCGCCTGTGCGCCCCAACCTCCGCGGCCCGGGTCGTAATCTTGCCTGTGCTCGTCTCGAACCTGACCACCGCTCTTTCCCCGACCGAACTGACGTCCCTCCTTGTAACCCAGATCGAGGTCGCAACGGATTATACGCTCATCGAGTTTTGTGCCGCTGACATACTTCATACTCGCGAGAGCTTCGGCATGTGTGTAATACTCTACAAAGCAGAACCCACAGGGGGTTCTTCATAAATGGCAAGGCATGAACAGATGAAAAGCAAATTGATGGAGTAGAGCCGCACCGGGTATTTCGGTCGAGCCCCATGATGATGCGCTTGATGCCGCCACCATCTTCCGGACTGGCACACTTACTGAATAGTTCATATATCTGTTCTTCTGTCGTGTAAAAACTCAAATTACCGATCTGAAAGACGTGTGTGAGTGCATTGCAGGTAAACGCGAGCATGTTGCACGCACGTATAGGGTCGTCGACTTGGAGAGAAGTTCGTGTTGCTTGGCCCTCTCCAGTCTAGTTTGTGAGTCCTTGTAGTTTGAGGGTTGATCGAGGGGTGTGACGACGTGCGCCATGGCCGTTTTCTCTATTGAGCACTTCCCGTCCAAGCTTCAGTCTGAATAGCTGGCAATCTAGAATGGCATGTTTTTCCCACCAGCCAGATGACGCGTCATACGCGCGAATTGCTCTTAGCTCACCACCATGGAGGACATTGGAAAGGAAATCCAAAAGGAAGTGAGTCCTATCAAGGTCTTTCTCTCTCCCAGAGTACAAAGCATCGTCTAGGAACCGACTTTTGAGTCCGTCGTGACCGAAAAGTCTGCCCTTTACAAAGAGCTCCAGGAAGAGGACCTCTACACCAAGTACAAGAAACTTTCTCGTCACCTCGAGCTCCTTGACATCCAGGAAAGCTATATAAAGGACGAACAGGCTAACCTCAAACGTGAACTTATTCGCGCGCAGGAAGAAGTCAAGCGCATCAAATCTGTACCACTTGTCATCGGCCAATTCCTAGAGGCCATCGACCAGCAGACCGGCATCGTGGGCTCAACAACCGGCTCAAATTATGTCGTGAGGATTTTGTCAACACTGGACAGGGAATTGTTGAAACCTTCGTCTTCTGTCGCTCTTCATCGTCACTCCAATGCCCTAGTCGATATCTTACCACCAGAAGCGGATTCGTCTATTGCCATGCTTACAAAAGAAGAGAAACCGGATGTCACGTATTCTGACGTTGGCGGAATGGACTCACAGAAGCAGGAGATTAGAGAAGCGGTTGAACTGCCTCTCACTCACTTCGACCTCTATAAGAAGATCGGTATTGACCCCCCTCGGGGTGTGTTGTTGTATGGCCCGCCAGGTGAATGTTATGCATATGCCGATTATTGCTTCTTGCTTATTCTCATGACAGGTACTGGAAAAACCATGCTTGTAAAGGCCGTCGCCCACCACACTACTGCTTCATTCATCCGTGTAGTTGGCAGTGAATTCGTACAAAAGTACCTCGGCGAGGGTCCTCGTATGGTTCGCGACGTCTTCCGACTTGCGCGTGAAAATGCGCCAGCTATCATTTTCATTGACGAGATCGATGCTATCGCTACCAAACGGTTTGATGCGCAAACTGGTGCGGACCGAGAGGTCCAGCGTATTCTGCTTGAATTACTAAACCAGATGGACGGCTTTGACCAAGGCAGCAACGTCAAGGTATGTCATTGGCTTTTAACATGTTTGATTTATCACGCCGACTCTTTGTCCTTGAAGGTTATCATGGCCACAAATCGCGCGGATACTCTCGATCCCGCCTTACTCCGCCCCGGCCGTCTCGACCGAAAGATCGAGTTCCCACTCCCATCACGGCGTGAGAAACGGCTGATTTTCCAAACTGTCACCAGCAAGATGAATCTTGGACCCGATGTCGACCTCGAAGATTGTCAGTTCTCCTTGAACTCGATGATCCTTCTATGAGCTCATAGATAGCGTTCTAGACGTGTCAAGACCTGATCGATTGTCGTCTGCAGAGATTTCTGCCATCATCCAAGCCGCTGGTCTACAAGGTATGCATGGCCTACTCGTCCACGAATGTCTCAGCCCGAACTTTTATGCAGCTGTGCGCAAGAATCGTTACGTTATCCTCCCAGTCGACTTTGAAGAGGCGTGGAAAGTGCGTTGTTTGTGCATTGTTTGGTCATCATACGACAGCTAATTTCTCACCTTTCTTTTCTTCAACCAGCAAACGGTCAAACGAGCAGACGATACTCACGAATTCTGTGCGTAGCATCAAGCTATTCTGTGTTCATTGTTCGCTTATTCACTTTACACCATTTCTGCAGATCGGTGATCCACTGTTGTGTAAGCCTCTTCCATATTCGTGTTGGGTCGAATATTGACGTATTCCCAAGTTGCCATTGTATATCACTCTCTTCAATCTTATTATTGCCTTCTGTTTGCTGTGTGACCGTAAGAAAACGCTCTTTCACTTTAGCGTCTCACCGCATCCCTCACGGAGTGGCGCTCATTCTTCTGAGCAATATCAAGACTTAACCATTCCTGTTATTTTTTTTGCCCCGCTTGCTTGTCGTTGTCGGATAGCCATTAGGCTCCAAAGCAGTGAGGTTCACAGGCAGGAGACATGTCTTCACGAATACTTTTTTAATCCGTTCCTTTCTACAGTAGGTAAGGTTGCCTTGGTCTACCTTCTATCCTTCACAGCTCAAGTCTCATGTAGATCGCGGCACTACCTCTATGCATCCAAATACACTGTTTGATCTTCTATGATGTTTTTTCACTATCTGTCGCTCTCCAACACTCTGGGCGGCGTTGTATAACCCACACGACCGCCCTCATTTTATGGGAGCAAGAGGACTGGCGATGCTGTATCGTTGTCGCAACCCACGACATATGTCGGACCTTGCAATATGTGCCACGTAGGTTCGAAAGCAAGATGGGATACATATTGTAGTCTTTTGGTAATCAAAGTATATTTTTGCTTCTAATTGATTGAAATTGCAAAGATTAAGCGTAGCCGCTATTTTTTTGTTGACTGGCCGAGTTCGCTGGCGCGCTCCGTTGCAATCTGAATTGCTCGAGCAATCGTAGACCGAACTTTGCCATCTTCCATTGCTAAAAGCCCTGCAATGGTGCACCCCCCAGGGGCTACAAGAAATATGAGCCTCAGCGTTGATGTGGCTGAAGGCGAAAACTTACTTGTCACGGAATCTTTGATCTGCGCGGGATGGGCACCAGCTTGGAGAACCATGCGTGCCGCCCCTTGGAAAGCTATCCAGCATATCAAGGTTTTCTCTCGTCTGGTATCCAACCACAGGTAGTAACTCACTCTGAGCAGCTAATTCCAACGCTTCGGCGCGTGGCAAGCCCATCATGACACCACCATCTGCCATAGCCTCGAGGAAAATACACGCAAAGGCAGGACCCGACCCAGAGAGAGCCGTGCAAGCATCGAAATGTTTTTCCTCGAGAAACCGACAGCGACCGATGGATGAGAATATTTTGAGGATGATGGAACGATCAAGTTCCGTTTCTTCGTTATTAGAGATGGTAGGGAGGGGACTGACTACTGTCATGCCTTCTCGGATCTGAGGGGATTTGTTGGGTCAATGGGATGGTGGGCAGCAAAGCACGCACCCGACAGGGTGTATTGGGCATGGCCCTGACGACTTTTGTGGTTTTGGGGACCCAAGCAGTCAGCTGCGAGATGGTAACACCTGCAAGGATACTGATGAGCAGCTTTCCCTCAAGAGCTTCCTTCATTCCATTCTGGCCAAGGATGGTTTGTGCTTGATGGGGTTTGCAACTATCCAGGAATACCTCATTCGAGGTCGTGGCGAAGGGTATGAATAGCGTACCATAGGATGACGACGTCAGATCTCTGAACAGCTACAAGGTTTGCATCAACAAGGACTTGGACAGACGCGCCGAGCCCCCCGAGGAGGCCAAACGTATGCTGTAGTTTTTTTGCACTCTCTTCCCTCGTGACGGTCGCAATGAAAAATGAAGGCAGCGAGGGATCCGGGGAATCCGCGGTTGGGGTAGATGTGCCAGGTGTATGAGACTCCCACTTGGGGAAGACATGGACGTTGTCCCTGGATTGGAGACTGGCGACGACTCCAGATATGATGGCGACACCCATCGTCCCGCATCCTGGAAAATGTGTCAATGTCAGCGGAATTCACGCCGAAAGAAATACCTAGCACGCAGAGAGTATATCCCATGATGATCTGCTGTAGGCGGTAGGCTTAGGGCTAGGACTCTAACTGGATGACGAGTCGTGCACGGAGATATATCGGTCGAGTCATATTGTGCGTCTTCGAGTTCCTTATCGGATGTCCTATCCAGGTTACCATGACCGTCGCGACAACCAAGACCAAGACCGACAAGGATGCTCGTCTTCGTCGCAGTTGGTTCCACCAAGTTTGATGCGCTCGTACAAGCTGCGATCTCCGGGCCAGTGCTCACGGCGTTACACGCAAAAGGATTCGTGCGGGTAGTGCTACAACGAGGGAACTCTGATCTCGACCTGGACTGCGGCGCGTCCACTCGGGACTCCCTAATGATCAGAAAGGCGGAGATGGACATCGAGACCTGGAGGTTCAAACCGTCCATCCAGAACGAGATTGAACGTGCAGACCTGGTCATCAGCCACGCAGGTAAGGACATTTGAATGAGTGCTTGTATCACAGCCCTGACATCGATCAAGGATCAGGCACTGTTCTTGACGTGCTGAGGTCTGGCAAACCTCTAATCGTAGTCCCGAACCCGACCTTGATTGACAACCACCAAGAGGAGCTTGCCTTGCAACTGGATAATCTTGGCCACCTCAGAGCCACATCCGTGGAGTGGGTCCTCCGTACATATGGTTACATACTGTCCTTATCTGTTGGTATAGTGATCTTCCGACGACCATCGGTTCCTTCAATTCGAACGCATTAGTACCATTTCCTGCATATGATGGGAGCAAATTTCGTAGATTGGTGGATGAGATGATGGGGTTCTCCGACATGTGACTGACTTTATACATGCTTCATGCCTCAAATTGTGATCACCACGCCCTCTGTTGTCTGCAGATAATTTTGGTTTAGCGGAGGTTCTCAATGAAGAGTATTACGCCAGCCTCTGTTGCTGGTGACCTCCAAGCATACGAAGATCAGCACGTCCATGCCGTCTACGATCAGATAGCTACTCATTTCTCGTCCACCCGGTACAAGGTGGGGTATTGATCCTGTAGTCCCACAGGAAGGATGACCCCCATTAAATCTATCTGCTCAGCCGTGGCCCATCATTGCAAAGTTTATCTCCGATTTGCCTTCGGGATGGATCGGCCTTGACTCTGGGACAGGCAATGGAAAATATCTGCGCCTGCCCGCTGATCGGCCTGGAAGTGTCTTGACAGTTGGCCTTGATCGCAGCAGGAGTCTTTTACTGATCGCCAGAAACGCAAGAGGCGAACCCACTGCGCCAGTCGTTCGTGAAGTTGTCTGGGGAGACGTGTTAGACAATGGGTGGAGAGTTGGAGCATTTGTGAGTGACAGTGCAAACACTGCGAGCATCCCGCTGAAGTAATGGCAGGACTACGCTATCTCGATAGCTACGATACATCACCTGGCCTCGTACGAGAGGCGCAGGCTAGCTGTGCAGGTGTGTCGGCCAATACTCATCTTACATGTGCTGATTGCATGCTCTACAGCGACTTCTTCAGTGCGTTTCGCCTGCACACGGCCGCATCCTGATCTACGTCTGGGCCATAGAGCAAGACGAATTCTCGAAGCGAGTCATACCAACAGACGGCGGCACTGCTTCACCCTCGGGAAAAGATGTCTTCGTGCCTTGGGTGATGTCTCAACAAGGCACAGCTGCACCAAACCCAGCCACAAAACAGCCCGTGACGAATCTGCCAGGAAACTCTGAAGCAGCCGCCGTGGCTCCCGTATATCACCGATATTACCACATGTTCGCGAAAGGAGAGCTCACGGGACTCACCTGCGAAGCCGCGCAGGGGATGGGTCTAGTTGTTGGGCCGCCAGAGAAAGGGCGACGAGGTATTGAGATAATACAAGATGGCTGGGAGCGATCGAATTACTACGTGGAACTTAGGTGTTGGGAAGTATGATATTGGTCCCCCTTGGGCTTACTCAGGCTCGTGAAGGTAGAGTCAACTGAAGCAAGTGTGGATTGCGCAGGATACAGAAAGTACAGGGAACATGATCACTCGCTTGCGGCCATGACTGCAATGCACGGTCAGATGTGCCGACGCCGATATGCGGAAAATGGACCCACTAGCATTGATCAGATCGTTTCCGCTCTCCTTCAGTGCCCGTACTGCCTTTGCTCGCGAACAGTTGACCTGAGCCATTACAAGCTCTATTTCTTTAGAATCAATACCAGTCTCATCCACTGCGTCATCTTCCACCGGTGGCTCGAGCTCGGGAATATCGTCTTCCTCGTCACCTTCCGCAGCGATGCCCGAGGACTCCAAGTTGGTGAGGCCAACGGGTGCACCACCACCAGAACCAAGTTGCTGTGGCGTAGATAACTGAGCTTGTGCATTCATATCCTCGATCTACGTTGCGTTAGTTGTCGGGTGGTTGCTATCTAGGGCAAGTTAAAGCACCTTTGCTTCACCGAAGACAATATAGCAGTCGCTGTTAGATGACTTGTATACATCAGGGGAGGAAAGGACGAAGAGGACGTTCTTTGGTCTGCGGAGAGTAACACGCGTGATGTTTGGAACTTTTTTCAGGCCAAGGCCGAGGAGAGCCTTGCGGGCTTTCCGCTCTGAGCGGGACTGAATTTTTTCGAGGGCAGCCTGAGAGGTCGGATCTTCCTCCTGCTCGTGGTCAGAGTGGTCGGAAAGAACTTCCTCAATGGTAGCGGACATCTGGGATGTGCGTCAGTGACGTGCCGACATCCAAGACGCAATCGTGAATCCATCATGGAAAGGCCGCGAAAATGACACGGGCTCGCTGGAATGGGAACAGCAGTGGGAGATGACAACAATTTACCTTTTTTTCTGGCGGGATTCGACGGAGACGAGGGTCGTTGCTCGCTGTGCACGACCAAGTTCGAAAGCACGATCGGGAGTTGCCGAAAGGGCGCTTATTTGAATTGTCTGTGGTTTGTTACCCTTTCATCATGGACCCGCTCGTCCGCGTACGATGTTGCTGGCAGGCCCGTTGCGATGTTGGTCCTGATTGACAACATTCACCAGCATCTTTGTGGCTTCCATTTCTACGGGTATGTCGTATGCCCTCAGGCTTTCGTCTACAGTAATTTAGTCAACATCGCGCTCACCATGCGGAGGCTCACCGCTTCTGCTTATAACAATCAGCTTCAACACGCTTTACTGTGTGTTGAATCTGCTCATACACTCGTGCAGTGGGCTCGGAGGCCAAGGACCCTAGATTGATTTGCATTTAATATGTCTGTGTCGTTGGCGAGAAAGCAAGGTTCTCGTTCTCTTTATATGCAGGATGCTTGACAATATACAGATATTCGAATCGCTTCCTAAAGAGGTGGCGTTGGAAATGGTTCGCTATCTCGAGGCCGGTCCCACTGGCTTTTCGACCATGCCGACTTTCTAGACGATCGAATTCATCCCGCCAGGTATGTACCCCTGAATGACACGGGCGTGGCACAACTTACAGATCTTAGACGTATTGAACAGTGTGCTCAATGCATGAACTTCAGAAGACTCTTGCAAGACTTGGGCTATTGATAAACACACCTACCTCTTGATCTACCCAGCTCATGATGAGTGTCACAGGAGATGGTGGATCGAGTGATCGGGTTGTCCAAGAGCGAGATGACATCTCTACCGAATGGAAGGAACACCGCGTGGACAAGTACAAGATGGCGGATCAATGAGAGGAGTCGGGGAATTGGATTGTCTCCGAGCCCAAGAAGGTCGCTTCCGTTCAAAAGGGTGGTCAATTCGGGTGAATGAAATTATTTGGGACTCGACCACACGCCTCCAACCTTTATGTAAGTTTTGTAGGAAGAGTGGAGTGGGTACTTCAATGCAGTTACCAGTATATACTACCTCCGATGTTCTAGCTAGGGGTCGGATATAGCGTGTCTATCTTGGTCCGTCATACTCATGTCCATCACTGCGCTTTCGAATCAATTGCGACTTGCGCTCGAAGACCCAGCGGACAAATTCTCTCGTGAACAAGTGCTCAACGCTGTCGATGAGTTTGTTGTTGCATGCGTGTCCTCAGAAGAGCCCGAAGTCCAGCTTTTCCGAGTGGAAGAAGAACTCCAGATCGTTTACAATGATGTCGTGGACCATACTTCGCTTGGGCACACAGAAGTCTTTCTCGGTGTCCTCCACCACCTCCGCCCCCTTCTGTCATCGACCTCCATCATTTCAACCTGGTTTGATCTTGTGCTGCGTCCCGCTCTCAGAGAACCAAGACTACCAACCACCTCTGTGACGCATGCCAAAGAGCTCATCATCCTTGCTGCCGAGAACGAGGATCGAAGGCACCCAGAGAAAGTGCATGAATTCCGCAGGCGGTTGATGGTCCACCTTTTGGACGCCTACAACGAAGGTTCGGGGGATGATATCTTGGAATGGGCAAAGCTTGATCAGAAGCAGCGCGATAAGAGGTGTTTGTGGAAGTGCAATCTCGAGGATGCACTCATAAAGTTTGGTTTGAATTGCCCTGTGGTACGCGTTTGTGATGGAATTTACATCCGAGATGCTCAATGCTATCTAGCCTTTCATGACCCAGGTCGAAGCTGCCTTTGCGGCCCCTTCGTCTCGTCTCCAACTTTTAGTCCTGCTTGACTCTTTCACCTCACATCCCGAATTCCAGTTGCATGCAACCGACTTGGCGAGACACCCACTCATGAACAGCCTCTTAAACTCTCTTCTGCTGGATAACTCTTCGACTATATGCACGATTGGTCTCACCATGCTCGTCAAGCTACTACCAACATTCGCATTCAAAGCGTGTGAGGAACTCAAGATCTTGCTCCCCCGGTTGTTCGTGATCCTAGCGAGGGTCATATGTTGGGAGGAGCTCTCTAACTCGGCGCTACCGTCCACTGTCTTGGCGGACGATTATGGCGGGCAAATTGGCGCTGGGAGACGGGCAGAGGAGTATGGAGGACTCGTTGCACTTGAGCTACGCCCCGAGCTCGGCTGGGAGAGGTTGGAGCTCAGACGCAATACGTCCTCTGCCCCTCCGTCGGACGCGTACTTCTCGTCCCTTTATTATCTATTTCCATGCAACCTTCTCCGCTTTGTTCGTGGTCCCGCTGCGTACCTGCGGGACAGAGATTACGAAAGCCCATATGTTGTGGGCTGGGAAGACGCGCTCGATGAAGATAACATACGAAGTAAATCAGAAGTATGCACACCGTCGTCCTTTCATTTGCCGTTCGCGCGGCGCTTATTCATACGTTTTAGCCCCTTCTTCGCAGCCGTGTGGTCAATCCACGGCTCATATGGCGGGATTGGCTCAAGGAACTTACCGAACCTGATCCATGGGCCAACTCTAGCATTTCTCAGATAGCTAGCGAATGCGTCATGCTCAACATCCGTAATATCGCTCTTGGCTCTTCCACTGAAAGGACCGATACTACCCCTGATTTGCAGACAGTGGTCCTCCCCTCCATCGTCATGACCCCAGAAGACATTTCAGGTGTGCCAACACCACATCCAGGTTACATTGGCCTTCCACCTGTGAAAACCCGTGTATCGCTCCAAGACATGATTACCACATCTGTTGCTTTGAAGTCGAATCTCGAGGTCGAGGTCGAGTTCCCGGACCTACTACGGTCAGCACTGTCGTTCCCACCTGGTAATTGCTCGCCATCGAAAGCGAGTATTAAACTACCATCCGAGTTGGTGGGAGATGAAGGTGCGCAACTGCCATCGCATGTGGCGGAAGCGATTTCGAGCTTGCAGCGTGAGGTACTTTTGCTAAGGAGCGAACTCAACTTCGAGCTTTGGCATTCGAGAGAAAACGTGGGTCACATTGGGAGACTTTACCAGGATCATGTCCTCTCGAAGAACGCAGAGGCTGATCGACAAGCACTTGTAAGAGTTCGTGGCTAGCCTGTTGGATGCAGTATTGATCTTGTACAGCATAACAAACTGCGCCAATACAAGGCCCAAGTCCAAAGCCTCGAGCAAGAGCTGAAAGAACATAAAGAACAGTCTTCTTCCGCAAAGAACAAGTATGCAGATTGGAACACAGAACTACAGAAGAAGCTTCGGGAATACCGAGAAGAGAAGAAGGCATGGGTCTTGGAAGCGGCGACATTGCGTACCGCGGAGAAGGAGGCGAGGGTGAGGATTCATTCCAGCTTGGAGAGGGGTTATTTGTTGACAGCTGAATAGGCGCTTTTCGTGGCGCAAGGAAAACTACTGGCAGACGCAGCAAAGGCAGTATTTGAACTACAGACTCAGCAGAAGGAGAATCAGCACAAAATCGATCGACTCCATGATTACGAACGACAAATTGAGCAACACGTTCTCATGCAGAAACTTTGGTAGGGTAACTCGCGCTTAGTGACGGTAGGAGAGGTATTAACATACAGTAGGGATGCAGACTTCCAAAAGTTCAATGCCAGAGGCGAAGAAATAGAGCTTATCAAAAGTAAATACAAGCAGATGGAGATGCTTCTGGAGAGTCACGACAAGGCACGCGATAAATTGGAGGACGAAGCACGGTGGGATTCTCACACTTTGGCTTCGGCCTAAGAGTCCTGCTCACGACTGTATACAGAGCGCACCGTCGCCAAAATCAGGCTTTGGAAGCTAGGCTTGCGCTGGTGCAGAGAAGGTGCGAGGCCTCACGTCGTATACCAGAAGCAGAGATTGCTGCGATCGTCCGGGAAAAATCAGAGCTCGCGGCTGCGAATGCGAGGCTGCGGGAAGACAACGCGGAGTTGAAGGACGAAATGGATGAGATGCGGGCAGCGCTGGAAGGACTGAAGGCTCAACTAAGTAGGCAGCGTGGACTGATCTACGAGCCACGGCAACGGATGGATACTACAGTAGCACTCTAAGTTGATCGTCCCGAATAGGCAAGTGTGGTGGAATGTTCCAGAAAGGACTCGCCTTTGTCCAAGCCTGGTCGCAGCGGGCGGCAGTTGTCGAATCTTCTCGAACAAACAGAAAAAACCCGACTACTTAAAGACGAGCGACCAGACGCGTCCCTTCGCTGCTTGGGTTCCCTTCTTTCCCTCACAACTCTCCATCATCCACCCATCTTCCTGAACGGTAAGCTGTATATCCTATCCGTTCTACCTCACGCGTAACCCCTTATCTAGCTTAAAAAATGGCATCAGAGAGCTTTGGTTTCCAGGCCGAAATCAGCCAACTCCTCGACTTGATCATCAGTAAGTATCATTTCCGACGACCAATCAATCGTTTGTGTTGGCTAATCCGATCACCAGACACGTTCTACTCCAACAAGGAGATTTTCCTCCGGGAGTTGATTTCCAACGGCTCTGATGCCCTCGACAAAATCCGCTATTCATCCTTGACCGACCCCTCTGTCCTTGACTCTGGCAAGGAACTCTACATCCGCATCACCCCTGACAAGGAGAACAAGGTTCTCTCCATTCGCGACACCGGTATCGGTATGACCAAGGCTGATCTCGTCAACAACTTGGGTACCATCGCCAAGTCCGGTACGAAGGTCGGTTAACTTCTCTACATCCTCGCACATGTTCTGACCATAGTTGATCGTAGGGGTTCATGGAGGCGCTGAGCTCCGGTGCTGATATTTCCATGATTGGTCAATTCGGTGTCGGTTTCTACTCTGCATACCTCGTTGCAGAGCGCGTCCAGGTCGTCTCCAAACACAACGACGACGAACAATATATCTGGGAGTCTGCTGCCGGCGGTACCTTCACTATCACCCCTGATACCATCAACCCTCCTCTTGGCCGTGGTACTGAGCTTCGTCTCTACCTGAAGGAGGACCAGAGCGAGTATCTCGAGGAGAAAAAGATCAAGGACATCGTCAAGAAGCACTCCGAGTTCATATCATACCCCATCCAGCTCGCTGTGACCAAGGAGGTCGAGAAGGTTCGTTTTGTTTGTACTTCCCTCTTGTTTGATTTTGAATGCCTTCTGCAGGAGGTTGAAGATGAAGAGGAGGAAGAGAAAGAGGAGAAGGAAGAGTCCAAGATTGAGGAGGTCGACGACGAGGAAGACAAGCCCAAGGACAAGAAGACGAAGAAGATCAAGGAGAAGGAAGTTGTCAATGAGGAGCTCAACAAGACGAAGCCCATCTGGACGCGCAATCCTCAGGATATCACCGCTGAGGAATACGGTTCTTTCTACAAGTCGCTTACGAACGACTGGGAGGACCACCTCGCTGTCAAGCATTTCTCTGTCGAGGGTCAACTCGAGTTCAAAGCCATTCTCTTCGTTCCCAAGCGGTAAGGGGTTGCCTTGCGATGCACGTTTGTAACTCATCCTCTTTGCAGTGCTCCTTTCGATCTTTTCGAGTCCAAGAAGAAGCGCAACAACATCAAGCTCTACGTCCGGCGCGTTTTCATCATGGACGATTGCGAGGACATCATCCCCGAATATCTTAATTTTGTCAAGGGTATCGTTGACTCTGAAGATCTTCCGCTCAACATTTCTCGCGAGACCCTTCAGCAGAACAAGATCCTCAAGGTCATCCGTAAGAACATCGTCAGGAAATGTTTGGACCTTTTCAGCGAGATTGCGGAGGACAAGGACAACTTTAATAAGTTCTATGAAGCCTTTGGCAAGAACCTGAAACTCGGTATCCACGAGGATGCTCAAAACCGTAGCAAGCTCGCCGAATTCTTGCGCTTCTACTCCACCAAGGCCACTGAGGAGCAGACCTCGCTCAAAGGTGCGTGTTTATTTCCCTATGTTACAGAAACCAGCGCTCAATCATGACTGTAGATTACATCACTCGTATGCCCGAGATCCAAAAGTCGATCTACTACCTCACGGGTGAATCCCTTGTCGCCGTGAAGGAATCACCATTCCTCGAGGTGCTCAAGAAGAAGGGCTTCGAAGTTCTGCTCTTGGTTGACCCCATTGACGAGTACGCTGTCACTCAACTCAAGGAGTTCGAGGGAAAGAAGCTCGTCTGCGTGTCGAAAGAGGGCCTCGAGCTCGAGGAGACTGAGGAAGAGAAGAAGGCGCGTGAGGAAGAGGCCGCCCAGTTCAACGACTTGTGCACGACGATCAAGGAGGCTCTCGGCGACAAGGTTGAGAAAGTCGTCGTTTCTAACCGAATTACTGACTCGCCGTGTGTTCTTGTCACTGGTCAATTTGGTTGGTCGTCGAACATGGTATGTATGGGTAAATCGTCGTGCCCAATCGCAACTGAATGATCATCTGCAGGAGCGTATCATGAAAGCTCAGGCTCTGCGTGACTCGTCGATGTCATCGTACATGGCATCGAAGAAGACACTGGAGCTAAACTCTCACAATGCGATCATCAAGGAGCTGAAGCGCAAGGTTGCAGAAGACAAGGCTGACAAGTCGGTCCGAGATCTGACGTACCTGTTGTTCGAGACGGCGCTCCTCACGTCTGGCTTCTCGCTCGACGATCCTACGTCGTTTTCCAAGCGCATCCACCGTATGATCAGCCTGGGTCTTGATGTGGATGAGGACGAGCCAATTGCTGAGGCCGCGGACGAGGCACCAGCGGCTGAGCCTGCCTCGACCTCGGCGATGGAGGAGATTGACTAGACGTCGAGGGAAACAGTAGACCATGTATCTGTATAATCACCTTAGTTACATCAGCATTGTCATGTCGCACAAGTTTTTTCGTCTACTTTGGTGGCCTTTCACTTTTAAAGAGGGTTAGTGGCAAATCTATTTTATGGACAGGAGTATGGAAGTAGGAACGGCATGCTCGACGATTCGTGACCAGGGACACTGGTTGATGCACACGCATGACACGACTGAGTCACTCTGACTCGGATGTGATTGCCATATCTCGATCTGAGTGTAGAATCATATTTACATTCCGCATTGTTCGCCCATGCTGGACAAGTCACGAAAATGAAACAAAAGGACTTGAACGTTAAGTAGCCAAGTTGGTAACTCTGACGAGGCCCGCTGGAGGCAGGGATTGGCTGATCTACGGTAATGGGATGTTTTTGTGTGCGTGGGCGCGACGGTGGCTCGTCAGGTTTCCAAAAGTGGTAATGGTGCAGGTAGCCTTGCGGCATCCGCCCGACGGTCGCGCTTTCCATTGTCTTTGACCCCCTTTCAGCATGATTCATCCCTCTCTTTAACTGCTCTGTATTATTATTCTCATCTCATACACAATGCCTGCCATCATCGCTCCCTCTCCGCGTCTCCCTGCCCAACACTCCCAGCTCCTCACCCAAGACCCACTGCCCTTCAATTCGGTCCGTCATTTCCCACTCCTTTGTCCCTTACCTCATACCATCCACAGTCCGCTATCCACTCACGAACACTCTTCTCTCCACCTCGGCTTTTGTCTCCCATCAGACTCCACGATCCACCCTACTTCGCTCTCGTGTGTCCTGCCCGGTTTCGCTCATACTCCCTCCCTCACATCTCATCCCACAGAGCTCTAAATCACCCACACCATGTGGTCCACCCTACAAGAGGCGCGCACCTTCTCGGCACTTTTCTCGTTCCACCAGGCGCCGTCGTCATGCCCAACGCGTCGACTGTCCTCTCGATGCCTTTGGGCGTCCATCCATATTCGATCAACTCCCTTGGATCTCGGCCCTTGAGATGCCGAGTTCCACCAACTGCGATATCGCAGACCTTTCTCAGTTGCCTCTCAACGAGGATCCTGCTGCATTCTCGGATACCATGCCCGCTTCTGGACCCGTGCGTCGCAGAAAAACATCTTTGCGCTCGAATCCTCTCGGTGGCCACGAATCTCCCCCCAGCGAGCCACTCCTCAGGCAACACTCCCCGGTTCACCGGCCGACCGATTCCTTTCCAGATTGCCCAAAGACCCCCCCGCCTCGTGTTCCATTCGATCCCAGCAAAGTCACTTTCCACAATCTCATGCCTGTCTTCCCACGTGGCGTTAATCCCAGCACTCCGTTCTGAACCTTCACCTTCGCTGTCTAATATCCACTCCCGTCATCTTATCGGCATATAATCAAACGCTTATATCCATCTGACGCAGTTAATTGCTAGCGTCCGCTAGCTATCTACAAAGTCAGCTAAACATCATCTCAGCTTCACGATGTAGTCCTACCGAGATCTGCTTTTCATCCACTTGGCGTTGAAAAGACCACGCTTTATTTACTGTTTCATCATGGACCATGCCTGCGGCTTGGATCAGTAACGCCTGTTTGTTCGCTCGCCCTTTGCCCCTCTGCATTTCTTCCCCGTACTTATATGTCTGCATTCTTGTTCTCTCATTTGCACCAGCCCTCATGATTCGCATTCACGAATACGACGCCTATACATTCGACCATGTCGCATCTTTTTCCTTTTCACTGCCCAGAGTTGTTACGATCGTAGTCGCATTTCCCAGATCGTCAGTTGTACTGCAATCCATTTCAGTCGAGTCACAGGGGGTGTTATGTAATTATCTGTACAGTTCTGACCTAATGCATTCCCACACATCTGATAGCCAGCTGCTATTGCTCATCCATCACAACTTGACACTCGCAATGGAAAACGACCAGGTATGCGCTCTTTGCGATGCATCCAGTCTCTCTGACCAACTTGTGCGCACTCTGTAGGGAGTTCTCGTCGATCTCTACGTCCCCCGCAAGTGTGCGGCCACTAGTGAGTAGTGACAAGTTCTCAGAGACGGTCTAATGCGCGCGCGTTGCAGACCGCCTCATTACCTCCAAGGACCACGCATCAGTCCAGATCAACGTCGTTGACGTCGATGCCAACGGCCGTGCGTTGAACTCGTACACCTCGTTTGCACTCTCTGGGCAGGTCCGCTCACAAGGCGAAAGCGATGACTCTCTCAACCGGTTAGCGACCAAAGCTGGATGTGAGTATCATTCTCCTCTGGGTGGGGCAGTGTAATGATGAATTTTCGGTCTTGCTCGCGTGTGTATGGGGATCGTGCAGTGCTCCGGAACGTGTGGTCGTACCAAAAGTAACTGACAGCGTGTTTTCGGGCATTTGTTTTATTGTAATCCACTCTGCTCTCGCCAGCCCGCATTTCGTGAGGCGTGTAGACTTTGTTGTAAAATGCAGTGATGAGTGAGTCGTGAGGAGCATTGCCACAACCGGATAACTGCGCTCGTCTGCGTCCGCCTTGAACAGCGAGAGCGACTCGTCTCATGCGTTTTGGCAACTCTCACCGCACTTCTCTCTCTGAAAGCTCCCTCTCTACCATATCCGTAAGCCCGAATTTGAGTTCTGGACACATGTCCAAGTGAGTTACCCCTCTTACAGTCAGGCTCCATGGTCGAAATAAAGCGCACGTCCGGCAACGACGACCACACCCTGTCTCCATCCGCCGACGAGGAGAGCAAGTACAGACTCCTCTACAGTAAGTCCAAGGTTTATGTTAATCCCACCGCCTACGCAAGAGACAACATCCCTGGCTTTGTGGCGCTCGTCAAACGTGTACGTCTCCATCCGCCCCTACCAAGCATACCTCATCATGGCTTATAGGAGGCAGTGAATCCGACATATCTCCTGGCATGGATACCAGAGACCCTCTTGAACGAAAAAGGGGCAGACGAATGGGACAAGTTCGTCAGGATCGAGGAAAGGGCCATCGAGGACGACGAGGACGACGGTTGGAATCCCTGTGGCAGTTCCGTCCCCATCCTGTCTCACTTTCTTCCACACAGACGCAGTCCTTATCGACTTACCAACTCAACGACCAGAGTCGTATGCGTTCTCTGTCCCTTTGACATCCATATATTCCCTCTTAGTTCACCCACCGACTCTGTCGTCGTGGTGTGAGTGCCTTTCGTCTTTCGTACGTGCTGACCCCTGTTGAATACCCGATCAGACGGTACTGTAGGCATCAACCTCATCAACGGTTCCACGCTACCAACTCTACACTTTCATGACGATGAATCATTGTCAGTGGCACTTCCACCACGTAACCGACGAAACTCTTCGAATGCATACCCCTCATCCGTCTCTCCAAGCTCGTCAGGATCCATTGCACGCCCTCTTGTGTCGTGGGGAGGAGAAGATCTCCTATCACGTTTACGATGTTATGCTCATCTCTTGCGTTCGGCTCTTCAGCCAACCTTGTTCATAGTCGATCCTTCAAAAGCGGACATAGAGACGCATTCCACTCAAATATTCGACGATGATGCGGTAGATGACATCCTTGCGCAATCATCATACGCAAACTCCCACTCGCCGGTACCTGCTCACCGTCGTCCCAGGCCGATTTCTACACCGCCCTCCGGCACGACTAATGCTTATTCGAACCGACCGTCAGTATTGCATCGCTCCCTCTACCCGCCTTCTGTTTCAACAACGCAAAATCCATCCCAAGCACGCCTCGCACTTCTTCAATCCTTCTCCAACATCACGCGTGCCACGCGCCATGCTGCGCAAAACATTCTGTCCCACCCTCTTGCAAAGCCCATCGTCCCACACCTTCCCGATCCCGTCAAGTCTCTTGTGAACGCCGACGGTGAATGGGAGTGGGGTAGTTGGGTCGAGAAAGGTGGTGTTGGGGAGTTCGAGAGTGCCCGCGTTTACCTCGCTCGGTGGGCGCGGATCGTAGCAGAGGAGGGTGATAGGGCGAGGAAGAGAGAGGCACAAGCGTTGCCTGCTTCATCCGCAGATTTGGCAGAGGAGACATCTTCACTGGGGGTGTTTGAGTTACTGCATTCCACGGTCAATTTGCCAACACCAAAGACATCGAGGGATCCACGCAATCCCGTCGACGAGAAGATATGGCAAAAGTGGTTCGCGGCCGACGGGCGGCCCAAAGTGAGGTTCGAGGAGATGCAACGGGAAGTGTTTAGGAGGGGGATAACGCCTGTGGGGATCCTGAGGAAGAAGATCTGGCCCTTCCTTCTGGGAGTTCACGCATGGGACGTTAATGCCAGCGAGCGTAAAAGGAGGTGGGAAGAAAAGAGGTTTGTATGGCTCCTCAAGTATATGCGAGATGTTCATGGATCCGCACAGGAAACGCTATCAGGAGATAAAGAATGAATGGTTCGACGTACCAGAAGTTTTCGATCGACAGGATGTTCTCGATGAACGGCACCGCATAGACGTGGACTGCCGTCGCACGGATCGTACCCACCCACTCTTCTCCCATAGTTACGAAGACTCGCCCAGTGACCCCAAGGAAGATCGTGGTTACCGACGATATTTTACGATCTCACCTCCGCTCGCGGATATCGGAGCGCAGTCTGCCAGTAACGAACATATTGACCGCATGGGTGGAATTCTTCTGACGTATAACTTTTACGATAAGGCTCTTGGTGAGTCTCGCAGAGAATGCATCATTTTATTTGACCACGTCCGGTGTTGACACACTTATGAATGAAGGATATGTGCAAGGAATGTCCGATCTTTGTGCACCCCTGTACGTTGTGATGGATGCAGAGGAAGAGTTGACATTCTGGTGCTTCGTCGAAGTCATGAATCGCATGGTGCGTCTCCTTGTAGCTGAATGATCCGACACCTAATACCTGTTCAGAACCAGAATTTTCTCCGCGACCAGAGCGGTATGAAGAAGCAGTTGTCTACCCTGCAAGAACTCATCAGCGTAATGGATCCTGAGCTGTATCGACATCTTGGTTTGTAATTCCCTTGTGCTGCGTACGCCTCCTCATTGCTGTTTGATAGAGAAAACCGAGGGTCTTAATTTGTTCTTCTGTTTCCGGTGAGCATTAAGAGTTTCTCGAATGCCATGTCTGACGTATCTCATAGCTGGGTACTGATCGCTTTTAAGCGCGAGTTCCCCTTCCACGATGTGTTGCGGCTGTGGGAGGTGCTTTGGACGGACTATTACAGCAACAACTTTGTCCTCTTCGTAGCACTCGCCATCCTCGAATCGCATCGCGACATGATCTTGCGTTACCTAGTCGAGGTTTGTTCATATTCTTGTCGTTTTACCAGACCAATCTCATCCGTGCATATTCTTCAGTTCGATGAGATTTTGAAGGTGAGTATCGACGGCTCAGGTGCATAATATATGCAAACGAATGTGGCCTCTTCATACAGTATTGCAACGAACTCAGCATGACCATCGAGCTCGACTCCACCCTCGCACAAGCAGAAGTGCTCTTCCTGTCCTATGCCCAACTCGTGGCGGACATCGACCGACGACGTGCGGAAGAAAGCAGTCAATCTTCGTCTACAAGTGTCTTGGTTCACCGCCGGAGTACAGCTAGTAGTGATACGGTTGGTGGAAAGAAGGTGAATATCGCACTTCCGACGCTCAGCGAGAACATAAGAGAGCTGTTGAAAGCCGGGAGGTGATATATCGTAGAGCCCTTCCGCATTTTGTTTAGTACGACATTTGGAATGTATTATACCTTGGACTTTCGGGTATCCAGCGGCAAATCTCCGCTGTCTGCCACCGCTGCTAATAAGCGCTATGTCAAACTTGACTGTCTTGCGCGGGTATGCGCAAAAGGCGAAACCAGAGACATTGCCGCCCTCGATCCTGTTCGAGTATAGCGACAAATGTTTGACTGTGTTCGACGCGTTCCCCAAGTCGATCTTCCACTTTTTAGTCCTACCGCGCGTCAGACCACCACTGAGCGTTTTTAAACTTGCCAACCTTCGTACATTGCTCAATGGCGAGAAAGCACGCGCGAAACAAGTGCTCATGGATCTGAGCGATGAGGCCGACAATGTCAAGAAGATGATTCGCGAAGAGATGCAGAACCGGTACGGCTTCCAATGGGAGATCTGGACAGGATTTCATGCAGTCCCGAGCATGGAGTAAGTCTATCCTTTTCATCTCTTCTTCATCTCACTCAGGCTCGCGCCACTATCTGTACGTCCGCAGACACCTGCACCTGCATGTTTTGTCGGACGATCTCTGTTCGGAAAAGATGAAACACAAGAAACATTATAATTCGTTTCACCCCAAGCTCGGCTATTTCTTACACCTACACGAAGTCCTTTCGTGGTTCGACGAGGAGCCGTCTTACTACGAGCGAGTACGTTCTTCTCTGATCATCGTTGTGACGCCCGTTCACTCCATCGTGTACTCCTATTCGCATCGACTCGAACAGATGTCCCGACTAAAGAAGAGCGACTACGAGCACCTTGTCAAAGAGAGCCTTTGTTGCTGGAGATGCGACCGGGACATGAAAAACATGCCCTTGCTGAAAGCACACCTGCAAGAAGAATGGGACGAAGAAGCGCGCAAGGAGAAGGCGAGGCTCGCGAGAAAACGCAAACGCGACGATGCGACGTCTGATACCCCAGTCGTATCGGACGACAAAGAACCAGAGCGCAAGAAGCCCTCTCGGGTGGTTCACTTGACAGCGAGCTGAGCGTTCCAGGCCTATCGAAACTGACACAAGACACGCTTCTCACGGATCACGCAAACCGACGCTTGGCACTATCCCGTACAGTGTACTTCCCACTCTCTAATGTTATCTGCTCGTCGTTCCATCCCAGTCCTGCCTAACTTGGCAAAGTTTATGAAGTTTAGTCAGAGTCCTCATGACCCGTAAACGGACGATCGGACTGACGTGTGCCTTCAACTGTCATGGGACCGACTGTGATCAAGGGTTTCTGACACTATATAAACTGATGTGACTTGCATCCAATCGCCCCCGTGTACCGCTCACCAGGGCACCATTCACCCTCTGCTTGGATATCATCTCCAGGCTGGAGTGCGTGGCGTGTTGTCTCGATGAGTGCCATTACCCCTGTTCATGCGATCCTATGCTCACTCGGGGTTACAGGACTTGCTGCAAAGCTTCAGCACGGACGTATAACCCTTCACAGTCCAGGGTCGCTCAGAGTCTCCCCCCTAGCTGTGACGGGACTGACATTGTCCACGGGGTCGTGGCTGTCGGGTCTTGCAGTGCCTAAAAGGCCTGAGGGACGTCGACGCCATATATATCAATTTTGCGCTACCTAAAAATTTCAGGGAGGTGGCCCCCGACACGTCTCCCCCACACGTACCACTACACGAACGCCTGGGATTCTTTGATGGCCAAGAAGCACGCAAAAAAAAACCGTCACGTGGCCCGCTGATTGCAGTCGCAAAGGAAGATAGCGTCTTCTTCACGGAAGCACCGTGGATACGTTTTGGACCAGCTTCTGATGAAGGTGAAAGAAACGATCCAGGGATTCTTGGTTTGCCCGTCGTTCATGCCAATCTTTGAAACGACTTTGGTACCGACGGTGCGTGCGTGGGTTTAAGAGGGGGTGGCGGTTGTTTGACCTAAACCCAGAACTTCCTCCGGCCCATCGTAGCTCGATCCTGAGCTGGGCTGAGGGGCCCTCCTCGATCTATACGTACCCCTTCGTTCACACTCGTATCTCGGCTCGCCGGAGGAAAAACACGACAGCGGTCCACGTCCGTTCAACCAGGTGAGGAGCGATCGCTGCCGCGCGCGCCACAGACGATCCTATGAACACCCAGCGAACGAGTGGACCAATCCCGCGAACATCGCTGCCGGAATGTACGAGACCCCACACACCGGCGTCGATTGTAGTACCTCTTTTATGTTGACCTTTTCTTTTTGCTCCCGGTCCTAAAACAGGCCCGACACTCGCCACCTATTGCGAGCTGGAGCATGAACGTCATTTTGTACAGCCCGAGTGCCGTCAGAGAGGCACGAGCATTGCCCCCGCACTAGGCCCTTTCGTCGTCCGATACTCCGAAGGGCGGCCAGGTAATGTCGGGTGTGAGAAGACTTGGCACATTGGCACAGGGTGGCATTTCCAAGCAGACGATATGACACGATGTACCCGGGATGGTACATAAGATCGAAAGCGAGTTGTGGGGCCACGATAAGAGCATTTTGGAAATGGCGGTGTTGCAAGGTCGGTACCATTTGTTTCAGATTGCATTTTGACGAGATTCACCATGCACATAGGGTGGAGTGCTGGCAAGGAGGCTATAGATTGCTCCACAGTGTCGGTGTCGAAGAAGTACTGTATCAGAATTCATTTGTCCAATGCATTTACCATCTTAAAACCAGGCGATAAAATATCAAGGCGCGGATCATACTGTCTTGAAAAAAGCTCTATACATGTGTTCTATTCCACGTTGATCGCATCTAAGGTAATGGTTGGGTTTCCGTTCACTCTTCCTCAGAGATGGCTTCCTCGATCCTAGTCGGAGAGGCCTTGGCGGCAGCAAATTTCTGGGTACGGGATCGCTCGCTGGCCGCTCGGATGGCCCAAGTGAGTTCATAAGTCCTGCAAGCATCTAAGACTCTATCAGTCGGCGGGAGCGCGCTGGGCTAGAATAGCGCACCCTCGTAAGAGCTGAGAATCTGAGCGGCATCAGGATCCTCTTCGATATCCTCAATGATATCGATCCAGTTAGAAACCTGACATCACAGGGTTTGCATAAAGTATAACAAGCGCGACAGGAGAGTACGTACTTCAGAGAAGAACGGGTCGTCGTCAGGGAAATTAAAGACTTGTTCATGGTCGTCTCCAGGCTTGCGGACATAGAGGATGGGCTGGACATACGGATTGACAAGCCTAGGGGGGAAATGAGCGATCCAACCTCATTTCCGTGAATCAGCACTGACTTGAGGGAGTACCCGTCAGCATGGACCTCCAGCTCGCAACTGTAATTACGACCCTGGAGCGTAGCGACGTGAGTGAAGGAGCCCACTGCGCCCGAATCATATTTCCTGTGTTGTTGGTGAGGCGGGAAAGGTACGATTAACCTCATGGGTCCGGAGATTGGAAGAATCATACCAGGTAGCGGAGGTGACACGCGGAATCCTGTTCTCAGGGGCAATCTTGCTCTCGTCAATGGCCATCTTGGACAGGTTGCCGGCGTTTTCATCCCATTCGAGCGAATGAGCAATTACGGAAGAGATGTCAACCTCACCACCAAAGTAACGGGAGAGATCGCAAAAGTGAGTGCCTTGCTCGACGATGGGGCCAGCACTAGATTAATGTCAGAGCCGAGAATATGTGTCGATGCGTGTGGTGTGCCCACCTCTTGGACTTGTCCCACCAATCTGGCTTAGCAATTGCTTCGTAAGCGCAAGCATAGCGGGCGATTGTGGCCATCACGACGAGGTTGTTTTCCTCGATGATTTGTTTCATCTTTTGGGTAGCCTTGAGGTACCTCAGCATGTACCTGTACACCGATTGGTCCAGTGCCGAGCAAGCAAAGAAAGAAATTGCCGCACCCAACAGAGACAATGGCGCCGCTCTCGGAGATAGACTTGGCGACCTTGAAGGATTCCTCGATCTCGCTCTGATCGCCTGTCGCGATGGGCTTCTCAATGAACATGGCAACGCCTGGGAAGTGCTTCTGGATCTGCATCTCGATGTCACGGCCGGGGTGGAGGGTGCCTCGGAACATGGGGGGCGAACCGATGACGAAGGCACGGGGGCGCTCCTTTGGAGTCACGTTCTTGACGAAATCGTCGAGCGTCTTGTAAACGCGGGTATCGCGATAGGCAGAGACGACGAACGAGTCACACTTTTTCTGGAGGACGGCAGCGGCACGCTCTGTCGCGGGATCGATGAGGGCGACGACCTTGAGGCGCAGGCCGAGCTTGCTATGAAGGGATGAGGATCGGATGGAGAGGCGGGGGAAGGGCTCACTGTTCAAAGCGGAAGGAGTGGTTCCACGGACCCTCATCCGAACCTGAGAGGGTGGTGAACAGGATGTAGAGAAGGGATTGGAGGGGGGTAGCTGACCGAACATGATGTTGCCAGCGCCGACAAAGACGACGTTGAAAACGTCTGTCCCGCCGACGTGGGTAGCTCTGGGGAGAGTCAGACGACGAGGGCAAGATGAACGGAGGGACTGAACTTGTCCATGGGGACGAGCCTGGACGGATCGATGGACTGCCTGCGAGAGGAGAGACCTGCGGAATAGCCAGAGCCGCGTCTCTCGAGACGGCGGTCGGAGCCCCTGCGGGAGGAGGGTTTTGTGGAGGTCATTTCGAGGGACGAGGAGAGCCTGCGAGACATGGTGGTGGTGGTATGGGAGAGAGGGGAGATTTGGGAGGAACGGAATTTAATCTCTCAGGGTTATCTTGGGGCACACGGTCGACGTGGGACAATCAAGCAAGGACGATTTCGGACAAGTTAAGACAAGGGTAGCAAAGAAAGCAAGACGGAATGAACGTGTAGGGTATCGAAAATGAACGGACGGTAATAAACGGATATCAAGAGCTGCCCTTGGATCGAGCGGGGTGGGTCGCGGTGTTGGCGACAAAGGAGACTTGCTGCTGTGTCTGCTGCTCCTGCCGGTGCGCAATTTCCTGGCGTCGCCGTTCTGCAGCCTCGAGTCGCGCAGTCATCGCTCTGAGCTCCTCCTTCAACTTTTCGTTCTCCTGCGTCAGCTTCAACACGTTGCTCGCCCGCTTCTGCACTCGCTCGACGCTGCGGGTAACCGTGACTGATCGTGCCTGGCAGGACACGGCGGAGGCGAGCTGAACTTACTGCGGCTCTGCTGATGCGTTTGTGCCCATGATGGAGTTGAACGAGAACGTGAGGTCGAGGTCCGCTGCAGGGATGTCTGGCAGGGACGGAGATGGCGTGCGGGAGGCAGGGCGAGGCGCCAGGCCGTGTTGAAGCCTGTGGGGGCTGTGAGCGACACTGATCGGGTACATCGACGGACAGATCGCACATTGAGCTCGACAGCTCCGAACGCTCGTCCATGTCGACGTTGACGACGAGCACGAGGCTCCCTCGAGCGTCCTCAACCATACCGCTGTCCATTCCAGGTATATTCTTCCCACAATTAATGGCGATCGGCCCTTATTATGACAGCCCATCCGCCAATTCCCTTCCCCATCCTCTCCTCCCCCCCCTCCCAGCCCCGCCCCTCCACGACGACATGCCCACCGCCCCCGTCGCCCTCATCGACGGCAGCGACGTCCTTGACGACTCTCCCCCAATCCTCCCCCACCTCCCCGATCCACACAACAATGACGTGCACGACATCGACATTCATGCCCCTCCCTTCTCTGCCTCCGTCCCCGACACCATCCCTGTATTATCTATTCACGACTCTGTGTATTATAGCTCGTTTTCTGAATGCAGCCCCTTCTCTCACCTCCCCACATATTCCTATCCTCCCCAGGACCCCCACGTCCCGCATCCCGACTTGCACCTTGCTTTCCACACTGACTCCAACCCTCATTTCGTCCAAAACAGCCCGCACTTGTCCCCGAAACATCTGCATCACATCCAGGACCTTGGCCTTCGCGGCGCTTCTTCGCTTCGTGACTCGCGCTTTCCCTCGGCACAGTCCCCACCCTCTCTGGCATATCTCCCCCCTCTGCACGACCTCGCCTGCCCACCGGATCAGGCACCAGCCCTCTTTGCTGTCTCTTCGTCCCATCCCAAACCACCGGGACTTGCCCATACCCTCCTACCGCCCATCGTGCAGTCCAATCCTGCAGAACTGAGCAGGGGTGACATCGAGGCGGGTCTCCCCATTTTTCTCCCCGTTTGCATCTTATCCTCGCCACAGAATCGTTGCGCGACCAAACGCACAGTCACTGGCTCCCCCTCCCAGGTAGACCCGTATGCAGTCGCCTTTCTTCGCGATCAGCTTGGCGAGGCAAGATGGAACACCTTCTGTGCCCGCCTGTTCGAGCGACGTTTGGGTCCGATCAAGTCAAAAATTCGTGTCAGAAACAAAAACCCCAATGATGACGCCAGTCCCCTCCCTGGTGCCACCGCAATCGATTTTCTCGTAAAGGTCGAGGTTGTCAAAGAAGTCTTGCGAACCTATGTCCCGTAAGTCCTTTCACCCTTCTTCTGTGCTCCACCAGCGTGCTCGTGCGCCTGGACCTCGCTTACCTTATTACGCAGCCATCCGTATAATCCCCTCAAGTCATTGACCCATCCGTATCCACACTCTCCGTCAGGTTCCGTCACCCTGACACGCTCTACCATCCTCGTGCTGTCCGGTTGGTCAAATACCCAGTTCTCGTATTGGGCTCGCCGTGCCGAGGGTATCTCCGTTCTCGCCGCGCATGATGAGCGTCTCCACGCAGTTGCGGTCGCCCTACAGAAGCGCATCAACGCCGGCGGTGTTCTTTTAGATGGCACTGACGAAACTGGAAAATACTCTACCGAGGGTTGCCCAAACGTTACCGGAAAGGGTCTGGACATCATTATCGAGGATGTCAAGAAACGTACAGGACTCAGTCCCTTTCTGCGTGGCAAACACTCCAGTCTAGACCCCTTTGGCTCTGCCAACGGCGATAAGGACGCGGGTCCAGGTCCCCCCACCGGTGTCCCTGCAGCGCCCGTTTACATGCCCACATTTCAAGCAATGGAATATTCTCATTCCCCTGTACTCGCCTCCGCCGAATCGCCGTCTGGCTGCCGCCCAAAGAAAAGGAGGAGAATAAGTGTCGCAGATTCCGTTTCATCATACGCCAGTTCCGGCGCTCTGAAAGTTGATCCTTCTGACGAGCCGACGAGCCATTTTAGTTTACTCCTTGCTGACAATCCTCGATTGACACCGGACCAGGAGAGCGTATCGTCCTCGGAGATGCAGCCAATTTCCCCGCCGTCAATGATAACTCTCCCGCAACTCCTCGACACACCGCATGTTGATGAAAATGGGCTCAGTCCATATGAGCTGTCCTCTCATGGAATGCACTGCACAGACGACGGTCGCCCTGAATATTTTCCTGTCTCTCATTCACGGTCAGATCTCGATAATTCTGATCCAGAAGATTTTCCACGGAAGATGTACTGTGGATTGACCAGGAGGAACTTTGAAAAACTTCCCAAGCTGAGTGCATGAGTCCTATGTGATTTCCTTCGACTCCACCTTTTATTTCCCTTCGTACGGTGTCGACGTCCCCTTTTCTTCTTTTTTTGCCTTTTTTTTTTCTGTTTGTTCTGCGTTTGACACCGCGCTCTCTTCGACGTCTCGCAAACGGATGATGACCCCTCAATGTCTGTACCATTTATGCATTCCATCACGTATCAAAATATGCCCACTTCCAGGTTACATTTCTCTAATCTTTGTAACACCACGCACACGCCCCTCGGAGTCGCCCAATGCACCTAGTTTTCGCTTTGCTAGCATCGTGTCATAAGTACTGTAGTTTTAGATCTTTGTTTTGAATAAAGTTGTGATGCACCCTGCTTCGCAAGCTCGCGACATGGAACTGCCCGTGGATCGGGAAAGTTGGCACGCTGTGGCCGGGATTACGACCTCAGGACATGGACACGCTCCTTGAACCAAAACACATGTCGTCCCTCAATGTTGCCAACCTCATCATCGCTCTTACCTCCCTCTTCTTCCTATTGGCAAGCTATGCCGTCCTCTTTAGCGCGTTCCTCCCACTGTCCACCATCCCTGTACGTCCACGCATATCATCCGCTGCCTGGCTTTCACCTGACGTATGAACACCACCAGCTGCTTGACGTCCTGGCCCAGGACACGCACTACAAGTACTTTGCCCTGTTAATTATACCCACCAGCTCGTACTTTGTCATCGCAAATTGGGTCGGCTGGCAATACTATCAAAACTCGTGATGCCCTTTCAACTGTCGTGCGCCCACAACGATCAATGCACTACCACACCGTCATGATGGCGCGTATATATATATTTATACCAGCAATACATTCCCCGGCTCCCTTCGCCAGTTTGGATGTGCCTCGTGTGTATTCCTAACGATCAGATCACTCACCAGTCGATCATGCAAGGGGGACGCGCCTACACGCTTCCTGCAATGATCCATACATGTGGCACTTTGCATCACACCCGACTCGGTCTCATTATTCGCCACTGGCACGTGTCGTTGTGCCATCCTGCATCACACAGATATTGTACGGCAATACTTTGCAAGCGTGTCCAAGAAGCCACATGCTTAATAGATTCGAATCCTCTCGCTATCACGCTAAATACTACCTACATCGTGCCAGGTCCGGGGGTGTTTAGTTTCCCAACATCCTGACATCCTGACATCCACTCAATCCTCCTCTATCATCAATTTAGCCGCGTGCCTCGAACCAAAATGACGTGTTGGCAAATTCAGGGTGGTGGTTCAGGCGATCGTGACTTCTCAGTGGGTGGTCGAGACCGCATCCGCACTTGTCTTAACTCTTGCCACAACCGGCTCCGTTCAGGTTCGCTCTGTGTTGGTGCAACAGACCTCGCTGGACTTGGATCACGGTAGGACGTTCTTGAACGTGCTGGGCTCGGCTTGCGTCGGGCATTGAAGCGTGGTCGTGGGGATGACGATGGCTCGTTAGTCGCCAGCGCGGACGATTTAGAAGGAGTAGGACTCGGTTCCCGCCCTCGGGTGGATGATAATTTTGGACGAGTGCGAGTGGCCGGCTCTACACGAGGCCGGCTAGACAGGAGGCTAACGATACCAGGCTTTGGGGCTAGCCCACTGGAACGGCTAGCAAGCCTGTTTGCCCCTGCGTCTGAATCCTCAGATTCGGTTTCGGAAGCCGCACGCCGAGGGTACGCATTTCTCGTAGCCTTTAGTGCCAACGGACCGGTAAGCTTTGGTGTCGCTACGGGCGGGCCATTGGTAATGGTCGGCAGGCGTAGGTATCGTGCCCGACTGACAGTGGTTAATGATCGTCCTTTCTTCAACTAGATCACTCACGCTATCTCCTTAAGGTGACGCTTGGTTTTGTAAGCTTGGCTCCACTTCTCCAATGCTTGTGCTGCCCAAGTTCATTAGCGGATTAGGACTTAAATGAGTCTCGAACGTACAAAGAACGGCTGTGGTGTGAATTTCACGTGCTTTCTTAGCATGGAGGGCTTGAGGCATGGCGGCACGCCAGATCTCCCAGATCTTCGCCTTTGTTCGAGAGGCACGGAAGCGTATCGCTGGCAGAGACTTGCCGAAGTGATGTCAATGAAAGGGTGATTCTCGGGGTAACCGTGATCACTCACTTTTGTCTTTGAGTGCCAGATCCCGAACGCTCGGAAAAGGAGGTTCTTTTGGCTCTGTTGTACTACCTGGTAGACCTTGAGTGCAAAAGCCAGCCCTCAGATTACCGTTGGATAGATGTGCGTGTTGGGAACTTACTATGGGGTGCAACCTTTCCTCCATGTACTTCTCTCTCCATCTATCCCACGCAGCTTGCATGGAGGCCCGATCAAACTCGGCATGTCTCTCTCGCAAGAGAATCCGCTTATGCCGCCGAGCGCGAGCCGCGCCAAGCCATTTGTGGAACATGCGCCGTATGTTTTCTACAAAAATAAAGAGATATTTAAGGTGTAGTCAATAAAATCGGAGCTACGGCCTAAAGAGAAAGACCTGCCTGCCCGTTTGATGTCAAGATGACTCTCCATAAGACTTAGGTCTTCAACGTGCCTCAAACATATGTTTTTCCATTTTCTAAAGGCGAATCTACGAGAAAGGTCAGACACGATTAATACGAGCAGTAAATCTTTTTTTACTTCAGCGCAGCTTGAGAACGCTTTTGACGGACTTCAAGTTCTCGAAGCTTAATTTCGATGACGCGATTTGTCCAGCGGCTCAAAGCATCAGCTAACATTCGCTGTGGACGAGGTCATAATTCCATAAATCCCCAACTCCTGCAAAACTTACCATATTGACTCGAGTAATCATCTGCTCTTCAGCCGTGCGGTGCCACCGCCTTCGATTTGCCTTTGTCTGCCACACTGTATGGAGTCGTTCAGAATAGCCGATGGGACGCGGGCTTGTCAGGCGACATACTTTTCATGTATTCCGCAAGTCTGCGTGCTTCGAGAGCCTTGAGTTTGTTTTGCCGCTTCTTTTCCGCAAGCTTGGATTTCCATGCATTTAATGTCCGCCGTTGCACGATGAATTTTCCGACAATTTTCGCATGTTTGAGTAACTTCATCCTCGCGCGCAGTTGGACCCTCCACTTCAGGAGCGCATCATACTGTATCCGAGCAAGGTGGCGTTGGATCGCGAAGGCCCAGCGGTTCTGATAGACGGTATAAACTTGACGCCAAGTCTCCAAAGCGAACGATGAAGTGGATGAATTGGACCGCATGTTGAATGCAAGCGCACAGTCTAGATACAATCAGTATCGTGTAAATCATGACCTTATATATTCCTTCACCTTCCAGCCGGCGATGGTGGCGCATCCGTTCTCTCCACACCGACCAAGCATCTTTGATGAGGCGCAATGCTCTGACTCTCTCGAGAAGTTTGCCACGCTCACGGGCTTTCCACACCCGAGTGACAGCTCGGATAAGTACGTCGTCCTGTCTAGCGAGATGCTTATCCGCTCGTTTTTCCATTCTCTGTAAGTACAATTAATCCAAGTGTTCCTGAACAAAACTTGTGGACCTACACGTATCCGATCTCGAGCAGTCTTCCACGATCTAACCGCTTGCTTCATCACATAAACATCATAGAAACCGATGGCGCTTTGACGGTCATAGCTGCGCAGGCGAGTTAGTTTCCAGACCCTTGTAATTTTTTGGGGGAAAGTGCACGTACGTATATTTCTTCCACCTCTGCATCACTTCACGTCTGACTCGGAGCCCAATCTTGGTTGCCACCGCCTTTTCGGCATCACCGACTGCGAGGGCTCGTTTCCAACGTTTCCAAGTTTGCACCACTGCACTACACGCTGTTCTGCGATAGAATTGATCTGCGGCTGTTTCTAAGGAATCGAGCTTAGAGAGGTTTGACTTCCAACGCAGGAAAAACCGCAGGATGACCCGCTCGTTATGCTGTAGCTCAGATAGGTGTGAGCAGAAAGATTGCCGCCACTTTGCCCAAGCATCCTTCTGGACCTTTAAATCACGCCTTTCGCGGGTAGTCTTCATTTTTGTTCGCATGTCATTCCGCCAGGCAATCTGCCTTTTCTCCTTCAGTTTTACCTTCCATAACGTCAGCACCGCACGCAAACAACGGGAGTTGGCAAGGGTGACAGCATGATTCTGTTTCTCTACAACTGAGGCCGTGACATTACGCCATCGTCGGAGGGCTGACCCAAGGATGACATTGTCTCGAGCCTCAGCGACCTGTTGATCTGCCGTCTGTAAAACACCTGCAGTATTACTTGATTTGAAGTAATAGAATAAAGGAAGGTCCGCACAATCAACCACTGGTAGCCGAGAAGCCATATCTCCCAGCACCGTTCCAGAAGTTTGTCGTTGCGGAACTTATCCGCATCTTCTTCATCTCGCGCCCGCTTGATTTTCTTCCATGCATCCTCTTCATTAATCACGCTACCCTTGCGTTCACGGGATTGGGGTAGTGTTGGTTGAGCGTGAGGTTCGGGCCTGGGCAATTTGATTGGCGAAGGAGCACGCGGGGCCAGATGATTTCGAGGGTCAGCTGCCGTTGGCTTGGGAGTGGGTCCTGTGCGGACTGCCGTCCGATAAGAAGGCGGGGTGTTCGAGGGAGACGGCATCACGGCATCTGTGGTGTCTGAGGTATCGTCCCAAGCATGGACACGCCGCATTGCTTCCTGATAGGTTTTCTGGGGTCGAGGGGTTGCCGGATGGATAAGACTTGGAGGTAAAATGGGGTTGGCTGGGCGAGAAGCTGGGCGATTTGACATTCTTGCTTGTGGCGTACCCTGGGGATGGCAGGACCTTGTGGTACCATAACCCGCGGGTTCGTCGTCACGTTCTGTATCGGACGAGCCTTCCTCCTGATCCTCTTCTGTCTGCTCCATATCCTGAGTTGTCTCATCGCGGTCTTGATGAGAATGGAGAGTGAATACATCGTCATCATCATGACGTACAGGGGCCATAAGATATGCGGGCGAACGAGTGGGTCTCGGGAATGAGGGTTGTCGAGATTGGAGAGGGGTTTTAGGTCGAAGTGGTGGGCGCGACGGCACGGTCCCATAACCATACTGCTTCTTCACCGCATCCCACTTGACCTGCCAACTAGGTCCCCTCAGCTTACAGATCTCGAGCAGCCTCCCGTAGTGAACCGTTTCGGTCTGACTATCAAGACCCCGCTCGTGTAGTTCGTCGTTGTAGGCCTTCAAACCCGAGAGAAAAGAGGTCGCGTTCGGTACGATCCTCCTTATTACTGCATCGAGAAAGTCGACCTCTGTAGGGGAGAGGGTCTGCAGTTCCGACCTAGATACCCCAGACGCTCGCGAGGCATCGGAAAGTGAGAGAGACGATGGGGCGGGTTGCAACAAGAACTTGGCAGGAGAAGAAGTATGTGTAGGTCTAAAACCAAACATGCCAGAGACTCATACATACATCGGGAGAGTACAAACGCGTTGTCACTTTTTTACGCGACGCGACCACCACGTGACAGTGCTTATCTAATCACCACCACCCATTCAATCCCTCAAGCGGCCGGACCTGACAAACACCCAGTCATCCCGCATCACGAACGAAGACAACACCACTCACCGTTGCAGTGCTTCCTTCAACCTCGAGACCTCAGAAATAAGCCCGTCCCTTTCGGCAACCAACTCTTCGATGCGCGTCTTCTGGCTTCGGTCCCTGTACTCATATTGCATTTTCTGTCGCTCAATTGTCTGCAATAATTTTGCCGCCTGGGTAATGTCGAATGATTCCATGTACCCCGAGAGTGCCTTCACCCTTTCCTTTATTCCATCGGCATAATCGAGCACATTCTCGGCGATAGTCGGCGACACGCTAGAGGTCGAAGATACGTCTTCTGGAAGCGCAAAAAGTGGTAGAGAATCCTCTTCTTGCGGTTCCCCACTACGACCGTCCTACGCAAGAGAATGAATGTCAATCAGACTTCCGCGAGTAGAACAACATGCGGGTTACGGAGAGGACAAGCACCGACCTGATCCTGGGACCACACTGGTGGTAGGCCTTCACGTTCCTTTCCCTTCCTGCTCCGTGTTATGGGAGAAACGGGGCGGGGAGCGTCAGACTGTGTGACGCGTCGCGTGGTTTGAGGCGGCGTAAGTGGTACCCCACCACCAATAGTTACTGCATCGGCGGCTGGCTGTATCGCGGTACCTTCAGTGGGAGAGGTCAACCGTCGTTTCTTAGGGGTTGAGGGTTGACCTTCGTCTTTAATTGTAGGTGTAATCGGTTCGGGGCCATAATCTAACCCGAGAAAACTGAAAGTCTTTCGTGGTTGTGTCTCAACTTCGCAGTCGACCTCTGTGGGCACAGGAGAAGGTGGCTGAGGGATGGTTTGAGTACCAGAATACGACCGGGAAGGTTCTGGTTCCTTTGATGGGCCAGGACGGCGAGTAGGACTTAAATCTTGTTCGCGCTGTCTCAGGCCAGCCTCGATGTCCTCCAAACGCCTCCTGCTGCTTCGTGGAGTCTCCGATGGATTGCTCGATGATGGAAAGTTTTTCTGTGGCGAGCGGGTGGGGGGTGTAGCAATTGGACGTGCCCTAGCCCCTTCCTTGGAGGGCCGAGGAGTGGCAGGCGAAACTGCTGACGAGTTTGAAGCATGTACTATCATGCTATCCTTTGGTTGTTGGAGCTGGTCTGCCCAATCTAAAGTGGAATATTATGATGGCGCATGAGCACACTGATGGGTGCCAGTGGCGGTACTAGCTCAGAAATTATCTTACACCAGAAATTACACTTGCTCGAGTCTGATGAGGGTCTCTTGCAACAGTAAAATTCACTATCAACATCGCGTGTCAGCGTAGCGCAACCATAACAACCCGAGCATCACGAATCGCACCGATTTGGATGTTTGGAAGTGCTCGACTTGCGTTTTGCTGCTTCCTCCATATGTTTGCAATAGACTTTTCCATCAGGACCAAGGCCACCGGAGGCCATGACGCAAAGAGCTAGAAAGCAGTCTCAGACCCCTCAGCAAAGTGTGTTCAACAAGTACGGTAGTGCTTATCTAACCTGAGGTACAGGGCAATCAAAATCGGGGTAGTATTTATATCGTGTCTCGTACGAAGCCCAGTGTACCAAGGGATGAAGCAAGAAGTTCCACGATCCGCTCACATTCTTTTTCTTGTATTTCTAATAGCTTCTCCAGTTCCGACAGTAGTTCCTCGTTGTCTAAGAGTATGTCCCCATGCATTTGAAGAAAGACGTTTTGCAACGTCTGGGCGGCTTCGAAATCTCGGTGGGATTGTAAGCGTCGCTTAAGCGCATGTATAAATTGTCGTAGGTGGTCCGAGGTGACCAGTGACCGTAGCTCGATATCAGTCGCAGCGGGTGACAAACTCTTGATGTAGTCGAAGAGCTCATCGTCAGCTACAATGAGAATATGTAAGCACCAGACCGAAAGAGGGTGTCGCGGACATGCTCACAATTGCCCCCCTTGAGTTTTGCCAGCTTTGTTTGGAGAATGCTCTTCGATCTGGCCATGGTTTTGTCCAAGCGTGTCTTCTTCTCGACATCTTCTTCCTTCCTGTCTTCGATGGCGAATCGGTGCTCGACTCCCGGCAATGTAGGGAGGAAAAAAGGTGCCTGTTCAGGCTTTTTGGGCGGTTCCGTCGGTTGGTTTCGTTGCTGTCATTGTCCCGTTCAATTAACTCAAGGGCAAAGCCGAGATACTGTCAAACGTACTTGAATGACTTCGAGGTTCAACAGTGCTTGCCACCGTGATCGTGGTAGCAGAGTCAGAGTAACAAGGTCCCCATCCAGTTGAGGAGGCGTGGAGAAGATATCCACAGGTTTATCCTCCATTGTTAATCCAGTCAATGTTTCTAGCACTGAAACAAATGCATGAGCTAAGGCGCCATGGAGCTAACTGATCGAGATTTACCATCATCCTCAACTTCTCCTTGCATCAAAGGCATCGATACCTCTGCAATATCCTTCTCAGACACCGTTCGAAGAGCGACTTCTGCAAATTGTGCTCTGTTTGCCCACAAGAACACCCCAACGCTATCCACATGTGCAGTCGCCAAAAAGTCATTTACGGGCGAGAACGCGATACTTGTCGCGATACTTGGCGTACGGAATGCGTCGATCAAGCCACCAGTTGGTATATCAAACGTCCGTATCACTGAATCGAGGGATGTCGATACTATCCAACGAGAGTCTGGTGAGAACGCCTTGAGGCTATTAGCAAGTGGTGCCGTCGAACAATTCGTGGATACCTACAGTGTCAAGAATTCTAGCTTGCCCGCATGACAACTCTCTGACTATCCGTCTTGTTTCGATATCAACAACACGCACTGTCACATCTTCACAGACGACAGCCAACAGTCCAGAATTTCGATGGAGAATCGTAGACTGTGCAGATGATGACAACACCAGCGTGTAATCCAACTTAGTGGTATGGAAATCAAAGAACTACCCCCACTTGATGAACACTTTAAAGGGGACAAGTTGATATGAAGACTTACATTGATAGTTCCATCCAATGTGCTCGCAATGACGAGACGGTTCAAAGCATCGGTGGCTAAACCTGTAATACAGCGCTCGCTACCCTTCGGTTCAGAAATAGTATTCAGCCGTTCTAGGACTGCTTGAGGGCGGGGTCCTACTTTGAATGTTTTCCGCTTCAAACCAGATTGCATGTTCCACATGTGAATTTCCCCCGTCGACGAGCCCGCAATACCAAAGTTCCCACATGCAGAAACGCAGACGCACTAAGCGGGCTTCGTAAGTCGCGGCCGAATGGTAACTGATATTTCACACCTTCACAGAACCTGATGAGGATTTTCGTTTGGCGCCGTCGGCGCAATTCCAGGTGTGTTTTCCCAGACGTTTATTCTGCACCGTCCAGGACCGAACCAAAGGTTCGTCGGTGTGGGCTGTGAGTACATCGTCCCAATCTTTTGATCGCATGGTCGAGTGGGCAATTGATGTAATAGATGGAAATTTCAATGATGCCAGAGATTTGGAGAGCGTCGAAGCTTTCTTGACAAGGGAACCTACCGCGAGTCGATATCAGAGCGCCTGGTCGCCGGCAGTAGTGTCACACTTACCTTGAGACATCTCAAAGGACCTCGAGTCGCGGACAACAGAAGTGTACCGCAAGCTTCGGTCAGCTGAGGTAGTCAATAGCTGTTTGCCGTCTTCCCCATAGTATCTAATCAGATGCGGTGGAAGATGGTGTCCCGAGCGGAATTTGAGTAATCGTGGGGCGGAGGTGGGCGAGTCGAACAACCATTGCTGGTCTACGATTACAAGTGCCAGAAAATCAAATGGGTCAAGGCGTACCTTGACACAGTTATCTTCTCCAGACGTTATCAAAATTGGCTGGCCGGATATCCATTGTACTGCGCTGATGGCGCCGTCATGAGCTCCCCTAACGAGATGCAAGAGGCGACCGCCAATGTTCAAGTCCCAGAGAGCTAGGTGACCGTGAGAAGACACAGAAGCAAGAACTTGGTGTCCGTCTTGTGGGGAAACAAATGAGGGAAATCGCAATCTGCAGAAGCGGAGTACTAACCACTTCGGAACGACAATCCTCTGATCGCGCCACCCTCCATGAACATCCGCATCAACCTCTCGTCGGCACGTAGGTCATATACGGATATTTCACCGGACGTAAAGCCAATACCTACAACATCAATTGCGGGAGACTGAACTAATGCTGTGACAGCAGAAGATGACATATTGGTATTTGCCAAATCTTGTGTGGTTAGCAGTTTTGAACCCGAGAACTTGTGTATACACGTCCTGAAAGCAACATGCGTATGCAGGGCACGGACGCAGAGGGAGAAACTCACTGAGTTCGTATATTCCACAACTGCAGGTCACCTTCACTGCTAGCTACCAGTATTTTGTTCAAGTAAGTTGCAGGATGCAATACCATAACTGCGGTGAAGCCAACATCAAACTGGACAATACAAGAGAATAAAGGTTCTGCAGTAAAATCAGAGGTGCGAGGTAATGCTTTCAAAGGGCTGTCCTCACCGTCATGCGAAATGTCCCATGTAAGCATCCGCCCACCATCCTCCGTCAGGGCAAGTAAAAGAGACCCAAATATGACCATAGTACATAGCGGAGTTCCAAGTGGATTTGTGGCCCGGGCGACCTGTAAATTCTGTTGATAAAAGTCACCGGTAAAGAACGAGCATATATACCTCTTTTCCTCGGAGATATTTGATGACATGGGCGCTCGATGCTGCCCAAATCGCATCACCGTCCATGATTAAACACGAGATCGGATCCTGTTCCTCAGGACCTGTACACCAAAGACCTTCAGAGGGCCATAACGATTCAACAGGAATCTACCCACCAACAAATAATAGAGTCATCTTTCCTCCCTCCCAAAGTGCCCATGATCTGCCAAGGCATGTAAGTAGGTGTACCCGTGGGCCCTCTGTAGCCCCCTTATGGGAACGAGTTTGCAGGTAAAATGGGATATGATTTGTGACTAGTCCAAGTGCACGGAAAGGAGCAAATAAGCGGGCGTCACTGGAAGACTTTTGTTTAGTTTTTGACGGCGTAGGTTTTGCGGAGGTCCGGATCCTCTTCTGGGGACGTTCTCTAGCCCCTCCGGGCTCTGTGAATAGAACCATTACTTGGTATTTCTGCAAAGTGGAAACTGGGTCGGGAGATTCAAATCGACGTAATGACCACGTGACTTTGCATCTTTCTAGGCTAGGCAGGGTAAAGTCTACTTGCAATCGAATCATGGGTACTAGGTCTACGCCTCTGTCTCTTGCACAGTTTTCTCCCCAAGACTGGACGGCGTTTGTCCAGTGGTATCGCACTTAATAGGTGCTTCTCCGACCTCGGTGGAACCTGCTTCACCGCCAGTCGTTTTCACTGCCCCGCCTTTTTCAGGATCACTGGCCTCCTCCGCGCCCTCCCGAATGATCGTCCGGTGCAGTGAATACGCACGGATAAAGACAACGAGGATGAGACCAAGAGCCGACAGTGGTGTGTTCACAAGCCATATCGTACTGATAGAGCGAGCGAAAACATGCATGACTTCAGCCCTCAAGGTGGCATCCTAAAACACAGAAGAAATCGAGGTTAGAGAGGATTGCAATCAATGAAGGCCACATACAGGAATCAATCCTATTTGCCTGATGCTATCATTGATCGAAGCGACGGAAGTGTTGATAGTAAGACCCGCGACACCTCTGAGCTTTTGTTGGAGGGTACTTGATATGATGGCTTCTCCGATTGTGATGCCAATCGTACCGCCCAGCGTACTGGAAGGTGTGTGAACCCAAGATCTTCCAGATGCAAATGTCATCACGCACCGTAGGAAGACATATGCCCCTGTGCTCGTAGCCATATCCTTCAAAGGCATGGCAGCTTGGAGTGCAATGAGGGGTGTCTGTCAATTGGGTTTTAGCAAGACAACGAATGGGAAACGTTCGACATACCTGGAACAGACAACCAATTCCGAACGCCGCAATGAGCGGGTATATTTCCTGGGTAACACTGCAAAAAAATGAAACAGGTAGCGCGAGCTAAATGGTTGGATTCACATGCTAGATGTACTGTCCAACATGATCATGAGGCCCCATCCAATGGTCATCACAACCCAACCTCCCCACATGATCGGACGATACGACCCGGTGCGTGTCACAATTATACCTAAAAATGCAGTCTGCAGAGCACTGCCGAGGGAATAGGGAAGCATCCTGTTGTAGTAGAAGTGAGAAATTCCACATATAGTCAGATAATCGACTGACTTGACCCCGGAAGTAGTAGCGGATGCACCGAGGACTATCGAGCTGTCAGCTGTCGACATGGAACGAAACGAATGAAACATGCCTTGGTAGTACAAGGGCATATAGCTGAAGAATATTCAGTATGGAGGCTAGCCCGCAAAATGAGAAGCGTACTATGATCCTATCTTCGAAGTAAACAACGCGCCAACAATTGTCAGTATCAATTGACATACCCGTAAAGAAAACGACAGCATGCAGAAACACAGAAATTAGAATTAAGCCGGTCGTACGTGTCTACTAGAAAGTCAGGAACCTGCAGAAAGTGAAAACAGCACACAAGCCTTGAACAGTCGCGGCGGGATAATTGCAGACCGCTTGGTGTACACCTCGTTAATTGCGTAGACCACAAGCAAAATGCCTCCGATAACGAGGAGAGAAATGGTTTCCGCGCCTCTCCCTAGAGAGTTATTATTATTTTACCAAGTCCGCTCGGAAAAAGCTTTGCATACACGTGGTTTCGCTCGAGTTAAACCCGAGTAAAAGGCAGACTACGCCAGAAACGGCAGTGGCCAATCCGACAAAATCAAATTCTTTGACGTGATCACGGAACGATCTTCTTTGATGCGGGTTGAGATTTAAGAAAAGGAATAGCAGAGCCCCTGCTACACCACCAGTTGGTCTACCGAAAAAAGTCAAACAGAGCCCATGGATGGAATCGGGAAAAGCCACTAACAGATTTATCCAGAAACACCTTCGAGTGAAAGTCAGGATTATCCTCCAGCATTAATCAGACACACACCATCTCCACGAAACATGGTCGGCTAATGCCTAAACATGATATTAAGCTATAAACAGTGGTTTTGCCGAAGCGGACGTACTCCACCAAGGAGTGGTCCCACCACACTACGACGGGTGAGGAATGTCCTGTTGACCATAGGACACATGGCTTACCTGGCAATAGCCCAGGTAGCACTGATGGCTCCCCCATATTTCCCTCGGCTAAGGATCTGAGGGACTAGGAGGTAGACAGGAACGCAAAACTTACTCCTCGAGAGGCACAATGTCTGATATGGTGATTTGTACCAACTGGACGATGCCACCGCCGCCTATTCCTTGCACGGCACGGCAAACTATGAGCCATGACATGCTCTGCGCAGCACCACACAATGCTGATCCAACCTGGAAACAGTTTTAAGTTTGGAGGTTGTTCAAGTCGAGTAAGTTAAGTTACAAACCAAAAAGATGAGGATACATCCGTACAGCATTGACTTTCGACCTACGAAACACCAGAAATGAGTAGGGCGAAATGGGCTAGAGGGGATATGTACCTAAAATGTTAGAGAGTTTCCCGTAAAGCGGTCCCAAGGATGCTGAGGCTAGCATATAGGCACTGAGATGAGGGTTAGGTCACGGTGGTTGCAAATCGGTGACATGAGCGTTGAGTTTACCTCCCAACCCAACTATAATTGTTGCCCCCGCCTAAATCAGCTACGATAGTAGGTAAAGCTGTAGCTACAATGGTCTGTGATACCACGTTAGGCTAGACAAGAGTAAGACCGGCAAAGAGATACCTGATCGAGTGCAGCGAGAAAAGTGGAACACATGAGACCGAAGAAGACGAATCCAAGGCGATTTTTTGGGACAACGTGTTGTTCCTTCTCCCTCCAGGACGCGCCCGGTTCAGTCTTTGGTGGTGGGTCCTTGAGCACGGGAGCAGACGAGGACATGGTCGGAGTGGAGGACGCAGGAAAGAGAACGCGGTGGTGGTGATGGTGGTGGTGATGAACGGGGTAAGAACAGGAACGCCCTGGTCAGCAGGAGAGATGAAGCACGATGGGGCCATCCCAGTTGGCATGCTAACTTCCGAACGAGCAACTGAATCACCTCACTTGCAGGAGATCCGCCAACAAGCCGGAAACAAGAGTCACGTGTTCAAGCTGGTGTGGTGTCTATCGACCTACTTTGCGCGAGTAACCCACCGGCAGAAAGGGCTACTACCAAGCATGGTGGAAGAAACGATAGCAGAACCGACTGCAAACATTGCAGTAGCCTGAGGTGCGGTTCGTAAATGCCACAAGTGCCACACTCAGCCATGAGTTACAGTGGCCTGGCTGCCCTGGCATATAAAGTCGCCAGTGAACGTATGAGGTCCATACCGAGCAGCACCTCACCAGTCATGAACAACTACGATGCGTCAGTCGAAGCCGACGTCGTCTTTGTGGGATGCAGAGTTTGAGAGCTAACTCGGCAACATGGCCTAATCTGGCAATTGCTCTCAGTGGCACGGAAAACCTTATCTCAGCGTCTTGATTTTTGCTCTTGACCTCACTCTGTTCGCCTCTTTCTCTTGTCTACATAGAATACCGTGATTTCACAAAATGACTGAGGCCGTCACCCCCACCTTTAAACTTGTTCTTGGTATGTCAACTTGCCTGCTTTCCGCTCACGACTTGTTCGAGTACTGATTTTCTCTATGTTCGATCGATAATGCCTCGTTCCTCTCGCCTCTCGTCGCATTCCAACATTGCATGACATCTTTATGTACGGCCTCGAAATACTTTAGTTGGTGATGGTGGTACCGGAAAAACCACTTTCGTCAAGGTATAGTCGTGCCACGATGGTAACCTTTGAACCCGATCGCGTGCTGATCCTCACGCCCACATAGCGCCACTTGACCGGCGAATTCGAGAAGAAGTACATTGGTGCGATTCTATTCGTCACTCCCGCGATATTTACATTCCTGATGCAGTTCGTAGCCACCCTCGGTGTCGAAGTTCACCCCTTGACATTCTCAACCAACTTCGGCACTATCTGTTTCAACGTCTGGGATACCGCAGGTCAAGAGAAGTTCGGTGGTCTCCGCGATGGTTATTATATACAAGGCCAATGTGGCATCATCATGTTCGACGTTACCTCGAGAATCACGTACAAGAATGTGCCTAACTGGCACCGTGATCTCGAGCGTGTCTGCGAGAACATTCCAATTGTTCTTTGCGGAAACAAAGTCGATGTCAAGGTGAGTCGATGGACACCGCTATTGTCCCAAGATCAAACTAAAATTGATATTTCTCGTAGGAACGTAAAGTCAAGACGGGCGCTGTCACCTTCCATCGCAAAAAGAACCTCCAGTACTTTGAGATTTCTGCAAAGTCGAACTATAACTTCGAGAAGCCATTCCTGTGGCTGGCAAGGAAGTTGGTCGGGTAAGCCTGGGTGCCATCATGTTTTCCATCAATCGACATTTAACTCGTGCATCATAGAAATCCTACGCTCGATTTCGTTGCTGCACCGGCCCTCGCTCCTGCTGAAATTGCTCTGGATGCCGGTCTGATCGAGCAGTACGAACGAGAATTGAAGCAGGTGATTCAGCTTCTTTCTGCGGTCGGTTGTATGTGGCTGACGTGAAATACCAGGCTGAGGCTGTCCCTCTCCCCGAAGAGGAGGACGAGCTCTGAGGATGGTCAAGCATCTCAACATATGCTTCATACGACCATGATCCCATAGTCTTGTGTCACTCATACAGTCTTCTTCCTTTTATTCATCTGTCTCGTTTTACCCACTTTCTTTTAACTGCAATAGTCCATTGTCTCCTTGTTGTGATCATATTCAGCATGAATCATATGTTCTTGACAAGCTGGTAGCCCCTGGATGTAAGGGAAGTAGGTAAAAGTAGTATGATGATATATCACCAGAAGCCAGGTAAAAAGAATTCATTGAGTTCATGAAGTTGGTACGAATAAAGGCTTCCTGGTCATACTATCCTCTCAAGAGACCTTTGCAATGCCTTCTGTGTCAGCAGACCACAACCTACCAATAAACTCTTTCTTTCAAGCCTTGTAAGCTGCAGTACCCCTTTCTCTTCCTCCAAAAACTGTGTCTTGATTACTTCAGGCCAACTCAAAAAGGCTTGAAGGGTTTCCTGATCTTTGATGCCCAGCTCTATGAAGGCATCAAGATGATGCTTCAGGCTAGGTGTCAATGAACCCAGAAACCCCCTCATGGTAAAATCATGGTCCCCCTACATCCAATTAGGATATCCCACTGTGTTCAAGAAAGATGAAATTACCACCATATCACCAGGGTCCTCAAGAATTTGTGTAGGCTGTAGATAGTCAATGCCTGATTGTTAGCACAACTTGAAGATGCATCAACTAACCACTTTGTGGGAAGCCTTTGAGTGCTGTACCCCTTTTCTCTTCCGACGAGCAAGTTTGGTACAGTGATTCCGCCTACTGTCCACATACCTCTTGAGATATATTTTTGCTGGCCAAGTATCTTCGTATTTGACCAACCATGGGAGGCTGATTCGGGCCTGGGTCACATCTAGTAATCAGTCTGCAAGTGATCACTGATATGTGTACATACCTTTGCAATAAGCTGATCCACGCAGCTTGGTGCTTGCTCCTCTAACTTCTTGAATGGGTGCAGGTACTGGCGATGAAGAGCCTGGATGGTTGTCTGCAAGCACATTGGGAGTCGGGATAACTTGAGCAGAGAAGAGATATAGCTGACCTTCAACTCTTTGTGTTTCTTAGAGCCCTCCTCGATTCCGGCTTCTTGGAGAAATGGCAAGGAATTTTGGCGTGTGTTCTCAAGCATTGTCACAATCCTGGAGCTCGGGCGAGGAACTTTGACCAGCCTCAGCTGGTCACGATAGGGCGCGCGTGGCATGTCATCAAACATCACCCTGGACGGACAGTGCAACTCTGCAAGCCCATATTTTGTTTCATCAAAGATGAAGCGGTATACTAGCAGTAACACTTACTTTGCATCGCGATCAGACTCGAGGGTTGACTGTGGGCCGGGGCCACTCGGACAGCGACAAAACGCGAGTAACGTATGAGATAAAAGATGATCTGTGTACAGGTCCGCTATATAAGTGGTCGGGTGTTGTCGGAGTAGATGGCATGTCAATCGGAGCAAGCTGGATGGTATGGTGATCGAGGTGCGGTGGCGGGGTATGCCAGTTGGTACGTACACCGATTGGTACTCAGGCTGGCATGACTCGGTGCCAATCTGTATACCTGGAAGTCGGAGCACCGGTGCACTTCGCGCCTGGCTCTTCGTGCTGGACGTGCGGAGACTGCACGATCTCCCAGTAGTCGGACGTATAGATAACGCTCTGACAGTGGAACACGTGACTGATAGAGTATGTAAGGTCGAGTACCGCACAGACCTGGCAGTCACTCGTATCGTATTGTCAGTCATGCCTGTGAAAAAGTCCCACTCTATCTACCCGCAGCCAGACCCTGTTTTCGAGGATGACATCGACATGGACGTCCAACAATCCCTCCCGCTCTCTCCACCCTCCTCCGTAGCACCACCACAGCCCTCTCTCGCAGCCCACACCACGGCAGCTTGTCCCAAATCAACTCCTACTCAGCAGCGCTCTTCCCCAGATGCCGGGGCTCGTGGCCGTCCCCAAAGACCATCCGTCCCCATGCCCGTCCCGGATCCTGCCACCGACATCACTCGTCTGCGTGTCTGTGCCAAGCGCCACCATTGCTTGTACCCCGGTGCAACCTTTCAGGGAACACAGAAGAGCGGTAGGAACTAGCTACGATGTTAACGTTACAATCGTCGTACGTTCTGCTCTTGCCATCCACCTATCATCCACTCATGGGCCAAAGGATGTCGACTTTTCTTCCTCGTTCCTTTGCGGGTACCTCCGTATACGCGGACTGACCGACGATTGGCCCGAGTTGACGACATACTTTGACGCAGAAATCATTGGCAATCGCTATGGCTTTCTGACGCAAAAGTGGGGAGCAAATGAACAAGAGGATATGGTACATTGGCAACGCTTCCCGGCTTTCCGGCATGTCAAGAACGAGCTCAGGAGGCCACATCTGACCATGCCTGATCGCGATCGGGGAGCCGTGTTCATGAGGTGGAAGGAGCGATTTCTAGTCCCTGACCATAGAATACAAGATATCAGTGGTGCAAGTTTTGCTGGTAAGTCCTCGCGCTGACCCATGGACGTCCCCCGTATCTATAGCACACACCAAACATTCACATCGTCTCTCACAGGATTCTACTATGTTTGTGTGGACTTCAATCCTCAGTCTCCAGGAAGCAATATACGCTCTGCCACACAATCATTTCCCCTCTGCGTAGAGGAGTGTGGAGAGGGAGATCTGTTGACGTCTCCCTCCCCGGGTAAGCTGGAATCTATCCCTGTTGGTCGTCGCCGTCGAGACTCTAGCGTCCTGCGAGGAGGACGCGGATCTTCTATTGGCCCCCGTTCTCCACCACCGGCTGCTACTATGTGTGGCTTCTACTTCCACCAAAATTCCGAACCGTGCGTGGCGTCTCACTTGCCTTTGTACGACATGAGCTGAGCGATTCACGTACATTTCTCAGATATCAGCAATTATCGCTGAGTCACGTTCCTGAACGCTCGAGTTCCTGCTTCGAGTTCCGCTGAGAATCTATATGTAGAGCTGATTGGCCTGGGCCCGCGCGATGGGTTTCCATGATCTCCGCGGTCACTCTCCGAGCAGGGACTGTATATACATGAGCTTGTCTGGTTCTCGTTAGTGTTACCCCCTTCACGGCATCCTACGATACATGTACTTTGTGCACATTCCTTGTTTTCCTTTTCAGTGATCCGAGTCCGATAGTTATTGTCCACTCCATTCCGGTTACATAAACCTGTAATTTCGTCTGCTTGTCATCCTCTGGCAAAATTAGCTTCGGGTGAGGTGGCTCCGCGGTCCCTTATCGCAAGGGCAGCCCGGGAACCCGGTCCGGTGCTTTGAAAGCGCGGCCATCCGTCCGCAGCCTCCTCGGTCCGATGGCGCTGCGGCAACTGCTCGTTCGAATCAGCGCCAAGTTACATTTCATTTCACGAATTTCGTTCAGCGTATCATGTGGCGCTGCATTCCATACGCAAACCGAAATTAAAGACACTGGAAGTACGTGCCAAGACAACATCTCTTCTCACAAGATATCTAATACGCAGCTCAACCACGCAAATTACACAAGTTGATGCTTTCTCGGGGTAGACTACACCAGACATCACCCTTGTTCCTATAGTAAGGAATGTGACCACAAGTCATCTTGCTACTAGCCACGATGTCGAATTGAAAGATGGGCATGTCAGCATTGGTGAGTATTCTGTGTATGGTGCTCTACCCTGCTGGCTGAGACCCTTTCTGACCTGCACCCATGGCGTAGCGTGCAGGGCGCAGTTCCTGTCGATCATCTCTAGAGCGAACGGCAAGTGATCAACTTCTGCCGATCTCCCCAATGGTTCATAATTCTGGTGGTGTATCATCTGGGTTGGAGTAATACAGGTGTCCCGAGTGGTCAAGTCGGCGTTCGCCCACGTCCCTGTCCTCGCACGAGCATACCGCGCATCGATTATGATTAGGGTACGCCGCCCCAGGGAGTAGTACCATAGTATGAGCACTGAATGTAGAAGGATATCTTGCTGTTCTGCACAGTTCCGATGTCCAGCTCAAGTGGGATGTGGCCCAAGAAATGATATGCTCTCCACTGGGGAAAAGATACCACGCTTTTATTTGAATGATACTAGTCATCGCTACTCACCGAACAGGTGGATAGGGATGTCCTTCCGAGGGCTCAACGGCTCAACGGGTTTGGACTTGAGAAGCGCTGGGTGTCACGGGATCGTCACGGTGTTCCTAGTCGGGGCCAGGACACGCATTCCTGTTGGAAGGTGCTGTGTTGACATGGTGTCTGCGGAGGATGGGCAAGTTCGGAGATGTGAGGGCGGGGATGCTGCTTTTTTGTTTTATGAGATGTGGGTGTAGTAGTTCGGTTTTGACCGAGACCTCGAGCGTGATTTCCTTTCTTTACCGTGGAGGCTTGAATAGGCTCAGCCTCGCCAGCGCGAGCAAGTCAGTCGAGCCTCTCCATTCTCCCGCTCAACGCCCTCCCTTTCCTTCTACCTTCCCTAATGGCCTACCATCCCTCTGGGACCAACAACGTCGTTGGTGTCCACTACCGCGTCGGCAAGAAAATCGGCGAAGGCTCCTTCGGTGTCATCTTCGAAGGCACTCCATCCTTCCTCTGCTCCATCATCCCTTCTCACCATCCACCCAGGGACCAACCTGCTCAACTCCACCACCGTCGCCATCAAGTTTGTGCGTTCGCAGCCTCATCCCCTCTCCCCGGCCCGCTTTCTCATATTTTCTCGTAGGAACCTCGCAAGGCCGAAGCTCCACAACTGCGGGACGAATGTCGCTCGTATCGCATCCTCGCCGGCTGTCGTGCGTGTCTGTATCACACACCATCTCCATCAACCAACGTCGTTTCTAGCCGGTATACCTCAGATCTACCACTTTGGACAAGAGGGTCTACACAACATTTTGGTCATCGACCTCCTCGGTCCCAGCTTGGAAGACCTCTTCGACATGTGCGGACGCAGGTTCTCCACCAAGACCGTCTGCATGGCCGCAAGGCAGATGGTGCGACTCACCCCAGTCGAGAGCAATAACCATGTCTTCACGTCATCCTTAGATCTCCAGAGTGCAGACCATCCACGAGAAGAATCTCATATATCGTGATATCAAGCCCGACAACTTCCTCATCGGTCGTCCCGGAACGAAGGCTGCAAATGGTAGGTCTCGTCGTTGATACCAGGAAGACCCAACCTCTCATCGAGGTTCACTGCAGTCATTCATGTTGTTGATTTTGGCATGGCTAAGCAGTACCGTGACCCGAAGTCGAAACAACACATCCCTTACCGTGAACGGAAGAGTCTTAGCGGAACTGCGCGATATATGAGCATCAATACGCACTTAGGGCGAGGTACGGCGCAGCTGATGGATAATTCGTTGCTCATTGCTGACCCTTTTATTTGGCAGAACAATCGCGAAGGGATGACCTGGAATCTCTTGGCCATGTCTTCATGTACTTCCTCCGTGGCAGCTTGCCTTGGCAAGGCCTCAAAGCTGCAACAAACAAGCAAAAGTACGAGAAGATCGGAGAAAAGAAGCAAACCACGCAAATTAGAGAACTCTGTGAAGGCTACCCAGGTCAGTCACTGAGTTGGGCGTCCCCAACTTTGTCTGATCAATTCCTCAGAGGAATTTGGTATCTATCTGAACTATGTCCGCAAGCTCGGTTTCGAGGAAACCCCCGACTACGATTTCTTGAGGGAATTGTTCGCGAAAGTCATGAAAAACAACAACGAAGTTGATGACGGTGTTTTCGATTGGAATTCATTGAATGGTGTGTGCAGAGATACCACTCTCCCTTCTCGGCTCATCAAATTGTCAGGTGGGAAAGGTTGGGAAGCCTCGATGGTGTGTCGTGCTATATACGATCAATCGGTTATGGACTGATGACATGACGGCGTGTAGGGTCAACAACCGGTTCTTTCTCATGTCCAGAATGTGCCAGCAGCTCAGCCTCAAGATCGGCGACGGGATTTAGACAGACAACGCGATGCCGAGTGGAGAAGGATGTCGCAAGGCAACCCACAAGTGATTCCTCCATCTCCTGCACTCGTTCGTCATGGGTCAAAGCAGCGCAGGGTCCCAAACGCGCTTACGCCTGGCGCTGGTGGCGCTAACCCTGGCCAGTCCACACCCCTGTCGGTGGCTGCTCAAGTCAACGTTCCCATATCAACACCTCAGAACCGAGCGAGTTACACTGGTGCGCCACAACACCCATATGCGAATGCCACGCCAGGCATGGATTACGGAAACGATGAAACATACCCCAACCAGCCCTACGGTCGTGCCTCTCCTATGGTGTCCACTCTTGGTGCTGCACCGCCTGCGATCAGCAATGTGCGTGCACGAGGAAACGAAGTTGGTGTATCACAAGGAGATGAGTATCATGACCAAAACGGCGATGCCCAGGAACCCAAATCAAGTTTCTGGAGAATTCTCACATGTCGGTGCGGTTAGAGACCACTCACAACACAGCTCTACTCTTGCTCTGTCGTGCTTCTCTGTTGCCGTGAACGTACACCCATCACCCGTCGCCAGTCATTTCTTTGCTATCGAGTCTTGATATACCCCCTTCTTTAGTTGTACCTTAATATCCGCTTCACTGGTCATATGGTTTTTACCAGGACATGGTAATGCTGACATTCTCAGACTCTCAAGATTTTTGCTATCACGGAACCTAAAGAAACCCCCTTTTACGATCTGATTAGTGCTTTGCGAGTTGGTAGCAGAAGATGCGTTCAAGGAATCAGTTATGCGTGTCGTTTCTAGACATGAAGTAGTGACGATATCAACTAGGAAAGCAAGATCATAGCAAGGATACGAATTAGAGTGAGTGCCGTCTATGGGTCAACACGAGAGTTTGGTGGTTGTGCATGATCGGAGACGGTGAACGGGGTGGAAAGTGGCACTGCAATTGTTTCGTCACTCTCGAGTGATAATAATCCAAGGGGTACTACCAACCTTTGTCATTTACTAAGTCGTGGTCTTGCGCAACTGCTGTGTCGGTCATTAGCAAAGCGCTAGATACTGCAGCCTCGCCAAATGGAAAGGAATTTGGTGGGGCTGGATTGCCACTCGTATTTCCACTACGATCCAAGGAAGGTGGTCCTCGCAGTTTGCCCTTTTTCTTCCTTCCGTTCATTGGTCCGGCGGGACCACGTCTTTGACCGTGTTGCTGAGCCCCAAAATAAGGCTCTACCTGACTACCCTGAACATCCGTTTGTGCTCTCATCCTGAAGCTGTGCGGCTCCGTTGGCGTTGGCCAACGATGGGACACGGAAACGTTCTCGGGAGAAGATGGTGTGAGTAGAGGGAGGGTCTCGATAGGAGGATGGTCTGGCTCCCGGACTACCATAGACCGAGATCGGTCATCAGTTACAATGTTTCGCATTCGCCACCTAGGATGAGTGGAGAACTCTTGGCGAGGATTGGGGTTGAGGTTGGACGGGCCACTTGCTGGAGGAGCATGGGGTCCCGAGGGAGTGTGCAACCTAGTGATTTCATCTAAGCGTTCGCGGTATACATCGCACTCGCGGTTGCATCTCTCCACCTCAGCCCGTAGATCACCGTTCTCTGCTTGCAATTTTATGATACAACTAGACAGGTCCTCGGAAGGCGGGACGAGGGAGGTATTTCGAGTGAAGTTGGGGTTCTTTTGTACACCAATGTCCCTATATCGGGGTTTCACATTAGGGTTGATAACAGAGCTGCTGATAGGAGTGATTGTGTCGGAAGAGAGAGGTGTAATGGGGACATGAGAAGCTGCACTAGTGCTATTTAATTGGAATGTTTGATTTAGTGCGTTGGCAAGGAAATTGTCTTGTGATGGTCGATCTCGGACAATGGAAGAAGAGTGTGTGCGTTTGGAGGATCGTGGTAGCCTTTCAAGTCGTTTTGCGTAAGGTTCTGCTTCTTGCCGCAGTGAGTGGGTCAGGCTCACCGAGAAGCAGGACCTTGTGATAATTTCCTCTTCCTTTTAGACGACCCAGTGGATATCTCTTGCACAGCCAACGGCAAGCTATCAGAATCGGGGGATCTGGCAATATCTGACGAGAAAGGACCAGTAATTTGTTTTCGCTTCTGTCGAGACGATGGATTTTTTTCTCCTTTCTCACTGCACCATTCAAGTTGTGGGATTTCGACACAATCAAAGACAAGCCTTGGTTTCAACTGTGACCCAGTCGCACGTTGAATGTTTGAAGAGGTAACAGGGGCTGATAACGAGGAAACGGAAAGCTCCATGGAGGGTTGTTGTTCCGGCGTTTCCGGAAATGGGATGGCAGCAACCGAGCTGCGTGGTGGGGAATCGATTTCCGTTGGAAGATCAGTCAGGTCGCTGAGATTCCCCGGATCATCTACAACGGATGCCACTATAGGGGGTTGCCTTGCACTCGAGGGCGAGCAGGGAGCTGAAAGTGGACCATACTCCGAAATATCAAGCTGTGACTGAATGGTTGCACCAGTAGCGCTACCGAGCACTTGGAGGGTACACGATTTGGCCAAGGGAGACATTGGATCGACGGAAGGCGAGCGAGAACCGGGGATGACCAACAAGCTAGACTGGGCGGAGGGTTGTACTTCACTGCCGTTTGGCACCAGTCTTACAAAGTTTCTCGGAGAGTCATCCGAGGCATGGCTATTATGTGGCTCTTCACCATTATAATCGAGTTCGTCTGGCAACCCAACCAACGCTTTCACAGGACTGTTCGCAATCTGGGCATGATGTAGTCGACAGAGGACTAAGATGTGAAGCGCGACTCACTGGAATCGATGTCGTTTGTGCGAATCGATCGTACCAGCCATGTTTGGTCACCTCAAGTGCTATGGCCCTACAGGTTGTAAAAGTCTTGGCCAGGTAGACAAGCCTGTGCGACGCATTGGGCCGAGAACCCCTCTCCTCGTCCTCGATGACGCGCTGCCGTAATTCTTGATACTGCTGCGAACTGTTGCGATGAGACTGATGCCAATCCACGTCCCCATCATAACGACCAGAGCGCATCAGGGCATCTACTGAATGGACGGAATCTAATTCCAGTAGGTGGGTATAACAATTAGTGAAATGGCAAGATTTGCAGTACACAGCTGCAGGAGCAGGCACTAGGTGGGAGTCGCGCCGTCGACAACTCCTCGTTGCCTGGAGAGTGTCAAAGAAACGATGCACCATATGTAGGGAGAAAGGGCACACCTCGCTGTCGCTTTGTCGTTTTTGGAACAATTTGCAAGCAGCCTCGAATATATTCGGGTCTCGACCAGATAGCAATCGACTTTTTCGGATGAGCACAAACCTGCACGTAATAGGCACAACTCACAGTGGCTGTTCGGATAAGTACCCGTGCGCATTGATGTAGTCGTTGTCAATACGCTGAATCGCCCCAACCCCGCGGTCCCTAATCCCTAGCAGGTCACTGAAGGGTCGACACTGAACTGGCTGCATCTTTTCACATTGGCACGTCCTGCCTTCCACATAACACAAGGGACAGAGGACAAGGCCATCACCAACTGGTAGGATTCCCGCAGAGACGCGAGAAGAAGGGGCAGGAAGACATGAGTCACATTCAAAGAAACTTTGAAATATATCAGCCCCGCAAAAGTCGCAGTGGAGGTTGTCCGTGTGAGAGATGTCTGATTGCGAAACATGCGGCATCGAGTCGCGAGAAATCGAGACCTCGGCAGCAAGAATGTCATCGAAGAGATGAACAAGTTGTTTCAGGGTCTCTGTAGACGTGGGACAGGATTTATCTTCACGATGTTCCGGCAGATCTTCCGTGAGCCTAGTGAAATGTTGCAATGCATGGAATATGTTGGATTTGACCCTGTATATTTCCTCTCTGCACACTCTGCGCGTGATGGGTCGACAAAAATTGGTTGCCATGTCACCGGAATTCGTACCTGTGGTAAATGGGAAGCTCGTGCCAGAACGCCGTCTGCAGGCCATGAAGGGACATTCGTGACCATGATGTCTTGATCGTAATACCACCTTTGTTGACCACTTGATGGCAACTTCTCGGAGGAACGAGGACTAGATCGCCTAATTGCTGTTCAGCGATATAAACATCAAAAGGAGCCTTTGCGAGTTCCTCGATGGTCACCACATGCGTTTCCAGATCAACTTCTTGACCTAACTGGTGAAAGTATGCGGCAACCCGAGGAGCAGCGGAAGACTTTGTCATAAACCAAAATGCTGACCCAGAGTGCTCAGAAAAACACATGAGGTTCTGGCCAGACGAAGCACAGAGGTCCTTATGGAACGGTGTGAATGTGTCGCCTATGCCTATGTAGCACATAAGAGTCTGAACCTTGGCCTGAACTGATGAGGGGACAAGAAGGGAAAGAGCAGTCAGCAACGAACCTCGTCAGGAAGAAACTTGAGGAAATCGTTTGAGCCATAGAATAAAAGATCATCAGGTATAGTACCCGAGTGGGCAAGCCACTGTGTCCATGCTGGGGGACAATCGCTATCTTTTCCGTACAGTCGTTCGTGTTCTAGAAAAAGAAGTAAGTTTTTTGCTCGCCGCGCAGGGAGTACGACTGTACAGGCTTACCATCCGCGCTTGCATATGCCGGTATTTTGCGCAGTCTTTGGATGAAGTCGTCCATAGGAATCTTGAAATCAGCCCAGTTGTGTACATTCCGGACGGATGGATCTTGAGGCTGGGGTCAGGGGGGCTTCGGAAAGACGAACAAGACTCACTTTGATCACCATTCTTCTTTAGCCAGTCGATATTGAACAAAGACTTTGGCCACCTGGGATGTCTGTTCCAACCAGTGATGATCAGAGGGACGCCGTCCCTTTCAACTTTGGGGATGACGATCTCGACTTTGGCATTGGGGGAAGTGTAGTGCACACGCTGGACGGGATGGAAATTGGGAGAGCTTGCGATAATGGACGTTATTTCCCAACCGAATGCTGAAATAAGGGGGCGAGGGAGAGCATGCTGTGGCATCGGCTGGTGGTGGTTGTGGAGAGAGGGCAAGGAGGATCGAAGCTGAAGACAACAACGACGATCAGAAATCACTCACACGTGATCTGTCGCGTCGCGTCTTGAGTGCGACCGCCGCCAATGTCTGCCCCAGCGGCAAACGAGCATCCCGCAGTCAGCCAAGACCCGGACTTTGATTTCTGGGATTTTGTCGGCTGTGCGGTATGTCATCTTCCTTTCTCGCCAGCAGACAGAGGACCGCCGCCCGTGCCATTTTGGATCACCGAATGTGGCCATGTCTTGTGCAACTCCCACCTCAGTCAGTCCCAACTGCTCTTACTCACGCAATATGCTCTACTGATCCTGTCGATCAGACCCCAACCAGAGTTGCTCAAAATGCGGTGAACAAGCCATACAACTCGTGCCCCTCCAGCGCAATGTATGCACCCTTCTCGTCTTGCTCATGCCTCACCCTCCACATCTACTAGATCGATCCACCCATGTCAGATTGGTTTCGCTTCTTGCCTCACGGAATCGACGCCATAGCCAATGCTGTAAAGGTATGTCCTACCAGATACCTTGATACCCCGGCGCATCACTTCTCAGCCGAGTCCAGTTTCAGCAAGAGTCGCTTGCTGCCCTCGTGCGACATTATCGGAATCAGTGCTTGCAGCTTTCCTCGACTTGCGATCGATTACGAAACGAGCGCAGGTCGCTGCGAAAGTTGGTACCCTGTCCGATTGATTTGTTCGCAATGAGAAATATTCTATAGGGACAACGAAGCACTGCGGAGAGAACTCTATCTGTCTCGCAGCAGAGGACTTGTTACGAACCAAACCCTAGAGCCGTCTGCGCACTTGAACCACAATGGGAAGCGACCCATGGCCGAAATGCGAGGGTGAGTTAGTATCATCACACATGTACTATCATGAGACGACGACAATCGGCTCAGTCAAATCAGTAGCGCCAAGACGAACTCGAGCCCGAGATCCGTCCCAACACCGGTGGGTCCATTGCGTCTTACTCTCCCGCCCGGGGAATACCTCAGTTTCAGTCGACAAGAGCCGTCTGAGCCAGAATTTGCAAACACAGTTGACAGACCTGGTAGCAGCCGGTTTGCAGAGTATGCTCTCGTTATCCCACCGTACATCTCTCTTATTAGTTCTCAAGGCAATATGCGTACCACGGAGAGGACAACCCTCGAGTGAGACCACCTCAACCAACAGATGAACAACAAGCTGCGTCCGTACGACAACCACGATTGCTCAATACAAACCATGGTATGATGGCTCCGCCTCCTGTGCCGAGTCAGGGAAAGCGCTTCAAACTTGCGATCGGCCAGGTTCCTCCGCAGGCTGACCAGGGGATAGGGATATCGACATCGCAAGACCATGCACCACAGCAAATTACAAGTATTTTCGAGCGCATGGCCCCGACTCCTCAGCGACCTTTTTCTGCAGCCCTGCAGATGCCGCCAAGAGTACCAGCCCAAAGTGCTTCATCGACCTTGCAGACCAATCGATTTATACCCAGCTCTTCTCACGGTCGGACGTTTTCTGGACTCAGGCCAGCCGTAACATCAACCGGGATGACAGCCGCGGGCAGTGCTGGGGTAGCTTCGGGCGGAAACCGCATGCCTTTTATGCCGCAAGGCTCGAATGGGTTTGGGTGATAGAATCGACAATACCATAATAGACAGTACGAGATGGGTTGGTTTTCGTCCCGAGAGTTGTTGCAAAACGATCGGCTGACCGGAATGGAAACCGGTGTGAACAAGAGTGGGGCTCTGCCATTCCGGAATGCGACAGCCGTGCGCCACTGCGGATGGGTCAATTTACAACTTACCGCAGCACACCCATCCACCTGCTTCTTAGACCTTTCTTGAAGTGCCACCCGACCCCTCATTAAACTGCAATGGCATACAGGGACCCTTATGCCGAGCAGTACACTGATGCACCTGCCTTCAACCCGTACAACAACCCACAACCTCACCAGGCTTATGATCAAGGCGCTCATGATTCCTATGGAACAGGAGGATATCGAGACGATGCTGGCTATGGCAAATCCACGAACCCTGGAGGATCAGCTTTTGCGCCTGGCCACTACAAATCAGAGAGCACTACCCAGTATGACCAAGGAACCTTTGCACGAGCCACCATTGGGAAGTGCGTATCTTGGTTGAGAGACCCCTTGCCATAATAGGATGCTGAGATACGTGGGATTTATAGTCGGCCCCGGGATCTGAGCCACTGGCGTCATGAACGCCATGGTGGTTTGTGGACCAAGGTACGTCTCGCAAGAACATATAATTACAATATCAAGTGTAACCCTCTGATAGGGTAGTCGAGGGGCGTGCATCGGACGGTTCTGTTGCTGTACTCTCATGATGATCGTCTTCTTGCTTGTCGGCATCTTATTACCCCTTGCGCTGGTGAGTGGGCTCTTATCAAGTGGAACGCAACATCACTTACAAAGCCTGGTTAAGTGGACTCGTCCTCCCAATATCATAGTTGGAGACATACAAGCTACTTCGAATGGAAGCGAGGTAATTACATTTCGTCACCATCACCAACAACCAACAAACCTTCGCCATTCCTAGATCCAGCTTCTGAGCAACGGTGTTGAGATCAATCTTGAGATCCCTTTCAAGTACGTGTGGCGTTTCAGGTGCCTCATAGCTTAGCTGGGCGCTCACTGGAACGATAGCGTCAGCAATCCTAATTATTTTAGTGTGTCATTTTCCTCGATAACGGCGAATGTACGCGTCTCTCCAGACATCTGTGTTCGTTTTACTGACTACCCCCCCAGATTTACTACCCGATCAACAACACACTTGTTGGGGGAGGGCAAATGAATGACGTAACCTTTGGTTCGCATTCTAACACAAATTTCACCTTCCCTTTCTCGATCGAATATACATCCACAATGCCATCAAATGTTATTTCGGACGTGCTGTCAAAGTGTGGCATTGTGGGTGGTGTAACGTCGGACATCACTGTGAACTATGATATCACGGCAAGTCAAGCTCTGGATGCATGCGGGAATTTTGCAGGATCTGATCACTTCCTCGTCTGCTAGTTGGCTTTGAATGTGCTTTTCTTCACTGTCTCACCGACGATCAGCGACTCTGCCAGTTTCAAGTGCCCTTTGACGGCATCCGACGTATCGGTAAGGGGTTCTTCTGGAAAGCACAATATGATTTTCTTATGTCTCCTTAGAATCTAACCTCGACACTTTTGGGCACTCTTTGACTTTAATCGGATATCAGTTTCGTCTGGACATTTTCTACTGATATCATGTATACACACCGCATGGACTATAGAACTATCATGTTACTCGTTTCGAGTTGCACAGATACACCCATGATCTGTCTCCAGGCGGCCAACTGACCTCAGGATATCGTCACGAATTGTCACGGTCTCAACCTAGAATGTCACCCGAGGGAGAAACATTCCTACCTAGAATACACTCCGTGTTCTACGCGATATTCGATGTCAAAACTGGCCCAAAAATCGTTTTCCAAGTCCCCGAAAGTCTCATAGCACTATCTGCACCAGCCACCAGCTTGTCAGTGACTTCCTCGCCGAAACCGTCCAGCGCGACCTTAACTGAGGGGGAGGAGCAGAAGTTATCCCGTCGATCCAGCTCTTCCTTGGTTTCAGCAGGCGGCCAACGTCCAAGCCCTCTGCGTCACTTGCCTTCTCCCCAGCATCGCTCCTTCTCTTCTAGCAGGGCCCTCTTTAAATTCAGCGACATATCAAAGTATGTTATCCCCCCAAACCCTCTCTGTGGTCGCCTCGTCATCTGTGCGACGGGGAATTATCGCATCATTGGACTCCCTGTGTCCCTCGCCGGAAAATATGAGCGGAACTTTTTCAGGTTTAACCTCTGTTTTGTTTTCGAACGCTCGGCGAATCTAAGCTGCTATGAACCTATCATCCGGAAAGTTAGCAGGGTTTTGACGGCTTGCGAAGTCCGTCCTTTCGTATCCTTCCTAACAGTCCATGCTGATAGCATTGCTTTGCAGGAAGAATCGGCGTTTCTTTCGAACCCCCAGAATTCATCGGCAATGTATACTATCATCGAACAACTATACGAAGACTTGAATTCATATTCCGAGACCTCGATCCTGATCGACGATTTCAACTCCATTGAGTTGAAGATTCTCCCGTTCTACCCTAATCCACCCTCAGTAAGGGATTGGCATGTGCCTCTCGCACTGATAAATCTGTCGAAACGTATGGAGGATAACTGGGATCTCACGATGAGAAAGGTAGATTCAACACGTCTCGACCCAAAGCCATTTTATAGCTCTCACTTCAGGTCTGCCAATACATCAATGGCGTGAACCACGTCAGTCGCATTGCGCAGCTAGCGGACTGCGACCTCGAGCTAACTCGTCAGGCGATTTCTCACCTTCTGTATGTGTCAAGATTTCTGTGTGTTTGCCTACTATTCGTATGCTCATTCATATCGTGTCAGGTATTACCAGGTCATAATGACAATTGATATATTCCAATATTCCAATATGTACACACTGAGAAAGAACGTCCAATGGCTTGCAGATGAGCATCACGTCAAGAATGAGTGTGGTCCCTATGTAACCAAGCCAGGTAACCCAGAACCCTGGTTTCATACGCGCGTCTTGAACATACATTAGGAAAGCCCGTCCCGGACTGGCCCAAGCTGTTACATCTCTACTCTCGGTTAAAGCCAGGACGGACTGTATTTGAATGGATGGAAAGCCACGGGGTGCACGAACTTGGCATCGATGTTCGGAGATTCACGAGCTTTGGCGTTATAAAGGTATGGCCACGAAATATGTGTCCTGCAACTCTAATTAACATGTACCCCTTACTAGGGTTTTCTTCGCCGGGTCCACCGCTACCCAGTTTTGATCCCAGAGTCCCCGTCACAAGCAAATCGTAGACGCCGACAGAGTTCATCATCATCTCCTACCCAACGCACAAACCCTCCGGCAGATTCCGCCGAATCGTTCAGCCGCTTTAGGGGGCGGCTCCCCGACGCTTCGTTCACTGTTCTAGTTAACACCGAAGCTCTTCTTAGTTCACCGACTAGAGAAGCTGACTTGTCCAAAAATGCGTCTCGAAGGACCAGTGCAGCGGAGAAAGTGTTGGAACAGTTACGCTTCAAAACGCTTCAGAAAGGTGGTTTGAATATCACAGTTGGCAATCAACCCTCTTTAGCATGCCCAGAGGAGGTCAGTACCACGCGCGAACGTCTTGTGGTTGGGCGACCCAGAGTAAACTCGGATGGTCGCCACCAGTCAGTATACCAACAGTCGGAAGTGTCGAGCAAAGATGGTCGCTCCTTGGGGTATGGGCCTTCTGTCGGGCCGATATCTACTGGGCGTCCGAGAATATCCCGTTCACCATCGGCGCCGCTGGTCCCGCAGATCCATACATCGTTCTCCCAAGGGCCGGGGCAATTATTTAATGTGTCGGCCCCACCTCCCGACTTGATCTCTTTGCTCGACGGTGAACATCACACGGACGAACTATCAACAAGGTTTGAGGCAGGGTGGCCATTGCTCCAGCAATGGCTTGCCGTGATTGGGGGCGGGAGAGGAGATGGGGATTTTGGCAAAGTGTCAATCATTTATCGTTGAGCGACAAGATACTAGCCTAGTACAAAGTAGGTTAAAGTCGAGAGTGCAATGCTTTCTTTGTAGCGTTGTTGTAGATTCTAAGCAAGCGTCCGATTGACGTTGACATAGCCAATTCCATAGCATGAGTAGAATGACTCGGTGCAGGATGGATCAGACGGGTTTGCAGATACTATTTTAAATGACGTCCCGAAGAAATTTTTGATATCGCGGAGGAGCTGGATCCTGAGGATAATAATGTAAGCACCAGCCTCGCATCGAGTGCTAGAGTACTGACGTCCGAGGAGATGCATCACCCATCCGACATCGTCCTACGTCTTCGCTGCCTAGTACCATCATCAAAAGCACGAGGCTTTGATGTTTCCGATCAATACAGCCTCCACGCCGTATCTCAGACAAGAGGGCGCGGCTCGCCAAGAGTGCTACATCCTCCGGAGTACCGCCAGGTTTCGCGACAGCCTCAGCACAATGTATAGCAGATGTTGTGGACTCTGCTAGCAGAGTTAAGGCGTAGCCTGGGGATCTCCACGACAGTCGATCAAGAATAGGGCTGAGACGATAGGTACTCACTTTCCACTCTCATCGCCCTTGTATACGTCGGAGTAGAGGTAGATGTCAGGTATGTAACGATTGAGGACCGAGCGACAGGAATCGATCATGCGATTGGAAAACTGAGGGCTGACCCGCACAGCATGTCTGTATGCGGCCACATTCATGAGCGATAGTTGGCACAACTCAATATTCCTTACGCGATTCCTCTTATTCGTTTGATTTTCCCTGGTTCAACAAAGTTGAGTGTTTTTACCTGCTTAACAACGGGGCAGAGAAACTGGACTTCTCCGCCGCCTTCTGGGGGAGCACCACGTTTTTTTATCTGCAAACTTTTAGTCCAGGCTGCAAAGCTAAACCGATGCAGAAAAAGAACACACCCTTAGTTCAACACCGTCAGAGATCCCGAAGAGCTGAAGATGGGGAAGGGTTACTATCCGGATGAGATCAACCTTGACAGTTCTCAGCGTCGTTGAGCTAGTTAATTTGGTACAGAACGCACAGAAAGATCCTTATCGTCCGTCGTTATCCCTCGCAAAGTGAACAGAAACGGTTTCTTTGAAAAAGGTGCGAGCATGATTAGAGGTTCAAGGAAGTAGCCCACTGCGCGCGAGAGTGGGCATTCGTGGGTCAGCGGTCCGCCAGAGATAATTCCTGGTTTGAACAGGACCGCAGTGCCTGAGACAATTTATCAGGCAGATAAACCTTGGATCTACGTGCACCATACCAGTGACGGAGATTTCGATGACAGTGCCATTGGTTGCCTTTTCTAACAATTGCAGAAGGCTGATTTCGTAGTCTGAGACGCCAGAAAGTTTGGTTTAACTACTAGGACCAGACAGAGCATAGTTGCAGAACACACCTTGCAAACCCGGATTCTTATCCGCGGACCTGATCTTGTCTATTCGAACCGACTTTCCGCTTAAAACTGACAATACCAAGCGTTGCCGTAGGTATTGGTGGCCGCTGAAACTCACCAACTGGCTCCTCTGAGCCATAATTCGGGAGTGGTCCTCACAGTGTAGGTAGGCTTACATAACGAGCATTCGATCGCGAGGGGCTCGACCCGGTGCAAGGCGCACCCCGTAGAACGGCCAACCTCACAAGTTGTAGACATTCCTTAGACGTTCCTTCACCTCGTTAATGGAAACCAATTCACTTCATGTCAACGGATCAGCAGCCTCGAGCGACTGGCAAGATCGCTACCTCCACATTGACCAAATCCTAGATCGACCAGGTCCACGGACGGACCCATCCTTCTCAGCCGGCGATGAGGTATGGCGACCCGCGAAAGCTTGCAGGTCGGTTCTTACCTTTCACAGGTTAAAGACTTCCTTCGGAACAAGTGCAAAATTCTGGTCATCGGCGCTGGCGGGCTAGGTTGCGAGATCCTAGCCAACCTTGCGCTGACAGGGTTCAAGGATATTCACGTCATCGACATGGACACCATCGATATTAGCAACCTCAATCGCCAGTTTCTATTTAGGTAGGTCTGAACCCTAGCGTTTAACACGACGCGCGTGCTGAACACAATGAACAGACAAGCCGATGTTGGCAGACCGAAAGCCATCGTGGCGGCCGAGTATGTTATGAATCGGGTGCCAGGTGTGGTGGTCACTCCGTGAGTACATGACTCTTATAACGATGGGTTCTGCTGTACGTCCGACGCAGCTACTTTGGAAAGATTCAAGACAAAGATGACGACTACTACATGCAGTTCAATCTCGTCATTTGCGGCCTTGACTCCGTAGAGGCGCGTCGATGGATTAACGCGACCCTTGTTAATCTGGTTGATCCAGAAAACCCAGAGAGTTTGAAACCTCTCATTGACGGGGGCACAGAGGGTCAGCTATGATGGACCTCCCAAGTATCAAGATTTCAACTTATATTACAGGTTTCAAGGGCCAAGCCCGCGTCATCCTTCCCACCGTGTCGTCCTGTTATGAGTGCTCCCTCGACATGCTAAACAAGCCCACGACATTCCCCATTTGCACAATTGCCAATACACCGCGTCTTCCAGAGCATTGCATTGAATGGGCATCCGTGCTTGAGTGGCCTAGAATTAAAGGAGGTCAGTTTAGTTGAATAATTGTGCGCCTTTTCTTTGTCTGACGCCTTTATCAGAGAAGAAGCTTGACACTGATGATTTCGAACATATCCAGTGGTTGTACACTGTCGCATCTGCCCGAGCTAAGGAGTTCAAGATCGAAGGGGTGACTTGGTCACTCACTCAAGGTGTTGTCAAGAACGTGATACCTGCCATAGCATCAACAAACGCCATCATCGCTGGTTCGTTCGTCTGTTGGTACCGTTTCTCCTTTTTCTAACATGTTTTCAGCATCATGTTGTAACGAAGCATTCAAGATCGCAACCAGTTCTGCGGCATATCTCAATAATTATTTCATGCTGATCGGTACTGAGGGTGTATACTCGTATACGTTTGAGCACGAGAAGCGCGAGGACTGTCCGGTTTGCGGTGGGGCGGCCTTGGAGATATCAATAGAACGAGAGTACACCGTCGAACAGCTGATCGAGAAATTGACGGAAGAGAAGACCATGTAAGGATTTTTCATCCTGTCCATTCCATCCACACATACTAACGACATGAGTATTCAGACAAATCAAGAAGCCTTCTCTGTCGACGCCGGCGAGACAAATATATTTCCAGGCCCCTCCCCAGCTTGAGGAGGCGACTCGGCCGAACCTGGAGAAGAAGGTATCCGAGTTGGTGGAAGAAGGCGGAGAGGTCACCGTCACCTCACCAACGTTGCCCTTCAGCTTGACGTTGATCATTTCATACACGTAGCACAGTACTGTAACAGGGGCTAATTAGTCAGCGCATATCGGGCCTTCCAATTTTGAACCGAGTGCTTGTCTGTCACTTACCATTCCTCGTCAAAACCATGCCCAAGGCCGATCTCAACAAAGCAGGCTGGGAGCAGAGCGAGTTCCCAATTCTCTGCGAGACATGTACGGCCGCTCCAGTTTCACAGACGCACCGAGTTCAAGCTAACACCACAGAATAGGTCTGGGTGCCAATCCCTTCGTCAGAATGGTACGCCGCTCGTTCCCTCTTTGCCACCCTGATATTCAAAGCGTTCTCGTCAGTCAAAGCAGGAGTTTGGCCGTTCGTGTGGAACCTGCGCACGTCCATTCACCGTTTTCCGTTGGAACCCTGGTTCAGGCGCTCGATACAAAGCCACCGTGATCTGCCAGACGTGCGCCAAGGTCAAGAACGTCTGTCAGACATGTCTTCTGGACCTCGAGTATGGTCTGCCGACCCAGGTCCGTGATACTGCGTTGGCTGTCCAGAGCGAGGCTCCTACGAGCGATATCAACCGCGAGTACTACGCTCAAAACATGGAAAATAAGGTATAATCCTCCCTCGGTGCTATCGTGTCGAGCACAGTCTCAACGTGTCCGCGAGTAGATGTCAGACGGTACTACGTCGATGATGCAAGTGGGCGGTAGGGCAACCTCTGCGGGTAAAGAGATGCTAAAGGAATTGGCTCGCACGAATCCCTACTACAAGCGTAACCGACCACACGTATGTTCATTCTTCGTGAAGGGCGAATGCAAACGAGGGGATGAATGCCCGTATAGGTGTGTACTATTGGCTATGTACGAACTTTGAGCGACTGACTTGCTGTGTAGACACGAAAAACCAGCGGACAATGAACTCGCGCACCAGAGTATCAAGGACCGTTACCATGGTCAGAACGATCCCGTTGCGCTTAAAATCATGGCAAACCATGCTGTGGTACAGGGACTCAAGCCTCCAGAGGACCCGTCCATTGTAAGTTTCTGCTCCGAATCCCTCATCCGCCATCCAACATACCCATAATCCTAGATGTCTTTGTTCCTATCATCGCTTCCTGCTTCCGCGACAGAAGCGGAAATACGGACACTTGTCGTGAACTCGCTACCTCACGTCCCTTCATCAGAGCTCAAGTCGGTAGTTCACGTAGCAAAGTCGAGGTGCGCATCCGCTTTTTGGTCCCCTCGCCATCAGCTGATCGCAGCGAAGGTGTGCCTTTGTCAACTTCAAGAATCGAACATCTGCAGAGCGGGCAGCAGAAGCTTGGGCACATGGTCTCGACATGGAGGGGGAAAGAATACCTGTAAGATGGGGGCGAGGAAAGAATGGTGGTACCGGGAATGTGTCTGTCAGCTCCACCAACCCAGACACACCACCCACTATAGCTAATACTGCATGATATGCATTATATACTTGGGATGCTACAAAGTATTTATTTTCGTTGCTGGAACTAAGGTCACACGTGGATGATCCGATCCGTGCCACTTGCAATCTTAGCGAACCACTGAGGGACGGAACTCGGAAACGAACGTGCGAGTCATAAAAGGATATATCGCAAGGAAGGTTGATTTGAATCAACAGATGGGCTGGGCCAAGATTAGAAGGGGGTATCCGAGGTCCTTGCATAAATCATGGCAACAGCACTGCCCAGGAAGCACATTGGCAGATCTGGGAGACAAGTCCCATTGGATCCAGAGCGTTGTTAGTGTTTCATTATTGCAAATTATAAGGCAACAATGCTCAGCTGTGCCTCTGGAACAGGCAGAAACTACTTTAGTTCAAATGAGCTACAATGATGGGTAAATTTGCTACAACCCTGAAATCCATGTATTACATAAACACCTTTAAATGAAGAAGTACCTGAAGTGACATCACTTCCGGACAGAAAAGGGTATGTTTTTCAACAAAACATCACCCAATCTATTTTGTAACGGTTGTCCATTTAGACCCCGAGTCGGCGCACATCGGACGGAATGAACTCGGTCAGTTTTTGCTGTCTGTCTGCAGCTCTACGAAGGGGTGAATATTTGAATGGTCTACTGGGTCTCTGTGTTATACTCCTCTGCAACAACTGTCGGTCGATTCACGAGCCCTCCAACCAACCACGATCCTCCAATGATGCCAAGGAGGACGTATAACCCTTTCCTCTCCTCATCAGTCAACGGTCTCGAGCGAGTCTGGGATTGTCCTGCATGCACAGCTAAATTGCTTGCTTCGGAAAATGTGCGAGAGACGCTGAACGATCTTGGAAGTCCGAGACTCTCCCAAAAGTCAGCCCTGAATCCAAGCTCCTTGCTGGAGGGAGGGTCATCCGCTTGAATGGTGGTGGATAGTGAGTCACCCTCTTGATGCTTTTCAAGATTGTACACCGGCCCTCCATCGTAATGAGTTGCGGATCCGCCGACAACATGCAACTTGGGGAGCTCGGGTTCTAGGGGAGCATCGGCTGTTGGTCGGGTGGAATTCCAGAAATCGGGGACATAGGGCTGTAGTTATTAAATTGGTGGAGAGGGAAGAGATGGGTGGAAAGAGTTTAGCGATAGCATAGAGCGAAAGACGAAACGGGAAACTCACGACCTGCACGGGCGCATTGGGAGGGGGTTGGGAGAGATCCGGCAATTTGATGGCCAGGAAGTCGGCATTTGTGGATGCGCTGTCGGGTCGTGCGGGTAGCGGGATGCCAGGAGATATGGCCTGGGAAATCTTTACAGGAGGAACAACGTTGGTCGAGGCGCTCCGAGGCGTGTCGGAGGTGTGAATGGGAGGTGGGGTAGAGGTCACCCTGTTCTTCTCATCTTCTTGGATGCGAGCAACTAATGTGGACTTGTTCCCCTTGCTACGGTCACAGTCAGTACAATGTGTGCGGGTTTCGTGCGAAAGTCGTACGTGGACAGACCGCGCGCTTTTGCCTCGTTGCGGAGCTCGACGACGGTCTCATTCTCCCATGTGCGGGAGAGGAGGACAGTGGAGACAAAGGACCGTCGGTGAGCGGTGTGGAATGCACGGGGGAGACGAGACAAGGACATGGGTGAGTCAACGGACGCAACACCGACTCATGTCAATCAGGCTGGCGTGTGCCACGTGGCACGCGGTGCGCCGAAAGGGGCGATGAGCACGCTTCGAGCTCGTCGTCGTGGGCGGTGACGACGGCCACGTTGAATGGGGATGGGATGGGCGTGGAGCAGGGGGCATGTGGATCTGGATAGTTGGAGAACCTGGTAGGCAGTCTCGATTGCCTCGTGTCGCGTGCCGGTTGCACGCAATCAGAAATCAGCGTCCTCGTTCATCGTCCACCATCGTCCACCGCCCGGCATGCTCCTCTCCCCAGCGTAAGTCGTTCTGTGCCCCTCCCTTTCTCTCCTTCATCCCCCACCCACAGATCTACCAGCGCCAGTCTCCCCTCCCAGTCCTTCTGGAACAAATTCAAGAACAAAAAGGGCGACAAGGATGGTGAAAGGCAGGGCCATATGGCGCTCGCCAGGCAGCGTCTCCTCACCCTTGCCTACGACGACATGGAAACAGTCAGAATTGTCGGTCTCTCCCTTCCTTCTTCGGCGTTCACTCACATCTCCCCTCAGCTGCCACAAAGCTTTCCTGTGAGGACCTCCATTCCTGGGCGCCTCATCGAACTTCCCGCTGATACAGACCCGTTAGGAACTCGAGGCCGTCGCCAGAGACTGGACAAAGCCTCCCCCAGATGCCATCTTCAGCTTGCGAGTCCCTACCGAATTCGCCTCTCTCCATGCCTCTGTTCGTACCTTCTTATCTCGCTCAGATCCTCCCCGCTGAGATCACATCTAGCGATTAGTCTCGGGACCGTACATTTACGTGCGTTATCTTCGATCGTTCTGACGCAATGCCGGACACTCACCTTGTCCTCGACCGCGTGGTCCAACACACGCAGTTGACTGGCGAAGATTCGTACCAGATCGCCATCATGGGCGTTCAGGGTCTCCGCGTAGAGATCGTCAGCGACGCTCCTCCCCCGCCCGACGAACCACCGTGCGTCCTCTCCCTTCCTCCTCTGCCTCTCGCTGACGCTTCTGCAGCCCACCCCCGTAAGTATCTTGTCCACCACGGACGCACCACGTAACGATATCTTGCCCCCCCAGTCCCCCGCCAGTCACAGAAATGCCTGCTACGTTCAACCTCGAACTCGTCCCGGGACAGCAAATCGCGCTTGAAACCACAGTTTCTTCCGCCGACGATGTTGATATGGCACGTATGGAAGATGGTACCGTCGTCGACGGCATGTTCTGGGGAAAACTTAACATCGTACACTCTGGCGATACCCACACCGTCGACTTCACCGGCACAAAGATGAGAGACCCTGACATCACCCCAGACTTTCTCTTCGATTCTCGTGTAATGACCAAGCTTACTACCGCCGCCCGGCCGACCTCCGCCAAGTGTCATCTCAGTATCCTCGCCCCTGCTCAACAATACTGCGATGTAATCTTGACGGTGAACTCCCTTTGGTCACTCGCCTTGACCTGGCCACCAGCTGAGAACGTAGGAGAGAATAAACACAAATATTTCTTACGAGTACATCCAGGTGGTGCCCTCGAACACTTTGAGAGCGAAATGGTTGTAACATCCTTGTACTACGAAGCGGTGTAAGTTTATCTGGACCATGTTGTTCAGTGACGTTGACATCTCTTCTCCCCACTAGACCCGACCCAGCCATGGTCGATCCCAACGAATTTATTGCACCACGAAATGGCTTTGCAATGTCTTTCCGCGACTTCATATCCCATCTGATGAACGTGCTGGACCAGCTCGGAATGTCTTTGCACGCACGAACTAACTTTATCAAGTATGTTTTCCTGGTCGTCCGTCCTTCCGGGTTCTTAACAGACTCGTTTCAGTAACAATCTACACGCATTTTCTGGCCATAAGAACATTGCATATCGATTCCTCTCCCCTACCAAAATCGCCAACGCCATCGATATCTCAGTGACTGCAGACCCATGCGTCTTCACTCGACTGTTCCTCATCTTTCGCGGCATATCGGACGATGACCTTGGACTGTTTGCCGGAGCTGGCGAGAAGGAAGCCAACTCCATGAACTGGAGAGAGGCCGTCGGGTGGTCAGAGAACTCCAAAGACGCAACGATATTCCGTGTCTTGGAGACATCCATCTGGGAGATCGTCTAGACGGCGATGGAGATATGAGCTCAAGCGGTGGAGCTGCCGGCAGCCTTCCGCCATCGTTTCTTCACATTTGGGACACCGTCCCGGCGACGTCATTCTATTTCTCCACACAGGTACTGACGGCCACCGATATCCTAGAACACACTCAAGCGTTACTTCCATGCTGTCATGTTTTTGTCGTCTTGCTATCTTTACCATTAATTCGCGATTTCAGGACGGTTTCTCTCGAGTTCCGCGCAGCACTGTTTTTCCTAGGCATTTCTCTTCAACGAGCTTGTATGGTTCATTCTTTTATCCTTTACCGAGTGTATCGACAGCTTTTTCTCTTCACCTTTGTCCTTATGATTAATGAATCAGCCTAAAATTCTGTAGTCAATGTCAGGTTGGTGTCCCACAATACTTCTTTCATCTGCCTTTGGTCCTGCTCGTGTGCAGCGCGCTTGGATGTCGATACACTTTTTTTTTCCGAGGTCGAAACCTTGACAGCTGAAAGGCGGATGTTATCAAGTAACCGTATTATCTGTAATAGTATCGGAGCATTTGGCCAGTGGCAACGAGTAAACGTGAAAAGGGTGATCCTCGATTCAGTGTATGTTTACTGTACTACTACAGTAAATGTAACTCTACAGGAATATGTACACGGGGATATCGAGTACAACTATGGAGGTGGGATAGATCTACAGCACGTTGAGAAATAAGTATAACGATCGTCCATCGGTATATCTGAATGCCAAACGAGTGAATGGGGAGGGTCACTGGAAAATAGTCAACGTGAGACGAATCTGTACTACGATCAGAAAGAGGACGCTGTCGGCTAGCGACGTCTATGAAGTGCAAAGTCCGTCGGGGACGACCAACGGGGTGTGTAATGCCAACCGGACTTGTGGCGGTCCAAGTCGCGTTCGTGGACAGGGAGGAACACGTTCCCGGACACCGGGGAAAGATTCGCGCATGAGGGTCTCTAGCTTGGGCCAAATGGCATCCGTGTCTCCGTATAGATCCACGAGACGCGTGGAATATGCCCGCGAGGCGTAATAATAGAGGAGTGGTGAGGTCTGTGCGTAGTAGTGTTCGAGGCGACGAGCAAACGTTTCCTAGAAAAGAGGATGGATCATCAGTCACAGTACGGGCAAAAATAAAAAATCGAAGTGTCGTACTGGGTTATCATCTGGTCGTCTTGTCAATGGTTCACCTGTCACGTCGTCCAATCCTGGAATTCTTGGAGGACGATAGGACGTGCTGTAAATACGACCCGATGGGAGATGGACCCAACGATTTGAGATCCACTGAAACAATAGGTCATCCTCGACATCGACATTCACGATTAAATTAAGTGGTATGTTGTGTTTCCTACGAACTAGGGTCAGCGATCGGCCCGATACCACGACAAATGCTGCGCAGCTCACGCGAGGAAATTGTCCAGTAGCCTTCCTTGTCGCTGCGTGCGCGGAAAGCCATCTAGGATCCAGTTCTGTGAGCGCACGTATGAGCCACACATGACATGAAGGTGATGAGAAGAAGCTCACGCTCTCCTTGAGGGTATCAAGTTTAGTGGTAATCAAGTCTAGCATCATTTCGTCTGGCAGGAGACCGCCAGCAGCAACGATCCCTTCCGCTTGCCTCCCGACCTCAGTCCTGACAGAGAACCAATCACTCAGTGACACGCGTAAGTGCCAAGAAAGTGACCGAACCTTTCCGCAATGTGTTGTCGAAGGAGATCGCCAGTAGATATGGTGCAGATATCGTACTTTTTCGAGAGACGCGCAGCAAGGGTGCCCTTGCCGGAACACGGTTTTCCGAACAAAAGCATTCGCAGAACAGGCTCGTTCTCTGTGGTGCTCTTTTCGGAGGTGGAGATGTTGATGTAGGGTGGCAACCCTTGAGACACGTTGTACGGGACAATGCTACAGACAGATCGCGCGGCATTGCGCAAAGGCAAACGAGAGAGGGAGGCGAAGGAGCTGAGCAATGCCATGAATCGTGGATGCGGTGCCAAGATATGGGGTAGAGGGAGCAGTTTAAAAAGGCGGGCTGAGTGGGTTTGGCGGATGGCCGGGCATGAGAAGCGGGTGGACGGAATGGAAGATGCGGTTATTATGCTGCAAGCCTGGAAGCGAACAATGCGAGGTGGACAACAACTTGGCTGTGCACATTACTCTCGCCATAGCCGACTCCATGCGGGAAGCTCACTGCCAGCGCCTGGCGCTTCTCTGGTTGGTACGGAGGGATCAACACGGACCATACTCGCGGTCCTCGTGGCCACACCGGATGCAATGGCAGTGTAACCTCGTGGCTTCTTTTAGTTTCCGTATGATTATAAAAGTACAGGACAGGACAACCAGGTCGTACTAGTCTTGAGGGTATTCGACAAGAAATGCGAGCGAACCATATACAAGTGTCCAAGACGACCATTCTCAATTACTCCATACCGCCGGGCTTCTTCTCGGTGATCGTTTATCCGCCAACACGAAAGGGTTGCTCAGACTATACCGTCCTCGACGTGGTAGACGCTCCCGCAGGTCGGGAAATGATGACAAAACGACCGCTTCGAGATTCGGCCAAATCTCGTCAGATGTTTCACCTTGTAAAGTGACGAGACGAGCAGACTTGGGATTCGAGGCATAATACGAGAGAAGTGGTGACGTAGAGGCGTAGAACTGCTGTAGACGTCGTGAAAAGATTCCCTGCGTGACATGACAGGTAAGCTCTGTTCACATCATGTGTAGAAAGCGACTTACTGGATGATCATCTGGCCTTTTTGTGAGAGGCTCCCCAGTTTCGTCGTCAACGCCTTCCACCTTGGGCCGATTGTAGGACATGTTGTATATTCGCCCTGATGGGAGATGCACCCAACGATCGGATATTCGGCCAAGAATCACCTCGTCAGGGACATCAAGGTTCACAACCAACGTCAGTGGTATATTTTGGCCCCTGTGGAACCGTTCAGGGGGCTGCACACAAGAAAAGGGACTGTACACATACTCTAAATGGGTATCGAGAAGCTTGCCTTGTCCTAGAGTGCGAGGAAAACCATCTAAGATCCAGTGCTGGGAAACCCATTAATGATCACTGCAATAACAAGCACTGGTTAAACAAACCTTGTCGTGAAGCGCATCGAGTTTGCTGGTGACAACTTTGAGCATAAGGTCATCAGGAACAAGTCCTCCTTGTGCTACGATCTCTCCAGCTTGGCGGCCAACCTGAGTCCTGTAAATACGTGAGCGGTGCGTTAGAAGCACTGAAACAGTGGTATACTAACCCCTCGGCGATGTGGTGGCGCAAGAGATCACCAGTAGAGATCGATAAGATGTCATACTTTTTCACGAGCCGTGAGGAAAGTGTGCCCTTGCCAGCGCCAGGTTTCCCAAACATGAGCATACGTAGTACTTGACCGTTGTTACACCCATCTACTCCATTACGTAGGCCATGGAGGGAGAAGGGCAACGCCTTGCCAGAGGAGGCAGAGTTTGCTATTGCGCGTGTGCCAGGAACAGGTGCGCCACGGATTGCAGACGCTGCTGCAGCAAACTTGGCAAGGGACAAGGAGAACATAAAAGGGTGGTCGTGACGCAGACGGAATCACCAGAGGTGGTCCAGGCTTATATACCAAATTAGCAGTATCGGTCGATGTCGGAATGCAGTGGTCTGATCTAACGCCGACGAATCGCTTGCGGCCGCTAATCTGGGGTGCCGAAATTCTGGACCCCTGACGGTGGGATAAACAAAGGGGGCTGGGGGTCGTTCTGACCGTCGAGCAAGTCGAGTGTGTCGCTGGGGAGACGGCGAGGACGTGGGTGGGAGAAACTTGCGCACTCTATTAATGTCACGGTCACTAGTACTCAGGCTGCTGCCAGTGTATCATCACTTCAACGCCAGGATACATTAATGACTCTAACGTTGATACGCAACGGCAACGCCGTCAACTATTATCGTTGGCATCACGAGTAGCCAGAATCCACTCTTACTCTGGACGTTTGAAAGGTGAAAACTGTACCATGCAGATAAGACAATACAAGCAGGGTATGTGGGGTTTGCCGCGCTCACCTCTGATGATTGTGACAACAGCACACTCGTTTGCGAAATGCCGCGGTCCGCACCATCGTGGGCACGCGACTGCGGCTTCAGAGTCAGAATTCGCCCTACTGGCGTGAAAAATTGGTGGTACGAAAGCCTTGACCGCCGAAATTTATCAAGCCGTCACTGGCAACTGCACCCAGTTTCGCCCGCAGCGCCATTTGACTCATTCCTCGGCAACCAGACAAACGGATTCCTCTCTTTCCTCCCAACTGTGCGCCTGCCTTCTTGATGGTTACCCGCAGCACATATTTTCGTTACCCGGCCTTGCTCTATCAGTCCGCAGCCCGCACATCGCTTTGGAGACCTGCATTCCAAAGGAGAGTGATCTATCATGAAGTTTTTTCTGGCATCGCTGGCATACCTTGCTGCTGCTATCGTGGCGAGACAGCCCAGCGCCTTAACCATCAACACCCCGTATGTTTCTCGGGCTTCTCTTCCATGTAAAAAATGACGATGTGGGGTAGTTCCAACGTCGTCGTATGCGAACCCTCGATCATTACTTGGAGCGGACGTACGGCCCCTAGTTGTATTATGCATACAAAGGATTAGCCACGTCTTCGCCCAGCCCCTTACTTTCTTGTACGTATCTTCCCCATCTCAATTTTCAGAGTCAAAATCGACATGTTCTTAGGAGTGCGTTGCATTTTTACTCTTCGCCGTTGCCTTGCCTTGGGACTTGTGATACGTTTTGTAGAGTTATCCCAGGGGGTACTGCCGGCGCCCCTATCGAGTCTCTCGGCGAGCGGACCACCGATTCGGTGACCTGGGTGGTTGATCTCGCTGCTGGCGCGTGCTCTATCTCTATATGTATACATTGTGCTGATCTTCCGCACAGGAACGTACATAGAGTTCACTCTTGTGGACTCCTTGGGCAATCTTGCGCAAACTGCGCCGGTTACGGTAGAGCTCGGAACATGTGGGTCCTTGTACCATTCCTTTTGAAAGTATCGCCTTGAACTTCATCGGATGTGATAGCTACTGCTTGTTTGGCAGCATAACGGGAAAGGCTGGTTTCTGAATGGAAGGTGTTGTTAGTTTCTAATCACCGTTTTAGTTTCAAGTACTCCCATGTTTGATTCTTTTTTTTTGGGCATGGACCAAGTTGGGATGTGTGGTCTTGCCACGTAGTTTTCTCCGACCAGCCGTTCTAAGAAGTACCCAGCGAAGTACCGGGTGTGTGCAAACACTTCCTAGAGCCGGGATCATCCGAGCTGCAAAAAGGTGCCAAGACCGGATGGGTGAGACTAGTAAAATTTTCCCATTCACCGTCTCCGACGCGCATGGACAGATAAGGCAGACCTCGCACAAGGCTTAGACTAACCCCGGTCACAACTGACCGGTCGACCACTCAGAAGCATCAACTGAAACAAACCGTAGCGCTCCGTGCGTTTGCGCCGGTTGCCCAAGGATGTTCAAATTCAAATAAGAAAGGGTCAAAGGGCCGTGGGACAGCTTCTACTGACCCCCTGATGCCGCCCTCGACCCAGATTGGAGATATGGGTATGTGACTCACGACCGGAACTCCTGGAGACCTAAAACCAGCAACGTGGGTCAGCGGACGAGGCTCCACAGACTCTAACGGCAAGTTCGACCCAAATGTCAATACCAAATTCAAATGACTACGTGAGTAGGTTTGGTGCAGACTCCGCACCAATGGACTTGGCAGTCAGCTCGTGAACCGATAGGCTCCACTTGAGACATCTGCCGATTATTAGATCCAATTCACACTTCGCAGATAGGTAGGTATCGGCCAGAGGAGGCGTGGCCGTCTGCAACGGTCGCGTGCCCAAAATAACCTCTATACTAACCAAACACGAATCATGTGGTCGACGAGCTTCCTGCGGGGAAGGTGTGTCACTTTATGCACGCCCAAGGCGCGCCTCCTAGCCTTTTTCCGACCAACCAATCAGCTCCCTCATCTCTTTTACGCCGACGACACCCCTGACGTCCTTTGTAGGGTCGAGTGCTATGCATATAGCTTCTGCAACGTGCTCGACATGAATGGGTGGAATCGAGAGTCCATTCGCGATCGAGTGGAGAGGGGAGGAGAGCGGCGAACCACGAGAAGAGGGGAAGGCGTCACCTACGGCTCGGAGCAAGGAAGACGGGGTGGGCAAGCCCTTGGGAACGCCTGCATGTATGGAGGCTGATAGGTCGATCAGCGCGGCAAGAGGGGACGTGAGCGGCCTGTGATGCGCGTGATACACGAGGCCTTGAGAACCACGCTGTCGGCTTTTACAAAGAGGGCAGATTGCATGAGGACATACTTGGACGAATGAACACACTGCGATGATTCGGGAGGTCGCGAAGAAGCAGAGTTATTGTTTGCTCCGCCTCGCGTTTGGTCTCGATATACCGCGCGGGTACCAAGGGTCGGAAAATGTCTTCGGCCGAGATGTAGATGAATGGGCGGACACGCGTGACCCCAGGGTCAGGTGTACTGGATTTGAATGCTTCGCAGACTCGAAGAGCTGAATCGAATGAACCAAATTCATATTGGAGCGGCGTCCTGAAGGCAGTTCAGGGAACAGCGCACCGGAGTCCCGATTCATCGCCTCGTAGCTACACCTTTGTAGACCTCTGTCAAGTGGGTTTTCACCTCCGCCCGCAATAGCTCCAATGAGCCCGATGACGTCGCCATGTGCCAAGGCGGACTTGTATTTCCCGTCTTCGAGAAGAGTTCCGAGGGTGTGGACGACAGCATCGACCCCCGGAAGGATGTCGGTGTAAGTTTCAGGAAGGAAAGCATCAGCCTTGCGCCATTCGACCTGGGAACAGTGGGTCAGGATATGGGCTCATTGTATGACGACACGGACGTTGGCAACCCACGCTGGGGTGTGTCCCTTTGGAGTTTTGTAAGGTTTTCCCGAGGAACTGTCTATTGTATCGGAGGTGCCATGCAACAGAGCGGGCGCGAGCGTACCTGATGCTGGTTACCTGGGCGCCGCGAGCTAGCGCAGCCTTGCATACGGCAGAACCTGATGGCAATGATTCATAGACTGGGAGTCAGGCAACGGTTGACTACTTGCCAATGAAGCCGTTTCCACCGACAACGAGGATTTTTTGTGCTAATGGTTGCATCCAAGGGGAGTGACGTAAACACATGTATTTAGGATACAATAAGACCTAGTACAGCGCATTGCGTTGTATAGAGATTACAACAGTATTCGGTGACAAGCACCGACTGACAGATAGGCCCGGTAGCAGAACAAAGCAACAAGGTATCTAACCTTGGACAATTTCAGCCAGCTGGGATATGCAAGTCTAATGCGATCTATTGCCACCAGGGCGGACAACCAAGCCCGGGGAGAGCGGCGACAAGGACTAGCCATGTCATGCAAGTCTAGAGGAAGAGCCAAGAGACTTTTGGGATGTCAGCGAACAAGGTGCTGGAGAGGGATGGTGAATGAACTGACTTGGGAATTCGCCGACGGAGAGGTCACTCTCAAGGGCTTGGAATGCAGCGACGGAGAGGTCGATCGAGTTTTCGTTCTCGCAAGTGGGGCAGTCGTCGGCAATAGTGACTGTGACTGTCTTACCGTTGTTCGTGTTGGTGATCTGGACCTGCTGACCACAGAGGGGGGAGGAGCCCGAGGTGCCAAAACGAGCCTGATCTGTGGGAGAGAATGAGCGAGAGAGCAAGGGAGAGCATGGAGGACATGCCCATTGCACAGATGAGGGCAGAGTCCGAGTTAGTCTGACCACAGGCGCCGGGGTTTCCGTCCTGGTAATAGTAGGTCGCGCTACGGAGAACAATAAGGGCAGGAGGAAGAATGGAGCGAGGAGCTTACACTCCACCAGTGAAGGGACCGTTTGACGTATTGACGCTGGCTGCCGCGGGGGTAGGGGAGACAGGGGCGGATGTAGAGGACGGAATTAGAGTTGAGGACGGGGAAGACGTGGTTGGAGTTGTGGACGGGGAAGAGGGAGCCGTGGACGTGTGTGGTGTCATGGAAGGGGAGTACGCGGGTGGTGCAGAAGAGGGTTCATAGCAATCGTCAGTCGGGGTCGGGGAAGGAGCGACTGTGGGTGTCGGTGACGTGGTGGGCTCATCGCACGGGTCGATGCTGCGCTGTACTGGACGCGAAGAGACAGAGAGCGAAAGGACTGCAAAGAGAGCGACGATGAGATACGAAAACATGGCGACCTGGCTCACCTTTTTTTTTCCATTGTCTTTATATTGTCCTGGCTGCGGTGTAATCTGAATCACCACGACAATATCACCGGCATCTCCCGGCCACTCCCAAACCACCACCCTCGATGAGTATGTTCTCCGTCTCCGTCCCCTTCTCCCGCTCACCCCCCAACAGCCGACTACACCCAGAACCCGTTCGCGTCCACCCACTCTCTCGACGCCAACCCCTTTGACGACCCTGCAAAGGACGCACGCCCCCAAGATCTCGACAGACGCGAGCGCGACCTCGAACGCCGCGAGCACGAGCTCACCCAGCGCGCAGAACACATCAGAAAGTTTGGCCGCAATAACTGGCCCCCGTGTCAGTGCCGTCCTCCCCTTGCCCGCTCCGTCCTCATGTCCTCCAGTTTTCCCCCTCATCTACCACTCCATTTCCGAAGAGATCCCTGACGCTTCCCGTCCCCTCATCACCCGTCTCTATCAGCTATGGCTCGTCCTCCTCGCTACCCTCTTCATCAACATGCTTGCTTGCATATTCGTCCTCGCGGCCGGCGCGAGTGACGGAGGAAAAGACCTCGGTGGGAGCATTGGGTCCGCCTTGTCATCATTTCCGTCCGATCACTTGCTTACCCTCCGAAAGCTACCTGTTCATCATCTCTCCCCTCTCCTTCCTCTTGTGGTACAGGTGAGCCCACCCCCCTCACGTCCGCCCTCCGCTCACACCCTCTAGACCGATCTACAACGGTTACATGAAGGTGTGCACCTCACCGTCTGCCTGCCAAACGCCTCTTGACCCACTCTTTAGGAACAAGCCTTATATTACTGTCCGTTCCATTTTCATTTCTCCTCTCCACGTGTCCCAACCCTTGCCAGACTTGTACTTTTTCTTTGGGGGATTCCACCTCCTCTTTAGCGTCTACATGTGTGCCCCTCCTTGCACCCGTCCCCCGCGTTCTCACTCCCCTCCCCCAGGATCATCGGCATCCCCAGCACCGGCTCTGCTGGTCTCATCCAAACTATTCAAATGTACACCCAGGGCCACTGGGCAGCGGGCATCCTCGGCACAATCGCCACCGTTGGCTGGACGCTGCAAGGCGTCGGCAATGCTTTCTATTACCGCCAGGTGTGCTGCGTTTCCGCAGCTACACTACCAACAACTAAACATTTCCCAGATTTGGTATCATCACACTGCCGCTGGCCACTCCATGGACAAGGCAAGTCATCCTGCAACCGCGCAACAGGCTCCGCTCACGTTCGTCTCGTCAGGCAAAGGCAGAATTGGCGAGCCATGGTGCCAAGGCATACTTTACTCGGGGCTGACCCTGCCATACAAACCGCATGCATGTACTCGTACCGCATCAAAATAGTACTTGTAAACCATGCCTCCCACACTTTTCGCATCGTACGAGACTTTTAGTTGGTCACCAGAAATAAATATCATTGCACTAACATGTACACACCCCTGGTGTGTATCACCAGCTCGATGCCGGGTGTCAACAGTAAGAAACGTACGAAATGCGAAAGCATTGCCAATCCAGATAGTATACAGACGCGAGGCATGACTGTTGGTATGATACTTTTTTTGCATGTACACGGTCCCAAGGAAAAGATATAGTCAGGCTTTTTTGAATGCATGGACGATGTGGAGGCGGGAGGAAGGGCGGACGAGGGGATAGTAGAGATCTTGATGGGCTTCTTCGATGAGCTTCCTGGCCTCCCAGTCTCGCATGCCCGCGGACAAGAAGAGCGGCTTGAGCGCTGGAAGCATAATGTCATAATTCATCCACGCCAGCTGCCCGATGCTCAGCGCAACCGGGTCTACGGGGGACATGTGCTCCGGTCAATGTCCACGTCCACGTGTCAGCATCACTCAAGTACTCACCCCTGGGCCAATGTCCGATCGGAATGTTCCCCTCTTGCGAAACGATCTTGTCAAATGCACCCGTTGCGGCGACCAGATTCGCAAGTTCGGGCGGCACACGCACGTCGACGCCCTTGTCGCGCAGACACTGTCTGTATGCCTCCCACAGGGCGAACCAGCCACGCATCCCCGACGGCTGTCCGGAACGGGTCAACTCGGTGGCACTTTTCCCATCCGCAACGGGTTCGCTGTCAACTTCAATCAAGATAACAAGTCCACCTGGCCGAAGCATCCTTGCGATCTCGTGCAAGAATCGCGTGTAATTCTCAATCTAGAAACCATGTCACCGAAAAAGACGCCGGGAAACAAGGGCGAGCGTACTCCCGTGTGCATAAACCTCGCGTGGACGACGTCGAAATGCTCGCTCGGGTAAGGCAAAAACCGTTGGTCGAGATCGCAGAGCTCGAAGCTTGACCGAATTCATTCATTAAACAGCAAGTCTGGACCATGTGGGATGACGCACGTGCAGTTCTCTGGTACCTCGCTGAGAAAGGGGTCCGTCAGCGGCACGAACAGGCTTAGGGGAGGAGTATCTGATACCGGGGTTGGATGGGGGCGAGATCTACACCGATTATCTCTGCCTCGGGGAACTCGTCTGCTAGGTCGATGGCCCTGGAAATGGGTGTCGCAAGGGGGAAGAACGTACGGTTGTCCAGGGGACGCACCACAAGCCACCGCCGGTACCGAGATCGAGGACGCGGCAACGGTCTCGTCCTTCCTGGGGTGTCAGCACCTGTTGCACGGGACCCACGTAATTCTTCCCGCCAAAGAGGAACTGCAGCATCCGGTGTTGCAGCTCGGAGCGCTGGGGGTGTGTGACGGGTGTGGGGCAGCGTGGGAGGGAGATGGGCTCACGCGTAACTCCTCCTGGTCTGCGGGGAGCATGTAGCGCTGGCTGAGGGCATTGAAACGCCTCCCGTGTATTTCCGTAAAGAACTGGGAGTCATCTTCGCCGACGTAGGTGATTTGGTTGAGCGGAAAGACTACGGGATAGTTGAGTCGCATGAGCAGGAGTCAGGAGGAGGGGGGTGACATGGTAATGTGGAGGAGGCGTTCCCAGACTTATAAGTGATTTCCCATCGGAAGGGACGACGAGAAGCAACATACGGTTGACACGGCTGTACAGCGGGACCTGAACACTCCAACCGCATTTCAAATGAGCCAACTGAGAAAGTGTATCCGTGGCGTAAGAACCTTATACATTCGGCTTAATGTCGTGTACAAATACTGTCCGCGTAGATTCCCCATGCCACCCACGGTTGCTGCTCGCACTCACGAGGAAACGCCCGCCCGGATCTACAACTTCAATAAATAGCCCACGTCAGTCGACCCGGCCCACAATGGTTTGCTTTGCCACATACCCATTTGGGACACATAGCCCCCGTGATGGCCCGGGATGATCTTGAATTGAACGCCCCCCCTCCCCTTCACATTTCCATCACTTTCCCCAGCTTCTGCCGCGTTCCACAACCGGATGTTGTCGATAGAAGCGCTACAAAGTTGGCTCGTCATTTTCACATCCCTGCCGGCCACACGACCACAAACCCACCATGCGATATGGCGGCCGTCAGGAAACGGCACCACACACGACACTACCCCCGAGCTCGGCGGATTCCGCAAGCTCTTCACTAACCGCGGCGTGCATCTCGGTCCACTCCGGCCCAGCAACCGAACGTCCCATACATCCACCGTCCCATTTCGTCGTCCGGCGTAGATGTGCGATCCGTCCGCCGACCAACATGCCTGTGAATATGTTTCCAGTCCCGATCGATCGAATTGTCCAACTTCGAGTACGTACAGAAACACACCAAGGCGGTGTCTTCTCACTTAACCACAGTCTTCCAACACCCTTTCCTGGGGTATTCGCTCGCTTATCCCACAGCATGATCTGTCCATCGATCGCAGACACCATTAGAATATCCGGTGAAAACGTGGTGCTGTTCTCGGCGTTGAGTAACGGTGGCGCATTCTTGGGTGGTGCAACGGAGCTTTGCGATGACCGTACTGCCTGGGATTGCGATGTAGGTTCAGAACCTCCCGCATCGGGAACTCCATACCCCACATGGCCATCAGGGGCAGTGCTTTCCTTGAAAATCTTGCCCTGGCCCACGCCCCCATCCGGGGCTGGCTGGTGGTCGCCCTCCCCATCAGGGTCTGGTTCGTCGTCGAAAAGTGGATCGAACGACGTGTCAGATTTAGCATCGCTCTCTTGCATGGGCAAGTTGGAGACGTCATTTTGACTCCCAGAAGCACTCGAATTTTGTTGTTGGTGCCCATGTGCCCTACCCGCAGCAGTGGGGAACGTTTCCACGTTCGCACTCGTGGGGGTCTCTGTCAACCTCTTGTGCGATGTATCTGCAGGTGGGTCAGCATATGCCTCCCATTCTCCACCTGCTCCAGCGGAGGAAACTGAACTGAATCTCTGGGACAAGGTGCTCAGCGGTCTTACTGCGACACCGACGAGTTGTGCCCCATGCGCAGTAAACTTTCGGATAGCTTGCCCGGTGTTCAAATCCCACTGCTATCAGAAGAATCATAAGCTGGCACAGGATAGTGACACTGGTGAGCGTGAGCCTTACAATTGCTTCTCCATCCCAGCTTGCACTAAAGAAACCCTTTTCGTCATGGTCAATTGAAAGCCCAGAAACGGGGCCACGGTGACCCTGCAGCACATGCGCCAACCGACCAGGATCGTGTCGAACTGTGAACAAGTTAATGTGACCGCGCTGTGAACGGCACTGCATAACGATTCACTGTGATGTCGAGGATAGAGTGCACGTACACTAGTTCCGCCGAGCGCCCAGAGTGCATCAGAGTGCATGGCCATGCTGTAGACCGGCGACACTGTAGTCTCGTTGCCTTGGGGGTAGCCGTCTTGCAAGTTCACGAGATCAGGATTCTCCCACCAACTTCGTATCTGTCCGGATTTCATATTCCCCTCGACGACGTTGCAGTGGTGGCGTTGAGGAGCAGTCAGTGTGACCTTGCCATTGACGGCGACGAAAATATCATAATCACGGATATAGCCATCGTCTGAGCCGGTCAATAGGTGTGACATGCAAAACGATGAAGCCAGTGCATGAGTGGGTACCGGATGAGGAATAGCACATATAGCTTCTACCGTGAATGATCGGGGTAGTTGCGATCGGTGGGTGAACGGGAAGGCCAATGTACGTTTGCGAACTCTAGCCGGCGAAGGAGACCTTGGTCTCGCTTGTGGGATGACTGGTTTAGGGATACGGATGAGCTGCTTAGCTTCCGACAGAGAGTCGTAGTACCTTTGGGTGATTCCGGTGTAGACGATCGTGGTGTCGCTGTTACCACCGGCGCAGGGGGTGAAGACAGCTCCATACCCGGCTGGATCATCGGTTCGATAGACGGCTCGGACTCTTCCTCGTCGTCTTCCTCGTCCGAGTCCTCTGAACGCGACTCCTTTGACGAGGAACACGAACATGAGTCTACGCAAGATAAGAGGGGTGTATAGCACGCACGTCGTCCCCTTCTGTCACGTCGTCTACGCCGGCTTCGAGCGCACCGAGCAGCGCCTCGTCTATCTCGCCGTTATTGTCCTCGTCGCCCTCGCCGTCGGTCGTACCATCGAACTCGAGGTCGTCGATCGTCTCACCTTCAGATTCGCTGTGCGCCATGTCATCAAAGTGTAGAGTCGGACAGGGAGAGTTCGCACGGTGCCTTGTATAGCGGCCGTGTCCACGATGGTCCTCACAGATTTGGGACGGAAGCTCAATGCCGCCCTTTCATCCCTCGGTAGGGCACCAGTCGTGGATGAGAAGGTACGTCGACGAGACATGAATACCGATCACCATCCTGTACGTGTATGCAGGTGCTAGATGCCACGCTCAAAGAGATCACCGCCGCACTCCTTGAATCCGACGTCAACGTCAAGCTCGTGGCTACCTTGAGACAGAAGGTCAAGGCAAAAGTCAAGGCTGCATTGGATGGCTCTGACAGGTCCAAGGACCTCAACCGAAAACATGTCATACAAAAGGTGACGTTCTCGGTCGGGCTATTTATCATGGACGCTTATTCACCGGCCATCAGGCTGTATTTGACGAACTTGTTCACCTAGTGGATCCCGGGGTTGAGCCATACAAGCCAAAGAAAGGCCAGCCAAACGTCATCATGGCTGTTGGCCTCCAGGTACGTTCAACTCGTCGTCCCGGGAACGTCCCGTTGATCGTGTTCTAGGGTAACGGAAAGACGACGACATGCACAAAGCTTGCGGTATATTATCAAAAGAGGGGATTCAAGTCGTGTATCGTTTGTGCCGACACGTTCCGCGCTGGGGCTTTCGATCAAACCCGACAGTCGGCGACAAAGGCCAAAGTAGCTTACTTTGGATCGTACACCGAGACTGATCCAGTTGTGATAGCGGCACAGGGTGTCGCTAAATTCAAGAAGGAACGTTTCGAGGTCATCATCGTGGACACGTCGGGTCGACACAAGCAGGAATCCGAACTATTCCAGGAAATGGTCCAGATCAGTGAAGCCGTCAAGCCAAGCATGACGGTCCTCATTCTCGATGCTAGTATAGGTATGCGCCCCCTTTGCACATTTGTTCCACGCTCATGTCTTGTAGGACAGGCCGCTGAGGCGCAGAGTCGCGCATTCAAGGAGAGTGCTGACTTTGGTGCAATTATTGTTACGAAAATGGATGGGCACGCCAAGGGTGGGGGTGCCATCTCCGCGTATGTATACTGGCCTTCTTCCTTGCCGAACATTGACACGAAGTCGTGACAAGGGTTGCTGCAACCAAAACACCAATAATATTTTTAGGCGTGGGGGAGCATCTATATGACCTCGACCGATTCTCACCGCAGCCGTTCATATCAAAGCTACTGGGTTTGGGTGATATGCAGGGCCTTATGGAGCACATGCAAGACTTGGCCGCCCAAAACCCAGACAAGCAAAAGGAGATGGCGAAGAAGCTCGAAGAAGGCAAACTTAGCATAAGGGACTGGAGAGAACAAATTCAAAATGTTATGAACATGTTTGTTCCGTTTCGCTTTCTTCACTCGTCACCGCTAGATTTTACTTTGTTTCTCAGGGGTCCCATTAGCAAGATCGCATCAATGATTCCAGGTCTTCCACAGGAGATGCTTGCCGGTTCAGACGAAGAAGGTTCGTTGCGCATGAAACGCATGATTTACATCACAGACAGCATGTCCGCCGCTGAACTCGATTCGGACGGGTCCCTGTTTATGGAAATGGGTAAAGATGGCAAGCCAACTGGCTTGACGTGGAGAGTCACACGTGTAGCAAAAGGAAGCGGAACGACCGTACGGGAAGTCGAAGAGCTGCTATGCCAGTATCGGATGATGGCCAATATGGCCAAACAGGCAGGCGGGAAGAACGGATGGTGTGTCATGATCATGACAAGGTTTGCTCGTGTAGTAATATTGACCGCCTGGTCCCCCTCGTCCGCAGGCTCCAAGCGATGCAAAAAATGCAAAACGCGACTGGCGGTCGTGGTCGTGGCGTGAATGGCATGCCCACCCCCGCACAGGTTCAAGCAATGCAGGTCTGTCGCGTAAATCGCTCAAGCTGGTTTAATTGTTTTAACACGAACACTCAGCGCGCAATGCCCCCGGGTATGTTGCAACAGATGCAACGGCAGCTAAGAGGCGGCGGTGGTATGCAGGAGATGATGAAGGCCATGATGCAGGGTCAGGGAGGTGATCAGCTTGACATGGAGGAGATGCAAAGTATTCTATTCTCCCTTTGTTGTCAATTCTGTTCTCACTGTTTCTGGCAGGGATGATGAGCCAGATGGGTAGTGGACTTGGTGGACTTCCGGGAATGGGTAGGGGAATGCCAGATCTCGGAGACATGTTCAAGATGATGGGTATGGGTAACGGCGCTGGTCGCTAACTAATTTCACGATTCTCATAGGATAGCTCATACTTCCTTGTACACATGACATAGCGTGTAACCTGATACAGTCTAAATTAAGGCATACAGCATGGGGCACAAACAAGGTTAAGTTCATAGGTAGGGGTAACCCATGGTACTAGTACAGGCGGAAAGAATGATCCGGGTACCGTAATGAAAGCCTACTGGTGCCCTTTTTTCCATAGTTTCTTTTTGATTGAGGCGGCGCCTTTGTTCCCAAATATAAACGAAGAAGTGTGTTTGTCTGCGCCCGTTTTACGAGAGATCGTCGGAGGGCCCGAAAAGACAAGCTTCGGGGAGTGGATTAATCATCTAATTGAACTCTGTAAGACAAAATTCGAGCACACACCACCCACAAGCCAAATAGTCCCACGATACTAGAACCCAGGAGGACAATCGTCGCTAGCGTCCCGACAGAGCGATTGTCATACGACAATAGTGTCATTACAAGGGACGCAGCCGTCACCGGTTTCAAAAGAGGATGGCAGTTAGGATCCGTGCTGCGCTGGGGATCAGTGGGCCATCCATTTGGCAACTTCAAGCAATGTACTGCCTTAAGTAAGTCATGCCAAGCACGGTCTGATAGAGCGCACCACTGCAACGATGGTGACGGCTAGCGTGCCAAGAAGGATACCTAAGTGAAGCGCCAGGTAATTCTCAAGTGACGTTAGCGTTGCTCGGCCCCCAGACGGCTCTGCTAAGAAAAGCAAGAGACGAGGGAATGCCAGTAGACATATGGAGAATAGTGCAAGGCTGCGGTGTTGAATTCAAAGTTCGAGTCAGCACACCAAAGCTGGTGGCATCGAGTGTGAGGGAGTTACGAACACGAGGGCTGAGGTCCACGCCCAAACTGAGATAGATTCATCGTCGGCATTTGCACGTTGGGCCGCCCCCATGGGGGATTCGGCCGACGTGCCAGTGGGTTTGCTTCCATGCAACCTGGACAAATCGTCCATCTCGATGCTGTTTGACATGATGGCGGTAGATGGCTGGGGCCGTGTCACGCCTTGGTCCATGTAGGGAAACCTATTCAATCGCAATCAATTTCCCATTCGACAGCTCACAGGGACAGGGCCTGAACCAGTTCGAATGGGCATTGCCGACTCCGATCCCTTTGACAGAACTTGTCAGCATCGGCCATGGGCAGTCATTCCGTGGGAGTCCGCTTTAACCGTCGATCGCAGTATATATCATTGCCCCGGATGCGCAAAAAAATCTTTCGTATTGCGCCTATCAACCTTCAGGCCTCAGGTGCGCAAAAAATGCCTCAATGAATGAATCATGTGGGGCTACATATACGCACGAGGATGTCGAAATGTTCCCACGGGTGTGAATTGTTCCTGCTGCGTTCAGTTCCCCTATTTCACTCGATCTACAAATGTATCTCCCGCCGAGTTGGGCATTTCTGCTCCCTTTCTCAGTGCCAGATCCTGTCGTCCAAAACAGTCAGCACCAATTGGGGGTCTTGTCACCATACCGCGATGCCCCCCACGTTCCTGGGGTCTCCGTCAACCTGCCTGACGACTGCACCGTGGACCAAGTCATCCTGGTGAGTTTTCTGCGCATAACGAGCCAGTGCCCCGGTGACGTCGGTACCAACCCAAGTTACACCGACACGGATCCCGTGGTCCCGCGTCCGAGCAACCGTTCATTCTCGGACTTGTTGAAACCCTCGACAGTGCACGGGACATAATCCAAACCACCCCTCTTCCCCCGAACCTGCAGTTCCTCAAGGAAGGATACGAGTACCAACTAGTCCCTCAGGAACTGACCATCGTTGGACGTCGAGAACTTTTCGACCATGGCGTGGAGTATGCGTGTCTCTGTCCAAATCAGATGATATTAATCATATTTCCACCAGGTTTGCCCTTCGTTACCCAACCTTCTCGACGGATGTCGTGACATCTAGCCCGGTCCAAAGAGTCATAGACTCTTCGTACTTCTTCAGCAACAGGATTCTTTGGCCGCAAAGCAGAAAATGTCACCTTCCGGATGGTCACGGACCTTGACGATCCTGTCTCGTGGATCACTCCTTGGAAGTCCTGTCCGAGGTTCTCCCTTCACCAGTCCCACCAGGTAAATTGTTGACCGTGTTGAGTTACATTCTTCGCACCAACATATATACAGGTGGCTTCGCAATGGGCGGCCAAATACGTGCTGCCCATAGCACAGAGACTTGACAAGCTTGTTCCCGGAATTAATATGTCCGTGAACGATACCCGAGGTGCCTTGTATGCATGTCCATTCGATCTTGCAGCTCGCGGCCAGTCCCCGTGGTGCAATGTATTCTCCACACGTGAATTACAAAATCTGGAGTAAGTCTGGCCAGCTGACATGAGCGGACGACTTCAACGTGATGTTATAGATACGAGTACGATCTGCTTATGGATGGAGTCAGTGGCCATGCGTCCAGGGGAGATCCTGGACCGCTCCTTGGTGCCTTTTACGTCAAAAAACTCATTGAACGGTGGGTTTAGGTTATACATTCATCAGAGTGTGTGCAGCACATTACTTGCGACAGTCTTACAAACGCAACTGGCGATGCCAAGCCCCTCTATCTTGAATTTGGCCATGATAGCAGCATACTCATGGCAATGTCAACGATGGGCTTAAACAAGTCAGTAGCTTCTCGCACGGAATGGAGTTGTTGATAATCCATCGCCGCAGAGATACTCAACCTCTCAACCCACGTCATGTGCATGTGCATCGCAAGTTTAGGACTTCACAACAAACGCCTTTTGCCGCGAGTATGGTGTGGGAGAAATTTACTTGCAAAAAATCGTGCGTGAATGCTCCTTTGGAGCGCAGTGTCTTCTCACAACGAGTAGCTTCGAGGGTCCCCAAGTCCGCCTTGTGTTAAACGAAGCAACGTTTCCTCTATTTTTTTGCGAGAAATCTATAGAGGACAAAAGATACGGAACATGTTCGCTTGACGAATTTGCGAGGGCAAATGAGTATAGCACAAAGATCCAGTACAAGAGCGAAACCTGGAACACTACTTGCCAGCCCGACGACTAGTGTTATGTCTCTGCACTCGCTTGGCATTGTTCTATAGTGCCTACCTGGCGAGAACCCTCGAGCTCGTTGGCAAGTTGATGCTCGTCCGCGATATCTTGGAATTCCATAATCGATCTCACAGATCAGGGTGACGTTTTTTGGACCAGCGTATGTACCGAATCAACATCTAGTCTCCTTATCACTTGCCATGATTTGTCTGTCGCACCATTCTAAGATAATGCAAAATATTTCTACATCGACAGTAATGTACCGAAGAACAAGGAAAGCGAACGTAAATAAGGCTACCAGCCGCTTGGTCCCCAACTGTTAGAATTTTGAATCATAGCAGCGCGCTGTGGATTCATTCCGGGAGGAACGTGAGGTGGGGGTTGAGCTATTGGAGGTCGCGAAAAAGCCGAGGATGTTTGATAACCCAGGGGTTGGGACGGAGGCATGGCATAACTGGAGGCAGGTATATTTCCACCAAATCCAACTGCTGGGGTCTGGCCACCGTAAGGATTTGGTGTACGGCCGGTAACTTGACGAACGGATAGATGACCAGGCGTCGTATGGCCCGGTGTGCGGGCTGGTGTGCGAGCACCCGCACCGTACGGCGTCTTCCCTCCTGCACCGGTGGCGCCCAAGTTTTGTGACTGGTGCAGATGTCTAGGCATTGTGTAAGTCATAAAAATTGCGGTCTATGTCGCCAGCCCTTACCTGACTTTGAATGCGTCACACAATTCCGGTACCCCTGCGACAGCTGCTTCGAAGAGACAATACGATTCTGGTGTCACGCGAACGGGCTACCGAACAATGAGTGTTATGTCGTTACGAAGCTGAAAAACATACCCAAGTCTGGACCGTAGAGTTCTTGTTCGCCAAAAAGCAAAGATTGAAATGACCGGGTTTTTTGCGATTCAACGTGAATCCGTAGATACTTTTTGCGGGGTTGGCTGCGACAAAATTCTTCAAGGACAGATCTACAGTGTAGCGTAAAACCCCAATGAAACATGGAAGACTAGGCAGAGCTACTCACGAAGCTCATCTTCAGATCCTTGCTTGAATTTTTCGTGTGCCATCAGTTCCTCGACCTTCCGGGCGGTGGCTTGGACATGGTTGACGATGAGCTCATCGAGATCGGCATACTGATGTTTATCATCGACAAACAACAGTGTGCTCTGACCCGTATTGATCTCGGTTACGTCTATGGCAAATCAGCACTCTCAGGGAAGTCTGCGGTAGTAGCAATGCATACCTATGTGCTGATACAGCTTATCATCGACTTTCCATGTCACGGCAAGGTGATCGACACCCTTCGAAGATGGTCTGATTACCACATCTCCACGTTGTTGCTTATCCAAGTAGTTTTCTGCTTGCGACGCGCCGAAGTTATGGAAGTTGGGATGCTTGATGACACGTCTCGTCCGATCAGTTTCGGCTCTCTTTTTCCTGGCCTGCAATTCCAGATCACGTTCGTATTGTTGAGTGTTCCAATATTCATCGCGTTTGACGCGACGGAAGAGGCCATCTCCTTGATTCAGGTCCGAGGGACGAATTGACAACACCACGTAGAATTGATCAGCAGGGAGATCGAGTTTAACGTCCACAATGACACCTTGTAGTGCTTGACCCTTCTTGACAATGTTTTGGGGGTTGACATTGCCTGCATCCGACATGTATTCCATGTTGATGATGCCTTCGATGCCAGAATCGAGGCGTATCGTTACCGAATTTGAAGTCTTGTCAAGGCGTAAGACAAGAACGGAGATAATGAGTCCCATGTGGAGAGTTCGAGGCGTTTCGCCGCTGAGCATGGTCAACACATCCCACGGTTGCATGGGTGGGAACGGCGCGCGCTCCTCCGCGAACGGCTTGAGTAATTCTTCACGAATAACGTTGAGGGTATGTCGCTTTCGGTCTTCATTGGCCTCGTACATGCTGACGGCGAACTCGTCGAGATTAAGCTCGTTCAACTTCCTCTCGTTGTCGCTATCTTGCATGATGAGGGATACGACATGCGATGGGTGTTCGTCGTGAACATCTTCCTCGTCAAGCTCAAGGGCATCAGTTGCCATCTTTCGCGCAAGCTCGTAGTCCTCAGGGTGGATGCGGGTGTCATCCAACGGATCTTGGACGTCATCATCTGCATGTCGGTTTTTTGCGGGCTTAAGTTCTGTGTCGTGTGAAATGCGCAGGAAACCAGCCGCATTGAGGAAGATCTTCGTAGTCAGTAGACCCGACTTAATAAACTGATCGCGATTAACAAGAGTGCCCCCCTAAATAGAGTGGTAAGTTGACAGTAACGGGAACAACTACAGAAACGTACGATCGACGCGATTTTTCTGGCCAAGACTTGGGCTTTACGTGGACCAAGGCCACATACAAAGGGTAGGAGATGTTGGTAATAGGAGTCTGTTACTGCACGGTTGATGTCGACCCCGATCTTATTGGTCACATCAACCAAAGCCCTTTCGAGCGCGGACAACAACTTCTCCCTCGGAATCTGAGCGAGCATCAGCCTGTGACTGGATTTTAGAAAGTCAAAAAACTAACAAGGTGCTGATCCTCGTCCTCGAGTGAGATGGCGACGATATCAGGACCCAGTGCTGCATACTCATTCAAGGGGTTTTGGGCATAACGAGCCAAACCGACGCAGTACTTCGCAATGTGCGAAAGTGTGCTGAATTCCTCGGTAGCTCGTTTACTGTGCTGATAAATTCGGGCGACTTCATCGTTGAGATAAACTACGGGGATATTAAAGACCTGTTCGTTGGTTGGTTCCGTCCCCCACCCTAGGATACTGCCTTCAGCATCCACACTGGGGGTCTTGCCATTGACAATTTCCTTGATTCGAGAGGACAACTTGGCCGTTGCCATAGTGAAGCCTCCTACAACTATAACGTCGGGTCGTCGTCTCTTGAGCAAGTCGGTGAATTCGTCATGATAATCCCGATCGACCAAGTTATCGAGTCTGAGTTGTTCGCGCAACCTACCCATTTCATCCAAAAGAACAAGGGTGATGGCGTCCTTTTGAGGATCTCCCTTTCCCCAAGAGATAGCGAGGACAGAGGGAGTGTATCCAGGTTGTGCGTCTCCAGTGACAAAGGGGGCGACGTCAGTGCGCTGAAACTATGTCAGCAAAAAAGTACAGTAAGGAGTGATGTCCCACTTCTTTCAGTTTGTTACCACAATGGATAGCCAAAGCATCCTCAACCTCTTCCCTCAACCACTCTCTTGCCCATTTAGTGCCAACGGGAATAAGGTGGTATTCTAGTGCTTCCTGAACAACCCGAGATCGCTCTTCGTTCCACGACCTAGCAATGTCGCTATAACTGTCCGAAGCAAACGCGTCGTTGAGTTGGCGCTCGAACCTAGCCTTGGCTTCGTTAGTCAGGTAAATCGAGACAGTCACCAACAACTCGGCCTCGGCAGCAAGAATATGCAAGAACTGTGCGCTATCCAACATCTGAGTTATGGGTTTGTGGTGAAGGTATTTGAAATTCTGGAAATAAGGTTGGTCAGTAGGACATCGGCAAAGGAACTCGACTGTAGCGAACAAAGTATGGATGATGTTCGTCGATTTTGTTGACACCCCGGTCCGTGGGTTGAACCGATATTTGTGCCTCGGATCTGAACAGGTCTCGCATGGATTGGCGGAGTAATGGATCTTTTCCTAGCTCGGTGGCGAGAATCATCCTGGCGCGCCGCAACACCTCTTCAGGTGTTTGAGACACAACCGATTCGGGGGTCGTGAACTGCTCAGCAAAAGCGATCGGATTCAACTCTTGGTCTTCAACGAAATTGGGGCGATCATCGGCTACGAAATTCTGCACTACCTCATGAGGATGGATGCCAAAACCCTGAGGATGAGAGTTCAGTGCAAGTGAAAAACAAACCATCGAGAAAACGACGTACATCAGCTAGTTTTGCGACAATGCTCTTCTTGGCGACCTCGTATGCGGAGATCCGACTTGGGGTTTTACGCTTGCGGTCGAGCTCTTCATCGTCATGGAACTGGAAGTCAAACGAGTCTTGTTTGTTCATCTTGTATTTCATGGACAACCATTCGGTCGCGTCCGCAACCATCTCGACGCATTCGATCTTAGGCCTGATAGACTGCCCGAAGTATTCGTCTTCAACATTGAACCGCATATAGGAAGCAGTGAGAGCGTTCCGTCGGTCAAGTAGAGAACGATACTTCTGGCCTAGAGCGTATATCCTCCACAACTCGGACAAGCTTATAAGCTCGACTCTGGTGCGCATCTCCTGAGGGTTGAAATACGAGATGTAATCCCGTTTGTGTGTCCAAATATATGGAACTTCGAACTCGTGGACGAAGAGGAAGCGCAAAGCATACGAGACGGCCAGGACCAGGGCTTGGGAATACGCAGTATAGGGCCCGTCCCGCGAGAAAAAATCCCTAGTTTTACGACTGGACAGACGTGAAGTTACCCAGGTTGCAGCGTCATCAATATCTGCTTCGGTAAGGTTTTGATGGAGAGATAGAGTTGCATTGGGTGAAAGGGAAGACGTGGCGAGTTGCATGCGCTCCGGTATGTCTTGGGCCCGAATCAGATCGTCATCCTCTGTAAGCATCCGAGCACGTATTTCCGAAGGTTCAAAGACCTGAAAATCCATGAAGGTCAACTCTAGCCCAAGTGGGACAAATGACAGAACAAACATCTTGGTATTTCATTTCAAGCTTGAGCCGTTCTTCGTACTCTGCTTCATCGTCGCCTTCTAACGCCCAATCGTATTCATGACCATCACCGAACACATCGTGGATTTCAGCCCAAGCGCTAAGACAGGTGATTGAGGGACGGGGTACAAAAGTGGATTCCGGACTTACCCAGCGTCAATGCCAGCAAGCTCTGGTCGGGAGCCCATAGCTCTCCTCCGTTGGCGTTCCAGCTTCTTTCTCTCCTTGCGTCTCTCCTCACGTTCTTGCTCGTCCATTGCGCCAGCACCTTCTTCTTCGTCCTCATAGTCAATGAAGTCATCCAGATCTTCTTCATCTTCCCTACCACCCCCTGCTCGCTCGTCATCCCAGATGCGTTGAATGTCCTGAACTTGTGGCAGATCGTCGTCATTATCGAGATCATCCTCAGAGGACTCGACTACTTGCTTCCGTCGTGAGGAGGATGCGACCGGGGAGCCACCTTCACGGCCACGGCGAAGACGTGTCAGACGATTTCTGAACGAAGTACCTGTATTTTCCTCCAGAAGTTCCAAGTCATCTTCTTCCAACACTTCCTCCTCCTCCTCTGTCCGAGAGTAAATATCACCGAGACATAACGTTGAAGACGGGAGCTTACCGCGTCTCCGATGGCGTCTCTTCCGCCGCTTCCTTCTTCTCCGTCGCTCCTCCTCTTCGTCTTCTTCCTCGTCCTCGTCGACAATGAAACCCTCTCTTATTCGCTTTTCCTCCTCCTCGTCATCCTCGGCTTCTTCTGAGCTGTCATCCGACACACCGTTACCGTCTGCCATTATCGCGTCCTCATCACCCTCGGCTTGGGGGTTCCTCATAATCTCGTCGTCGTCAACGGGTCTATCAGAGGGGGCCACAAGTGGAGACGACATGGTGGTTAGCAAACCAATTTGTTGACGTTGTGCAGAACAGTAGTCTCGGATCCATCCGTTCTGGTGACAGCTGAGTTTCAAATTTCGGTGCTGAAACCTCACCAGAACTCTATTTCAAGCTCCGCCCGCCACCAAAACGGATGGATCTGAGGCTAGTAGAGGCCCGGAGGTTGCCGACGGAGCCACAAATTCTTCTCTATCCTCATAACAAATCCTAGTAACACATTATACCCACACCTTCGGTCTCATTCGCACTCTCACCTTCGAAAACATGCGATATTCGATTCAGCTTATCTGAGAGGGACGATTATCATAAGTGAGGTCACCTGCTGGGCCACACGGTATCTATCATGACTCCGGCTTTCAAGTTTGCATAGACGGTCTGGTCACCAGACTACGAGCCAGGGTGTATCGCGCGGTTGTGTTCATTATGATGACCACCAGATACCAGTGCTTCCCGAGTCAACAAGTTGCATCCAACAAGTTTGGAAGCATAAAGATCGGAGATACATATACTATTACTTAAAGTTAATGACTGTTTTGGATTGGCCTCTGGTTGAACTGCTCGAGAAGTTACTCACAAGTCGACGATGAATGACACCCAACAGACCACTGAGGAAGAACACATGGTTTTTATGCAGCAAGCATTGGACGAAGCGCTATCAGATGATTGCGTCCCCGTGCAGACCGCATTCTGTGTTGGCTGTGTTCTGGTTTCGCGCATGCCAGGCATGGAACCAGTCACTTTGGCCACTGGGTACTCTAGAGAGCTACCCGGCAACACGCACGCGGAAGCGAATGCATTGACAAAGGCACTCAGTCTCTCAGAGCGACGCTTGACAGCTCTCTTTCCGTGGGCATCTCCGACCCCATCCATCGAGGACCTTCTGCGGCACGCCGACGTCTATACTACGCTCGAACCTTGCTCCATTAGAACGTCGGGTCTTCCAGCGTGTGCAGATACACTCATCCAAGCGGGGATCAAACGATGTATTATTGGAGTAGGCGAGCCAGATGACTTCGTGAAGTGTGAGGGAGCACAAAAGTTGAGGAATGCTGGCATTGACGTTGTTTGGCTGAGCGGACTGGAGCAACAGTGTCTGGATGTTGCTCGAAGAGGACACACGAGAGCGTAACTTATCCAAACCCACCCTATGCGACTTAGAGAAGTGCGTTCCAAATATTTTCCTAGTCTAAGCTTGCTCAGACCGAGTACGACAGACAGCGTTTTACTCCCGTCGCCCAAACATCAATAATTTCCTTTGCACGGACAACATCCATGATCGTCCGTATGCTCTCGATGGACATCGTGATAGCATCCAGCCTGTCGTCGATTACAATCTCAACCATGACATCATCCTAGATGTTCGTGTTACCGCTTAATTATCACATCTGATGAGGTTTTCCGACACACCTGAAGTGACTTGGTAATAGGCAGTTCGTCGATCACTTCCGATTCTTCAAATTCAAGTGGTTCTGCGGGTATCGGTATCGTGTGGTCAATCTAGAAGAGGATGGGTTAACGTTTTTGACACCCAAATAAGAGACAAGCAGTTACATTGACAAAGGTAAGCAACTCGTTTTCCCGTTTTTCTTCTTCCGTGATCTCAAACATATTAACGGACACGTTAGTAAGAGGCGAACCTCTGCCTCCTGTTATCCATTCATCGATATTCCGCAGGCAAGTCTGCTGAATAACTGGTGTACGTTTGTATAGGTCTTGTTGCACGGTACGGGCGACCTCAAGGAGGTTGTCTGACACGGGGATATGTACCGGCAAGACGTTCATGCATGGAACAACTAGGTTCAAGATGTTTGGGACCGATCCTGTCCGCCCCGCATGCCAGAGCCCGAATGTAGCGTGGTCAGAAGAGGAATGAAAGGCCTGTATTGATGCCCAAGACGCCAGAAGGATGCAATGTAAAGGTAGATCAATCGACCGGGCTTGCTTCTTGAGTTCGGTGGCCCCTGGAATAGTCGATGTTATTGTCACAAGGATCCGTTCTGTGGAAGGTGGTCGACTCTCCTCAGGTATTAGTGGTGGAAGGTATCTTGGGAGAAATGGGGTCGGCATAACCGACTGCCAGTAGAGTCGTTGCTCGGAGAGATTGCTCAACGAAGGAGCAAACGCGGCCAAGAATGCACTAGTATCTGCGGTATTCTGTGGCGATGACCCAAAATAAATAGAGCAGAGATCTTGCAGCAAAAGCTGGAGGCTGAAGGCGTCGTATTGGAAGTGATGCATGCGAATAAGTAGATACCGATTGTTCGTCGATGTCGACGTTAGGATGAAACCCTTCGTTTGCGCTGCACTGATAGGCAAGGGTGACATAACGATAGTTTTCATCTTTTCAGCGAGCGCGAGTAAATCTTGACCATGCTCAAGGCATTCCTCGGTTAAATCGGCTTCCTTCGAGTCCAATGCAAACGTGACTACTCGCGGGTCAATATGTCCTGGCGCCGAGGCAAAAGTCGACCGCAGGATTGGGTGGTACGCCAAAAGAACCCTCCATGCTTCCTGAAGCTGCCGAGTGTTGACATCGGGGATAAGCTTATATGCAAAAACGTGGTGAAAGCGCTGGCGAAAGCTACGTTGCCAAGCTGCGACCAACCATTTCATCCCCTCTGTAGCGGGGGTGACCGAAACGATCTGATGGCGGCGTCTTGCTGGAAATCGTTCAATGATTTCCTGGCGCTCTTCGATCGTTATCTCTGGAAAGGGAGAGTTGTATTGCAGCGCTGCAGTATCAAGATCGGTTCTAGTGGCCTTGCTAACCAATTCCCCAACAGTGAAACTGGAAACGATGTCTCCAACGCTGATTATGAGACCGGCTTTCTTGCACCTGGCGCTCAGACTGATGGCAGTGATGGAGTCCACACCAATTGCCACAAGCGACTGCGAAGGAGTGAGACTATCTGCAGGACAGTTGGTGACTGATGCAAGCGTAGCTAACAATTCCGCGGGGATACACGTAGCGGCCGGCTGAGGAGCTGGCTTTATGACATCAGCCAGCTGGATGCTCGCATCAGTGGGTGTGGGGGCAGTAGCTGGGCTGTCGAGGCGGTACACCATCTCGTTGACCAGCCTGTCAATGGCAGTCAATACGACACTGGGTGCCTCAGCGTCCATGGAGTCGGACCGGCAAGCCATCTTGACTAAAAATCCAGCCTTCACTTCGTGGAATTCAATATTTAGGGGATACTAGATAAGGTTGAGTCGCGAATTCAGACAGTGAGCAAATTACTACCCACCTGAACCTGGATATCAAATTCATCCGGTTCGCGTAGTGTCCATAGGTGGCCGTGGACTCGGGGGCGCCAAGGTTGAAAGAGGAATAAACTACTCAACAAACCGTGCATCTGCAATACGTTCTGCACGTCTCGGAGTGAAACATGCTGCCAAGGCAATGCACTGACATTGGCATGATGAATGGACTGAAGTAGTTCTCGATTGTTCATACTGGGAGAGAGTTGGACACGACATGGGATCGTATTCTGAATTTGAAGCCGAATAAAATATCTTCACCAATGATACTGGTATTCACTCACAAGCATTGGTCCAACCACCTTTTCGGAATCGTCAAACGATCGACCTGAGACAACATGCCCGAAGACAACATCGCCTGAAGAATACAGTGAAGCAAGATATTTCGCCCATACGGCTTGCGCCAGACATTGCAGGGTGACGGCGTTATTGAGAACGAATTGCACCAATACCTCCTTCTGGACAGAGACCAGCCTCGAGGAAGTAATCCCTTTAGACGAGATGACTGTATTGCGCAGTAAGGCAACCGGGTTATAGTTTTGGAGTCTCTTGGTCCAGTATGCAGTTGCTTGATCCTGCTGGGATAACATGCGTGGAATGAAGTCAAAGAACTGGGCCGGGCGCGCAATCTCTTGATTTTGATATACATGCTCGACATGTGACAGCAGATTGGGGATGGAAAGACCGTCGTATAACGCATGATGCATGAAAAGCACAAGGTAAAGACCAGCAGGGCCAGAGCGCAAAATCCGCAAATGCATCGGTGGTCTGCGTAAAGCAGACTCATCGGCTGGCTTGAGGTGCAAGAAGAGTTCATCGACAGTTTGTTGAAAGAACGCCGGTGGTGTAGAAATACATTCCTGCCAATCAAGCTGTACGATGGAATGTCGAGCTTGTACCCAGGATGCTAGCTCTGCTACGTAATGGAACGTAGTTCGAAGAATATCAAGATCATGGACTGCACGATTCCATGCGTTTTGAAGGAGTGCTAGGTTGATATCTGGGTCGAGGTCAAGGACGAATGAGTGGAAATAAAGGTTTCCATCAGAGGCAACTGTCTTTCAAGCGCTCGTGAGTACCACACCAGTAGAAAATGACAAGGAAAACAAGTACCTGGGATATCATGCCAGCCTGGAGTGCAGTCGTGGGGAATATCTCAACTTCATCGTCGATAGATAGTTTACACACCGACGGGTCGAGAATGGCCTTGATTCTCTTGCATTGCTTCTGCAAAAAAAGAACACCCTGGTCGCACTCCACCTGCTGCGCGGAATGGCCGAGTGATCGCGCACATAAAACACTGAGCTTCTGTAGGTTTGAGCTTCCCATGATATCCGCTGCGTTAGTCGAATAGCCATGTTGACGGAGAATTTTAGATAAGCCAACAGATCGGATCGAGTCCAGTCCCAAAGAAATGAGTGATGTGTTCGGATGCAATCGATCCGATGGAAACCCAAAAAAATTCGAGACGATTCCTCTTAATCGCAGGAGGTCGACCGCGTCCAAACTTTCCCCGAGTACCCCTTCCATGTCGTCATGGGCCAGCATTGTGGACAAAACCGGGGTCGTATATCGAACAGCCTGGGGAAGCAGTGGCACGTAACCGCTTTCTCTGTTGAGGATATCAAGGAGGATACCCTCAAAGTGATGTAAAATGTTATCAACGCCCATGGCTAGAGATTCATAGTCGAAATAAGCGGCCCGGATGACAAGGGTATCACTGCTTTTGTCAAGTAGGATCTCGATTGACAGCGGGAACTAGCGAACTTGCCGTCAAGAGTCGACCAAGTTTCTGGGAAGTAGTTACTTACATCAGACTCGGGCAGTTCGCTCCGCAGGATGTCCCATATTTCATGCTGAGTATCGTCTTTGACGGTAACCGCAAATAAAGTGTCAAATGGGGCAATCCCCGGCGGAAGCCACTTTTGCACACGCGGTAGAGGGAAGTGTTCGAACGCTACTGCGGCCGAAATATCCGCCTGAACACGCTGTAAATAACCCTCTGTGTCGAGGCGAACTCTAGTTGGAAGCACACTCATAGTAGGGCATATTGCGCGTTCGGCACCCTCGACAGGAAGTAGCCGCCCTGCACGAATGACCTGTCGTTTTTGCATCAGAAAGTGGGGGTGGCCATAATGCAGAAACGAACCGCGAAAGCGATGTCATTGCTGTGATGGATATATTTGGCCAGGGATAGCGCAAACGCACATGTCAGCGCAGATTGCAAGGTCACTCGATGAGGAGCCAAAAGTCTTCCCAAAGCGGTCAGGGATGTGGTGAGAGAAATGGCCTTCCGTCGAGTTTGGCTTGATAGATGTACACTTGTCAAGCGATGTCCGGACCAATGGAAATTAGAAAACATTGCGGCCCAAAACTGGCGTCCTGCGTCAATTCTTGTACTATGCATATATTCCAGGAGGGACTCCGGAGAACAAGTAATGGGGTGTGGCCTTGCCAGTAATTCATCTTCGACGAAGTTCAGGATAAGCGGCAGAGATGTCCCATCAAACAGTGCATGGTGGATTGATAATGCTAACCAATGACCATGATGTTCCTCTGGAGTGGAAAAGACAGCCAAACGAAAAGGAGGGGTTGTTGAGGTTGTACTATTTATTTGCCTCGCCAGGGATGGTGCTGCTTCCGCATGGAAGAATGCCAAAAAAGAGTCCACGTTTGTAAAGGGCGTACATTCCTCGATCCAAGGAAGCTGGGAACTAGAAGGCGCCAGTACAACTTGGACCAGTTGTCTTCCAAAGTAAAACACAGTCCTGGTTTATATGGGCACCTTTCAGCAGACGAAGGTCGGCGAAGAACTCTGACTCACCTGAGGATGTCGAGTTTCTTCATTGCAGCCTCCCATGCATCGTGTACGCGTGAGAGCGGGGTTTGACCCAAAATTTTCATGATAACATGCTGCACGCATGAAGTCGGGTGACCATCCGAATGATAAAGAACACCCTCCTGAATGGGGAATGGTGGAAGGACGTGCATAACATGCATGTGGGGGATACTTGCCGCCGCCACATGAAGCCACTGTTCAGAGAACAGTCCTATGACTCGGCCCGACTCGGATGAGGCTGGTTCTGTGCGCAAATGTGCTTGAATCACTTCACCAATGGATTCGATAGATGCTGCTTTCATGATATCCGCGACAGTAATAGACACATGTAATGTTCGCCTGATGTCCGATGCCAGTCTGACTAATGATAATGAATCCATACCGTAGGCGAAGAGGCTTGTTCGTGAGTCCAGGGGTGAGATCTTGACGTGGTTTTCCACCAGGGACATAAGTTTCCGCTGAATGTCAGTGAGTGATGAATTCTCCGCAGGCAAGTCGTGGATGGTTCTAATGAACTGATGAAGGTCGATATCTCTGAAAATCGCAGACAGGGTTTTGTCATCTGTCTTGCCGTTGAGATTGAGAGGAAGCCAACTGAGACGAATTATGTGTGCGGGTCGCATGTAACTGGCGAACTCCCGTTCGGAAACCGCTCGAAGAACTTGTAAGACATTATTTTCAAAAGAGACAACGTGAGGCCTGGTTGTGCGCCGGAAAGCGATAGGGACCTGGATATCCCAAGCGACGAAGGACACTAATTGGGGCGTGACTCCATTTCCGATGGAAGGATGTGTAGCTAGTACCGTCCCAACGTTCAACTGTAACCCGAGCTCACTAAGGGCAGTGTTTTTGAAGACAGCAGAGATACCCTCTGCTTCAATTCGCACGCCGCGTAACTTGACCTGTGTATCGATTCGGCCAATGATATGGAGGGTTCCGTCTGGCAGCATCCGAGCTAAGTCGCCAGTGCGATAAGACCATGATCCCGGGCGCGGCCATTCCATGAAGGATTTAGCGGACAGGTCAGGAAGTCCATGATACCCTCGTCCAACGAGTGGCCCCGCAACCACAAGTTCGCCAACAACTCCTCGGGGAAGAATATCAAGGCTGTCACCAACCACGTAAGAAGAGACGTTAGCAAATGCTCGGCCGACATTTTCTCTAGGAGTGTTTCTATCCATGAACCGCGCACAGCAACCTATGGTCACCTCAGTAGGACTATGATCGGGTGAGCCTATCGCAGACTCGTGAGCAATGCGGGGTTGCTTACCCATAAAAATTAGCGAGCCTGACGAATGGATGGTCAGTCCACTTGTCAAGGATCTGAGGGAAAGCGGCCAAGAGAATGAGGTCCATTGCAATCAGATGACAGAATGTGACTTGCGGAATCACTGATTTTCTCCCCGCCACTGGCAATATACTTGAGTTCCATTCCCTCTTCACTCTGGTCATCCTCGACGGCACACATGGTTGCATCTATCAAGCTAGGCACGAGACCGACATGGGTGATTCCAAGCAGATTGATGTACAAGGGCAAGTGTTCCAGAAGCTCTCCGCGTTTCACAGAAACCAGTGTCATCCCAAGGGCCAGCGGGATAAGAATTTCTGCAAGATGGACATCGAAGGCTATAGCTGATACGCGAAGAACCGCACTTCGTCACAAACCCGAGAATGCTGTGAATTGAAAGATGACACACAAGCTATGGCCAGGTATTTCCCCTTTCGAATATCTGCCATATTGACGTTGGCAGCGAAGGAACTGAGGGCTAGGATTGCCTCAGAGAGACCGTTGTGAGTCATGAGACAACCTTTGGGATTTCCGGTGGTGCCTACAAACTTGAAATCAGTCTCTCCAAGACGTAAGCGCTGAAGAAACCCGTACCAGAAGTGTATAACATGTATGCTATATTTCCTGGAAGGACAGGGTCGACCTCGGCATCACTCATGCCGGAGATACTCTCTTGGACAGACGTATCATGTATATCAATTGATAAATCCCCGAAAAGATCGTGTGGAAGGGACTGAGATGACATGACAACAAATTTCGCCAGGGAATTCCTCGCAATGAAAAGCTTCCTTTCCGTGGGTAGTTCCGGTTCGATCTGTGCGGTATAATCGTAAACAAGGAGATACACAAAGAGAACTTGGACTGACCGGAACATAGCATCCACCGGCGCGTAGAATGCCAAAGAAGACTGAATGGAAAATGAGATTACGGTCCATGCAAACTGCAACCCGATCCCCTTGGAAAATCCCCCTACCGAGGAGGAAGCGAGCGAAACGGTTCGCAGTACGGTTGAGATCGCTATAGGACAAGCATTCTGGACTTCGAAGCACCAGCTTGTCAGGGCACAGATCAGGGTACCACTGCACAGCTGTTGCGTTTGGATTGGATGTGGAATGTGGAAGGATATAGTCAGTTGCGAAGCGAGCTGGAGGTATATGGGAATAGTAAGTGGTTCGTTCGTGCTCTGGTAGAGCCTCGACAACGGAGGCGAGATCGTTGTTCAGATGAAGAGGCGCAGCTATCTTCTGTGTTGCATCGGCAAGAGCCTGGGCAATCACAGCAACTATATGACGAAGAAGCATGAAGGACATAGAGGGGCAAAACCGACTGGATAGGGAATGAAGATGTAAGAGCCCATTTCCTGCGTGGACCAGCAAAGGTCCTCGTGACTGCAGCGCTGAGATTGCAGGCGGTAAGCAAATGGTAGACCGAGAGGAATCCCGGAAGACAGCGATAGATGGAGAACGATCCGCCGCTAGTTCCAAGACCTCAAGGGAGCCCCACCGCTGCTGGTGCTTTGTTTGTTCAAGAGCGACACTCGCTAGCTCGAGAGCGCTCTGCCACGTCGTAGCTTCATCCCATTGCAAGCGAAATGATGAAGGTGTGCCATCCAAACCCTCCAGGGATAAAAGAACATCGGTGGCCCCACAATACATGCCGAGCACCTTTGCGTAGGCCACGAGAATGAGGGCATCGAGAGATATGTTATCGACAGGAATGCGCAGGTGTTCGTCTAATGCTATTTGGTGGAAGAGCGAATGGACATTTTGATGTCCACGACGGTTGTTTGAGAAATCGGGCAACTGGATCACCTTGTAGCCGTCTGGACCGGTCGAGGACATGATGATGATACGTTGGTGGGGTGGGCCCCGTCTTATCGAGTTCGAGTATCTGACGATCGGTAGGGGTTGTCGTCATAGTCCGAGCACAATCCTGACAGTGACCGAATTGGTTGGAAATGGTGAGTCATCTCCTGGCAGATAGCATAAGCCGGAAAATCACACTCAGGCACTCTTTGCGGCCTGATCTGCTTGTGCATGCGCGCTCTCCCCCTTACACCGCAAATGATGACACAACGGGGTTTGCCATATTGAGGACTGGTCTAAACGGTGTGCTAAATGTAAAGATCCGGTCTAAACCGGATCTTTACATTTAGCACACCGTTTAGAATAGGATTAAATACGGCAAACCCCGTTGTGTGAGCCAACTGTATGTGTGACGACGAGGAGAAGCCCCTCGATAGGCTCGGATTTCGACTAATTGCGTGGCACGTGGTACATGATACCTGTCACATGTCACACGGGACAGCGGAATTGTCGTCAAGGCTACAGGTCGTGCCTGCCCAGGGATCTGGACGGACTGACACTGCGTGGCCTTCAGCTACAGTACCTGGGGCTGAGACGCCGTAGTACTGCCCCGTGAGCCCTTTCGGGTACCTGTTAGGACTCTTGCGCTGCCATGCGGATTTGACTAGACTGGTGACCAGCCGTCCAAAAGAGGCCAGCACAAGGCAAACCGTCGATATCGACAGCTCGACGGCTCTGCCTCTTTGCCTCTTTTAGACAGGCTGAACCGTTACCAGACTAGGATTCGACGGGCACAGAGTCGAGCTCGAGTGACTATGTACAAACCAAATCCAGCAATTAATATAACCATACAAGCGCATGGGTTGCAGGACATGTTAGTACCATGCATACAAGAGTGGCCCAATGACATGAAGAGAACGGAAAAACGACTCAGATGCACCATAATGGAGGTCATGCTGGAATCACAGTCACATTAGGTTGATTCCCTATCTTAGCATTTATATATTCCGAATCATCCCCCAAGGTCAGAAAAAGAAAAATCTGTCATCCTTCGTGGCGACCAACTTGAAGTATCGCATCTGAGTCTCTGCCAGCGTGACCACCCGACATGTCTGACGATTCCTCAGTTCAGGTATACGATGTCATAGGCCTTGGCTTCGGGCCCTCCAACCTTGCGATCGCTGGCGCATTTCTAGAGAATCAACTCGGCGCAGCAATTGTTCGTTCACCAGGCTACGCTCACTACAGGGACAATTCTAACAATCACATCAGTCACCCATTTCCATTGACAGGCTGCTCTTCATCGAAAAATATGACGAATTCAAATGGCATCCAGCAATGCTCCTACCTGGCGCCGAAATGCAGATCAGGCAAGCGATATCTCCGATTTTCCGCCCCCGATTATCTGATAACTATGGACTAGCTTCCTTAAAGACCTGGCTACCTTGCGATCTCCCCGGAGCCCACTCACATTCATTTCCTACTTGCATTCACAAAACCGTCTTTTGGCATTCATCAATCGTGGCCGCACCATCCCTACTCGGAAGGAGTACTCTGACTATCTGTCTTGGGCTGCCCAATATGTGCAAGATAGAGGTGTGAAAGTTGCCTTTGGCGAAGAGGTCGTTGCGCTTGGAGAAATGGACGCGTTCACTATACAAGTACATTCTCGAGTCCTGTCAACTGGTCAACATGTCGTGCGTTTAGCAAGTACGGCTATCCATCTGCTCATAAGTCAGCACTTACAATTTGACTCAGAAAACCTCATCATATCTCCAGGTGGCTCGCCCTGTATACCGCGACCACTTGCGACCACTTGGGTTCAAGAGCGCATGATCCATAGCTCGACATACCTGACATCGGTCATTCCTCTGTTGAATTCGCTACAATCACGTAATCCTGACGGAAGTCCGCTGCGTATCGCAGTCATCGGGTCTGGTCAATCTGCCGCAGAAATTGTGATAGACCTCCGTTCGCGACTGGCCACTATACCAGTCATCGGAAAGAAAGCGCATACCCTCGACCTCATTATTCGCAAAGGATCCCTGAAACCAAGTGACGACTCACCGTTCGTCAACGAGATTTTCAATCCAGAAAGTAAGTGATCAATGCAAGTTGAAACCCTCTCTCTGGACGATACCAAGCAGAATTTTTAGCCACTAACGAGATTTTCCGACTACCGTCCCATTCCGCCCGACAGAAAATTAACCTCGAGTATGCAAATGCGAATTATGGAGTCATCAATCCTCGTACCTTGGAATTGGTCAGCCTATGTTTCCCTGAGAACCAAACGACCTTGCTCACGAAACCAGTTGTACGAAATTTTGTACGATCAAAAGCTTGACGAGGGGATATCCAGACGAACCATACGCCCCATGTCTTCGGCAAACCCTAAGTTCACCATTCTGAGACATTCGGAAGTTTTGTCTGTGGAAACCTCAAGTGCCAATAATGCCACAAGATCACGTGTTGAACTGGAACCCATCACCCTTATTTTGCAACAAACTTTAACGCACGACATCTACGAAAGTTCGTACGATGCACTAATTTGTGCAACTGGGTACGAGAGGCGATCTTGGCTCAGTCTCTTGGCGAAGTCGAGTCTAGGCAAATATTTTGGGCTCCATGAAGATGCACAAGACTATGCTCGTCTGGAAGTGGAGGCCGATTTGCAGGGGCATGGGATCGATGAGGATAGATCTTCGACTTTCAAGATCGCTGACGCCGATGACTGTAGCAACTCTCCCAGCGGACGATCCACAAACAGCGGGAACAGCATACACACACCAACCTCTTTGGACTGGGCGTCAGATTCAGATTGGCCACGCGAACGAGGAGGGGAAGCAACACAACTCCGTATCTCACGGGCGTATCGGCTTCTTCCCACGAAACATCTCACTCGGAAGCTACTGGCGCGCATCTACGTCCAGGGGTTAGCGGAAGAAACGCATGGCCTGAGTGAGACACTACTGAGCGTGGTAGGGACTCGGGCTGGCGAAGTCATACACGATATATGCATGCATTTCGTGTCAAACGACAGCAGGCTGACATTGAGTGCCCGATTGTGAAGGTTTTGGCGGGTAATATTGGTTGCGGAATGAGGTGAATGTTGAAGCCAGCTTCGGGCCTGTCAATGGGGGGACTCGAGAATGTCACAACTTAGAGATTAGAATACGAAACCTGTGTTTGACTCCAATGTTGCACATCGAGCATGCCAGTGGTTACGAAGTTGGCGTGAGAGTGCCTTTTTTAATATTCCCACAGCCACTGGCAGTCCCCCTCGACTCACCAGGGTATGCGTATTGAAAAGTGTTACTTCTGCTCGACGAACGTCTACCCGGGTCACGGTAAGGAAATATCAGCATTTAGAACGTGTTACCTGATTTGCGTCAGGAACGGCGTTTGTTCGCAACGATGCCAAAGTCTTTCGTTTTTGTACCTCCAAGTAGGTGTATTACTCCTCGAGGTCATATTCATATTCATCTGGCCGTAGATGTCACAAGAACTTCAAGTCAGTTTTCAGCACGCTTTTGATTTCTCTACATCAATGGCTGAAGCGATTAGAATGAAACGCAATCCGCGCAAGGTACGGTGGACCAAGGCTTTCCGCAAAGCAGCCGGAAAGGAGATGACGGTTGTGAGTATGACCGGCATTTCGTGTCCCTGTCCCTTTTTTGAAAGCGTGTTGGATGTTCTCAGGACGCTACAATCGATTTCGAGAAGCGCAGAAATGTCCCTGTCCGCTACGATCGCGAGCTGGTGCAGACTACGATCAAGGCGATGAAACGGATTGGAGAGATCAAACAACGCCGGGAACATGCATTCTGGAAGCAGAGGTAGGTCTTGGTCACCTGCTTGGTCACTCAATCGCTCATGGTTACGTCTGACAGAATGGCGGTTGCTCGGGAAAAGAAACGTGCACACCGGGCCAAAAGGTTGGCAGCCAAGTCGACGTCCGTCAAACTTGTGGAGCCAATGGTGGTCGAGTCTACATCCACCGAGAAAGAGTTGGAGAAGATCAAAGTACCGAACAAGAGCCGGAGTGCCCTCATCATGGGAGATGGTCAATCTATGGGTATGGATATCGACTGACATTCACCCCTTTGTCCGTGTATTGTTGTAGTAGTGCAAGGAGGGATTACTTATCTTTTCCCACTGGTGATCTCGTGCCCATCGAGTTGCTGAAATAAGACTGTTATTCGGTACTAACACCACTCAGGCTCGAGAAATAGGAGCTATTTCATCCATATTTGTATTGGCATGACCTTGAACCAACCCGACCTATCTCGGAGACCCGAGTCCCTGAGCGGAGCATCCTCTACAGCGTCAGCCCGCACGAGCTTCTACCGCTATTACGACTTGTTCTCTACTCTGGGCATGTTTTCCTGCCTCGCTTGAACTCCACCATTACTATGTCTTCGTGGTACTCTTCATGGTTTTCGGGTCTTCCTACGTTTGATTTCGCAGTCCCTTCCGGTATTCAACGACGCTTCTTTTCTTTTCTCCTGAGGAGAACCCTGGGTCACTTTCTCAAGCCAGGTCAACTTGATCTTCATCAAATCGATTCTCAGCTCGGTTCTGGGACCATCCAAGTGAAGGACTTGGAACTAGATGGCCAGGCGAGTCCCCTGCTCCTGTTTTGCCAGTGTGTATCTGACAGCGTCACTCAAGGCGGTCGACCAATTACTCGTAGGACTTCCCATATCCTTGTATGACGGCTTCATATCCGGCGTCACTGCTCGTATCCCGTTCCCAAACCCTCTCTCTTCCAATGTCGGCTTTCACGTCCAGTCTCTCAACCTCACGTTTCAAATAGTGCCAGAACAACCCGTATCACCTGCTTCATCATTCTTTGGTGGCAGCTCCAACCTTGCCGATTCAGTGGTTTCTGTTGCTGGGACTTTCATCCATGACGAGCTTACACCACGAGAAGGAGCCGCTTTACGACAGACTCTCAGGCCGTCCGCTGACTCGTCCCCTCTTGTAGATGAGAGTGAGAACTTACCTGGAGGTTTCAACCCATGCGGATATAATGCTGAAGAAGCACACAAGGAGCCCCGTGGAGACGATGATCCTGCAGGAGTATCAGTTTTTGCCACTCTCATCGAGCGACTCCTTTCCAAATTCGAGTTTTCAGCAGTGGACACCAAGGTCACTATCGTATATCCCGGGCGGGCCAGCATTACGCTCTCTGTTTCAGAGATAACATATCACACCGATCAAAGCCCCCGTTCGGAAACAAACAGTGGATTACAATCGGCATCAGGAGGAAATAGCCCTTGTGGACAAATCCGCACCATATCAATATCTGGGTTGAAGGTGAAATCTCGAAATTTATGTGTGATCGCTTCCTCTCCACCTGTTACAAGCACATTGTCCCCAGTTTCCTTTACTTCTTCTCGAAAGTCTTCGCCACTACACTACAATCCATCGGTCGATCAATTATCACGGAACTCATCATCATCATCTCTGGACGAAGACACTCAGTTTATGATGTCACAGTCGATTGCCATGCTCCCTCCTAGCTCCCTGCATGTGTCATCCGCTTCTAGCAGCATGTACCAAAGCACCGTTTCCACAGCACATGCACAACCCGTCGAAGTGGATATTACCACGACGCCGTCTTTGACTCCACAAATCACTGATTATATTGAAAACGTTGGGCAAGCTCGTCCACACCCTCGGATATCAATTCCATGTCAGGATGCTGTCGAAGACGTTCTACTTTCCTTCGGTTCAAAGCCCATAATATTTTCGCTGCAAACCCCTTGTCGTCGCACGCAGCCTTGTGAGCAGATTCCTCAAGCCGATGGCGATCGCCTGGCCAATCCAGAAGGCCTCGATAAGCCTGAACAAGAGACCCTCAAGTTCTCTGTCATGGCTGGAACACTTGCTTGTGCCTTTCGTTCTGATCACTTACGTGTGCTACTGGATATCATGGATGCGTGTGTACCTAAACTTCCTGCCCCCTCATCTGCTTCACGCAAAGGAGCACCGTCGGAACTTCCTCGTGCTGCGCTTCACTTGGAAACGAATGTCGTTATTCGCGGAATTGTGATAATCGCACTTCCGGAGCCAGCGACGGGGAAAGTACTTTCTCTGGACGCTTTCTACGAACGACCCCACGTTCCACCAAGACTACCCTGCACCTACCTGCGACTGTTTCTCGACGCTCTTTCCATCTCCTCCCGGCTTTCTACGCCCTCGACCGACCTATCGGTGTCTGGTGTACTACAAACTCCATCATCCATGCCTGTGAACCAGTCAATATCTGCAAAATTGGTCGTTTCGGACATGTCGCTGTTCACTTTCCACGCTGTTTCTTCCGTGGACGATTCCCAAGTTGCAGCGCCAATAATGATAACCGATCCATACTTGCCCACGCTACATGTTGCTCGCCACTATCGTCCTTCGCTCGCCTCGGAGAGACCAAAGGACATCAGACTTCCTGAGTTTGAGGTAGTTGACTGGACAAAAACTAAGCTCAAGAGCGGTTCAGCGAAGCTGTCGACATGGCGCTTGAGAAATCGAGCGGTATCTGGGAAGGCAGACAAGTCGTATACTCCATCTCAAAGACTCTGTGATCTACCCGATTCCCCAAACCCCTTCATTCCTAATCCCTTATCTGAAGTGGAGGATAAATTGCCACTGCCTCCTGCTATCGAAGCTTCTGGTCGGCTGGCCTTGCTCTTCCCGTCCAATGACAATCCCCGGACTGTGGATGTCAAGATGGCGCCGTTTCACTTCTTCTTCGATCTTGGGATGACTTTCAAGGATGACTTGCTCATACACTTCATTGAGGATATCGCGTCGGCTGCAATCTTCACGCCGAGAAAGGCAACGGATATTGCAGAGACACAGATTTTACGTCAACAGAGTCTCGGAAAATTGAGCGAGGATGACATGGATGCGGAAAGGGATATTCAAATTCAACAAACGTCCCTCCATGCAAAAGAGAGAGAAGAAGCGAGAAAGCGACTAGAGGCACTCGTTTTGGAAGACCCCAACCTGGGCATGAACTATCAGCGCATAGGGACTTCAAGGTCGAAACTTTCTCGACAACAGCCAGCTTTGCTCAAACGGAAGGTTGATACGTTATCTCATCTTTTATTTTCATCACTCAAGACATTTTAGAAACCACTTTCAGGTGAACCTGGCTTCAGTCTTCGCCTGACATGCCCAATGATTCGAGTGGAAGTGCGCTGTCCCTCTTCCCCTCCCCACCTACCGCGGTCTGGCTGTATGCTGTTTGACCTCCGTGGCTTAACCATTTCCAACAACCCCCCTTCCACCAAGTCCTCTCTCAGGTTTGCAGATGGGACGAAGTCGTCAGCGCCGCGCTCGAGCGACAACGTTTCGAATGTAATCCTGAGCGTATGCCTCCAAGAAATACTCGCCGCTTACTCCTTAGCTGGCGATAATGTGGCCCACGCCATATTAACACTTGGTTTCTTACCAACCAGGGAAGTTGGACCTGACACGAGCGCGCTTTTAGCCACGGAAACTGTATCAGATACACTTCCCCTTTCTGTCGTGTTGGGAAGACCTGCTGTTGCGAAGAAATCAACAGGCGACCCTTCGAGCAAGTTGACAATGACTGTTGACATCCCTTTGGTGAACCTTGTCATGGATAAAGCTGTATTCGATGGACTTCAATGTTGGGCAGACGATGTGGCTCAACTGATTGTGCGGAGCTTTACGACTCCAGACAGTGCAACAGAAACTCTCCCGAGTCGCAATCCAAGCTTGATCGGAAGCCGGTACTTTGCCCAGTCGCGACGCAGTGGAGCTCATAGTATCGATGAGAGTGTTGTAGAGAAATCCAATCGCCAAAATACCGGTGAAACCGTGGTCAAGGTCAGCGTCACGGAAGGCAAGTCCTTTCTTTGCAGGAACAACAATCACGTCATTTCCATCAGTTTTACTCAGGTTCATCATCCCTCGGAATGGTGGGTCTCGTCACTCCCGACCGTTGGACATATCTGCTTCAGATGTGGATGTACTGATCGAGTTGAAACCGGAGGGCAAGGTATGTAGGATATCATAACGTTTCAGTTATTTTTGACGCCGCGGCTGGATTAGGACGAGAGTGTGCTCACCGCTGGGATTATGGACCTCCGCATCGCGGACACATCCAATGTAGGAGACTATGTACTCCTAGTCAAGAGCCCAACTCGCACCCTTGTAAGTGCCGGGTTCTGGTTTTGCACGTCCACTAAGTTGTATGCTACAGTCGTCAGTACCCAGGCCTTCGGTGAAGTCCAGGATAACGTCCCTCGTAGTTCCAGAAACAACCGCGAAAGAATCACGGATCAAGCTGTCTCTTTGGGGTTTCACTGTACATTCGCCCCTTGATGGTGACTTCGGCAATGACCTAGCTATATTCGCTAAGGCACCACCAGGAGTGCGTATTTTAAATCCATCCGTACACTCTAATAAACACATGACTCCAGGTATTCCAGTCTGTCGTGCCATCTGAGTGCACTCGACTCACAGTGGGCGTCGTCGATGTATCGATTCATCTGCGTGCCCTTGGGCATCCTGGAGCCGTTGTGCTGCATTTCAGCGAGGCTGAATTTTCAACAGAATTGGTGGGGAATTCATCCGAATCCGCATTCAGACTGAGGGTCTTGTCATCGCACTTTTTTTTGGTGGATTCGATCCGGGACGCATTCGAATCAACCGGGGCCACTCAAAGCCCTCTTGGCTTTGGTGTTGAATTTTGGAAGGTCAGTTGCAGACCTTTCGCTCGTGCCTCGTCTGCTAAAATGTACGTTCAGAACTCTGGTTATGCATTGATTGCGGATATTTCTCATTCTCAGCTCATCTTTCGGGCAGACAATACCGTTCTACCACCAAATATCAGCGTTTGTAGATATTTCTGGCCACGGATATGTTCTTAATGACACATCCATAGGTTGTCATCGAACGGATTGGTCTCCGAATACATCTTTGCGCGGACACTATCAGCGCTCTCACAAGCTTGATAGCCAACATGACGTGTACCCAAAGGGATGATGCTGACGTTCGGTATGTCATTCTCAAATGACACATACTGAATTAAATCCATCTCCAAGTCTTTCTCGCTTAACTCCAAGAGGCCCGAACACCTTCACTGATGACTATAAACGTGATATGACTGGTATTGGTGCTCCATTCAAGCCATCACCGTGTAGCTAAATTTCAGCGTATAGCCTCTTTGGACGAACATGCCTTTAGGCTCATCCCTGAAGTTGGGAGTACAGCGGACATGATATCTGATGATTTGCCCGCTAACCAGGACTATCTGGATGCGTCCTTTGGAGCTGCTGCGGGCCTCCGAGAACTTAGGGATGACGACCTTGAAGGTTTTGACGTGGAAGAACAAACCGGTCGTAACACTCCTGTGATGGGTCAGCTTGGTATCGTATCGAATGTTGGCGGCGAAACAATCCGCATCTTGAAACCATTCGCTTTCGTTGAACGCTATTTCGACACAATTTCTCCTGATACAGCTCGGGACCCTGCCAGGTAAGATATCCTTGATAATACGTGCGTGTCAGTTGACTTCCTTGTAGCCGCAGCGATACTACCCTACGAATTCGGATTCATAACTCCGATATAGTGCTCCTCTTGCATGACGGATTTGATTGGCCTCGCACACGCAAAATCATTGAGAAGGAGGTCAAGGAAATGCGCAAGAAGCTCGCACGTATACGGCAACTAGTTGCGACTGGACAGACACAGGAGCCTCTAGACGAGGCGACTAGTACAACACTCTTCAATTCGTTCCATATTGGACTTGAACGGGATTTGGAAAGTATGGATCCTGACACACTCATTGCTGCAATTGATGAAGAACTTGATGATTCTGCTGAAACTGGAACCGAGGGTTCTTGGCAGTCCCTCCATTCCGCTTCTCCGGGTCGACCGCAAACTGTGTCGACGCGTGTACATGGAAAGCGCCTCGCCCGATCCAAAGGACCTTCAATTGAGATTCGATTAGAAGGCCTGAACGCAGAGATCGACAATTATCGTCCCGGTGAAACCTTCGTATCACGCACGCTGATCTTGGTCAGGGATCTTGAAATCCTTGATCATATCAAGACATCGACATGGAAGAAGTTCCTCACTGACATGCGATCGGATTCGCGAGGGAATGTCAGGGAGACTGATTCCAATATGGCACGAGTGGAGCTGTTGAGCGTGCGTCCTTCTCCGTCGCATCCCGCAGAAGAGGCACGACTTCGTGTAAGCTTGAATATTCATCGGGAGCTTCGTGCTGAAATGGCCGACCTGATCCCTAGGCAAAAATCTTGCCTCTACGACTGTATGTTGATCAGGATGCCGTCGACTTCTTTAAGAAATTCTTCGCCTTTCAAGATCCTGATAACCCTTCAGCTCCAGAGCACGGGGAAAAGAAAGAGGAGGTTTACTTCCGTAAGCTGTTTCCCCGCATTTGTATCACCAACTCACGAATTTTGCACGCAGAACACGCCGAAGTTTTTCCTGTGGACATCAAGCTGGATTACAAACCTCGACGCGTCGACTACAGAGCATTGCGAGACGGAAGAACAATAGAGTTGATGAACTTTTTCCATTTTGATGGAGCGGAGATGACATTACGACATTTAACTTTGCACGGCGTGCGTTCGCTCTAAGCAACTTGAAGGACGATGGCCAGCTAACGTATCGCCAGATCACCGGATGGCCACGTTTCTTCGACACCCTAAATGACCTCTGGACTCCAGATGTGAAGGCTACACAGCTCGTCGATGTCATATCTGGGGTAGCTCCGATTCGGTCTGTAGTCAATGTTGGATCAGGAGTCGCAGACCTCGTCCTACTGCCTATTGCACAATACAAGAAGGATGGACGCATAGTGCGCGGGGTGCAAAAAGGTACCAAGGCGTTCGTCCAGTCCACCGCAATGGAGGCTATCAAACTTGGTGCTCGCCTGGCCACTGGCACGCAGGTAATCCTGGAGCAAACTGAGAATGTACTAGGTGGTCAATTCAAAGACTCTATCACCGCTGAAGCCCTCCAAATACCATACGAGAACGAGTATGCAGAAGGCTCGGATGAAGACCTGATTAGTCGTTACGCTGCTCAACCCGCTGGCCTCAAAGAAGGGGTACACTCGGCTTACCGCAGTCTGCAGAAAAATCTACTCTCTGCTGCTCAGACCATACTTGCGGTACCCATGGAAGTATACGAGAGATCTGGCGACGAAGTGAGTGTCATGATTCAGATTGACATCGATCTGATCATCTTCACGGCAGGGAGCGGTCAGAGCCGTTGTGCGCGCAGTGCCAATTGCCGTTCTAAAACCCATGATCGGGGCCTCTGAGGCGGTCAGCAAGACCCTTATGGGGCTTCACAATACCTTAGACCCCAACATCCGACTCGAGAATGAGGCCAAATACAAACACCGTTAATTCTCGCTTACTTACAACTTTGTACCATTTACCATCAGTTCATCGTGTACATCAGACATTATTGCTTGTGTTGATGACCGCAAGTGTTTATGTTAAGGAAAATAGACTTAGCACTGCTTTTCATCACTGAGATCAATGAGTCTTGTGACATTTCTGATATCAAGATTACAGGCAGATCCATACTATGGCCAAGTGAATCTCTCAGTGTCTTGGTGTAACAACTACATATCCATCATCAAGTGGGCTTGTAATGTAAGCATCTGACAATAGTGCCTGGACAGCAAGACTGAAATAATACTTGACTCTCAGCATCTCTCATGTGCAATTGGAGAAAAACCTACTTGAACTGAGGCTCTGTGCACCCATACAATCTTTGAACTGCTTGTGCCAGCTCCACAACCAAAACACAATGATCTCTGTGGTGACACATATACTTCATGATTGCCCTTTCAAGTGGCTGGAGGGTGGTGTATGGTTGATGCTTCTGTGGTGAAAATGTGCTGGGAAGGATTGGATGTGAAACTGGAGTGGCACAGGAGATGTGGTGTTGAGTGCTGATGTCACTTTGATTGGCATCATCCACAAGCATGTTTTCCACATCCTCATTGGACCCAAAGTCCTGGTCAGATTCATATGGCTGATCCAAGTAGATAAGGAGCTCTTTTCCACTAAAATACTAACCCACCTGAATATACTGCTGAGAGAGTATGTCACTGTGAATCACATTCAAAGTGTGATACATGACTTGATGGTAGCCATGGACAGGAAAGATTGAGTTGATCTTAATCCTAGGCTTCCACTTTGAATACCTTACGACACCCACAACCTCAACATAGGTATGGTCACTTTAGAAATATGATGATTGTTGACATACATGAGAGATATGATAATAGACTTACAAGGCCTGGTACTGAGTAGTTTCCTCCTCCTCTGCAGGGGATCCAAGTCGGAAAGTTACACTAAGAATTTCTTTATCACCATATATTCTGCCTGTTCCATCTTCAAGAATGTAAGATGCATTTGCTGGGCATATCTGTACACTTATTACATGAGCAACAAGTATAATCTGTGTAATACAATTCAAACATGTTTTGAATCCTCAACATCTTGATGTACTCACAGCATCAGAATTGACCCCTTCTGAGTCAAACTCGCCTTCACAGGAAGATGAAGACTGTGCTTGGTACAACTGAAAAATGGTTACAGGACGAATTGGTTTTGCCCAGTTATCAGTTGCAGGAGGAACCCAATGAGCCATGACAATAGGCTCATCATCGAGTTGTTGATCAGAGTCCATCATGAGTTAAAAGCTGCTACGCAGTGAGACAAGGTCCCGGATGGACGGAAAGCAAGCTTGGCGCTTTAGTACGAATGTTATGTAATCGTGGCGGTGGTTATGATCAATTTTGCAGCTCCGTCCCGAAGTCCCCGAGTTGTACATAGCCCATGATGGTTACGACGAAATACCATACAGCATGAACGGTCCCAGCATGTGTATCTCATTCAACACATCGTGAAGTGAGATTCATCACCGGTGGAATATACGATCCCGTCATCCGTCAGTTTGTCGAGAGCATCACTAAATGGTCGGGATGGTCGGGTTGATCGTGGGTGACAATGCAGCATGACCACATACCTTATTATCATAGCAGTCCCTCCCACCGCGCGGGCGATAGCACCGACATGAATGCCTTCTGCACTACTTGGCTGAGATTGAATGAAGGCAATTATGGAGCGATGCAAACTTGGCAAGTGCGAAAACTGATCGCTAGAGGCGACAGCTGGTTGAGCTGAATACGCAGTGCTTGGACCAGCCCCGTTCTTCTGCGGTGTTACTTCTTGTCCGGGTCCGGGTGGCTTTGGAAAGTTGAGATTGAGCTGATGCGGCAAGTATCAAACTCACTGGACCACGTTCCCAAATCATAGTGACAGTCATAGCTTCCAGAAGGTGAAAGAAAATCTCGGCTGGTGAATCAATCGGTCGTATGAGATTGGTGTTGATGTATTTTTTGTTCCCGAACGTCTTCAGACCCCCCAGAACCCGCACATATGCCCCCTCGCTACAAGAGTTAATGATGAGTCGTAAAGGCGACAATAAAAAGGGAACTCACACGATGCCATTCTTCTCCGATTCGTCCTCCATAGAAGAATCGGTCCAGTGACGAGCCTCGATTCGACCTGAACCATCATCGAGCATATATTGACTATTCGTTGCCTGCGCTTGTACTGAAGCAATATACGCAACAACGGTGACCTGGATAATATAATTAATATACTGAACATCTATATACGATGAATTTTTACCTGTCCAATCTCTTGGTCGTCAAGGACCCAGTCAGCGTCAGTGTGTGCTTGGTTCGCTTGAATGAGTTGGTGGATCGTCATAGGGCGTAGTGAATGCGCAGTTTCACTTTTCTAAATGTCGAGGTGGATGAGAATAAATCACAAGGGCGAGAAAAAACATACACGAGCGAAACCTCCTGGGCTACCAGCTGCGCTGCCGTACGGTGAACCTGTTGTCATGTAACCACCGCCCGCTGTTCCACCATAGTAATTATTGTCATTGTCTGCATGATTTGAGTAAGTATAAAATCGAATCTTGGTTTCTGCGCTGACCCACATTGGCTCATTGCGATGCACGATGATGGTGGAAGGTCAGATTCGTCCGTCAAACAGACGAGACGCGTCACGTATGACGCGAAACGTCACAGTATCTCGTCACGTCACGCAGAAGCATGTCCGAAAGGGAAATTGGACTCGTTGACTGAGTCATGTGGCAAAGGCAAGGCCAACTTCACGATCAAGAGGACCACTGATTATTTTTGCTCGTTCAAATTTGCAGATGCCTAGGCGTAGTACAAAACGGAGATGCGTAGAGTAAAATGGTGAAAGTGTAGTGTTTTTAGTGGGTAGGTGCCGATTCGGGGGGGTACAGATGGAAAGTAACTAGTATCCGATTAAATCTATGCAAGAATGAGTGGGGCTGATAATGGGCAGTAATATAGTAATGGGTCTTATGATTGCCCGTGCGCAGCGTTAAGCTTCACCATTCCTTTCCCAACCCCTTCAAGCACCTTCTTCCGCGAGTCAGTCACGCTCTTGGCAACATTCAAAACAAAGTCGTGAGTGATCTGAAGACCCATAGGAATCGTTGTTAAAAATCAAGATGCCTCTCGAAAGAGAATGGATGGATGAACCTGTTCAATAGTGACAGCCGTGCAGGCTTGCACAAATGCTCGACGCTGCTCCAAGGAACCCTCGACCTCTCCGATTTTGATCAACGCTGTTGACATTTCTTTCAACACGCAACTGGCTTTCAACCGAACATCTTTGAACTGCGAGACAAGCTGCCGTGTAGTCGTCCATTAGTAAACACAATCAGCGGATTTTAGCGTTAGGGCTCACATTACCGAGTTTGTGAATTTTGACTACGGCCGGAGATTTGAAGCGCATCGTTTCGATTATGAAAAGAATAAATGCCTGGAGGAAATACATTAGCCCAAGATACAAGAGAAGTAGCTGAGCTATTAATTACCTCCTGTGTGATTGTGGCAATGTGCAACAACTCCGATATTGAGCATTTCGACCCTAGCAAGTGATTGAAACGAGAGAACATAGTATCAAAGAACACAGCGAGTAGGCCCGGCGCTTCCTTGATAGGAGGTGCTTCCTCATCCTTCTTGGGGTGACCGTTCGCATCACCGATGTGAACTTGGTCAACGCCGCGCAACGGGAACCCGGTCTTCAGTTCCGTTTGTTTGGAGGCCTCTGCCAATACTACGGCCGGTGGGGGTCGAACATGGTTGTGATGAGGTTCGAGCCAGTCACCAAGGGCAGTGGCCCAGTCAAATAATTGAGTCTCATCGAAGGTCAACTGCAGGCAACATTAACCATGACGTTAAGACTTAAGTCGAGGGACTGTTACCTCTGCAATTTCTTCTGCTCTCCTCAAACCGAGTCGCTCTCGCAGTGGCAACTGCACCTCGGGATCTGAGCTCTTCTTCGGCCGATCACCTACGAGCAATTTCTCTTCAACCAAATCATCTAAATCACTAGCGTGCTGGAATGCACGGATATAGATCTTCAAAAAACACCACAACCACCCTTGCTGAAACAGATGGAGCTTCGGTATTTAGGTCACATACAACCATTGTAATACTCACGCCAGTCGATGTCCCAAACAGTAAACTCTGTTCATTCAAGGTTGGTTTACAATGGGGCTGATAGTTAGGAATGATGACGAAATCCCGATTGTCATGGTGAGCTGTGTCGCCGATTTTGTTAGAATCAAGTAGGAAAAATCTAGGGAACGCACCGCGGTCAAACATGAATTTGAGCTCGATAAGTTCCATATCGATGATATCCGTGTTCAAGGGTTCGTGCGTGAGACGCATGCGGACATGCTCCAATTTAACGACGTCCCTCTGGAGGGAGTTCTCCAGTCTATCCTCGAAATCGATGAAATCCGAAATTTGAGTGTACTTCTCCGCGGTGAACGAACGAACAATGAAGTCCGAGGTCTAGCCCGACTTAGCACAGGAGGATATCACGTGACAGGGAAACAAACCTCTTGAGAGCTCGCCAGGTATATCTGACTAGACTCTAAACATTCCGAAGGGTATGTTAGGTCCCCAGCGGCAGCAAGCGAAAACGTCAAAGCACGAGTAAGAATAAGATGGGACAAGGTGTCGTTCTGAACTTGTTTGACATTCATCTGGCGATAATGCTCCAGCGCAAGTGATGATGCACCTTATTCAAAGGGTTAGTAACCCAACAATCACAAGCCAAACAACACACCCAAAATGCGATATATCCGAACAAGTATTATGCGCATCTGAAATGACATACGACTCTTAACCAATCCATATTCTAAGACTGTGGCCGCCTGGTAGAGAGCCTCTTCCGAGCGGTTGAGCGCCCAGACCATTACAAGAGCATGTGCAGCCAGAAGAACCAAGTCGTCGGCAGGCTGTAGCTCAGTAACTGGAAGGTCCATGCCAAGCGCAAGGCCATCCAGGTATTCTTTGAGATACTTCAGCCCGCGAGCAGTCTCAGATTCGACCGTGATTTCTGAATCCAGGAGCATGTACCGCTCGAGCTTCCGTACATTAATCAGTCGCTGAAGGTCACCCACGGACGCCTGAGTCGGGGCTCGGATTGAAAAGAATTCGTCACCGCATAATTGCGGATGGTGCTTACGAAGGATGGTTGGTGGCGTGCAAAAAATGCTTTCCACCGGACAAGTGACGTAGTCTCCAAATCGAGAAAGGTGACCAAGTCCTCGAAGCAACATGGCTTGTCACCAAACTGAGTGAAGTAGTTCTCCATCAAGCCGGCAACCACACTGTCACCTGAGATCAAGTTTCAGCGTCTACAAAGTCTGCGCGTTATCTTTGACAGAAAACTAACCAGACAAGCCAAACCTATGAGCGCGATGTTCTAACTCAAGTAGAGCTAGAGGAGCGGCCCGGCTTTTTGTGCCATCCTTCTCCGCAACCCCTGCAAGGAAAGCACGGGTCTTGGAAAGATTTTCAAGGCATTCATTTTTGCTCTCTTCAGTGATTCCTTCCTCTCGCTTAGACGCGACTGGAGCGAAAGCCGAATCAAGAACGGACAAAAATTCTAGCCAGTTGCGGTCTCTGAATAAACTGTTAGCTCTGAAATGCTACAAGTATGAAGTTAGGCAGACCCATTCAGAATTTTTTGTTGCGCACACTGTCCTTCTTCCCCGAAAAGACACTTGCCTTGCCAGATCTCCCGACGAGTCTGATCGCATGCGAGACTGGTCGAACAGAGTGTCTTTCCAATGTCGGTCTCTAGTAACGTGTTCGCTTCATCATACAACTCCAGCTCCTTCAGGATGCTGATGTGCATGTGAAAGCGATCCACAGTTAGGTAGGATGGGGACGGCGATGAGGTAATCAGCCTATGAGCAAGCTTATAGAGCAGCGTCTTCATACTTGTGGTTGTTGACGGATCACTAGCCTGGGATGGGAGATGTGAGCTTGTGACTGCTTGTACAGACAAGACGGACCTGAAGGATTGCCCCCATCGCGCTCCAATATAAGTACCGGTCCTCTTGGAATTGTTTGTGCATTCTTGTAGAAACCTATGAAGACGTATGCCACAAATGTCAGGTTGATACGGGCGAATCTAAAGAAACACACCTGTTGTGCAGACTTCCAATTGGCGGTGCGCACGTGTGCAAAGAACGTCTGAGCGCCGTACTCCTCATTCAGAGGTTGTTGTTTGTAGGCCTCCTCAAACATGTTGACCATGTCGGTGACTAAGAACGCTGATGCAGGTCCCTGAAATCGGTAAGGAAACGAGGACTTACTCCTTCCGAGACCTTTGAGGACGTGCATCATGGCAGAAATGGTCGCGTCATCCAAGAGTTTGACAGCGAGAACCTCATCGCACAATGCAAGAGATTCTTCTACTTTTTGGGAGCGCACGAGTGCAAGGGCCTTAAGAGACTAATTATGAAGACACGTAAGCCGAAAGTTGTCGCGAAGCTGTATACAGCATACCTTGACTAGCAAGTTGTTAGGATACTTCTTGAGCAGCTTATTGCAGGAGACGATTGCCGATTTGTTCGAACCGGTGTCGAGAGCCTCTGTGGTCGAGGTAGTTAATCAATTACCATTGAAGTTTACCAAAGAAAGATAGCTTGGGACCAACCATAGATGGGACGAATCTGGCGTTCGAGAGTCACCGCGGCAGACATTTGGTGTCGGGGATGAGTTGGACTTGTCTGGACTTGAACGAAGGGCAGAGGACCTGGAGTTTTGTTTGCGAGGCCACGCGGCTTACGCACGGGTTTTTAACAGCAAAGTGCTCGACTAACCGATGTTCCGTTCCACGGCATTTTTCGGCGGCGATTGACCGTCGGTCGTGGACAGTGGCACCAATAATAACACACGCACTCACGCCGTGGCAGCTCGCAACCCACGAAATGTCGCATCAGGTCTTACTTTCACGGTTGGCCACCTCCATTTTTTCTCTACTGGCCTGTTTCAACTCACCGACTCTTTCACAGTGGAATTGATCCCCTGCTGGGTGTGTTCACGGGGTGCTTGGCTTACTACCTCTACGAAACGAATCCTCGCACTGCGCTGCCTCCCGATCAACGGCTGGGTGCTCTTCTCCAGTGGAAGTGGGCCAAACGGCAGCGGGAAAGAGACGGCGGAGATTCTGAAGGAGCTTCTGGGTCGTTTGCATCTCACGGAACAAAAGGGACTGGAGAATAGCGCACAGTGCTGGAGAATATATGCAATGTACAAGGACCAACCCCGCCCGCCTTGCTGGTCCAGAAACGATGCATCGCCAAGATAGGTGCTTGTCTAATAAACAAAGACGACAAAGTGGTCCGTGCGCGGTCGAGGTGGGTATATAACCGACGGGCAGACGAACGGATTCTTTACACTCGTGTCCCTTCGTGTGCTCGGGTGTGCGGGCCGTGGGGACCTTCCATAGCACGACAATCTTGTCCACACAGAGGGTAGCTGCGGCACCGTCTAAATACTTTCTTGTCCTGCCATGGCCACTGGCCGGGCAGGCCTTCTTTTTGTTCCCGCACCGCGCTAACCTTAACCCTATGGACCTCTATTGGTCTAAGACTACATTTCCTCTTAATACTGTTCGCAGAGCCCCCAACACCTCTCGAAAGGTCTGCTGGTCCTCCTCGCCAAGTCCCCCTTCTTCATGCCCCTTTGATCTCTGAAGTGCAATCCCTACAACAACACCACGAGGTTCACCTCCGATGGCTAGCCAGATTAGAGTTGCAATCTGTGCTGCATAAAGCGAGTAGAGCGTTTGCATATCTACTGATGGCGCACTCCCAAAGATTGGCGTGAGTTGTATGGCCGGAGAGGGAGAAGGGAGGGGGTCTCGTGGATCACAAACATCGAATGCAGTATGGCCATGCAGATCTGCCGTCGATGGAATGGAAGCTTGAATCTGAACACCGGTTAACGGTGGACGCTTGAAAGGAAGAAGACGGGTGCACCAAATTCCCTACTTTGCCCATCTGGGTGACAAGCACAAGGGTCCGATCCGCAAACGGTTGAACGATGAGTTCTGTCTGCAGACCCCGCACAAGAACAGATGCTTGAAGAAACTTGGACATGGCGTAGGTAGTACTAGATGTGCAATAGTCACATGACCCATAACTGTGCACATCCGACGTGGTGTGCGGTCGCCGGGTTTACTGGTGTCGACACGGATGTCCACGTCGGAAGGCAAGTGTTCTCCTACCAAAGGAATGGCCAATCGAAGTTGGAGAGCAAATTGGTGGGATTTGCATCCTCTCGTGGAGGACCTTCGCAGGTATGTCATCCCCAGCGTGTATCCCTACCACACTGACCCATGGCAGACCCGCGGCGTGGTCTAGTTCGTCTACGATATTCACCGCGCATCCATCACAACCCATGGTCATCGGACGTCTCTTCCCATCTTCAAAGCAATTCCTGGTAGTATCCCCAGATCCAATTCTCCGTTCACCCGCTTCCTATGAACCACCAACTGTCATCAGTGTATCCCCGAATGACCACTGGTTGTTCGCATTTTTCCCTAGCTACCAAGGTGACGGTATCGCTTGCCTTTGGAAGCGTGGGCCTTGTGTAGATGCTTGGATAGTCAAAGAATATTGGCAGTTCAGCCGCGGCGCTGGCGTGATAACATGTGCTTGGGCTGGCACTGAGCGTGAGGTCCGTCGTCTCATATTCCCAGTCCAGACAGGCACTGTTATTCATATGGAATAGTGGTCAACCTCTGCAGATGGTTCATCATTTCGCCTTCCATCTCGGGGTCCACTCACACCGATGTCGAATCCAACTCTCCTGCTCGTGACGCAGGCACATCAGCTACATGTTTGCTACCTCCGCACCTATGTCTCGTCTTTCAAAATGTTGCTCTGCTCTTTGACTCAGCCTTATTTCACTGTCGAGGGTCAGCCACTCGGTGCGATGCACGACACTCCGGCTGGCCCTAAGACCTCGAGATTATGCATCCATGCCACAATTGGATTTATCTACGGCGGTATAAGTTTTGCTTCTATTTTTTCTTCATACCGTCTCACCCTGCCGTTGCATTAGAGTCCTCCATTCTGGTTGCTATGAGGTCTAGGAGGTATCCCACTTCTGACAGCTTGAAACCGGCCGCATATAACGATCTCGACCTTGGTATCTCATTGGATATTCCGCAATCGCAGGATCCATCTCCAGAGGAACATCTTCCACCACTAGAGTGGGGCGCATTAGCGGAGGAACAGACAATCGAGTTGTGCGAGGTTAAGCTCCGTTTCGATGGAACCCACATGAGTATGATCTCGATTACTGTCGCCTACGAACTACTCAAGCATGAATTCGGAATGCTAGGTCTGATCAGTCAACCACTCCCACCTCTTCATCCCCTCTTCCCCTACATGAGCGGCCTCACGTTCGTTTGCTCTCCACCTCCGAAGCCTGACCCCTCAACTTCACCAAGAACCTCACCTAAGAGGGATAAGCAACCTATGCGCCCGGCGGAACCCCCACCGACATTCCTGGTGGCATCTTTCTTGGACTTCGAAGAATGTAGGGTCACCCATTTCCATGTGTGCTTCGAAGGCATGCTGACATCAACTTAAACATCCTCATCCCTTCTGCCATGTAGACGGCATAATGCCTAAATCGGCTGTTGTAGCGTACGCTCTTGCCCGCGCGCCGTCGTCAGCCGTACCAATTAAGACAACTTGGGTAATACTCCTCTCGGTAACTTGTTGGCGAACACTAACGCACCTAACCAGACTATCTACCAGGTCGGAGAGCGCTCATTCTTCCCACGTGTTTTGGCGCTATCATGTCCGGCGTGGACTTCCACTAATCCCCGGAAGAGGGGTCTGATAGCTTTGCTGGCGGATGCAAGTGGTCCTATTTCCCGACGAAGCCAGAAGGCGATGGAAGTGGTGGTTGGTAACGTTGTTGTTCTGCGTCTGTGCGTTGCCGTGATGTATAAACACCAAATCACTAATGTATTGGAATCGTTGTTGCAGACCTGACCTTACTGATGACCCTGATTGGGAACGGTCGCCAATCATGGCACCACTAAGCAGGGCAGGGATGGATTGTAAGTCCTTCTCTGTCAGCAAATACTCTACACACTTGAATTTGTGTATTCCAGGGCCGGTGAACATGACAGCGTCAAGAAATCAAGTACTTTTGTGCACAACGAGTTTGCGTAGAATGTCAATCCATACTCTGCCCAAGCAACCCACGAAAATACCGGTAACAGGAGGTACACACATTCCACTTTTCCGTGACATTTCAACCTCATAACTCTTAGATTCTGCTCCGAGAAACATCTCACCTCTTTCCATGGTACTTATCACTTCTCTCCAAGCGCGCAGATCAATAGCAGATATTGCTCATGTCCTTGCTGTACCTGCGGTGTCGTTGGATATCATTGTGGATACCTTGAGAGGAGCGTGGTTAGCGTTTGAGATAAATTCACGTGCTGGACTAGTTGGCGCGTTTAGTGTTGCAGATATTCTGGGTGCGACCGTCGAGCTTTATAGGTTAGTTGATTCTCTATTTTCCTCGGCCATTTGTAACACCCCTTCTCAGAATAAGAGCACGACTTCTCACGGACGATGAAGGGAAAGATCTATTGTCGTCACTTTGGAGGAATGCCCACGACATGTGTTCCGTAATAGCCTGCCTTGCCGCATTCGAAGACTGTAAGGAGCCCGAAGGTTACGATCTTGGTAGGACTATTTTTCCCGTGATAGAAACAATTGTGCTGACCGTTTCTATACAGAGGCCATCTGGCAGCTCGTTAGTCTGTCAGGGTGGGCAGTGGGCTTTCTAGAGAAGCTCGTGAGGGAATGCCTCTTTGCCGCCGATTCAGCGGACCTGGCTCCAAGCGCGAACGAGTTTCAACCGAAACTCGAGCCTGTTGATGACAAAGACGTCCTCGCCCTGGACGGTGTGTTCCTCTGTATCGTGCACGCGCAATGGGCTGCTCACCCATCCTAGAAACCCAGCGACCTCTCCTCTCTTCGCCTTTTGATTCACCTATCTTGCTCCACCTAACTCATCCATGGATCCTAACGAATCTAATTGCGGTGATAGTGCATGTGAATCGGTTCTACCATTCACTTAGTGCACTCACACCCAAAGGAGAAAATTCTCAGATTGCCCGAGATATCCTCATGGATGTGATCAACTACTCTGGGCTCGATCTCAGGGGAATAGAGGAGATATTAGTAAAAAGTGCATTGCCTAACGCGAGAAGCATTCCTGGTAAGTCATATAGCCTGTTCCCATTGTCATAAGGTACAATGTTTAAGCAACCTTCCTCATTAATTCCGCGCACATTTTCGCGATAGGGGATGAAACGAGGTTGTCGCTATCAAAATGCTATCCAGTCCCCGCTCAACACCCGTCCCTGAGAAAAGTGGTACACACAATATATATATCTACCGCGATCGACAAACCACGTTTGTTTATCAGGGCTGCAAACCTCGTTGACGCATTCGCAGGCCTGTCAACTTTTGAGCAATCCGGGAAAGAGCAGGACAGGGATGTCGTTACTAAATGTGCTTTGATACGGCACAACCCCAGATTGCTATGCCTCCGGTGCGGGTATAGGTCAGGGGTAGGTGGGGAAGTGAGCGTTGCAGGACATGTCTCGTTGAGGTGGAGAACCTGGGAGAAAATGTGGGCGAGCCGTTGTGTTTGTGGAGGCGCCTGGATCAACGGAAATGTATAGGACGTTCACTGTCGTGATCTACTTCATTCACTTGGTGCATCTGCGGGCCCTAGCCTGAGCAAAAACTAGCCTCATGTTGTGCATGTCACTGTCGGCTATATGGATGGCATTGGATGACCGCAAGTTACAAAATTTCACCGTTCATCCCTGCCGGAATGCAGAGAAGGCGCCCGGAACAACTCTCGATCTCATTAAACAATCCTATATGTTTGTATGCGTACCAAATGTTCGCCCGAGGACATATTGTAGAGATTGTAGATGAACCATGCGCTACCATCCCCAAGACCCCAGATGGGTTCTTCTCGACTCTCAAACGGTTTCTACGTCGGGTTGACTGTTCAAGTTGAGAAGACCGTCATGCCAATAATGGACATTATAATTAACGTGATCGTTGCCGTTGTGTAGTTCGGAGCCGGGGACAAGGAGTCAAGGAGCCAAGTGGCAAGAATACCACCCCCGTATTGATCATAATGAGAGCAATCACACACTGGGCGTTGCTCGCCTGATGCGCGGTGCGCCGTTATTGGCCATCCACGTCGTCAGTGCAGGCGTGCAGTAACTTGCCCCCATAGTCGAGAAGAAACAGGATCCACAGCGGACATGCCATGACGATTCACTTGCTACACTTAAGTGTGCCAGTTAGGGACGTGACCTTGCTAGAAAGGCGTGCCGTTAAACTAGAACATCCAAGATAGAAAAGAACACCGTCCACTCACGACAGCGGTAACGGTCTGACACAAAGGCAGAGATCATCGACCCTGATTGTTGTGAGAAGGGCAAGCGTCACCACAGAGATAATCGTCCCGAGTTCCGAGTCAAACACACAGACAATTGGAAGCGGTAGCAAACGCAGGAGCGCTCGGGAGCTGGGCTTGGTTGTCCGCGTGACCAGGACCAGGTACGATCGTTGGCTCGAAGCTTTACAGTCCGAGTCTAACCGCATGTTAGTGACGAGCCGCCGAGATAGTACTAGTATGTAACCTCACCTAGTACTAGTATACGGCTGTGTCCATCGAGGAAGTCTCGCTTGTGGTCTGCTACGGACTCGTTGATCACTGAAGAAATACAATCACTGGAAATTTTTCGCTTCACCCGCAACCAATTCCAACAGTGTCTTTTCTGAGCAGGGTGGCACATTTCCATCCTCTCACCCTACTTCCAAAGTAACCCTCTTCATTACGAGCATGCCCAAAGTACTCGTCCCACCCTTACCTTTGTCTGGGCTTTTTGCCGTCTCGAAGCCCTCAGGCCCAACCTCAATGTCTGTTCTTGAAGACATAAAGAAACTCGTCGGAAATTCGCGCCTATTTGTGGACGCTCGCAAGCTAGAAAACCGGACTGGAAAAGATGGTAGGAAGAGGAGAAAAGATACTGTCAAGATCGGCCAAGGTGGGACGCTGGATCCACTTGCTGATGGGGTACTAGGTAACATCCATATCATCCCTCATATCGATATATTAGTGACTCCCCGCCGGTGGCCCAAGTCGTTGGTGTCGGCAAAGGCACCAAACGGCTCTCCGACTTTCTGGATTGCGTCAAGGTATTTTGCTCCCTTGGATTACCCATCCTATTCCGGGTTTTCAGCCAGGGTGTATAGGAGTACAGGACTACTGCCCTACTGGGCTGCGAAACAGATAGTTATGATTATCATGGAACCCGTGTGCGCGATGCGCCATGGCGCCATGTCACCAAAGAAGCTGTGGAGGCGGTCCTGGACAGATTCAGAGGCGAGATATACCAAACACCGCCCATGTCTGTCCTTACTCCCAATTCCTCGTTCTTATCCCTCAATCCTTGTCAGATTCTCCGCGCTCAAGATGGATGGTAAGCCTTTGTACGAGTATGCCCGCCAAGGCATACCGTTGCCCCGGCCCATCGAAAAGAGAAAGGTTACTGTTCACTCACTGGACCTTGTCGATTGGAAGGGTAGCGACCACAACTTTCGATGGCCGCAGAAGGAGTTTACTCCAGATCAGAAGGCTGCCCTGAAGATAACACTGGAATCTGTCGGGATTGATCCCGTTACACAAGAAAAACCTGACGAACATATCGAGCAGGTCCCAACGGCATTCGTTCTGAGCATGAAAGTCTCCGGAGGCACGTATGTTCGCTCGATCGTTCATGATCTCGGTCTCGCGCTTGGTTCTGCCGCGCACGTGGTCACTTTGACTCGGTCTCGGCAAGGAAGGTTCACCTTGGATCCCAGAACTGGAGAAGACAAATCATGTGTGCCATGGGAAGTTTTTGACAAAGCATTGGAAGACGAGGGTGATCGAGGTGAAGATGGCTGGAGGTCGTGGGAGAGAGAGGTTCTAGATCGATTAGAGATAGTCGACGCGCAGAAAGTAGAATGCTGAACAGCCCATCCCGCGACGCGTTTACACAGGGACCGTACGCGCCTGAACTGCACCTTGTTTCTCGGAGACATCACACGGTAGTCCGGTTCCGGTGGCCGGGGCGGACCGCGAGTGCCCCGGCACCTGCCGGCGCAGGTACTGTCCAGTCACTTTGAGTTACGATCTCAATCACCAGTAGAGCCCCAGCCCGTATATTCCCAACGGGACAGCGAGTAACGACTCGACCCTCGGCCGCGTATAGAACTACCTCCTTGGCTTGGTGTCGTGGTGGTACTGCCGCGGACCGGGCTTTCTACAGGCTCGGTCCGCTCATCGGATCAATAGGTGTTACAGAGAAGCTCAGAAACACCTTATATACCGTTTAGGACTGCAGACTCTGTTTTGTGAGCCACCCCCGGTTTCAAGCATGGCGGCCAACAACACCAATGACCAGAGTCATCCCACCACGACTGTAACCCGCCCATTGAGTCCTGGAATCTATGCTCCTATTCCAACGTTTTTTCAACTGGAATCCGAGGATCTTGGTCTGTGGTACCTTTCGGATGCTGGGAATGCGCTAATAAGGGGAAGAACAGATCTCAACGCTTTTGAGAGACATATTCTTCAAACAGCTTTAGCCGGCGTCCGACCGCTGTTGTCAGGTTCCATGAGCGAAGCTATTCATTTGTCACATGCCGAGCGATCGACGTTGATCAAGACAGCAAGGAAGGTTCTGGACAATGCAGGTTTGGACAGGGTGCCGATTGTCTCTGGCATTGGTGCTGGTAGCACGCGGGAGTGCATCGAGTTTGCAAACGAAGCAGCTGACTCTGGGGCGGACTGCGCTATTGCCATCTGTAGTGGATATTTTGCTGGGGCACTCGCTGCCAACAAGAAAGCGTTAAAGGCTTTTTGGACGGAGATAAGCCAAAAGAGTCCAATACCCGTCATGATCTATAACTGTGAGCGCAGCGTTCGTACTAGTATATATGATATACGGCTGACCTGTCCATCTTGTTGCAGATCCTGGAGCTGCGGGGGGGATCAATCTGGATTCCGATCTTATCACAGAGCTCGCCGTTGAGTGTCCAAATTTAGTTGGCGTCAAACTTACGTACGTTCACAAAACCAATACACGAGCCTATGCTAACTTTTCTAGTACAGGTGTGGCGATGTAGGAAAGCTAACACGCATCGCTGCCACTGTTTCCGACCCCGCTTTCTCATCTAATCATCCGCGAAAGAACAAGGGTGAATTCCTTGTCCTCGGCGGATTCACCGACTTCCTCCTCCCGAGCGCACATGTCAATGGTCACGGTGCCATCACAGGTCTTGCGAACGTCGCACCAGTAAGTGAGAAAATGCTTTACAACACTCTTGCTGATGACATCACCGTTGCAACAGCATACGCTAGTGAAACTATTCCAGCTATCTGAGGGATCCAAGACTGATCCAAAGCTTCTTGGCGAGGCCCAAAGATTGCAAGGAATCGTTGCACGCGCGGATGCTACGATCGCTAAGTCTTCTATAGCTGGTACCAAGTTTTTGCTAGATAAGCTTTACGGATATGGAGGTAATCCCCGACGGCCACTTCCTCCCATTGACCCTGCAGCCGGTGATGCCCTGTGGGAACACCCACACACTCAGGAACTCGTGGACGTGGAGCTCTCGCTCGTCAGGGCGGATTAGGCGGTCCACTCGTCTGTTCAAGTTGTCGGGAAAGATAATGTTGCTCCTGACCTTGTGTTTGTTATGTATGCTACAAGTGTTAACAGTTAAACAAGTTACATCGCTCACGATGAAGGGCGGATATCCACATGACACGAGTTATGCCGGGGCGCGTGCCAAGGATGTCCAGCCTCATCGTCCGAGCAAAGCCGTGTACTTCATGAGCGGTGCGCCGTCGTATGACTGTGAGATTTGGAGGCTTGCCAGGCACCGGGAGATTACGGCTAGATCATCAACCTGAGTGGGGAAGCCTGTGTAAAGTAATCGTGCCAAACAGCTGTAATGGTTGTTATGTCCTTGGCGTGAGAAACGCAGGGCCATCTCCAGGAAGTCTGAGGTGATCCTGCGAGTGAGTAAGTATTTCTCAAACCACAACCATGTCCATGTCGGCCTGCAGGCCGTCCGTGGCGACCATGAGCCGGTCGTTGGGCAGCATAGCACTCAAACCACTTTGTTCAGGTTAGAATGGTCGACATGTAAACCTCTCGACGAGTTATTCACTGTATGCAATGATCATATTTACAGGTGTCCGGTCATTCCACTGGTCCGTATACCGTAGAAATCAGCCACCACCAACTTCTGAGGCGAAAAAGGATTCTGGTGCATGTCGTGGCTTACATCACCTAACATGAGCTGATGTGTAGCTTCTTGTTCTAACAGGCATTCCTTATTCAACTCTCATCGTCGGCGCACCGAGAGAGACGTATCCGAACGAACGTCGTGTATCTCTTACCCCTCAGAATGTTGCTCTGTTGAAGAAAAAAGGCTTCGGCAGTGTTCTCGTCGAAAGAAACGCCGGTGCTGCCGCCCAATTTTTAGACGGAGACTACGCCAAGGCTGGAGCTACCTTGGTGTCCAAAGAAGAACTCTACAAGAAGACGGATATTTTATTGAAAGTGCGACCTCCTTCACAAGATGAGGAGGTCACCGCCTTGAAAGAAGGTAGTACTGTCATTTCTTTTCTATACCCTGCGCAGAACAAGTCACTTGTGGAGAAGTTGGCCTCGTTTAACGTAAACGCATTCGCCATGGACATGATCCCACGCATTTCGCGCGCTCAAACGTTCGATGCCTTGAGGTGAGCATAACGATCACATCCAGAGTTCATACTTAATGCCTTCGGATTAGCTCTATGGCCAATATTGCAGGCTACAAAGCTGTTTTAGAAGCTTCCAACCACTTTGGTCGATACCTTACCGGGCAGGTCACAGCAGCTGGGTAAGTGCATGGCTGTGCTAGGGTGATGGGTGTTTTCTGATCTTTTTGCTACAGAAAGGTAGGCGCGCGTTTTTTTTTGGGAACTCTCACACGTCTTACGCGTTTACAAGGTCCCCCCTGGCAAGGTTCTCGTCATTGGTGCCGGTGTCGCTGGACTCAGCGCTATTGCAACGGTCTGTCCTTCTGACTCGAACGTACATTCTGAGGAAAGCAAACTCACTCTGGATAGGCCCGTCGACTTGGTGCCATTGTCCGAGGTTTTGATACTCGCTCAGCCGCGCGTGAACAAGTTCAATCTCTTGGGGCCGAGTTTCTCGAAGTCACTGTCCAGGAGGAAGGTGGCGGAGCAGGAGGTTATGCCAAAGAAATGACCAAGGAATTTATCGAAGCAGAGATGGCACTTTTCATGGAACAATGCAAGGAGGTCGACATCGTCGTAACAACTGCGCTTATTCCAGGCAAACCCGCTCCTAAGCTAATCACGAACGAAGTCAGTGGATACCAATAATTGAACTATCTGAACTCACGTTTACTTGCAGATGGTTGCGGCAATGAAGCAGGGTTCTGTTATCGTAGATGTATGTTGGGTCAAGTCTGTGGGATCTAGAAATTCATGTTTTTGTTCTAGTTGGCAGCCGAAGCAGGGGGCAATTGTCAGGCTACTGTGCCTGGGGAGTTATTTGTCAAGAATGGAGTCACTATCATCGGTAATGCGGTCCTCTACGGAGATCAGTTAGAGACCTATTCACTTGTGTAGGTTACACTGACCTCCCTTCGCGGCTGCCAACGCAGTCATCGACCCTATACTCGAACAACATTACGAAGTTTCTTTTGTCTATCGGTGAAGGGAGCAACTACGCCGTTGACCTGAGTGACGAAGTTGTCAGAGGTTCAATTGTGGTCCACAAAGGTGAACAACTACCACCAGTTCCTCGTCCAGCTCCTCCCCCAGCTCCTCCCCCAACTCCCAAGGTGGAAGAGGTACAAACCAAAGCCATCACCCCGTGGCAGAAGGCCAGTCGTGAAGTTGCTACCGTTACCGCGGGGATGGGATCAGTAGTTGCTCTTGGGAAGCTCACCGGAGCTGCCTTTATGAGTAACTTTTTTACCTTTGGGTTGGCGGGTCTGGTTGGATACCGTGTCGTTTGGGGTGTGGCTCCTGCGCTACACTCACCACTGATGTCAGTTACAAATGCTATCTCTGGTTAGTTCACTTACTTTGAATCGATATTTGATACTGACGAGACCTGTAGGAATGGTTGGTGTCGGAGGTTTGTTTGTGATGGGTGGAGGTTACTTTCCGGAAACCATTCCTCAAGTACTTGGTGCTCTGTCAGTTCTTCTCGCCAGTGTGAATGTCGCTGGGGGGTTCGTCATAACCAAGCGTATGCTTGACATGTTCAAGAGTAAGTTCATGGTCACGGGATTCGAGCTATGGTTAACAAAGTACAGGACCAAGTGATCCGCCCGAATACTCGTGGTTGTACGGAGTCCCTGCGGTTGTGTTTACGGGAGGGTTCCTGGCCGCAGCGAGTACCGGGATGGCTGGTCTTGTCCAAGCAGGCTACTTGACTAGCAGTCTGCTTTGCATTGGTGAGCGACATGGTCCCTGTTCTCTTCTTAATTAAGTGACTTTTTGGAGGCTCTCTGTCCGGACTGTCTTCACAAACCACGGCACGGCAAGGGAATGCTCTTGGAATCCTCGGCGTAGGCTCTGGAATCCTCGCGTCGTTGTTAGCTGTTGGCTTCCCTCCAGAACTCCTAGCACAGTTTGCTGGAGTTGCCACTGTCGGCGCCACAATCGGCGCCATCATCGGTCGGCGCATCACGGCCACGGAACTTCCGCAGATGGTTGCAGCTCTGCACTCTGTCGTTGGTCTTGCAGCTGTGTTCACCTCCATCGCCAGTGTCCTTGCCGATCCATCGCACCTTTCCGTACTCCACCAAGTGACAGCCTATCTCGGAGTCGTGATTGGTGGTGTCACCTTTACCGGTTCCGTTGTAGCTTTTTTCAAATTGGCAGGGAAGATGAGCTCGAGGCCATTGATGATGCCAGGAAGACATCTCATCAATTCCGGGCTTCTTGGTGCCAATGCACTGACGATGGCTGCCTTTGTCATCGCTGCGCCGACGGTACCCCTCGTTGCTGCAGGTTACCTCGGTGCAAGCACACTTCTCAGTTTTATTAAGGGTTTTACGACGACAGCGGCTATTGGAGGGGCCGATATGCGTGAGTGTTGATCAAAGCTGCATTCTCGATTTCAGTTCATTTACTGGACATTACCTTAGCTGTCGTCATTACTGTCTTAAATGCTTATTCGGGCTTCGCACTTGTTGCGGAAGGCTTTATGTTGGATAATCCGCTCCTTACGACCGTCGGTTCATTGATTGGTGTCAGCGGTTCTATTCTTTCATATATCATGGTTCGTAAATTAAGTTAATTCCACAACACTCTTGGCTCACCAACTTGTAGTGCGTGGCCATGAACAGGTCCTTGACCAACGTTCTATTTGGTGGTATTGGCACAATTGCACCATCAGAGACCACCAAGATCGAAGGCACAGTTACCAAGACTACTGTGGATGATACAGTAGAAGCCCTTGCCAATGCCGACAGTGTCATTTTGGTAAGTCATTCTTTCCATTCATTGTCTCGATCTCACTTGCTCCCTTCAGGTTGTTGGATATGGCATGGCTGTGGCCAAGGCTCAATATGCCATCTCAGAAATTTGCTCGATGCTCCGTGCGAAAGGTATCAATGTGCGATTTGCCATTCACCCGGTGGCGGGTCGCATGCCTGGTCAGTGCAATGTGCTTCTGGCAGAGGCATCGGTACCATATGACAGTGAGATATGTCCTTGCTCTGACGAAGCTTGACTGATGATGTGAATTCACCCTCTTTGATCACTAATCTGTATCTAGTCGTCTTGGAGATGGACGAAATTAACGACGACTTCGGCGAGACGGACGTCACGCTCGTGATAGGGGCAAACGATACCGTGAATCCCATTTCCCTCGAGCCTGGTTCACCGATAGCAGGCATGCCCGTTCTTCACGCATGGAAGAGCAAGCAAGTCATTGTGATGAAGAGAGGCATGTCGAGTGGTTATGGTATATGTCTTCTGCAGGTGCTCTCGGTGTACACTGACACAATTGCTCCAGCTGACGTTCCAAATCCCATGTTTTACATGACGAACACGAAAATGCTGTTCGGTGATGCAAAGGATACCTGCGATGGTGCGTGTCTGCCTTCCCTTCGTTGACCCTTCTTTTACTTATGACGACCCCAGCTATCAAGAGGGGTCTCGAATCACGCAATTAAGGGCACTCCCACGTTTACTACCCCTGGAATACCTTTCTGTCGATTCACTCGTTTTTATAATTGTTGCCATTGCTAGTGCTGTGCGTTCTTTACTGGAAATTGTTTGTGGAATATTGTAGTGTATATATCACAACGACATATCGTAAGGCGGCCAGGGCAGCTCAAGCACGAGGAACACGGAATACGAGGATGACTTATATCATATACGAAAGCTCCCTCGGAGAATGTAGGAAGCTATAAGTCCAAATGTTTCAGTCCAAATCTATAAGAGGGTTAAGAAAACGTCCATCAGGCGTATACATAGGTATGTCGTAAGCGTCAGATGGCTGTTGCTCTCCATGGTGTCACGTATGATCATAAGCGAAGGAGCCCCTCTCAATACCCGGCTGCCACCTTCTTGAGGATTCAATGCTTCCAGAAGCCGTCAGGTTTTTACAATTGAATAACCCAGTCGAGATGAGCTGGGGCTGCGGCTGGGCTGGTTATATAACCAAGTAGCGATGAGGACGACGACTGATCCGAGGATGAACGTGAACGTGATTTGGAAGTCGAAGAGCGCGACGGACGCCAGGAACGATATCACGATGCTGAGACTCGTCGCGAAGCCTTTGAGAATGTTGTCAGAGTACTTGATGACCATTGCAGTTACCAGACCGCCCAGCACCTGGATTGCAACGGTAGCCCAGGCCCAAGCACCAAAGTTCTGGAAGAGTGATTGGATAAGGCCCGATTGTGAATGCTCGGTGATGAGGATAGGTATGAGTGCGGGGAGAAGAGAGAATGCGGAGAGCTGGACGTTGCGTATCCAGAGGTCTGATTGAGAGTTCTTCAACACCATTTCGAAATAGACGCCTGCGAGACCTGACGTAAAGCACGCTGCCACGACCGCGAGAAAGCCCTTCAGAGCGTTCATTGAGGCACCCTGAAACAGCAAAGAGGCTGTTTTGGCTGAACCACCCGCCCCGGTTTGAATCTGAACGATGCCTACTCCAATGGCGAGGAAGAAGAGCGCTACCCACTGACTCGCGCTGAGCTGCTTTCGGAGGAGGAGGACAGAGAATGCTGCTGTTGTGAGAATTTTCATTTGATAACTGACTTGAAAGGTAGCGGCTTCTAAATTTGTGGCTGCAACATATTGCAGGTTGTTCTGGATGACTTGAGGAAGAGGGATGAAAAGGGGCGCTGATGGCAAGCGAGGAACAACGCACCATAGAGGATGGCGGGTATGGACAGTTTCCAGCAGTCTGCGCTAAAAACCTCCCTGCCTAGCCTACGCAAGCGGAGGAATAATTTGGAGGGATTCCAGAAGCGGCCAGTGGTGGGACCCGTGTCAGAGGCATAGGGGTCTGTTTGAATGAAGGCAATCGCGAGCGATATCGAGCCTTTGAGGAGTTCGTTGAGTAGAACTGCGGCTGGCGCGGAATATGACTGGGAAGGGGGGATAGATACGCGAGAATAGTGCATTATTATCGTTAGGAGGGAGTTTTGAACGGCGAGCGTGACGAGACTGGCATCAAGAGAAGTGAAGTGTTGGCTGGGTGCGACTGCGCAACGATAGACTCACGATATATATTTCAAAGGGACGCCGAATAGAGAGGGGACCGGAGGAGCGTCTGGCAAGAGACCAAGCTCCTCGAATTCGAGGTGGTCGCTGGTGCCCTTTGCGGTGTCCTGAGGCTGAGACATGGATGAGGGGGTATAAGGAGAAGGGGTATGATGTTGGGAACTTTGATGTAGACCCTAACCAGCAGACCCAAACAGAACACGAATTTGCACCAAGGTGGAGCCCGACGTCCGCAGCCTGTCGCGCACTTCTCTCTCCGCAGCAACCGTCCTGCCAAGACCTTCCATTCACCGTACTACTGGTACAAATCAAAGTCTGGTACAAACTCTAATATCCGTATGAGTGTGATAGCCCCCGGCTCTTCCGGTCTCCATCGTATAGCCCATAGATGCTGTATGTTGGACTGTGATAGTCTGCATACCCTTCTGGGTCCGCGTGTTGCAACGCCATCTGTGCCAACGACGGAATCGGTGGTGGGGATGGAACGCGCGGTGGCTTATCTTCCACCCTCTTTTTCAGGTTGCTCTTCCCCGTCACCGTGCATGTCCCTCCCTGCCCCTCCCGCGCTCGAGCAGCCTCAGACGGCCGTATGTTGACCAGCGACGCCGTCGACTTGGACGCCGCAAAGTCCACCATCATCAAGCTTCCCAGTGCCGCCGTGTCAGTCGGAGGGCTATCACAGTGGATCGCCTTCGGAACCGGCTTTTTTTGACTACGTCCTGTGAGTGTGACCTTTTTCGCTTCTCCAATCACGCTCATCGAGTCGTCAGGATACAATGTGGGTTGTGGAGATGGTGGGACTGGCGATATCAAACCCGCGGTTCCTCGTTGAGAATCCACGTGCTCAATCCTACTTTGTCCAATTCGGATCCCATCGAGCTCACGCTCAACATCGTGTTTACCGTAGTTTGTTGCCGCCGCCGATGCTCGAGGATATGAACCCGGCGTGTAGTATGTCGATTTGATTCGAGCTCGCCCACCGTTTCCTGTCGCTCTGTTAGGAGACGGTGAGGCGGTTTCCATCCCACCATATGCAAAGCTTTGCGACCGCCTGAGCGCTGCGGCGTCCTTGGCACTGCCAGGTGTTATCACACTGGTTCTATTGCGCGCCGCCATCATCCTGTCCTTGTATTTCGGTACCGCGACATTGCCTGGTTCCTCGTGCGTAACACCGTCTATTGCGAGGCCAACGTCTGCTCCTACTTGCGAGTAACCGCCAGGTGAATTCGGATAGAGGGACATGGATACTGTAGAAAGCCTGGATACTGCACGAGTGATTGCGTTCTGGATTGGCTGCAGATGGACTGGACCCTTGGTCTTCGAGATAGCGTTCGGGTTACCATGTCCAATGAATGGATATTGGACCGGATTCTGTCCCTGGACGTATGTTGTATCGTTATCAACTACCCCAAGGCCAACTTGTGGGGTAATTTGATTGATACTCGGCAGCTGATCCTGAGAGCTTGAGCGGGTCACTGTCACCGTCGGGGCTGGTTTTGGGATTCCGGAGTTGTATTGGGTCCATGTCCAAAGTCCAGTATTTCCTTTCGCGTTGCGGGTAGGGGACGAGCGTTCCTTGCCCCCAAATATCGGGGAACCTTCGCTTTCCATTTTGTCATCCGGAAAAGTCCCATCATGAAGGATGGGAAGGGAGGGAGTAGGGGTCCTTCGTCGACGGGGCCGCTTAAGGAGTTTGGCCAGGATGATCACGATAAAGAGTGTGAGACCACCGCTGACAGCAAGTGCAATAATCGCCGTGGTAGACAAATGGGAAGTGTTCGACTGGGGGCTACGATCGTGTGAGACGCTACCCGCTGTAGTGATCGTCGCAGGTCGGGCAGTCGGCGTTGGATGGATTACCAAGGATGAATGAGCGGCTGCTTCTTCAATCTCCGTGAGGTTTTGTGTCTTTAGAGAGGGCAGTGGCACAAAAGTCGATTTCGATGGCACACGTGAACGACTCGAGGAAGTTTTCGATGTGACAAAAGTCTGAAAAGCTAAAATAGGGGATGTAACGAGTGTGGTTGTATCTGCTGACGGAGGCGGTACGCCGGTATCTGGGATTGGTGCCGGAACGTTGGTGATCTCGTGCACACTATAATCGTGGTGTGGCACCGGTTGGGATGCCGGTGGTAGCTTTGGACGAGAGTTTGAACGCGTTGAATCAGTCCCGGTGTCCTCAGAGATTCCCATGGAGCCGGACATCGATTTCTCGGTGTCATCCGCGGGCCCAACAGATGCTCGCATGGATATCTTCCGCGTGCGAAGCCCCGGCATAGTTTTGCGCGACATTATTTACGTTCCGATAAGCGTCCGGCGCAATTTGAAAGGAGCGAATGGGGTAGCGACAGATGAGTGAACAAAGCGAGAAGGATGAACTGAAGATCACGTGCTTATGAGCGCGTCGAGATCACGTGAAATGATTTTGTGCACGTGTGGTCCAAACGCGTTTCAGCAGTCCTTCCGAGGTGCCCATTAAGCATGCGGAGGGGCCGCTGCATGAGCTGAACGAATATTGAGTGCATTTTGCTACGTGCTAGGCGGTGAAGATCGTCATCGAGAAGAGTCCAATGGACAGGCGCGTCTCTTTCGTACCTCGGAATCAAACCCTCAAAAACCTGACACCAACATATGTGTAGTGATCCTTTTGTATCAAGTCAGTCAACCCAGCTTTTACAGCATGCATTAGCACCCGCGCCGCAAGGTCCGGAACAAGATTGGGATTTAGCCTCGCCAAACGACGGCAATACAGCAATTGACTTTTCCTTGGATTCAAGGATAATCCCGGCGCAACCGGTGACACCCCGTTACCATCTGCAAGTTTCCCTTTTGCAGAGTCTGGAGGGTAGCGGCGAAGGTGTGCTAGCCGAAGATTCCCACAAAGAAAAACTTCGTCAGGAAAACGGAGAAGGGGCCGGAATATCTGGAGCCTCACCAGCCCCGTCAAACAATGTTCCAATTCAATTGGGGTCAGGTTCGGAACCTTTTCACCAACATGGGGTTAGTCCAGTCACGGCATCCGCTGGAAAGGTAGTCGGTGAGCCCATTATGTTCCTTTGCATTCAGATAATTACCTCTTAGTCTCTAGCGACACGGGCCGTATCCTTTCAGTCTCCCTCAACCACCACCGGAGCCCACTCTCTCTTTCGACCAACAAAATCTATGCCCGTCGGGAACAGACACCACCGTCGTTCTCCTTCCCTTCCCTCCCAAGACTCGTTTGGTGGTCCAGTCTCGCAGGATCCGGCAGAACTATATCTCGCGTCAGCAAAGCAGTTCAATGTGCCACTCTCTGATCTGGGAGAGACACCAACTCAGGAAGTCGTCCATTCACCCACAGATCCTGGCATGACTCTCCCAGATGCCAGTGAACACAAAGAATTTCTCGAGGCTGCTATGCGCGATTATGAAGCACAAAGGGCAAATAGGGCCACCTCGAATCGTCGCACCAATATTCTAGCAGTTGCCACTCCCAGTAATTCAGGTGAATCTTCACGGCCACATCGCGAGGACGACTTCTCTTTTCACAATCGCGGTCCAGAGTTCCCTGGTCAGGAGTTGAGGTTCGAGTTTAATGGCTCATCATCGTTTGATAAGATGCTCGACCGGGACCTCGGTGACGCTCCGGATCCAACTCCGGATCCCACGCAATCCCAGGGGATCGAACCAGTGCAGGTCGGCGGCTTTGTTGAGCCCTCCGCCAGAGAGGATGTCCTCACTACGCCACCACCGAGTAGCAAGCAGTGTTCTCCACCCTTTGAGTGGATTGCTCCCACCCCAAGTGCGGCTGTCGCATCCAGCAATCCCAGGAGCTTGTTAAGAATGGTGCATCCTGGGAACCAGTATCGGATCGCCAAGATGCGTAACTTGGCGGCAGCTGTGGAACCCCCTTTGTGCGTCACCATGCACGCGGAGACACAACCTTCTCGCATGGAAGAAACGCAGCCCTACCGCGTTGATGAATCGACTTGCTTAAATGCTCTCCTACCAGTTCGACCAGCACCTCCCGAAACTACGATGGTCGGTCCTCGCCAAACCATACATCCACCTCAGAAAATGGACGAGGACGATGAAGCTGAAGATGCGCTTGACATTGTCCCCGACTCTGAACCCCTTCGAGCTGGACCTAGCACTCAGACACCTAGCCACCATCGTGTCATGCGGCAAAGTCCGCACAAGAAAGCTTTCCGCCCTGTCAGCCCTGTGTCCGAGCACGGGTCAGGAGATCTTGTCCCTGATTCCCTAGAGGTCGAGGAGAGCGAAGCTGATATTCCGCTGGCCATTGAAGTAGCTTCCAGAAACACAAAGAAATCCGTCGCTCCTGCGGAAAATGTTGCTGTTCATGGTAGGAAGACGGGGACTGCATCTTCTACTGCTCCTTCAGAGGTGATTTGCACCACTCCTTCCATGACGATGTGACTCAGCTGATGGGCCGTCATTGCCTCGGTAGGCCCCGTTACCTGCTCTGGAGAAACAACCCCGAAAACCCATTCCGTCCTCAATGAAGGGGAGGAATCCCAGAGTAAACCCTTCAAAAACGGAGCCCACAGAAGTCCCAACGTCGCTTCCAGAGCAAGATCTACAGGGCCAAGCATTATCTTCCGGGAAACCTCCTGCCGCTTCAACAAACATGCTACCTTCCAAGGCGAGCAGAGGGTCGCAACCTTTGGAACCTCCGCTTGCGCTCCATACTTCCACGACGTGTCTCCCCGCGAACGAACCTATTGCTGGCAAGAAACGAACATACAAATCCGATACAGAGAGCTCAGAAGTCTCGTCATGCCAACCTACTGAAAAGGCTATGCATCCCAGGGTTCAGAAAGAAGAGGAGAGTGAGTCTTCGTATGACTCGCCGCCACCGCCACCCCCAAAACCCAATACATCACGTAAGAAGAGAAGATACGCTGAGGACGTAAACCCAACCCGCGGATCGTCGAAAGCTTTGACTTCGACCCGAAACAGACGGTCCGAGACTCCTGCAGTCGTTACACGCTCAGTCAAGAGGCTACGTTCTGGCGTATCATCCACTCGTGGACTCACAGGAGAGCCAGCTACACGTGTTTTCGCGTTGTGGAAACAAGATGGCCATTATTACTCTGGTGTCGTCCACTCTCGCGGACCGAAAAACAAGCATTTGGTCAAATTTGATGATGGGACGGAAGACGAGGTTGAGCTCAAAAATATGCGTCGTCGAGAGCTTCTAGTTGGAGACAGGGTTATCACCGTTCAGGACAACGTCAAGCGCGTGGTTAGCGATGTCAGCCATGCGAATTCTGATGGCTTGTTTAAACTGGAGTTCGATAGCGGAGAAGCAGTATCAACCCTTCAAGTGGCTTTCCGTGACATCTGCATTGCGAATCGGACAATTCAAAGTCAGTGGAAGAAGCGCATGGTCGTTCCAGAGAATATTGTCACTGTGGTCAAACCAAAGCCTCTCATGGACACGACGCCATCCAAACAATCGGTTTTCAGCACGACCTCTAGCAAAGCTCAACGGGAGTTGGTCAAGACGGGCTTCGTAGTCACTATCGGCCCCAAGAATGAAGATCCCATTCAGACAAAAGACGAGGCAATGCGCGCCATCCAACAGCACGGGGGGCTGGTGATTGAAGATTGGTCCAGTGTGTTCACCATGGAGGGCAAACATAGCCAATCTAACAAGCGATGGGTCGCGACGCCGCAAGATTTTTGTTGGAAGCCGGAAGTAAACATGGATCGCGTCTTCCTTCTTTCTGATGACGCCCATCAAAAGCCTAAATTTCTCTTAGCACTTGCGTTAGGGATTCCCTGCCTCTCGTTCGAGTGGTTGATAAGAGAAGGAAAGTTCTCATCGGTATGCTTTATGCGTCTTCCAGAATGTACGGTGTTGAATTGGGTACATGTCAGGATTGGCAACCATTCCTTCTTTCAGCGGGGTATTCTGATACGCTTGGTGCCAGAATCTCCCAACTCGTTGATCTCGACTGGGGAAATTGTACTGAACACCTCACGGACATCATGGCTAATCGAGTTCCAACCAAGTTGTTTTCCCAGAAAAAGGTGTTGTGTGTTGGTGCAGACTTGGTTCCTCTTCCAGCGAGAAAAGTACGTCTGCTAAATTCAACCTCAATGCGTAGAGTTTAATGCTAGATGTTGCAGAATACTCCGGAAGAAGCCAGCCGATATGTTCCCTGGATCATTTTATGTATGGGTGCGGCCAAGGTCGAGGCCGTCACCGATACAAAACAAGTGTCTCGTGCTCACATGCAAACTTTTGACTATATCATTGTCAAAGAACGAAACATTCTCGGATCCGTCAGGGTGGATGGCGACGTCGTCGTGGGGGATGTAAACTGGGTAAAGGAGTGCCTGGTATCGTCGCGCTTATCCCCTCCCGAAATGGACTGACACATGAAGTTATCTACTACATATTAATTTTATCTACCCCGTGTTTGCTACTTCTTGATTTATGATTGGTTAATCCATGATGTCGGCTTGTGTTAATGCGTTTGCAGTGTACATTTGCGGTCTCGCAGAAAAGGAAGTTCTTTCCCATCGGCTGTCAGAGTCGCGTTTCGGAATGCCAGCACAAAGTCGTGGTTGGTCTTGACCACTCGCATGGACGGCCCACAAGAGTACGAAGTCGGTCAGTGTTTCTTTTTTTTTTAGTGCGCTCATTTGGAACCCATACCGACTCGACTCTCCGTATGCAGAGTCTGTTACTAGAGCTCGCGTTTATGACAAGAAGGGGAAGAAAATTACATGGGTACGATCCACTTGTGTCCAGTACTCATTCATACTAAATCAAGCTCTGCAGAAATACTACGTCAAGGTTCGTCGGTGTTGTCATCTTACTCACTATCCACTCATCGGTCGCGTCGTAGTGGAAAGGGTACGACTGGGATGAAAGCACGTGCGTTACTTCCTAGAACCGACCGGAGACCAAACCAATCTGTTTGAGTTCAGCTGGGAACCTACAGATTCCTTTCAGGGTTCCGAACACATTCTGGAGGCATTTTGGGAACGCATAGATACTGGTGGTAGAGATATCTCCGATGCCACTGCCTTCAAAAAGGGAGAGGAACTGCTCATCTCTGGACCGCCAGGTATGTTCACATCCCAATGGTGTCCATTGGAACGTATAGCTGATCCTATTTTCTAGGTAGAAAAGGGTTGAAGCGAAAGGCAAACCCAGCGAAAACTGAAGCGCCACCTGTGCCCAAGGATGTTCCGAGCTCAAATGGTGTATCCATCTCAGCACCACCATTAGCCACTCGAAAACGCCGACGGGTGCAGATTACCTCTGAAGATGAATGGGGATACACGAGGCCAAAGCGCAGGGTCTCTAGAGCGGATCCGAAAAAAGGGGAAACCTCTGCCAGGTCACCGAAACGGAGACGAGCTTCTTCCCCAGGACTACGGAAATCCGCCTCCGAACGTCTGCCATCTGCAGGCGATTCGCAACTCGACGCAGATGGTGAGACGGATCCAGATGTAGTCGAGGTGGAAGACGAACTCATGCAAGTGAGTGCGGGAGATGCAGAAGAAAATAATGTCAAGACAGAGGTGCGGTCCCCTGTCACGGCAAGCGGAAGTACAAATACATCCAAAGGGATCGCATTTGACGATCTCGAGCACTTCTACAGCGGCAAGCCGATTGTCATCGATCAGAACACGGATGAACAAGTGTCTGTTCAAAAACTAGAAACTCAGCTGCTGCAATCCTCACCTCCAGCTACTTCTCTGCCTCCAGATGATGCCGCTCCTGAACCTCAAGTTCCTGCCTCGCCAACCCTGGGCCCTTCTGATCCTCTTTTTGATTCGCCGTCACGTCTCTCTGATGAAGCACCAGAAAATCAGAAAGACCCCATCCTACCCGCCCACCGTGCCCGGGCTGCAAATCCGCTCGTTAAGCTTATCGAACCAAACACGCTTGAGACCACGAGCAAACAGTCCCGCATAACCGCCAAAGCTCGCCTGATGTCCATCCACACAACTGGCGTACCTTCCACGAGTGGCCTGAGTCTCGGTGTCGCCAAGCGAGGCGGGAAACCCGGTCCCGGCCGGTCCTCTTCTGGCCTGATGAGCAAGAACCGCAGCTCCCTGCTCACTGCCACCAGGGGCGCTCTCAAGAGCGTCAAGGGAAGATTTTCAAGCACCGCTATAGAACGTGATGATCCCGACGAGATTGAAGAAGCACCAGTAGCCTGTGGCACGACTGAAGGAGACAAACTTGTCGCATCATGGGATGATGAAGATGTTGTGATTGACCAGGACCAACAGGCGGTGTCAATTTCCCAACCGGGTCGTCCTCCCTCTGGAGAGGAATTGCTTGAGTTGGCGGGTCTCCAGACAGATCTCGAAACTCTTCCTGATTACGAAGATGATTCAGCAGCACTGACACAGGGTGTTGGTGCACTGGGATCGAAAACACCAACCGAAGAGGATTTGCCCAACAAATCTTCGGTCGAGGTTACAGAGGAGTGCAAGGCAAGCGACCCCGTTGCGGACGCTCCCATGTCTGAGGTGGAGCAGAAAGCTCCGACTCCAGTTACTAGTGACTCTTCTGTTCCACCCGTTGTCGCTCCTCCGGCGGATGACGATGTAAAGAAGAGGTATTGTACACCACACTTATCATTGATCTTGTGATTAAGGTGTGAATCAGCATCGAGCTCGCCAAGGAGCACCTGTTCCCCTCCATCCAAACGCCTTTCAACTCCTTCAGCACCGCGCAGTCTTCCTTCCGGTCAACCATCTTCGGTCCATTGTCAGTTGGAGTTCACCTTGTCGTCACGTGTTATGCTAAGCATCCCATAGATACCAAGGCCTCACAGCTAACCATGTGCCAGTCGCTAAAAACGAGTCGGTGCCTTGTCCGGACGGTTGAATACTGACTTAATAATTGTAACAGGCCTTCAACGACGTTCAAAGTGCTTCTTGGTGATGGCGTTGAACTTCCGCTAGTTCTTAAGGACCATAGCGAACTCAAAGCACGGATAAATGACATCCTGATTGGCAACTCCTCTGGCAGCAAAGTAGCAGTCTTCTACTCCGCAGAGGATGCACTTGCTATGGTAAGCACCCTCAAGGGCGACGGCACGGCTCGAGCCGTTCTCGACCCCTCCGCGCAGACAATGCAGCAAGAAAGCTTCTCGACGTTCCTGCAACATTTTCAGTCCTCTCACACGGTACGACAGGCTTTTTTGACTCTTGTCCTGTACTGAATCCCGTTATTCAGCTTGTTGCACCAGTTGGTAAAGAAGTCTGCGTGCTGTACTCGTCTGAAAATGCCGATATTGCTGAGAAACTCGGGGCTCCCGCTCACCTTAGGGGACTCGCGAACGCACTTCTCATTTCGCATGCTTCCATCGAGAATCAGCTCGCGTATGTAGCTGCCATCATGAAGGCAAAGGCTGTTTGACACGTAGTAGTATCCAGACTCTTAACATCTCATTATATTCCGATGACTGTTCGTCTCTTTATTAATTGAATTCTGATGGTACTTGTACAGGCTATTCTGAACTCTACTTGCCTACTTAGTCATGCTTGGAAGAGGTAACCTCCGAACCGATAGAAACGTGACTGCCATACGACAAACACCTGTAAATAATTGACATCTTCATCTTTGTACAACATGCAGGCGCGGAAACGGTCTGCCACCTCTGGAGAATCTTCTACACAACAGCTTCCCAACCCAAAAAAACTGCGCTTCGTGGACCCCAGCGATGACCCCCTCAACTTTGCCGAAGAGGTCGACAACGCCCTCGAGAACCCGTCCGCAAAACGTAAAGGACGCGTACGGAACGAAGGGTACGAGAGCGACTCGAGTGACGATGGGGAGGGCGTCGTCTATAGCCGCAGAAAGGACGAAGCCGGGGAAGCAGACGGGGACGATGACGACATGTTCTCCATGGGTGAAAAGGGGGCAAAGAAGGACCAAGACGGCACGCGTTCTCAGGACAAGGACGAGTTCTTGCGTCTGGGAGACATCGAGGGCCAGGAGTTCAACGAGTCTGAGCACGGGAGCGACAGCGAGGACGAGCCGGAAGACGAGGACGATGCAAGGCGGAGAAAGCAGGCTGGGATGGGGTACGAATTATCGTCGTTCAACATGCGGGAGGAGATGGAGGAAGGCAAGTTTGCTGCAGACGGGACGTATGTGAAGACGTTTGATCCGCATGCCGTGCACGATCGGTGGATGGACGGACTCGACGACAAGGAAATCAAGATAGCTAGGCGAATGAAACGCCAACAGGAGAGGATCCAGAGGGAGAGGATCAAGGCGGAGGAGAGAGAACTTGAACAAAGCGGTGGCAAGAGTGCGCTGGAAATCCAACTTGTCGGTATGCTGAAGCGAGGAGAGACTGTGCTAGAGGCCTTGCAGCGACTGGGCGCAAGGTCGAAGAAGAACTCCGGGTACGTGCTTGATGCAAAACGAAGGTAGTCATGTGTTGACTGTAGCCGCCAGAAAACACACAAACAGCAAATCCAAAGATGATTCCAGCATGATGGTGGACAAACAACCACCGAAGGGTATGATTGACATTGACTTGATCACTCATCTCGCATCCAATATCATGTCGCTCGGAGACACTGATATCTACTCGAAAACCTACGAAGAACTCGTCCGCAATGTACGATCTAGTGGGCAGGTCAAGGACGACTGGCTGCCCCCCTCTGCCGATGTGAAGTACGAGTACATGTGGATTGTACCCGGACAACAGCCAGGAGAGTCTTATGGACCTTTTGGGGAAGAGGATATGAAAACTTGGTTCAAGGCCTCTTACTTTGGAGTATCCGGGGAAAAGGTTCAAGTGCGGGCAGTCGGTGGTGGGTGGGGTGAGTGGGACGACGTCATTACATGATGTCGAGTCTCCGATGATTGCATCCATTCTAGTAGCCATCTGTATACTATCTTGCAGCATCTAAATCCGCCTTTCTACTCTATTCCACTCCTGATGGGTTCTGAATGGAAACGGACATGTTATGTAATTTCTTAATCTTATTCGTACTATGCTGGTCGTATTGTAATAATACCTGATATCCTTCCGTCGTCACTGCGCAGAATCGCAAGTCAAGGAACAAAAGCTAACGTGGGGGTGAATAAATATTCAAAAGGGATACAATGGTCAAAGCATACAAAGGGGGTGGAGGGGTGCAAAGGCAAAGCAAATGGTAATAGATCATGCAAACGTGAGCGTTTAGAGCGATTAATTATTATCTTTGTTCGGAGTTGGGGGCTTTTTACGCCTTAGTGAAGGGAAGATGCGTAAGGAGGTCTTCCTCTTCGGTGACTGCTTTGGCTCTGTGGAAAGGGGAAGGTGACGATTGCTCTGTCGACGCTCGGATAAGTTACTTTGCATCCGACGCATCGCAACACCGCCTTCCTCTGTCGCAAAGTCGAAACCGCGGTGTACGGTGCGGACACCAGTACACATGTCCGTGCGGCTCACGGGTATTCTGCGTGTATCCAGCGAGAGCGTGTCCATGCTGTAGTTCAACGCTGACGTGGCCGGAGGCGCTGATGAAATCGACACTGGCCGTGCCATCCGTGACGATGGTCTCCATCTCGATAGTGAAGACCGCGGAGTTGCACGATCGTGATCAAGGCGCAGAGCGGTAGCCATGTCGAGATCTGGTTGGGTTTTTCTGATGTAGCGAAGTAGCTCCAAATCACCTGGAGCATAGCCCGTTTGCCATGCGCGGTATAGGTACCTCGGAAGAAGTGCAATCGCAACGCAGAGTGGCTGACACAGCCAGAAGTAGGCGGATCTGAACAGGAAGTCGTTGTTCCCGTAGACATCGGTCACAATCCAGCCTGGGCTGATAGCATTATACACGAGCTGCGAGAAAGCAATGAGCCCTTGAAGTGCAATGAGCAGGGCAAGAACAGTACCGTATAAAGCAGCAGGAACACAATTCCGAGTAGGACTGCAAAGAATACCCACCCAGTCCACACGTTGGTGTTGAGACCGTTGTACAAGCTGACAATTATCACAGCGGAAAAGACCATCGGCTGTAGGACGTTAGAAAACCACGATCGGGTCAAGGAGAATGGCTTACCGTACTGTACTCGTACAGCTGAATGCCATAACCGTCGGGACGAGTCGTGGTGGTGAAATATGTATAGGTGATAATGAAATATAACGAAACGGACTAGAAGAGTGGTTAGCGCCAAGAAGTCTACAAACAATATAACATGCCTGTACGACACCATCGATCATATAGATGAAAAACAACTTCAAACTGAACCATGTTCGTTCGCGACCATACCGGTATAGCTCAGGGAAGGCCATAAGAACATCAGCGTCTGAAGGCGAGTAAGTCGAATACCATGACCAGCCAAAACCACGTACCAACTATGCGGTCAAAAAGACCAATACCAAGCACAGGAGCAATGGTCCAGAATGAATTCCAGAAAAGAAGGTACGTGTACTCAAAAGCACTACAGGGAGTGAGTTTGTCGAGAGACATGATTGGATGCACGTACTATGTCGAACTCCAACCACAATAGATTTGAAACCACCAAAGCGCTCCAATTGCCACAATGTTCTTATAGAAGAAGTTGACGACCCTGCGACAACCAAAGTCACGGGGGGTTTAGATCGATGAAGGGAGAAAAACTTGCATGGTTCCATTGCGCGCATAAGACCAGTGACCGTGGACGAGAAGTAGTCGCTTGAGGAACCGAAACTATTCAAAAAAAGACGGATGTGATGAGGTGCTGCACATCCCTCGGTGGGACAACGTACTTGGGCGATAGCATAATCGGAGGAGTTGACGGCCTGCAAACCTTCCTCACCGCTAATCCCGACTCCAACATCAGCAGCCTGGATCATGCTGACATCATTGGCACCATCACCGATCGCGAGTGTCATTGCACGGAGGCCGTCTTTGACCAGTTTGACAACAAGAGCTTTCTGAAGAGGGGAGACGCGACAGCAAATGACGCCTTCGCATCGGGTCCCGAGGTGCAACAACAATCGCTTGCTCTGATCGTCAACAAGAGCCTAGACCAGGCGTAAGCATTCAGAACTCCTCCATGCATAGGACACACACATGGCCCAACGCCGTGCCATCTATGACAAGCACATATCCCCCAGGTCGTGTACCGTTGTTCTCACCCACAATGGAGGTGCTTAGACGGTGCAAAGGATACGGACCGGAATCCGAAGTCGCAACATCGGCGGTGGCCTTTTCCAGAACGTCGGAATCCGGGAAGAACTCTTCAACCGCTTTTGTCATCTGCTGGTAGACGGAAGGTCCAGTATCCCCACCACGAATGATGATGATGTTGGCGTCATCAGCGATGAGATTTGTGCTGTAACCGATGGCTGCGTGGGAGTCAGCGGACGTGGGGTAGACAACCAGAGTGGGCAGTACCGATCGCAGTCTCGAGTTTGTCGCCAGTGGCCACCCAAATCTTTATGCCTGCAAGCTTGAGGTCAGCGATCGTTTCGGGAACGCCATCCTGCAGACGATCTTCAATCGCAGTGGCTCCTAGTAGGCGAAGATCTCTCTCCATCTCGTCGCTCACATCCTCCACTTTCTTCTCCCGATCTTCGAGGGCGGTGGATGCCTCGTGATATCGTTCGCTCCAACGCTCGTATTCATCCTCTGAATGCGAAAAGATGAATACACGAGAGGGAGGAAAGAGTCGTACGTACCCGGTATGACCTTGTAGGCCAACGTGAGTGTCCTCAACCCCACATTAGCAAAATCGTCGAGATGTCTCTCAGTCATTCGCTTGAGCTCGTCCCCACCCGACTTCAGCCTCTCAAAAATGACACTATCGGCCCCCTTTGACAGGAGGAACAATCGAGAATCGTCCCCGTTGAGTTTGCGTACAATAATACTCATACGCTTGCGAGCACTTGTGAACTCGAGGATGTCAAGTAACTCGTACCGTTCGAATTCCTTTGAAAACGGCGTCTGGAGCAAGAGTATCTCCCTATCCCGACCACGGAAGACGAACCCGACATCGGCAGCTGCCTGAACGAGAGCCGCTTCATCGGGTGACTGAGCCTTGAATTCAATGACACCAGTCTCCCGATCGACAGCGGTAAGGACGGTGTGACACAATGCCAGGACGGAGAAAAAACCATTTAATGCGCGGGCTTGCGCCTCATTCTCGGATCCCGGTTCGGCGTGAACGGCCCGAGTCAGGTCCTGACTCAGCTGTTGATCACTGAAATGCCGGAGCACACCACTGGAGAGCTTGACGACCGCGGGCGGATGGATAGCGTCTGGGTCGATTGAGGTGCTCGTAGCCGGGGGGCTTCCATTGGAGGTAGAGCCAAATGACGAGTCGCGGCCCCCGTCATTAGCTTCGTCGACTGTAGTGGGTTTCTTGACGTCAAGATCCTCGTCCTCTTCGGGGTCACCGTGATATACAGCACCTCCGATGGAACACTCTCTAAATACCATCGAGTTCTAGGGCCGCGTGAGACACCACTGCCAAGCGTTGTGGAGGGACGAACTTGCCTGTGTCAACGTCCCGGTCTTGTCGGAAAATATGTACTCGATTTGACCGAGATCGTCTGACAAATTGTAACTTCGAGCGAGTGTGGGTTGGTTCGTCTTCTTGTAAAACATGTCATAATCAAAGTAGATGAACAGCGCTTGGCAAGATTTCACGGCCTCTATAGATATGTACAGTGAAATCGGTACGACGTTCTGAAACCTATAAGAGGGGATAAGCAACTAGGACGTGAGATGGAACGGGCCACGGACGTGATGAGCGCAAACGCCCAAGTGATAAGGCCGTTGATGCTTGGGTTGTTGGAAGAGGTGTTGTCACCATAGAGCCATGGCGCGCCTTCGGGGTAAAGTTGCTTCTCGATCTGTGAATCAGCGACACCGCAAGCGATTGCCATAAGAGCAAGCAGAGCGAGGTTGACGAGACTGGACACGACTAAGGATGGACATGAGGGAATGAAAGGGAAGAACGTACACTTGGGGATTGATCTGACGCTCTACTTTGCTGCGCTTGCTCGGAGTACCGCCCGAGTTGAGGACAATCTTGGTATCCACGCCAGTGAAGAGGACAAGACCGATGACCCAATCTGTATTGCGGAGGACGGTGCCACGTAGGAGGACCATCTGGATATCGACGGGAGATTTTTGTCCGTGGCGGGTCACGGTCGCGTTGAGCTTGTACATGTTGGTATCGGGACGGTCGCATTCGACTGTGAAGGGGTTGAGCGTGCTGGCGCAGTCGCGGGCGGTGCGAAGATCGGCGAGGGCAGGGGACGCATTGCGAGACTTGAGGTTGGTCTCGCCGTCGAGGTTCTTGGTTTCGACAAAGGCGACGTTCTCGTCCTCGGAGGTGGCGCATATAAGGATGTCTGCGGGGATCGGTTCGTTGTTCGTGATTCTGACAAAGTCGCCGACGTGGACGTCCTCCCAGAGGATGCTCTTCCAGTATACGTCGGGAGCGGGGCGGTCATGGTCGAACTCGATGGCGGGGTCGGAGAGTGCGGGGGACTCGGGGTCGGGCTGGGAACGGGTGCGTTTCGGGATGATGCCCCTGACAAAGGTGCGAGTCTTGGTGCGGGAGAAGTTGTGATTGGACCAGCCTGGGCCAGAGAGGACCCTGACGGAGGAATGGTTGACGCGGCGGTCCGACTGGTGGCGCTTGATGTCTTCGTACGCGTCCTTGATGGCGGTGATTCCGAGGACGATGATGATGGGGAGGAGGACGAGGCCGGGAGAGATGGTGGAGAACTCTGGGAAGAACTGGAGGATGGCTATGAAGAGGAAGAAGCTGGGGGCGGTGAGGGGGGGACGAGAGGGGAAGGGGTGCACGTACACGTTGGCAATGCGGCGGAACTGCTCGAGGAGGTTGCGGGGGAGAAAGGTGATTATGGTGTACTTTGAGGAGATGACCTGGTTTGAGGGGTGGACGAGGGCGGCGAGGGGGCGGCGCTTTGAGTCGAAGGCGGTGTCGGGGAGGGGGTGGTTGGCGACGACGGCGCGGGGTGCGGCGGAGGGGCGGTTGTGGGCAAAGAGGGCGCCGACGTTGAGGAGCGGCATGGAGGGACAAGGCGAACGAGCACAGACATGGCTTAGAAATGGGACGGACCGATGACACATGAGAACAGACAAGATTGCAATGAATAATCAAATCAAATCAGGACAGAATTACTTTAATGAACGTGGGCGATCAGTCAAAAAACGTCCGCCAAAACCAACACCACAGCCCCGGGTATCATGCACAGCCACACATCACCCACTCACTGCGCCGGCTTCTGCTGCACCCCCTCCTTCAACGCCAGCAGCTGCTTCGACCGGAACGCCTCGTAGTGGATCTGCGCAGTCGTCTCAATTAGGTCCTGCAGGTGCGTCCTCGTCAAAAAGTTGCGCAGGTGCACAAACTCGCAGTGCGCCTCGTTCTCCACGTTCACCACCCCCCAGCGGTTCTTCCGCCCGCGCACAGACTTGCCGTCGATGATCACACTGCGCTCAGATCCAACCACAGCAAATGGAATAATGTTCTGCGAAAAAAAAAAAAAAATCAGTTCACCACCCAATGTCCGCCTCGACCGACGCACCCGGATGGTCTCGTTCAGCTGGACTTCCTCTTCGTCGCTGTCGTCGGTGTCAAACGGATACAGCCGAATGTTGTGGTAGACCAATTCAGCACGAATCTGTCTCTCTGTCAGCACCTCTCGGGACATCAACGCATGCCATACCTTTTGCTTGAACGCCTCTCTCTCCTCCAGCGTCAAACTGTCCGCCTTGGCAATCACCGGAACCACATTCACAACCTCGCTCAACTTTTTCATCACGATAACGTCAATCGCACGCAACGAATGCCCAGTCGGACTGATAAAGTAGAGGCAGCAGTGGATGCGTGTGTCCTGGATGTACCGGTCACGCATGGCCGTCAGCTCCTTGCGCAGATACGCGCTGTGTTGGTCCTTGATGTACTTCACAATGGGATCCCAGCTACACCAATTCAACACGACACCTCACACCACATACATCATCCCACCCACCAGTTTTCGTTGTTCACCTGGTCACCGTAACCAGGCGTGTCCACAATGTTCAACCGAAGCTTGACACCATTTTCAACGATCACTGTCCCGTCGTCAATACGACCGTGAAAAAATCTCCACTGAAAAAACACACCATGCGAAACACCCTGAATCTCCGTGGTCTGTCTGACCGGCTCGTCGGACTCCAAACGACCCTTCGAGTCAATCAAGTGCGACGCGAAAATAGTGTTGATGAGCGTCGACTTTCCCAGACCGGTTTGCCCTACATGTTTAGACCATCATATCAATAACCCAGCTCATTCGAGGACACTACCCACGCACCAGCGACGATGACGTTGAACTGAAAACCACGCTTCAAGAGCTTGTGCTCGATTTGCTGGGTGATGGAGTCGAAACCGACGTAAGAGTGGGCACGGATTTCTTCGTCTGCAACAGCGGCCATCTTCAACGAGTCGTCTTTTCAAAGGAACGAAAAATGGGAGAAGAAGCAAAGGGAGCGAAATTCTCGGCGACACGAGACGGGGTCAAACAGAACTCAGATGTGGCGCTAAATTTGTTTGCTTGTTTACCATCACATCGGGGTCCTTTACCTAAAAAATTATCCAGTCCTTCGGACACCCCCTTGTTCACAAACTGTATCACGTTCCTACATCTTCTACTAAACGTCTACTCCCACCTCTCCTTTGCCACCGACAGTCCCCTTGTCCACTAAGCCGCTTCTTTAAAGCACAGTGCCCAACCTGTCATCAAATGCGCCAGATCATAGATTATCAGCATCAGCATAACGCCGACATGAGTTCATTTTGCAAAGGAACGAAGCGAAATAGGCGGATATGACAGATATGGCAGACAGAACACCGCAGCGAGGACCACGATCGCAATCGCGACCGCTGTGGCTGCGTTGTCTACGGCATTCTCCGAGATGGGCGGTGGGGATTGTTTTGGCACCCGTCTGCGCGGCGTGTATGAGGGAGAAACAATCAACTGCACATACCCGATGGATTTCAAACCATGAATACTGAATATGAAATCGTCAGCCACGTCTAGCGGGATATGGAGGCACTCACTAATACCCATCGATATTGCGTTCGAGCTCGTCCTCCAAGCCTTTTGGCGCACCCGTTAGGGTAAACGTCACTTTTGTCGAATCAGACGACTGCTCGAATGTCGTGGTGAGGATAGCCTCGTGTTCTACACCAACTGAGATGATCGTTCAAGAAATGCCAGATCAACGTGCATACCCGATGGCCATGTCGGGCTTGTCAACGCCCATGTCTGGACAATTTCCTTGCCTGGTGTCAGCGAGAGATATCTACCCTTTACACCCCCACCAAAGAGCGAATACGGTGTGTCAGCCTTGGCGACGGACTAAAAGTTACAACTAATCGTTTCAGCACGGTTCTGCTCGTTGTCAATCGACGCACCTCTGCGGGTGCGCGTGTCCACGAAGGGATACGCTGCGGGTCAGTGAGCAATCCGAATAGATCGTCAGCCGCAGCCATGAACGTTGCTTCCTTGACAATCTTGGACGTGTTGAGAGCAGCTTTCGTTGCCACCCCAGGTTTCGCCAGGGTAGGCACCGACGGTGCAGCGGGGCCAGAGGCTACGACAGATGTTGGAGCAGGTGTCCCTGTCCGACTAGGCTGCGCACTGACGGTCAAGTCTTTGCCATGCTTCTCGATAATCGCGACCGGAAACTCTGCAAACTTGGTCTCGAGCGCTGCGGGAAGGCGTTCCTTGACAAGAGCGTAAAGCGTTGTGACAGCCACACTGGTGCTCTCGTTCTCTGACCATTGGTACTGTCACGTTAAGACAGTGAGTCAACGAGCAGGCAAGGAGTGAAGGTGACTTGCAGTGTAATCGGATAGGCGGTCTAGTGTGATTTCATGAGATACTTCGGGGATGGTCACCTTGCCTGTAACCTCGGTTCCATCGCTCGTAGTCCCAGTCCATTCAACAGAGATTTTGCAATCGTAGATGGTGATCAGCCTGTGGATGTGCATCAAGCCTGGTCAAGAAACGTTGACACATGAGCATGATACGCACTTGGATTTGCGTTGACCAAGTTCCACGTCTCCCTCTAGCCACGAGGTCGAGGTAACCTTGACGTTCTCCCCTCCGTCTCCGTGAATAAGGATTTTTGTGAGTTCGTCCTGGAACCAAGTCTTCGCCCATGGTGTCACGTTCTTGTTCTTCCAGTGCCAGTTTGCAGTCGTACTTGACATCGACATCGTACACGCGGACTTGACGAAGACTTGTACCTGGTGAGATGGAAGAAGACTAGAGGCAAGCACTGCGGCAAAGATTGCGTTCGTGAAACACGTCGAATTGAAAGTGCTATCTGCCGTGAATTAAGAGTTATCTGAATCTGGGCCTCCAGAACATTCTATCAAACGCGAGCTCGTACTATCATCGCCGACGCCGTGGGGATCTCGCACTCACATCCCACATGAACAACGCCAGGAAATATTTTATTTGCCACTCCATGATCACTGGTATACCCTCGTTCACTTGAGTTCCCCTGGGTGAGATAAAACCGGACAAAAAACTCTTGGTCGATACATGATGCGTGATCAACAGATCCTGCAGCAGTCTCCGATCGTGTCTGGCACATCCTGATCACGCCCATGAAAATGAACACACACAACAAACCTAGAATTGATGTATGCCTGGTACTTACACTCAATTAGTATAGTACGCTCCGTTGAATGTGCACTGACTCGGAGATGTACCAGCTTACTGAGTATCAGCTACCTCCCTAGACCACAGATTTAGTACACTCAGAAAGTGTGAACTGGCCACATACATAATAAAGACCCACGGTCCACGAAGGCGACGACAAGTTGATGAACATAGCTCTCCGCAAGACGTACTAGTCCAGAGACAGCGCAACTCTCACCTAGATGGCAGACAGACCGCATCCCCTAACACCACTCCGCCCATGGCGAAGCTAGAATATAAGGAGGAAATGCCCACCTTACAGAGCGCAGCAGCCAAAACACTACAACGATGATGTCGTGAATATACTATCCGGATACACGGTGGCGGTCATACCTTGGACTGATAGAGCTCTGCAGAATTGCGAGTACGGACCCTGCGATGGCAGTCGACAAACGCCGTTCCCAAAACGTTGTCGAAGCTACGCGACATGGAGGATCTCCGGAGAAACGATACCAGGCAATACTGTTGTAGACCCTTGTGTCCCAGCGGACATGGACGAACTGCCGTACGAACCGTAAGACGGTAGTTATGCCCTAGAGAGCCAAGCTCAATTCCCGGAAGGCCAATCACCGTTGCCCTGTTAGACACTGGACAATAAATTTACCGGGGGTGAAGGCATACCACGAGTTGTTGCTAATATTCAACCTTACAGTAGCGAAGCTGAAAAGGTCAAGACACTCCGCTGAGAATAAAGCCTGTAAAGATAGATCCAGATCCCTCACCTCGACCGACCGGACTACGTACCGGTGGTATTAGCTATTTGAGAGCTCCAAGTCGGAGCTTCTGAGTCGACGTGGCCCGGTGCTAGGCGGAATAGACAGCGCATGATGCGGCTCGGTCTACAAACCTCCCCAAACCTCCCCATTTCCCGAGTCGGAGGCGCGAATGTAAGATTGACACTTGGATTGACAAGTAAAAGCGAGCCGGAGGAATGGATTTCACAGTCGCACCGCACTGTCTACTTCGGGTCATGACTTCGCCTGTCAGTGCGGGCGACAGTGCTGCTCTCTAAAACTACTATATGAAGCCAGCATTCTGGACCGTTCGTTCTCTTAACAGCACACCATGACCAGCCCTCCCGAAGATGGTTCCTCCGATAGTAAAGACATCAAACAGATTACAGCGAACCGCTCGCTCAGCACCCCGCTTCACGCAGTGGACACTTCTCCATTTCCTTTGATTCGCGAGCCCGAATCTGCCGATGCCACTGCCACTGCTGCTGCCACCTCCACTGCCAGTCCTACCAATGTTGGTGTCACTCTGTCCTCGAGCTTGTGGTATGAAACCATGCCACAACTTCCCTCTCCAAGGGCACACGAAACTGCCCAACTTAATGGCCAATGGACCAACAATAAAGGTAAAAGCGTGCAACGCAGCCTCAACTGGCACTTGGCGAGCGATACGTCCGAGTCGGAACGTGAAGGCAAGCCGCTGCTTCCATCAGTCCGTGATATTCGTGTCGTCTTGACCTTTACATGTATACACAGAGCTTGCATACCAATTACTAGCATCTCTGCCTCGTTCGCGACTGGCCACGGTCCAACGGCGAATCGTGCCTCTTCTCCAATTCGATCTTGTTGGAGTGAGTTTCGCGCCTCATCGTTTGTTCAAATTCACATCCTCCACTCATTTTCCTTGTGTAGTCCCTGCCACCAGAATTATCTCTGCAAATATTCACGCTACTCCCTGCCGCTGCACTCCTGAGCTGCACACTGGTTTGCAGGCGATGGGGTTTACTTGCCAACGATCAGACTCTCTGGCGCAATCTTTGTCATGCTCGTGGCTGGGAGTGGCGACCTCAAGTAATCAGCCCTTCGTCCCGGCAAAATGAGGCTGTTATCAGTGCGTCTACTTCTGGCACGACACACGAGGACAGGGATGAAGATGAAGGTATGGGCGACGAAGAAGAAGGAGATGATGAGGGTAGTGTTGTGGATGCCGAGGAGGTGGTTCATATCCCGAATGGGGATGTGGGCCCTGACCATGAGTTCATATCTATGAACTTCAGCCTTCAGGATCACGACTTCCAAAACCTGATTGGCCAATTTGTTTCCATCTCAACTCCATCGGTGCTGATGCCGATAAGCAGAAGCAATTCCGCTGCCACTACAGTGATCCGAACTTTCTCACAGCGCCATTTTTGCCCCAGCAGTTTACGGGCTGGTGTAGTCGGAACGATCAACTACAAACTCCTCCATCAAACCCATACACTTCTCCGTAGTCGCGTTCGCCACGGAGCATACCGTCTGCGAACCCTCCCCGGAGCCGAAGGAGGAGGCCACACTGCTGCTGTTTACTGTCTTGCATTATGGTCTTACAACTCAGCCTATGGGCTGCTTCAAGTTCTCTTCACGGGCTCTAAGGATCGCACTGTTCGTGAATGGGATCTGAACACAAATAGGGTTCGACGCAGGATCGTGGGCATGCACGCTTCCAGCGTGTTGAGCTTGTGCGTCACAGCCACGACAGTACGAGTACCCGAGGATGGTACCTGTGGATCGGTGGACCGTGCAAAGGAGGGTTACAAGGACTCTGAAGCCGGGATTCTCGTGAGCGGTGGAAGCGATTGTCGTGTTGTTGTCTGGGACTTGGCCAAATTCAAATTGATAAAGGTATTGAGGGACCACCAAGACAGTGTTTTATGCGTCCGAACCGATGGTGGAAGATTGGTATCGTGCTCCAAAGGTCTGTAACCCTCAATCGCATGGGAGGTAGCCAACCTAAGCATTGTTGCACCAGATCGAACTGTCCGGACTTATGCTTTTCCTTGGCTCAAACCGGAGCTGGTTCTCCGAGGGCACCGAGCCGCTGTGAACGCAGTGTCCATTGCTGGTGACGTGATTGTCTCTGGGTCTGGAGATCGGTCGGTTCGCGTCTGGGATGCACGAACAGGGGCATTGATTAGTATCTTCGAGGACCATCATGCAAGAGCGTGCGTTTTGTCATCACTTGACAAAGCACCTCTAATCTCCACTTTTTACTCGCATTTTAGGATCTCATCTGTAGAGCTGAGCCCGCCGTTCATTTTATCGGGCTCTTCGGATAGGCATGTTCGGATGTTTGACATGAGGACTAAACGAGGATGGTCGACTTGTCCAGAGTTTGATAATCCAGCCACCGGCCAGCCGTTGAATCCTTTAGGGATGGTACAGGAAGGTTTAGGCAGCGAAATGCAAGCGTCAGGGAGCCCGTTTTTCTTGCATTCGTCGTTATCGCAGTCGTTTCAACAGGGACGGCAAGACTCGCGTATACCGGAAGGCGAAATCAAGATCTGCAGCACTTGCGGAACTCGGGTTGCTTCCACGGGAACCATTCGTGGTCCCGAGAGGCACTCACACCCAGTGCGAAGCGTAGCGGTGGGGGACGAGTTCGCTGTGAGCGGTAGCTATGATTGCACAGTCAAGGTGCGGACCAAAAAGATCGTTTGGGAATGAACTGAACCGAGCGGGGCAGGTGTGGGACAGGATAACAGGAGCGTTAGTAGCTGACCTGACTAATGGACACACGGGACGGATCTTTTGTGTTGCGCAGGATAGTACGAAGGTGAGGAAGAAGAAATATGAACATACGACCTGTAACTGATGGGCCACTTTGTAGATCGTGTCGTGTGGCGAAGATCAGGTGAGGGTGTGCTCGAATTTGCAAATGCCTGGAGTACTGACAATGGCTCGACTTGTGGTAGAGGATCTGTATATGGGACTTTTCTCATGGGATCGATACATCGTTCATCAAGCTGTAATGAGTATCGTCAGAGCGTAGCTTAATGCCCAGGAATGGTCCAGTTTCAGGGACTGTGAGAAGCGAGCTGACTACTAATCAAAGTTCGGAGCGCAGTAAGTCAGCGCGAGTTGTTCCTGTGTGGTCGTCACAGGGTGTCACGCGCTTCGAACATAGGGGTATAAGTAACTCAAGCGCCGCAATCTCCTTCCCGGCGCAAATTCAACGAGTCATTACAGTGATGAGTGCCCTTTCTCGCCCGCTTCGAGCTGCTGCCCTCGCACCCGCCCTGCGCGGCTTGCGTCGATTCCAGCATCCGCCCCATCGAGCTGCCATACCCCTCCTCCACGCTCGCCTCGCTGCGAGCTCGGTCTCCGGGAGACCAGGCAGCCAGACTATCGAGCACGCCAGGTTGAATGTCAAAGAGGAAGTCGGCAACTCTCTTACAGACTGGGCCCGTTCTATCGCTGGTGGCGTGTTCACTGTTGATAGTATCAAACCCACAAAGGACTCCTTCGTGAGTGTCCAACTTCCCTCTACCCAGGGTTGCTCACCACCTATTCGGCATTGTTAGATCGGAATCACCACAGCAGTCGCCACGACAGTGCCCACCCCATACCTCGTCATGGGTCTTGCTGGCGGCGTGCCCTATATGGCATCCGCAGGAACTACCGTCTACCTTGCCCACCAGGCTGGCCTGGCTACTGCGGGAACGCTCACAAACATCGATCCGGGTGTTGCACTCACAATCTTGGATCAAGCACTCAACTTCCAAGTCACATATGGTGCTGTCTTGCTCTCGTTCCTCGGTGCGTCGCTTTCCCGTGTCCACTCGTTCAGAGTTCATCTCGTGGCAGGCGCCCTCCACTGGGGTATGGAGTTTGCCGGATTCGGCGGTTTCAAAGGCTATCCCCGCCTGCTCTTGGGCATATCTCCCGCCGTCCTCGCTTGGTCCACTATCACTCTTCAGCCCACCTCTGCTCTCCTGTTCCAGTGGCTCGGTTTCACCGCGCTCTGGTATGCCGACAACCAGGCTACCTCGGCCGGCTGGAGTGAGCCTTTTTTTGACACCCACTTCGTCATCCAGAACTTACTTACACCATTAGCACCGAAATGGTATTCCCAATACCGCTTCTACTTGTCTATTCTCGTTGGCACCTGCATCATTGGATCATTGGCGGGAACGTCCTACTGGGGCCCTGTGGCTGGTCATGGTCTCCTTTCTCATGATCTCAACCTAATTCGCGCAGAGAGGTGACGCTCCCCCGTGCCCACTACATCTTTCCCGTCGTTCTCATTAAACATTTCAGACAAAGAATCAAGCCTGAGCGCGCTGGCGTCGTCCCCGGTGATATCGAAGCTGTCAAGGGGGGAGCAGCCAGCGACGCTTATGTTGTAATCCGCCACAAGTCCAAGCAGAATGGAGACACGAGTGAGAATAATGGCGCGAAGGATTGATTCAAGATTGGGTTTCATGGCATTGTATTGCGACCTCTGAATTGCCGTGACTCTTATCATCACCAATTAGTTGTGTTGTTGCCGGAGCAGATTGTAGCTGTGTATTATACCTTGTACTTTGATAAAATAGTCTCCCCCTGGTGCCAATTAGGACATTCTGCCATGTGTTGTACCTCCTCTGGTCGGCTCGGCTCGGGATGGGATGGTGCTCGACGAGAAACCTATTACGGGAGTCCTAACTGGAACCATATCGCGGATCAACTGTGCATGTGATGGACGGGGACAACTACTCAGGCTATGTGAGTGACCATTAAGGGGTATTGGAAGGTGTGGTGACTCCTGACTGTGGTTCTCCAGAACTATTACTAAGCACCAGGCGGGCGACACTTGTAGCTCAGCGCAACACCTCGAGTGACTAGTGACGCCGCGCCACTGGCACTGGGTGCTGGCAAGGTCTTGCACAAATCGGTGGTGCCATTGCCAAGTCGTCCACACCATGAGCGCTGCCACTCCCTGGTGCCAATATCCAAGTTGTCGCGCTCAGGCCAGTGATCCGGACGGCCATTACGTTAATCGGACCGAGCTCGGAGGACATGGGTTATCAAAGTTGTTACCAAAGTTGGATAAACTGTCGACTTCCTGAGATGCCAGGCTCCTGGTACCTTGCGTTAAGCTTTTTTCTTGGGCGTTCTCATGGCAAAGGCGCCAGATTCAATTTCTAACGGCGGGTCCTGGGGGCCAGGTTTTATCGGTGAGTTTTCTAGCAACCTAGTGATGTCATCATCTGACATCAACTTGATGCTGTAGGACTCATGGTATCCATGTGGTGAGTTTCACTCACACCTCGCCCATTTTGACCACCACGAACAGGTTTCCTAGCATGTATGGTTCGGGACTTGGCCAGTCGTTGTTCTATTACTACCATTTTCCAAATGATCATATCCTCTTAAAGACGGCGGTGAGTGCATGGTAGACAAGTGCATCAATCTAACATTCACCGAATTCCAAAGGTAACGATGACGCTGTGCGTAACCATCTACCAACGTGTAAACGAAATCATTTATGCCCAATGCTCAGAGCCTTGGATACCATCCATCTTTATGGATGCGTACAATTGTATTGGCAACTATTGATCACTTGCCGTCGTGATCCCTCGTTAGAATGCTCAAACCGACTATCCGTGTAAGTTTTCTGTACAATTTCCCGAATTGACAAGATTCACTTGTGTGTGATGCAGGGCCATTTCGGTGAGTTTGTCGATTGGTTGAATGGCCGTATTATCTCAGCCCCTGTTTGGTACCAAGTTGGCTGTGTTAATGAACGTAAGGCTTGCTCTGACCAGAGATGAAAGTTGAACTGATGTTCTAATTCCCTCACAAGTACATCATTATATTCATCGTTCAATGGTGATTAGCCTTATGTTAGCAACAGTTCTTTGTCTGATAGCATTGTCACCGGGCAGCTTCTATGTTCAGCGAGCATGGATCGGTGAGTTCTTTTGTGATTTTGAAGTCACATTGAGTATATGGTTTCGTAGTGACCGGGAGACACAAACTAGTTATTAGCCTAGCGGTATGGATACCGTAATACTCCGCAGATATATCTCATCAAAAGCAGGTCACCACAGCAGTTGCGGGCTTCAGTGAGTATTTTCGGTGTTTGCCAGGCATTGTGATGGTCGCTCAACACAATCCAAGTTGTTGGCCTAGGTTTGTTGGGTATTCGTTCATACTTCACCAGATTGTGACCTTCATTATAACTTAGTTTGCTCCATTTTCACGTTCGGGGGATTTTTTTTGCATGCGATAACGCAATACTGAGTCAAGCTCTCACACATGCTTCAGATTTCAACAACGGACAGTCCAGTTCATTTTCACCACCCCGGTCAGCTCTGCTTCTGCTTCTTGTGCGATGTACTAATTGTCGTCATTCCAATAGCTTACTGCAACCTCTTCAGTTCTGAGTACAATCTGCGATGCAATCTTGACTGGCAGTATAGTCTACTTTCTCAGGGCTGGACGGTCTGGGGAACCCGAACGGAAATTGTGCGAGATCTCTCTTATCTTTTTCTTTCCTTGTTTACTATACAGACGTCGAGCTCAGTGACAAGAGAGGGGCGGGACTAATTCAACAGCTCAGAAGAGTCATTATCAACTGTGGACTCCTTACTTGGTAAATATATACCTGACTGGGATGGTCAATTTTACTGATTAGAAACCCTTTCAGTACCGTATCCCTATTGACGGTTCTCTTCGTAAGTAATCAACGACTCGCTTCATGCACTGTTCTGACACACCAAAAGTACGCCGTACAACGTGGCGAATATTGGGTTGAAGTAACTGGGGTGATCTTAAGCCGCTGTACGTCTTCCCTGAGTGTTTGCGAGGCACAGTTTTACAAAAACAATCCCCTAGCATATATTAACTCGATGCTCGCGGTGTAAGACATCTGCCCTTGGGCGAGGTTCATCTATCTGACGCATCCCTCAGGCTGAATACAAGGCAGTCGATCCGCGATCGCGACCGTGACTCTCGCAACCGAACTATCGAACTTCCATCGATAGATATAATCTAGTGCTTGACCTGCAATACAATCCTATTCCTATCCCAAGTAAGTCGCGAGTAGGCGCCCTACCCTAGGATGACGCTGGGAGAGATTATCGTGATACCACTTGACAACTTGAAGTGACATTTGGAATGGTCTGCTCAATGGACACTAGATGATGCTCCCGAGGTTGCAGTACAACTCGATTGTCCCTTAGTTGAAAAAGCTACAACTGAGACACCTACGTGGCGATATTGAGAGGGTTACAAGCATCAAGCTGTACATTAAAAATAACAGGGAAGGGTAGAGAACTGGGGGTCATAGAACGATGACATATGCCGCAGGCAGGTATGGGTATCATGGTAAATTCTAGGCGACATCTGTGATGGTTCAGGTATCAATTTCAGATGTCCCCGCACCTAATTGAAGTGTCAACCGATAACGACTAAAACCTCTTTCCATCAGGATTCAAACTGCTTGTTCTTCCCGCGTTTCTCCAGCCGATATCAGGCTGATCGATGGGAGCGTGCTCCAAGCATTCACGAGGGACCATTCCCCGTTCACCCCTTACATTGGCACATAAGTCCCAACCATCATCATATTGTTCGACGACGAAGATGCGTTCGCCGGTAGTGATGGACAGCTCATCCGGAAGAGTGGGCACAAAGGTACACTTGACCATAGCTTCCAGTGGCGCGTGCTGTGCGCGAACGGGGGGTAAGGTAGAGGAAATGCCTGTGCCTACGGCTACACGTGCCACTGTGGGTGCAGTAGTGTTCCCTGGGTTATATGTCGAAGGAGCAAGGCGAGTGTGGTAAGGAGCAACCGGGGCGGGGTTGTTGTACGTTATTGGAGGAGGCGTAGGAACAGCGTAAGCGGAGAGGCCGGGGGGTTGCGTATGCACAACAGGGGTAGAGTACATAGATTGGCCATAGGCCTCGAAGGGCGATAGAGGTGCAATTCTATGTGAAGACAAGGGCCGCTCGCTGATATCTGGCAAAGGTTTGGGCTCATCGAGGACCCTTTCTCCCAGCCCCGGAGGCCCATTCCATGAGAGGTGCTTGCGTTCTCGACGGCGAAGATAGGTCTTTCGAACGAAAAACACGATGAGCGCTGCACCAACTATGACAGCCCCAGCAATGATCCCGGCAATTGCGCCACCAGAGAGGCCGCTGTTCGACACTGCATTAACACTCGCCGGCGGAGAGGGTGTGGAAGAAGAGGTTGGGGATGTAGGCACGGCTGGATAAGTAGTGAGGGATGAAATGGGAAGTGACAGTGTAGTGGGGGAGAACGGGACAGACGAGGCCGATGGCGTGGTAGCGGAAGAGGGCGCGGAAGAAGAGGATGGAGTGGTCGAGGAAGAAGTAAGAGCCCTGCTCGAAGATGGGGTCGCAGATGGGGTAGGGGCTGTGGTCGCGGTGGTCGTCGTCGTCGTCATTGCGTTACCACTGCTGGGACCTGCGACTACGGGGAAAAATACCGGCCCTTGTTGAACGTGCCCCAGACGCTTTGCATGGCGAGCCCGCTCAGCGGGCATGCGCCGCACTCCTGCGTGCATTCTAGGAGGGAGAGGAAGGGATATAGGTTGGGCGGTGTGGTGGACTCGTTGCAAGAGGCCTTTTGCGATTGCAGTAGAGCAATTGGTATTGGTCAATGATAGGGAAGGGGTGTGGTATAACTTGAAGGAGCGTGAAGAGTCGGGGGCCGAGTAGAATGGAACGAACGAGACAACTATGAGAAAACGTGCAGGACTGAAACACAAAAAACTGCCGCCATGCCAACAACACCTGGCCCCCAAAGGCAAACCTGGTATCAAGGAATAAATTTGAAACAAGTACCAGAGCACGACAATGCATACAACGCAGACAAAGCTACACGTCCCCTGCCTTCTCTAGCTGTGCCCTTTTCCTCGAACCCCCGACCTCCGTGTCCAGCCCTCGTTTCCGACCTCCCTTTGCCTCGTCCAAGAACTTGTCCAGCCCGAACACATCCCCTGAGTCTTTCTCAAACTGCACAGGCCCCTCCCTCACTTCCTGTTCACTCGCACCTTCGAAGCCTACACGGGGTTGGCCTAGCCCGAAGCGGTCGTTGGAGAGAGCATTCCCTATTCCCTCTTCTGTCCCACCACCAAATGCCTCCTCATTGCTCCCTTCAGCAACAATATTGCCACGCGCCTTGTAGATTGCCGCCACAGCAGTCGACCCGTGGAACAATGGCCGGTCATATAACCCATAGCTTTCGTCGTCCCCAAACGTGGTACTGAGTTGCTCCCTGTTGAAAAGTCTCGAGTCCAGCATGCTCTCCTTGGATAGCGTCGGCTTCGCGAGGCCCAGTGCAATTTTCTCGGAGATGTCACGATTTTGCTGGCGAGCGAGCATCTTAGCACGCTGCTCCGTGCCCATGTTTGACATCCGCATTTCTCGCTCACGTTCGCGGCGTTTGTCCGCGCGCATGGAATCCCTAATTTTGGCAGCTTCTTCGTCCTCTTCGTCCTCAGAATGTGCAACTGATGATTCAGCATCCGACTCGCTCCCATAGCCCCCTAGGGCAGAGGAAACGGCAGCACGCGATTCTGCAGTGGGTCGCGAGGATGCCGAGGGAACAGTACCACTGCGCTCCTCGCGCGCTCGTTGGGCAAGAAGACGGAGGTTCTCCTCTTTGGCTTCCTTTTCTTTTTGTGCCAGCTTTTGTTGCATGAGTGCTCGTTGCCGGACTTCCTCACGAGCGTGCCTATCCGCGATGAACAAGGCTTCGGAGAATTTGGCAAAGTTGTCGTTGATGGATACCTGGGGGGAAGGAAATAGTGAGCACGACGATGGACAAAGAAAATCAAGGGAAAAACTAACATCTTGGAGACCTCGTCCATCGGCAGCCAAACGTTTGTCGAGTGGGATGGTGAAACCCTTGTTGTTCTTCCAATTTGATATACATGGAGGGATCATCCATTCTTTCTGCTCAGCAGCCGTCGCTTTTCGTGGTGGACTCCGCAAGACGGGTGGAGGCGGACTTGGTGGCCCTCGAGGGATCTTCTTGTGTTTGAAGCGAGGGGGCTCCAACGGATCCTCAACCACTTCGGACATCTTGATGATTCTTTGCTTCAGTGCTCCGCCGTCTCCACCTTGCTGTTGACCAGGAGTATAGCGAACGTATGTCGTCTTCCCAACTGCATCAGGCACGTTCTTGGGCTGGGCAGCTTTAATTTTGCCGGTGACTAGCTTTTCGAGAGCTTGTCGAGTCCGTTCTGCAGTGGCCTGGACTTCCTCTTCGGACGGTCTATCCATGGAGCGCTGATCATCGGTGATGTCTTTCCGGTGTGAAAGGGGGACGAGGTCTTTGAATTGAGATTGTATGATCTTTCCGGCTCTCTGGCCTTGGTGTGCGATGGCATCGTATCGAACGTCGCCCTCGGAATCGACCCGGAGCGCAAGCGTGTTTCCTGCTTGTGTCTGAGAGACGGGTCAATGGGGATGTCCATGGACGGAAAGACGGAGCCGACCTTTTGCTTTCCGAGGTTGAGAGGATACTGAGCGACGTGACACTCGGGGTAGGCTCCACCATCACCTGTGGCGGATGAGTAAGCGATGAGCGCTAGGGAGGGGTAAATGGACGTGCCAAAGTCCTCTGGTGATGTCGGTTTCCATCCTTTGCGCCTCCCGTAAGGCGGGATTGCCGCTCTGACGGAGATGGACTGGGAAGGGATAGCCAACGACGCTTGGTCCTCGTCGTCCGGGGTGGCGGGGATGTGGATGGGTTGTGGAAGAACACTGGCAAGGGGTCGGTGGGCGACGAGGAGCAGAATGAAATCACGCACGCAGCAAGAGCAGCCATTTGGTCGACGTCCAACTCGAATATCTTGCGGTTATGTCAGCACACCGTGTATGGCTGTGTTTGTTCCGTCGTGGCTGTGCTGAAAGTTGTTTCCGAATTCCGACGGATTCTGCTTGAATGTGCCATGGACCCGCCGTCGCGCAAGTCTGGCGTTCGGGCTGCTCTCGAATACACGGGCATCCCAGCAAGCTGGCTGTCTGCGCGGCCCCGTCTTCCGTCCAGAAATTGGTGCATATTCATCACCCTTACTTCTTCCTTCGTCTCCTACTATGCATACGACCGGCACCAAGCACGCGCTATCCGCCAGTCATACATTGAGCGTGTCAAGCACTTTGCTGACGAGCCCATGAAAAGTACAGACCTTCCCCGCAAAGTGGTCGTGTATGGTGCCAAGTGGCCAGGAGACGAGGACCATCAACGGGCCGTCAGGTTCTTCAAGAAGTATGTCAAGGTGTGCCTAAGTTTCCCTGACAAGCAGCACATGTGACCCATCCATCACAGCCCGTATTAGTCGTAGCCGCTATTGACTATGATATTGTCGCAACCCGTCACTCGGGCGACCTTGCCGAACGCGTCGCTTCCACCGTCATCAAAGACCGTCGCCTCGCGATGGGGGTTGACCAGCCCACCACGCTCCCGCTCAGACTCCCTAACCAGTCTACTCAAGAACAAAAACGTGCCCGAGAACTCGCAGGAGGCGTTGTTCTTGTAGGAAGACACACCTTCAAAGAATACATGGCTGGTCTGAAACGAGGCTGGAGCGGGGGGCTAGACCTCACAGACAGAGAGGAGAAGTTGGCGCAGGAATTGGCGTCAGACGGAACCTTTGACGAAACGGATGAATTCGACAGCTCTCCAGTTGGGATTGTAAATGACCACAATGCTGAACCAATACCAACTCTGTCCCGTCTTCCCCCTTCTCATAACCCCAGTCTCCTTTCTCCTCTCAAGTTACCCAGTCCGTCCAAGCATCAAGTTCCTGCTGCGTCAAATCCATCACTCATAGATTCTGCGCCTCCTGCAACTGTCCTTCCCCAGCCTCCACTCCTTCTCGTTCCATGCGTCAACTATGTCGGGTTTCGCTTCATCCCCCACATGATCTGGGGTTTCTTCAACGAGCGCCACAAAACACAGATTGGTTGCGAGGCTGCTTACTCTTTAGTCATCAACAAAACACGAGAGTTTCAAGGTCCAAGCTCGATCCACGATAGCCACGATAATCAATTCAGTGAAGATCAGGAATCAGACAGTGACGAAGAAAGACAAACGAAACCCGCCCAGAGTCGACCACAGGGCGGCGATCTCGACTTCGCTTTATCTTCAGAATCTGTGCTTACACCTCACTCTCCAGTATCCAACATAGCTTCCTCCCGCAAATCGTATTACAAAACCCTCCCTGAACGCCTATCTACTGCACGACAACTTGTGCGTGGTGAACGTGAGCCCACTAAGGAGGAGGAGAGAACACCACCGCCGAGCGAGGTCGAACTGAGAGCAGAACGCCTCAATAAAGAACTGAGGTGGAGAGGAGAAGAAGAAGCTTGGAAAATTGTTGGGCCGGGCAGTGGCGTCAACTGGGACGAGAGATTCAGGGGAGTACTGGAGGTGTTTGATAGTCAAGGCATGGGTGGTGACCTGGGGAAGGAATAGATAGCGCCGGTCAGTTACAGCATACTATTTACCTTACCAATACCACATCATCAATCACCATTGCGTTGTTAATACCAAAAAAACGACGTTTCATTTCTGGTACCCAAACTGAAGCACAGGCCCGAGTGCAGCGATACCTATCGGACCTGCTACATTTGAGGGATTTAAGCCAGCGACGTCTCAACCAAGGGATTCTGGAACTGCTGTGACATTCTACTATCAAATGGAACAAGAAGACATCAACATATCCATATCAAAGGTTCGACGTGATATTCTGTGACCAAAGGGGCATCTGCGAGAAGGAAATAGAGGTTTGCCTAACTTTCTGCAAGTTCGAACGCATCAAGAAGAGATGTAGTGACATCAGTCTGGAAGTATCTCCACGGCTCCACTCGCGAGCCAACGGTCAAATTCTGCAAGAGGATCATCCACAGTATCGCCAAGGTCAACAGAGGGATTTGAGTTGATGCCGCTAGTGACAGGAAATTTTCCTCCATGTGAAGCAAGACTGTGTGGATGAATTTTGGAATCGTCGATCGTTGAATGATCTTGGGCATATGGTCCGGAACGCCGTACGAAGCCTGTGATCCTCGAAGGGGAAAGTGCGTATGAATTGTTTCTTCTCATGGTAGACGGGGTGGGCTTTCGAGTGTTTCTTGGTAGCGTAGTCAGGCCAGAACCACCACCAAGCAAAATCCGGTGGGTGCTTGCATCGTCCCTGAACCATTCACTGGAGGCTGATTGAATGACATTCTGACTGTTCGTTGAGAATTGATCGACAGCGGGATCAGGGGCAGCATCGAAGTAGCTTTCGTCGAGGTAGGAAGTCGGGTCCCTACTTGTAGAGTGGTTGTCCAAAAGGTCCGCTGTGTCTTCGTCGTCGTTAGAGCCAGGAAGAAATAATCGTTTCTTGGCAGGTTTGGTGGACGGTCGAGGTTTTTCCGAAATGGCCTGACATCTATCAGTATGGAGAAATAGACCAGGTGTGGTAAACCTTTTTATGCGAACCAAGTGGTCGCAGCGAGCCCGCGGTAACATTCGTTTTGCTTCGTTTTGGCGGGGGGACTTCGCAACCCTCGACTCCAACAAGATCATTTTCTGAAGTCGTGTTGTCTTGCTCCCAGACCTCAGAGATTAAAAGCTCGTCGCAGCAGTGATCCGATAGCTCAGGTTCACTTGGGATAGGTGACCGGGAGCGTTTCAGTGTCGTCAACTGCAAGTCAAAATTTGGCACTGCTTTGCTGATCCTTGACTTCTTGGAGTGGTTGGCCAACTCCAAGCTCGGCCTGAAGGGGCGCGCGCCGTTGGCATTCTCACGCATCTTATCTGACTGATGGGGGATGAAGTTCCGTTTAGCGGGCTTGGTTCGGCTTTCCGGTACAACTTGAGTTGGTCCGGCCTTGCATTTCTGCTCGTCCTGTGACGACTTCGCTTGTTGTCTTTTCTTCGTCGCACGTGGGGGTTCTAGTAATCCTTCCTGGCAGCTGCAAATCGAACTCAGAAAAAAAAATCATCCAAAAAAAAGGGATAACGCACCAGTAATGGCGACACTTGAGCTTGTCCTTGCAAGCATGACCACACCTGGGCAAGGGTGCGTAGAAAATCATATACAAATTGAAGAAAAAAGGTGTCGACTCACTCGTACTTCCCATCGGGGCGTTTTCTCGGGTACCCTTCCACCTGTTCTTTTATAGGCGGGTTCGGCTGAGGCTGTTGCGCTTTGGATGAATGTCCATCTGGACAATACAAATCAGTGGACGCCCGCTTCAGACAGTAAACACACCTCGTTCCGCGTGGTCCAGCGTGTGGGAATCGAGCATTTCATCATCATCGTCTAAGTCAATGTCCCAGAAGTCTGGAACGTCTTCGAGTCCTTGCAAGTCCATTTCCTTCGGTAGCATAAATGTCTCGACAATGGTCGGATGTAATTGCGAACATACAATTGATGTCAACGGTCGAGTTTCCAGTGTTGGATACTGATCCGGTGGAACACTCGGTGCCAAGGTCCGAGCAACGGCGACGCCGGCGACGTTTTCCTACATATTCATAAGCTGCTTGGCATCGAAAAAAAGGGAAGGGTTGGATACAGAAGCGATATATACACTGATTAATTGGCTTGGCTTCGTCAGTTGCGCTGTCAGGGTAAATTCTTTCTTCTCTTTGAGTGCCTTTGTGCTTATGTCGAAAAATGAAATCCGAGTCAACGCTTGATCAATAGAGATGAGATGAACCTCTCACACGATGCGCCGGAAGTCAATAAAGACCATATCGGAGGTCACTATTAGCAGTGTTGTCATCTCAGTTTTACCTGACTTGGGCTTCTTGAATCTTTGAGGCACTGAGTCGCCAAAGGTGAGACCACATTGAACAACAAACTCCACTTCCACGGGCGAGTTTCCTTTACTGCGGATAGACCTTAGCTCCTTAATGTCTAGAAAATACCTTGGAAATTCATTCGCGGCAGCCAGAACTTCGAAGCCAAACGGAGGACGGCGATTAAGAAGCTGGGGATTGTCAGCGACGACGGACGGCAGAAAGGAACTCTCACCTCTTCAATTCGAAGCGGAGACGTCTGTAATAGTTTTTGGATCGAGTTAACGCCATTCTCAGCGAGCACCTTGTGCAGTCAATTCCCATCAATTGATATGTCATTCAATGTCTACCTTTACTCTGTTGCGAGGTTAGATTACAATAGGCCGGGGTCTGCGCTGCTACTTACGATTTTTCTCCGATGTGCTCAATTTGTCTGAGGACCAGTGGCCTATCCTCCCATGCTTTTGCATTGAAACAACGTACTCTGTGAGGCAAGGCGTGAGAAGAAAATAATCTACTCAAGGTTCATGTAAAACTTGCAGCTCAAGTGCGTGTTTAAGTTGTGTTCCACTCCGGTTGATAATAGCAACTTCTGCTACAGCTGAGACGCAGTGAGTAATGACCTCGTGTGCTGTGATCACTCACCTGTTACAATGCGCGCCGCGTGGCGGAATATAGAGATGGCTTCTAGATATGGTTGGCCTTCTGTTGATTTAAATTCAGGGCTGTTGAGAGGAAGGCCCGCGAGAATTGCCTGCGGTTTTGTGAGAAACCGCGACCCCGCTTCGACACTGGATTCTCACTTGAATTAATAGAAGTATCTTGTCGCTCGTACTGACTGCCTTCTTGGGAGGGAATCGAATATCGTTATGACGACGAATCTTCTCGTACATCTGAAAGTAACTGAGTATATCAAGTTTTCAACAGCCAACCTTACTACAGACTGGCTTCTCCCCGCTCCGTAGCTTCAGGTCCGAAACCCTGCAACGAGCATCGGCCCAGGAGGATTACAGAGAGGACATTACTCACTCTTCGGAGACGGATACGAGTTCAAGCTAAACATTTTCAGAATGCAAATTACTCTACTTCGTGAGCCTCTCACAATTTCGCGCATGGTGGTTGGAAAAGGGAGGTTGAGTATTGCTCGCATCTTCGATCAAAATGAGAGTCGAGAGTCGAGGAAATTTGTGAGACCACGTACGGTTGTTTGCCGAATGTAAAACTAGGAAGATTATTACAGAGTATCACAACGATTGAACGCTCCTACCTTGCTCATAACATCTCCATACTCTGTTGAAGAAAGCTTTCCATCTCCTTCGATGTACGCAATCAACTGCGTGTCACGTAAACTATGTATGCTTTGCATGACAATCTCATCGACTTTCTCTTCCCAAGTTTGATTTTCGTCTTTGCCAATGTCATAGTGACGAGGATTTTTTTGGATACGACGAAAGAGAAAGGAGTGTCGAAGCCAGTCCTTCGCGTTCTCGACGGATGATATAGTACCTAACCCAATTTCCGAATTTAAGTGTTCTGCAAGATTTTGATGCAGGCTACTCTCCAAGGTGGTGTTTCCCTGGGCGAGTGTGCGGTACTTATGCTCCAGTTCTGGTTCGCATAGGACTATCGCGGTACCTTCGTCATCTAAGATGCCTGTCAGCGAATAGTGGCAGAAAGAAAAATATACGTACCAAATTGGGGTCGGCCCTAAATTGACGAGATCTGCAGTTTGAACACGGAATCATGACGCAAACTTACCGCTCGACCCATCATCTGCATGATATCGAGATCCGAGTACTCCCTCATCTCTCCATTTTGGTATAGCTTGACACCCTTGATGACAACCATTTGGGCAGCTTGATGATGGTGAGATGTTAACACCGCTGGGAAAACCGAACGTACGCAAATTAACGCCAACCGCCAGGGTCTACAAGGCAGTGAGAGCAGTAAGTGTAGATGGGAGAATCCCATACAGATGTAGCGACCAAGACGCGCAAGGCTTTTCGCAAAAATAACTCTTCCACCGCTCTCCTATCGTCTGTACTCAAACCGGCGTGGTGAACTGCGATTCCCACCAATGCAAGAGCTATCAGGTTGTCAGGTTTTTCCAATTGCATCCCCCGGCCGCGTAGACGCACCAGTCAGGTCTTTATCATGAAAGTTCTGGTGGATACTGGACAGAGATGAACAAAGGAGTATAGGAAAGTGGGAAAAAAAAGCCTACGGTGTAGGAGGTGGCCACGGCAGATTCTTTTTCCCCTTCATTGCCTGGTCGTAATCCTTTGCCAATTGTCTGGCTGTATCCAGCGTGCCTGTACGTGATATAAAAATAACAAGCTCTCTATGTCAGAGGTCACGGACTCTTGCATACCTTTCCTGGTGGGGCAGAAGACAAGGATCGGCTTGTTGGATGAGTGCTGTTGTATTACAGAGAACAAGCGCAGGTCAAGGGTACGGGCATATGCAAAATCATTCAGGCCCTTGGGTTTTGCCACACCATAAACGAATTTTGTAAGCTTGCATGGCCGGAATTCTTCACCAAACTGCAAATACCTATTAGAAGACGAAAGCATACGAGGATGTAAATCAACCTTGAATATTCTAGCAGGTTGGTCACTGTTGTCACGGCTCCCAATCCAATGCGCAACATCCTCCACATTTGGAACAGTAGCGGAAACGAGAAGAAATCGAGTACCGGATCCGCGTGCTTTCATACGGGAAACTATGACTTCTAGAGTGCTACCTCGCGATTCATTCAGGACGTGAACCTGAATACGACATAAACGATCCATATAGTGTCCTCAGGCAATGTAATTGACGTACTTCGTCCACCAGGAATAATTTGACCCGGGATAGTATCCCAGAGTGATCAGCCCTAACCAATCGGTCATCGCAAAGCTTGCTCCAAGAATGGAGGAACACACCAATTTCGCGTCAAGCTGTCCCACTTTTCAGCCTAAAATAACACTAAGTAACGTTCGGAGACAAAAACGGCACAACAGGCTCACTGTTGTTACGCTGTGAAGGTGATGCGTCAATCAATTCACCAACCAGACTTGCCCGGTACGCACATTATGTGTGAACTTTTGGCATCGCCCCAGACTCCTCTTCCTAGTAGAAGAGTATCGCCAGTTAATTCACAACCTAACCCAGGTAGTGGTCAACCATTAATATAGCCTTGGTACTGGCAAGGTACCTACATTTAATGCCAAGCCCTCCGAATTTTGCGGTCCACTCGTTATGCTTCTCGGCGCATAATGCCTGAAATCTTCGATCAGCTCGCATTTGAAGTCAAGAATGAAAGTCTGACCTTTGTTGGCGCAACATAAACACACTTGGCGGATCGCGCATCATCCGCGGTTTGTGTCAACATTCGAATTATGCTCAGCTCAAAAAGGACAGTTTTTCCACTTCCAGTAGGCGCTAGGAGCGGTTAAGGGATTACGATCAGTGCAGAAGTCGCGGAACCAACCACTGATAACCTGGGAACCTTTCAGTGATATGACCTGATCACTGAGGAGTATAATTACCAGATTTTCCTCTGAATCTAGAACCTACAGGAAGTGATGAATTCTATCTCGCGGGTGTAAACAGATTCAAACCTGGTCAAAACATGCCGATTGTATCGCATTGAATACGCCAAATTTGAATACGCCACGGAATCGATCAGCTAAGATTGGCATTTGATGAGAAGTGAACGATAGATCCTTGCTGACGCACGTAATTCGGAAACAGGACGTAGTCTCCACCCAAATCCGTTTCGTGTGGTATTCCCAGTACTAGGGGCAACGTGGTACCCAGGTACACGTTCGTCTTGGCTAGTTGGACGGGGTAACCGAGAAGGATACTGATCTAAGTTGATGGGTTGATGCGACCCCAGCATCTCCGAACGATCCAAATGCATATTATGGTTGTAGAGTTCTGTAGGATGGAAGGAGAACGTGCGTTGAAGTAGAGCAAACACTTACCATGCCCCTCATGCAATGGCGTATGGCCAAATTGTCGAACCGGAAAGCCGAAAGATTGCACCTCACCGCGATCATATCCGTCGCGGTTTGAAAGTCTTACAGAGGGCGACGGAGAACGGGCATAACCATAACTGGCTCTCTGCAATGCTGGCGGCGTCGGAGAGAGATCTGATGCAGCATATACTAAGTTATAAGACAGATAAGGTGCATACACTCACCAACATTACTGCACAAACGGGGGAAATCGCAATGGATGTGCATAGCATTCGGCGACTGTGAAGGTGGAGATGAAAACGGCTCTATATTATATCCATCTTCATGGGGCCGGAAACCGTTGTTTTGCCTTGGTACCCAATTCCTGAGAGTCCAAGTGTTGTGATCCATGGTGGTTAAGAACAAAACTCGCGCGCGACGCTCCTGAATGTTAACTGAACCCGGTCCGAAGAGCAGTGTGACATGTCACAGACGCGCAGTCACGTCATCTCTAATTCAATCGCGCTATCCGAAGTGCTGACGACGGTCAACGTTTCAACAAGCAAGGCTCCATTGCAAAGATCCAGTATCCCTTTTACCCGCTAGCATATACCCACTATCCGGCAGGATGGCAGACCGCACGGCTAATAGCAAGCTTGAGGAGTACATCGAGAAGTAGGTCATCCCGAAGATGCCAGACCAGAGGAATTGACGACAGTCCACAGAATACATTATTCAGACAGATACTCAGACGACCATTATGAATACCGTCACGTCATCTTACCAAAGCCTCTTTTGAAGCTGGTACCAAAGGAGTTGTTCGATGAGAAGGAAGGCACACTTCGCCTCCTCTCGGAGGCAGAGTGGAGGGGCATTGGTATCACTCAAAGCCTGGGATGGCAACATTACGAAGTCCATGGTCTGACCTGACTTTTCTTTCGTCCTTACGATTCTTATTCCGAACTACAGCGCCAGAACCCCATGTCCTCCTTTTTCGTCGCCCTAAAAACTACGTGCCACCTGGACACCAACCGGTTGTTGCCAAGGCCAATCCCAGAAAGAAGTAATGCCATCGCGCTCACCACCCTGTGCTAATGTAGACGTTGCATGTTCCGCTGTTTTGTCCTTGTTGTCCACTGCACTCATTCACTGGTATCGTCCTCTTGTACTCGAGTTCTTTTCGAACCAACAACTTTCTCCCACCACTCGCGTGTTTTGTTGAAAGGTATGAATGTAGTTGTATCCTCCGCGGCGGGGAATAAAATTGTGATTGTGATTTATCTCATACTCTTCAACTCTAGACTGGGCTCCAAGCTGATGATGCTTTCGGCAACGGGTAGCTATTTCCGTGTTGGATTTGGTTTAAAAGTTGTTTTAACATTACTCTCGAGTCTCGATGACGTGTTTGTTCACAACTTGAACTCTTCCTGTCCCTTTCCTAGGATGTTTGGCCCACATCCAACGAATATTAATATTTCTGTTGTCCTCGTCCTTGTCCGACCCCACAGGAACCAACACGGATTGACATACCTGACTCCAGGGACCCACGCATTCATTTGAAAATTTCTGCAGAGTATGTGGACGGATGAAAACCGAACTAACCTGGGTACAATGCGTATCTTCGGGTCGCTCTTGCAAACAACCTTCCCAACCCACCTATCTCGACTGTAGTCGTGAAGCACACAGTGCGCGACGTGAGGGTGGGCCTCCGGGTAAAATCGAGTTCCTTCCGGCGCAAGAGCAAGTAGGTCCAAGTGACAACGGCCAACAAATCGCAAATAATGACTGACAGTGCGACCTACTAGTGCACATATTGGGTGAACAATCCATGGAAGGTCGTATGACATTCCTTGAGTTGCCCGTGAATCGTGATCAACTGAAAATATGTGTCAGGTATGATCATGACGACAAAGTGTACGACACTGATCAGAGAGATCAAATTGCTGCTTGAGAACACAGACGGTACTGTGATGCGCTGATCTCGAAGCATGTTGCCTTCTCGCACAGGCTGTACTGGCAATATCACAAGGAGGATGTCGGAGGTCGCATCGACTTCAAGATTGGAGAACTGCTTTCGAGACTTGGGCATTTGCGTGGAAACTTGCTAAATAACTGCGAGGCACTGATGGCAGCCCCCAGGGGACAATCAATCAGCTCAAGAGTATACCACCATGTGTCGTGTGTACAATGGCATGGCTTTTCGACAGACACATGATGATAAACGCTGCAGCTGAGACGATTGCCATCTTTCGCACCTTCCAACCTCTGGGTGCGAGGCGGACGATCGAGCATACGATACTTAATCTGGCCGATCTGAGGGCTATGTCGGTATAGGTTCACCTGTAAAAGAGGATGGTCCACACACCACAGACAAAGTGTGAATGCAACAATCAGACGCCGGTGCACGATTATGCCAGTGCGTCCTGCGTGACCCAAGGTCATCAGAGAAAAGATGTGTTGAGAGTCCCCGTCATACTTACAAATAGGGTTCAGCAGAAATCCAAAAGTGGGTCGAGTCTTAGTGTATAGTCATGGCACATGTACGGACATACCGGGCAGACCGTCTCTGGCCACCAGGGCTACCCCAGCCCAACATGCAAGATGTAGATGGTTTGAAGCGCCATCGGCAGCGGCCAAACGACCGAAAGTACCGCCCACAAAACTCAAATCGGGAGATACCTGTGGGGTATTCCTACCCTGCGCAACAATAGCGTGTCCCAGCTGAGCGGCAGGGCCGTTGAACGTAGGACTCGTGTACATGGGAAACACCCACTTTAAGACATTAAGTTATCACCAGCGGCATTTCAGGTGGATGGATATGATCATGGGGGAACTTGAATTTCGAGAACGTAACATCTTGACTAGTAGTAACTGTAGCATACGAGCGAGTGCAGATCACGGACACTCACTGGCAGGGGATTTGGTACTTGTAAACTTAATCCGTGTATCGTAATGGCTTGACTCATGACGTGATATCTTTCCCTGCTGGTGTGTAGTCTGGATTGCAAACTGAAATCGGATCCGGGAACAGGGGTAACTTCAAGTTGAACTGTTCCACACGCGTCGCCGTGAGAATTGATTCGTTCGAAGTGAAGTGGTGACTCATTGTGCCACCGTAACAGACTAACTTACGCACCAGAATCATCATGCCCGGAAGGATTTTGAGCACAAGCAATCTGAGTTTACTAAATGCTACATACTAGTCTGATGACGGTCTATGTATATACATCTATAGATATCTCCAAAGTATATCAGGACGAACAGAATGATGTTGATCCCATCTTCCTCAACTACAGGTTGGGCGTTGGAAGATCATTCCATTCAACAAGAGGTTCAGGTGGGTCCGAGATCTGCAATGTTGCTTTGAAGGCCTTCAGTTCTCCAATGCGCATCACGCCGACTGGTAATCCATCGGCGTCTTCGCCCGGCAGGGGATATTGTTCCACTAGTGCAGGAATCTGCTCAATGAGGTCCTGAGCATCCGCAATGGACACTCTATCTTCTGTTAAAACCTCCTGCCATGCGTTAGCGAAATCTGTTGCGGTAGGGTTTGCCTCCTGAAGCTCCTCCCTTGCGGCCGCAATGTCGACGATAACGTTGGCTTCCTGGAGGCGAGTTTCGAAGGCTTTCATAGCTTCAGTGCTAACCCGAGGGGTCTGCGGCACTTGTGATTGCAGATGGATCGAGAGTTTTGCCCGCTTCTTCGCCTGGGGATGAACGCGCTCCCGGAACAAATCTAAAACCTCCTGTTTTTCCACTTTCTCAAGCAAATCGGCATCGTCATAACCTATGAATCAAGGAACAGGATTATTATACGCATGCAGAACACGTGTACTCGCACTTACCTCGCAGGAAGTCGAGATATCCCGAATCAATATGTGACCAGTATCGTGCCACTTCCTCCGCCAGGTTCTTCGCGGGTTCTTTCCATCTCTGTTGCAGACCACTCTTGAAGTCATGGAATTCCGCAGAGCCCATCTCCCGAATTTTCTGATCCATGGTGTCCAGGAATGCTTCTACACGTTCTTCGAGGTAACCAGGTCTGCGCTCGCTCTGCACAACGATGCGAAGACCGAACTGCGAGTCTCCAGGAAGATTCCACCGTGAACATGAAACGACGTATCCTAATTGCTCTTTGGTTCGGAGCGCGTTGAATGCAGGTTCTGACATTATTTGTACGAGAAGTAAACCGATTGCTCGTTGCCACGGATCCGTCAATTGACCGAGGTGAAGGTAGTATGAGAGTGCCGAATTTTGTTCATTTGGGTTCGGTACCGGGGTAGTCCATGCGTAGTTGCATCCTGCCTTGACGTCAAACAGACACGTCAAGGTAAGTAGAAGTCATACCTTCAGGAAGCATAAGGGAAAGATCTGTCGGTACTGACGACAACGGCTTTGAACGAAGGATGTCCTCAACATCCTTCGACAATGCGATTGCTTGCTGGATGAAGTCCATTAATTGACATAAAAGAATATCATGTAACGAGCGCATACATCCTTAAACAAGTTGCCCAGCGCGAGCACCCGAATGTTAACGTTCGCGAGGAACCGAACGCAGTGGGATTTGACTTCTTCCGTAGTGATACCTAATGGTTCACGAGGCTTCATTGATTGGCTTCGCTGTCAACATGAAATGAACTCACCAGAGACTTCTTGTAGCCGCTCCTCCACTGTCCATGCACCATGCGTGAGGATATGTCGCGCGTAATAGTCCGAAAGCTGGTAGCTTTGGGACATGAAAAAGTTTTCCCACTGACGCTCGAGCTAAATCCGACACATTAGCGGTGCAGGCATGGCAATGAAAGAAAATCCCATTTACTTTCTCCTTTACGACTTCCAACCGGTCTTGATGTGCTTGCAGATTCTTGACTGCCTCGATGATACGCCGGGTAAGGTCGGGTAACTTATCATTGTATCCACTAAGAGATATTGAAAATCCGAGACTGTGTGCACCCAAGTTATACTCGAGGCCAGCTAAATCTGCATCATACGTGTATTCTGTCAGGGAGTCATTGACGAGATCTGAGAAAAGGCTACACATGGTTTAAGGTAACATTACGAAAGTGTAGGCCACCTCTCACCGTGTCAACACGCTAGCGCGCGGGGTATCGTTCGCAATGGGACTGAAATAAAATAATCAATGATTGAGTGACATTGCGTGGAGTGTATTGACATCACCTGCGAATTTCGATGATCAAGCTTGCCTTCGGGAGCCAGAACTGGTCATCCTTCTTGTGCCAAACTTGTGATAGCTTAGTTTCATGGATGAGATGTGGTCGCTTTTGTGGCTTTTGATGTAACGTCAGTAACACGACATCGCGCATGGTGTGGCACCGTACCTCGGAAACTTTACGTTCCTCAACATCAAGGTTAGTTGGTATGAATTCATTCCTGTTGGGAAGACGAAGTTCCTGAATATCATTAGGACCTTGTGCCTAGTCGAAAGACGTATTAGCCGAACCACTATTCCCAGAACGCTGCTGGGCTTACCTGAGCCGAAAATTCGCTGTCCCATCGTTCGACGGTGTAACCCGTTCCATACCATTTTTCACTTCGCCACGGCAGTTCTCCTGAAACACGCTCGTGTTCTTCTCTCTTGGCCATTAACACCACACGACCCGTGTCTATCTGGATATTTTTGAGCGCATCCCGTACCTCCTGCAAACCTGTCTCATCTTCCCACTCAGAGATCAGCACGGGAGCGGAAAGGGCTTTCTCAGTAGGGACTGGCCATGACATTCTTTCGGCGATAGAAACCGCGTACGTTTCCGCTGCACGCTTTTCTGCGAACTCGAACTGTGTTCTTGATATCGTCGCCACTTCGGACTGGTACCAAGGAGCTAACTCAGAGGATCGCAGGAGCGAGATATATTTGAACGCGGCAAGGATAACAGAACGATGGTCATCTACGAAACGCAGTGAGTGCCAGCTACCTGTTGCAAAGACAAACAAGGACATACCAAAACCTTCACTCGTCAGAAGTATGGTTATTTTGATCATTGCAAAAGAACGTCCAAGAGTCTGAGGAGCCGCATTCAATGATGTGATCCATCCTTTGCCTTTGAGATAGGAATGCAAAGATCCAGGCCCTTCATGTCCGAGAAAGTGGGACAGGAGATGCGCAGGTTTGTATTTCCAGAGTGGTGGCTGCCATGCGAGAGGGAAAGATAACTCGACTGCATGGAAAGACATGATTGTCTGAACGCGCACAAGAGTCTAGGAAGGAACGTGCTCTATTGAAATCCTAAACGTGATGTTGAACGGACTCACACCCATCTCATTGGGCCCAAACGGATGGTCGTTGATGATCGGAATTTGGTCTTCGCAGCGCTTTAGGACAGGCGAAAAATGCTGAGAAACCATCTCGGATAGTTCATCCAGCGACTCTATTGGCTGGGGTCGACACGGAAAAGGAGGGCAAGCATTGATTTTGACGCACCTCTACCAATCACACAGACCTTCATCCGACTTGCGCAATATTCCTTACTCCACCACTCGAGCAACCTACGGCGGGTCTCACGGCCTACTGTACCTCCATCTGGCTCAGCTTCACTTGAGGTTGACCCAGAGGATGGAGTTGGCGAAGGCACCCTCGAGGATACCGGGGAAAACGACGCATTGCCAGTCACGTCGAGGTGTGTCTTTCCATTGTCATCGATGAGTGATTTTGCCTTGGCTTTCATCTCCCTCCCGGCTGCACTCAGTGTCTCGCGGTTTCCGGTGCCAAATTTGCTCCAAGGGTGACCGCGCTTAGTTAGAGTCTTGTTTAGTTGGAAAATTCGCCAAGGGTCCGCTTGATAGTTTTTCTTATGTTCTGAATCGACAGCGTTGAGCTCCCGAGTGGTGCAGGATGGTGCAAAGAGGGGGCTATGAAAGAAGCCCGCGAATCTTTCGATAGCACCCGAAAGGGCCATAGGGGACACGCGGAAGTGATAGTTGGTATTCGACGATGAAGTATAGGCGTTTGAAGCGCCATTATTCTTGGATAGATACTGGATACCAGGGGCTTCAAAACCTATGGGTAGCCATTTAGGAAAAGCCGACATACCTCGGAATACTCATTCTCCTTGGGAAATTGTTGTGTACCCTAAACTGGTCTTAGAACGTCTGAGACAAACCGTGGCAACGACAGCTCTGCGTACCATGAATAACAAGTGCTCGCAGAAGTGAGCCAAACCTGGCATGTCGTCCTAGAGAAGTTAGGACTGTGAGTATGTGTTGAGGGAATGAAACGGGGCAAAGGTTGCCACCGATGATGTGTCACTGACGGGGTCCGAGAGGTGGCCAACGGCAACATCAAGACTAGCGGCAGCACTTTCAGTGCGTGGGTCGTGTACCAACATAGCAGTAAGACCATTGTCAAGGCGTATGACTCTATAATGCCTCTTGTCGAAGTGGGATTTTTCTATGGACTTTGAGAAGATCGAGTACGGGGGAACTGAGTCATGCTGTGGTACGGTTCTCCAATCTGAAATAGCCATGGCAAGATTACGGCGGAGTGGCAATAGACGGGGCGAGAAACGCGCTGCAAGACGGTGGAAAGGAAAGGGGGGACAAAGCATGCGAAGACGAGAAGTGCGCATTATAAGACATCCGACAAGCGAGTACCCACCCAGTCGTTCTCGGTCACGTGCCGAGTTTGTCGTTCGGGTCGTTGTCGTTGTCGAGGACGAGCTCGAGCAGACTGGGTGAAGTGCGCAGTCTGATCTGCAAAACAGCCGCTCTCCAACGGTACTAATTTCCAGGTGTCTCGAGGGGTGCTTGCTACGGGTCGGTACGAGCCACGGATGCCGCTTCTCTCTCTCACGCGGACAAACGCGTCCACAACACGCGCGTTGCCCGCCCACCGACCCGCTTTTTGTCCACAACACCCGCTGCTGGCTTTCGCGTTCTCCCCTCCTTTCTCCGATGTACACTCCCCCGCGTCGCAAACGCCCTTCGAGCCCTCCCCTCTCTGCCGCTGGCTCATCGCAGTTCACCACCACCCCACAACCAAAACTCAACGTCGTAACTCGCCTCGCCCTCGAGGGAAAGGCAAAACACGGTGACGATGGTGCCAACCTCAGAATGTATCTCAAGGTGTGTCCGCTCTTTTTCCCCCTTCGTTTTCTCTCACTCTCTCGTAGCTCTCCATTCCGATGGATAGCGTTTCTCCAGGCTCAACCGTCCCGTTGTTTCCAGGTATGATCATTCACCGCATCTCTTGTACATATCTCATCCTGCACTACAGAGGAGAACTTGAAATTGCTCTCAGCCCAAGTCCAGCCTCTTGATATCCACTCTGCCCCCTACAACTTTGCTTCTAGCTCCTTTCCCCTCCTCAACAACGCAGCCCGCGCACTTCACCTACCCGCACTGTCACAAAAGTCGTATCTCTCTGTATTCGGTGTACCAACCCCTGCCTCGTCTACAATGCACACCAGTCGCACCTCCCCTTCAACCACAACCACGCCCGCCCACAACACACCCCCACTGGACGAAAAGTATACCGGCCATATCATCGTCAGCGGATATAACATCTCCTATATTCTTCCAAAGGAGTTTCCTCCTCGTTTCAACGGTAGCGACAGTGCCTGGCGTGTTTCGACCTTTTCTGGCCCTCAGATGAGAAGACCCTCTATCAGCGAACGGAACAACATGCATTTCATGGCTGCTATAGAGCTCTGGATCCCGTACGCCTCGCGTCCCCCAAAGGCACCTTTTCTGGTAGGTAGTGATTATCTTTTTTCGTGTGTTGCAATATCATAATCCATTAGATCGCTATCCCTGTTCCCCGATGCCTGTCCAATAACATCAAATTGCGCATATACCCGCCAACCACAACTGTAACAAGTACTTCTTCGTCCATGGCCTCGCTTTCCTCTGCAGAAGAAGATTCCGGGGCTTGGGAACTGGCCTCCGAACCTCATGTCGCACGCACTACCTCGCGTTCGGGATCATCTGCTGACATGGCGGATGACGAATCATCTGACTCGTCAGCACACACGAACGGGCCCTCTGGGGGCATCCTTGTACAAGGCTCATTCCCTTCAACTGAACGCCTCCGCATGCGCTGGGCACAGCCTACCAAAAACATCGCCATCAGCGATGATCGGCGACGCGTTGGCGTGAAGGAGGCCAAAGGGGAAATGACTATCATAACCTCAGGCAAGGCTCAGGATCCGTCTGGTGGTCGTGAGGGCATCCTGATGCGCTTGGAATACAAGGGAACGTGCAAGGGGATCTGGTTCCCTGGAGTGGCCACGATGCTGGGTATGGACATCGGGCTTGAGGTCAAAGGTGCTGATGTTGTCTGGCCGCCTGGAGAGGATACAAAGTGGACTGTCACTGGTGGTACTGGTTACACCGGTTTCGATGTTGGCCCACCTGCTATGCCCGTATCCAAACAACCCTCGCTCGAGTTCCCCACTGGCGTGTCCACTAGTAGCATGCTGTACACCTCTCCAATGACTACTCGGCAGGATTCTTCTTCTTCGACGTCCTCCTTACTGCGCGCCCCTCTACCTAACGACCATCTTCCCGACTACTCGTTTGAAGGTTCTCCGACTTCTTTGACACCCTCCGTTACACTATCTTCTGTCAGCTCTCTTCCCCCCATGTCCGAGGGATGGAGCCGCGCCTCTTCGGACGCTGTTGCTTCGTGTCGATCACCAGCAGTTCCCATCACAATCCATGTCAACATGAATGACATCACCCCGCCCTCAAAAAACGTCTTCACCTTCACTATCACAGGCACTGTCCTTATCCTCCCGCGACATCGACCTCATATTAAGAATGGGCACGGGTCGGATAGTGACTCGGATATCAACCCCGTCGTCCTGCCGCGCTTTTGCGTCCTCGCTGCCGACTCGGAAACAGTTTCAACAATCATTAGAAACGAAAGCGACGGTAGCACTGTTGAGGTTTACTACATTTCTGGCGATCTCCGCGATGCTCAGACACGAAAAACAGTGTTACAACGTAATGCGATAAACCGATGTGGCAATGATGGTGCACGAATCGCACTTCGTCCTATCTCTCGTACACCTGTCTTGCAGCGGGGTGGAGAACAGTTCACAGATAACTCACGACCCCGGCTCAGCCCGCTAAACGGCAACAGAACTGCACTCAGTCCTCTGCCATTGACTCCCATTCATGGTGGATTGATAAGACGGAAACGTGACGGCCCACTGATGATCTCTTTCGCCGATGTTATCGTGACCCTGTTGCATCTCAATGGAGCCAGTTGCCCAGACGCTCATGCCGTTCGTGTGCACATGCAAGTCCCATCTGACACAGACACCGACTGGCTTGAATTCGGCCTCGCCCATGTAACATCCTTACCACCCGAAGGAGAGAAGCGGCAATATCGAGTGGACATTGTCAGCGTGAGCATTGACGGTGTCCCCGTGCGCTTCGAGAGTAGCGCATTCTCTGAGAAGGATAAGAGGTCTCTGATTGACCTTGCACCATCCTACGACGAAAAGCCTCTGAATCACTGGATCACGTGGGTCAAGATTCATGTTGGTGAGCAAGGAGGCTTGACCACAGTGGACTACGTCGTTACCAAGATTTGGGATCCCAAGGACTTGAAGAAAAATGCCAAAGGAAAGACGGATTTCGATGTTTTGATTCCAACCTTTGCACTCCCAGTCGGTCGGCTGGAAGTGACGGTGGAGACCTGCCTAGGTATACGTTTACTCCATTACCCACCAAGTATGGTGCACTAAATATCAATATAGAAATGGTAACACTGCAGTCAAACTTTGCTCACCAGCAAAAGTCTCCAGGCGGCTACAAACTCTTACATTACTCGTTGGATCAATTTTTTACCCCCACGCTATCTCTAACTATCGACCGGCACAGTTCCCGTATTCACATAGGATGGCTATCGTTGGGGAAGCTCTTCCTCTTATTCCTTTGGATATTTCCCGCCATTCTCGTATCAAATCTTCTCGTCAATCTCGGCACCGAGTTCAAGCATATGCGGCAGTCTCTTGATCGCTTCGTTGTTCGCGATTTTGATCACGGCAAGGTCCCAGCGCCTTCGACCGAGACAGTATTCGTCACGACTACCGTCCTTCCACCACCCCCGAGCGCAACAATAGATGCTGACAATGTGAACAGTCAGACAACAACCGCTCCGCCCACACCAAGCGTGTCAATTATCACACCCGGGCCGGCATCCACTGAACCAGCGCTTACCACCTCGAGTTTACGCACCAGTGATCTGTCCCAGACCGACACAATTACGTTCGCATCAATACCCACACCATCCTCTCCCTCACGCCTCAGTGAGAACTCTCTTATTCCGATCCCTGTATTACCACTCGAATGGTCAAAAATTCGAATCGATTTCCCTCCAGCTGCTCGGAAAACTGTCGATAAAGTCTTAGGGGGCTTGGGTATCGTTTGGCAGATATTCAGGAAAGCATACCATTACCCGCTAGATCCACCACAGTAGTTCATGACTCAGGTCGTGTACGAATGTTAAGATTTCGTTATTGATGTATCCATAGTACCTATACTTTATCTACCTTGAAGTTGCAAAGATCACTGGTCATGTTCAGGTTCAAGCATCAAGCAGAATTTTGAAGCACGATCAAAAGATGGTTTACAACTTTTGCTAAACAAACCAGTGCTATTAGTATGCGAGATTATTGGGAATGTTATAAGTTTAGTCCTGAGCCAAAAAGTCCACTCATTGGGAAGTGCAAGGCTCATTTTACCTTCAGTCTTCTCACCGAGCAAGCGTTGATTCGGACCATATATGCACCAAGTTCGAGGATTCGGGCCTCAGGAACAGGGAGAACTGATCATGATTGGTGGTTGTGAGCTTTAGACTGTGTTACGATGAGGCCCGCAGAACGATGCGCCATTTCAAGCGGGTGCAAGAGTATGTAAAAGTGGACTTAACGATTCCACCAACGATCACATATGGAGAATGGACATTCTCGAGCGTTGTCCAGCGAAGCTGTCGAAGAGCTACAGGAAAACATGGAAAGGAGATACGGCAGTGCTAAGTCCGGACGAGCGGAGTTACACCTCAGTGGTGGTGCGGTCTCTTTTCTCTTCGTGCCACCACCTGGCCCCTCGTCCTCTTCGCTCTCTGCACCCACCACTCCATTCCCAGCCTCCATTCCACATTCCGGCACATCGCATCTCACCCTGGGGTCCCTAGCGCAAGCCCTTACCCACTGCAGGTACCGGCTTCTGGACCGGAAAGCGTTCTACACTTCCACCAATCCCCTCCCTCACACTCCCCGCAATAGTAGTTGCATGTACCCTATCATACATGCAATATATCGTCTCCCCTAACCACACTCACACAGCGACATGAAAGATATGAATCCAAACACGAATGATTGCCAATATTGTTGCTACAGGAATAATAAACTAGGTACGCTCTGCGGGCCATGTAACACTACAGGGTAAGTTGCTAAGGGCTACACAAGAATCAGTCAATAAATAATCATCTGTCCGGTATAATCTGCGAGGAATAACGAGGAATAGGAAGATATGGTGGATGCAATAATAATAAGTGGTGAGTACGGTGTTCCAGCTTTCGAATTCGTTGTTCAGTTCTTCAGGACTGCACGTACAGTCGCGTCTCTCCCAGCCTTGAGCAACAGCGAGACCTCGTTCCCTCCCGTTCCAGTCATCGGTCCGGTCCTGGCCGCGGCTCTCTCCATTCTCTGCGCCATCGCAAACATGGGACAGCCCACAGGTGGCTTCGTGGCCATGGATACGATGTACAGACATGCAACGCGCATGTGAGCATCCCTGTACTTCTTCAAGGTCGTGACAGCGACGTTATATGCTTCCCTGATTGCTGGCGTGTCCTGTGCGACTTCCCTAACCGGACGAGGATATTCAGCAATATATGCCAGGTAGTCTCTATGCTTCCCCGGCATATATCGCCGCATGCGTTCCATGAAGCCGTGGTCTGCTCGTTTGTTCGCATCTGACGGTGCAGGGTATCGCCGCTGTCGGAGTTTGTGGTCGATGTCAAGAAACAGGTCAAGTGCGTGCATGACGCTGCTCTGACCCGCAGATGGTCCGCTAAGGTCGAGCTTTGACGTGTCACTGACCCCTTCGTATATCCAAGCCGGTGCGGAGGAGCCACTTCCACTCCCATTGAACCAGGGACGAACCTCCCAGTAGAACACGTGGGGATCAACTATTTGGCGTATGGACTCCACGCTAGCGCCGACCTCTTGGATGGCTGTGGTCAGTCGAGCGAGGAGCTTGTTGATCTTGCTAATCGAGGACAGGTCAGTGACGTTCGGGAGATTGTGGTAATCATTGATGATATGGAGCATCTGTACCCCAATTAGCTCCGTTCTGGCCGATCCGAGGTAAAAGTTTCGCTCGTCCTCCGTTCCCGAGAATAGCTCCTGACCAAATCGCATGTTTTCAATGGTGACAGGGCGTGTGGGATCGACAAGTTCCCAATTCCAAAGAACGGTGTCTGCGAACGTAAGGACTGGAGCAATTCTTAGGACGCTCGAGACTGCCACAAGCGGGGCAACAAGAGAACGTGGAACCAATATCGATTCCTCGATGGTGTCTGGAGGGATAGAGTGCACGTAGAAATGCACGAGGAACGCCAAAACTTTGTGGGCACGGCGGAGAAGTTGTGGGCTCTCGTTGAGTGCTTCTGTGGTGAGCGTTGGGAGCTTTTGTTTAAATGAGTACTCGTGTCATATTAGAAACATCCTCGGAACTTACGGAACGTATCCGCTGTCGCCAAAGTTCGCCCTCAGTTCGTTCCCTAGAGTGGCCCCCAAGTAGGTTCTCTCCCAGCTTCAACACTTTCTGTGCTTGTGACAAAGCATCCTCCCAGACTTTGAAAGGCTCCTGCAGTTTAGGGAGTGGGTGGGGTGGTAAGAAACCAGTGTTGGTGTGGATATTAACGTCGAAGTCCGCGGGAACGGGGTGCACCTCATGCGACACCCGTCTGCTTGCTTGCAGAGACTGTAGGATCCATAGGGCATCATTAAGTATATGGAAGGGCGATGGTAGAAGGTTGATCGGATACATGGTAAGTTGTGAGAAGGAAACGCGGTGAAATGAGATGGATTTTAATGCATGAGTCGGTTCCTTTTATACAGCATATACCACTGCAACTCGTCCAATGGATCACATCAGCGAGGTAACCTAGGCACAGAGCTGCAGTGGCTGGCAACTTACTGCCAGTGCCCAAACGGCATCACTGTACACCCCCGTAAGATCCGATTCAGGCGTCCAGCGCCTCTCATAGTTCCTTCGATCATTAATCAGCCATTGGCCGTGTCAGCATCTGTGCTTTAGCACGGGGAGTCGACTCAACTAGTTCCGACAAAACTCGTCAGCGAGTCGGCCAGGAACGACGCATCCCCGGAATGTTACTGCGCCGCTGTGGTCGAATCATTTCTTTACGCATTCGACGGATCCGGAATAATACTTGCAGCTTGACTACTTTTGTACCAAGCCCAGTTATTCAGGTCGCAATGACTCGAACCAGGCAGTGGCAGAGCGTTTCTACCGCTAATCAAGCCCGATGGAGATATCAGTTCTGTCGCACCGATATATAGTGTAGTCTACCGACTTGACAACCCACGTGTCGATGCCGCGGGATTGAGATCTGCGACCGCGCACTTGTCATGTTGTTGAGAAACTAGCAAGTAGAACGGAACCATAATGTGGTATCTACCGCTGTAGCCTGTGAAAGCTTTAAGGCCTATTCTCGTCTCAACGCTAGACGTGCCTCGAAGTCGGTGACTCATTTGCTGTGTGCCGATGGGATACCCCCGGTCAACTTTTCTCATGGATCTGATTCTCACCGCCCGTGGGTGTGCCGTCGCGGGCTTAGTCCCCGTATAAGCTGTGCGAACCAGTTTGGAGATTCGTTGCGAGTCATGCATAATCCAGCGACACTGTGGTTTCGCTCCCGTATGATAGTACGAGCTTGCAGTAAAAGTAGAGCCATCCCACGAAAAGTCCACGGAGGAATACGGGACAGCCACAACATCAAATGCCAAGCGCTTCGAACTTCCCCGAGATCCTATCGGTCGCGTCGGTTCTTGTGTTTCAGCAAGGTTGGAATAAGGTCGCAATGTCAACAGCCCAATCGGTGGCGGTACTTCAAGTAAATGAGAAGCTGAGCAGTAACATCCAGCGCCACATGCGCCGCATCAATCAATTTGAACCTCTAAACACGTTGGAGGTAGAAATTCCGTACAACGCCAAGTGACCCAGGTCGGTTAACGTTCGCCGCCTACCAACTTCCGAGTCAAACAATGAATAATATCGAAAGGTAAAATTCGTTTCACGGAAACATGTAAATAGTCTGAATGTCATGCCCATGGTCTACCATCCCCACGCAGATGGCATCACTGCTCTTTCCAAACCACGATCGTCGTCCCTTGATCGTCGACGACCTGACATCTGCGGTGCACTACATCAAGAATCTTTTCTTTAGTGCCAAGCTTCTCCTTGATAAAGCTTTCCATATCCAAAAATAGCCTGGAAAGTGAGACAGGACCATCCTTGCACGACAATTTAATTAGCTCTACTATCTCGAATTCGGACGGCAGTGCGAAGGTCTTGGGGTTGACGGAGTGGTTCAAAGAAGTGTCAGGAAGTGATAGTCGGGGCATTTGGGAGCGGTAGGCAGAATTGTTCGAGAAAAACCGATCCAGAATCTCAGGCGAGACATCCTCGATCTTTTCGGGGTGCCAGGCCGGTCGTCCTTGAATCTTGTCCACTAAGACTGCGCTGATGCCTGTGCAAAAGTCTGGGCTAGCACCGCTCTGCAAAAAGTAAGATGTCTACATCAAACACAGATCTTGGTGGTGTGTGACTCACACAGTAGGCTGTCGCGATTCCCATCTCCATCTGCAAAGCATCCCGCAATGACATATCCCCTCCGCGGCGGATGGCCGCAAGTGCCACTTTAAGGCTTGTGGGGCTGCGCATGTGAAGAATTTCCAAGGTTTGCTTTGCCCACCCATTAACACGGATATCTGCGGAATTTGAGAACGTCTCCAGGCTCTCGAGTATCTCTTCCACGGAGTTGTGCCGGAAAGCCGAGTCCAGAGCATTACGGACGGCACCCATCAACTTCCCACATGGTTCATCCGGCTGACGTTCGCTGTGTAGTTCCTCGATTGTGCAATTGATTTGATGGAAAGACGGGGTTTCATATTCGGCCAGACGAGCCATGAGACTGGGAATAGTCCTGGAGGGGACAAAGTGCGTCGCAAGTCCAAGCTCACTTCCAACAGGGTAAGTGAAAGCTTGTAAGCAATGTTTTGCACTTACAAGACCTCCCTGCCAACCAATGTCTCAGATGTCAAAGCAAGATAGGTGCCCACCTCCCCGTCTATTTTTGATAGGAAAAAGCTTGCCCCCACATCTGGACAGTATCCAATCTTGGTTTCTGGCATAGCAAATACAGTCTTCTCTGTCGCTATTCTGAATGGTGCACCAATGCTAAGACCAACACCTCCCCCCACTGATATGATATTGACTTCAGAGTGCAAAGGAGGCGTCAAATCTCATGACGTACTGGTGATGCCGTCAAGAACAGCCATGTAAGGTTTCGGCAGCTGGGACAAGGTGAAATCCAGCTCAAATCTGTGCAGTAGATTAGACATTGGCACAGCGTTCGCAGTATCGTGCTTACTCATCCTTGAAAAATTGTATGGCCGTTGGACGCGTGGCCTCGTTGAGCGAGTCATTCAGAACGGCTAATCTTCGTGAGGCTATGCGTGCGTCCGCCTTTGATAGGAAGACTCACTCGCCACGTCACCCCCCGCGCAGAAAGCCCGGCCAAGTCCAACTCCAATGACCATGTGGCAGAGATCAGACTTCGACCATATCTACACACTTATCAGCGTATGGAAAGAGATTTTTCGCCCCAACTGACATCAAGCTGAGGTCGTAGTGAATTGATCATTTCGCTATTCAGCGCATTAAGTTTCCCGGCTCTATTGAGCACATAGGTGCGAGCACACCCATTCGACTGGAAGAGGACTGGCTGGGATGAATGAGGTGAGCCGGAGGTATATCGTGACCGTTGGAGCGGAAAGAACTACCTGGTCGAGTGGTGGGGCAGTGCCTGTAGACATGTGGGCAGCAACTGCGCAAGTCCTGGCAAGTGTTGCTGATGATCTGTTACGCGACATTCTTGCAATGGTGGCTGCTAGCATGCTGTGGATATGGAGTGACCGGGGACCAACGCGAGCCAGTCGAACCGCGCAAAAGTCGGGTACTAGTATGAGAATAACCGTTACATAAATAGTCGGCCCGTAGATTCTTCAGTCCATAACTTTATCATGGAGCCCACCCAGGACTTGACTTGGATAACGACAGGAACTAGGTTCCACTCATCCTCTGGCCATTTTGGTACGATTAAATACATAGGTCAGGTCACGGGCACAAACGGTCTATGGTACGGGGTGGAATGGGATGACCCCACTCGTGGACGTCACGACGGCGTCAAGGACGGAAAACGCTACTTCAGTTGCCGGTACGCCTTCCTGCTCTGATCACCTTACCAGTGCAATCAATTCTCTACCGGAAGCATACCAAATGCTGGGTCTTTCATCCGTCCATCAGCCCCTTTATCTTTCGGGCACTCCTTCTTGATCGCACTCGTGAACAAGTATGTCGAAGCAGAGCACGGTCCAGTTACCCTCGAAAAGGTTGTCCTCGGATCCTCCAATGGTGCCATAGAAGTGGAAGCGGTCGGCCTTGATAAAGTTAGACGGAACCTTGGTAATCTGAATCGCCTCCGAGAGGTGAGCCTTGACTGCGAGCTAGTCGCAACTGGCGATGCCAAAGGTGATATTCTTGCAACTTGTCCGAGTGAGATCAATGGCCATTTCCTCGCGTTATAATACTGAGCACAGAAAAGATATCCGGGGTCTCGACCTGTCTGCTAGCTTGTTAGCTACTTGGAAGGCTATAGCAGATATAACCGCTGAACTGCCTTACTTGGAAAGGTTGGCATTGAAGTAAGTCTTTATTGGTGAACGAGAGCCAATCAGTTCACCCGATAAACAGTCGGAACCGTTTTTTTCCACTGGATCACAAACTTCCGATCCTCGCATTTTCGCGTCTTCGTGAGCTCCAACTGAATAGTACACTTATTTCCTGGGCGGAGTTCAGGGATACTGCCAGGTTCATGACGAGTTTACAATTCGTGGAACTGGGTTACAACAATCTCGGATCCCTGAGTGCTCCATCTTCAGCAACTCTCCCTGAGCTTCTGTCCCTCAATTTTGAAGGCAATCTCCTAACCGACTGGATACAAACAGCCGAATCACTACGCGATCTCACCACGTACGGTCGCAATGTGACTATCAATTGGTGGCACTGACATTGTCACAGCCTACAACGGCTAGTTCTCTCCGGAAACAGCATTCACTCCATCCCGCCTCTCAGCTCGGCGCCATCCCCGCTTCAGGGTATTACAGCCCTTGTCCTATCAAGGAATGATCTCAAGCAATGGAAATACATAGATGCGTTACATGGCTGGTGCCCTAAGCTTCAGTCCTTGCGGATGGTCGGAAATCCGCTGACCGAAGGTGCGGCGAATGTTGTCATTATAATATTAATATTGAGGATTGAAGTGCATACCACCAGACACCAGTCTCGCCAGATATGCCCGACAGTTCATTATAGCGAAGATACCTTCTCTACTGGCTCTTGACTCAACTGCGGTATGATGCCAATCAAGGTCTGTTTACTCTTGCTCAGGCATTCGATCGTTCAGATCTCTGTCCGGGAGCGAACCGATTGCGAACTGTTTTATCTCTCCTTTATTTCAAAGCACGTGGCTGGGAGTGACCATGAGAAAGCACAGGAACACCCTCAATGGATTACTTTGTGTAGAAGTAGGTTCGATCTAGCTGGCGCCAATCAAATCTGAGCCACTTACGGTGCTTCGTCTGGCAGAGCATGGCAAGCCTGCTGAGTCATCGACTCAAAGCGAGCACGAGGATAAACTCAGCAAATATCTGATAAGTGAATGTTGCGGTTTCGTCAGTTTACGAAGGGTATTCAATGTTCACAGCTGTCGTTGTGCAACAATCTGCCAAGAGCCCAACCAACCTGCACAACTCAATAGACATAATTGGTCCACCTATCTTGCTCAAGGTCTTAAAAAGCATGAAGCTGAACACCTTTCGACTGAAGCTCATAAAGTCACTGAAGATTTCCCAGTGCCCAAGACGTGAGGCGATACAAGTGTGGCTGAAGTTGAGCGATGGCTATGCTCCGTTGGACAACGACAGAAATGACTTGGAATGGTATGGAATTGAAAATGGGACACATTTGGTTGTCTATACAGGGGAATAACAATGTACTGCTTATCATTGTACCGGTGCCTTGAGCACAGGACTCCACAGCCGTATCCAGGTCTTCCAAGGCGTTCGTCAATGATACAATCAACCCAGCCCAGCGCCAGAATATACATACCTTGGTTACGAACAAAATTTAAGTGGTGCTTGGGTAATAATTCTGCCGGTAACGAATCGCCTCGCGCACGCAAAACAAAGGCAGAAATACATCCTAGTGGTGATTCCCATTCCCCGCCAGAGGCATTGAGTGGAACCAGTCCTTGGTGCGCAGAAAGACGTGGACATTAAACCGCGTCTAGAACTCAGAACATTGTGCGTTGACCACCAATCGGAGGGTCCGAATATCCAGACGAGCGACCTTATCCTAATGGCGCGAAAATATGGACCAACGGGTTTCGACCAGTAAGTACAGTTGATCCGGCTTGTCCCATAACACGCCAAAGCCAAAGCTCGAGTTGACCATTTCCTAAACGAACCGCGAGACCATAATGCACGGGTGTCGCTCGGTGTAGTCCACGAACGACGACCATACGTCCTTTAACGCGCCCATCCACCGTCGCCATTGGCATGCCTCATAGCTCTATCGTCGTACCGATCGTCCCTTTCATCGCGCCTGCCTCCACGATCGTCACGTCGTCTGTTGTCATGATCATCCCTGCGGCGGTCATAATAATAATCAGGGACTTTGCGGTCATCGTCATAGCCTCCCCGCCGGTAATCATCGTACCCTGCAGGTTTTCTCTCTTCGTAATCCCTCCTGCCAGGAGGTGGAGACCTGGGGCGACGATCATCATCAGCGCGACGAGGTGACCTTGATCGTTCACGACGGAAAGGACGTTCTTCCCTGTAAGGGCGTTCTTCCCGGTAGCGGTCGTCACGCACAGGCCGCTCCTCGCGACGGTCGTCCCGCCGGTAGTTATCGGGCCCACCTCGCTGCAGTTACAAGCGTCAGTGTCGAACTAATTGGCTTCATGTTGAATACAAACCGTATCGTCATATGCAACTCGAACAGGCCTTCCGCGGAGATCTTTACCGTCAAGGTCCTTCACAGCACGATCTGCATCTTCACGAGACAGGTACTCGAGAACACTAAAGGTGGAATGAATGAGGCAGGGAGGCACAAGGATAACCTAGCGTACCCTTGACCAGGAAGGTCACGATCAATGTCGGCGAAAGAAACACTGCCCGCCTCACGACCAAAATCCTTGAGATCCTGAGAGTCATTGTTGTCAAGATATAGTAAAGGAACCACCAGCCATGATGAACCGTGGGACCTTCAAGGAAGTCCAAAGCCGTGTTCACCAATTCATTCTGTACTTACCTGCCAGCTCGTGTCGCGGGAGATGCCAGATACGATCAACCTAATTCCAGGAGGTCTGCGGGAGCGAGCACTGGGAAATGGAATTAAGCATCGGTATGGTGGCGGTTATCAGATGGAATATACCCGTAGCCTCGATCACTTTCGTACACGTCCCGACGAGGTCGACTCTCCTTGGCAAACTCGACTACGATGCTAGTTATGGTGATGAGACGGTCACGGGGAACAATGAAAGGTGGAGCTCACTTTGCGCCCATGAACATTTTACCATTGAAATGATGCACAGCGTCCTCGGCGTCCTGGAACAAGATTAACGAGGCGATGCAGACCGCGAGCAAAACTTACCTTTGAATTCTCAAACTCAACAAAACCAAAGCCTGATAGTTTGCTGTTAGAGATGAGGGAACAACATGAATAACGAAAATCACCAGTCATGACCCGGCAATCCACAATGCGACCGTAGCCGTCGAAGAATTTTGCAACATCGTCTGAGCGGGCATCAGGGGGAAGCCCTATTGAACAAAACCTTGTAAATGTCGCATACTTGCAGCACTGGGAGCAGACTTACTACCAAGATAGAGGCGTCTAGCCATGGTTGAAAAAGACAAGTTGGGATTTGTCTGAGTTCGAATTCATTGACTTTAAAGGTCCGTGCACAGAGTCGGCGGAACCTCGCACACTGCTGTAAGTATATTTCCGTCGAGGCTCAAAGTTTGCGAGTAGTAACATGCGCAAGCAGACAAACCGACAGTTCGATCCAATTGTACATATAAAGTAAGACTCGGAGAAATTTCGAAAAATACAGAGAGGTGCCATTCTCAATGATATCACTGCTGCGACCAGTTGATGGAGTTCAAGTCAATCCCCTCTTGCACCATTTCCCATAACGGACTAGGATGTGTGTCAATGAAGGCAGGGGCAGACAGTTAAAGCTACGGACCTCATATCACGAAGGCGATTGACGACACGGACAATATGGCTAACCACGAAGTCAATTTCCGCTTCGGTGGTGAACCGCCCAATTCCAAAACGTAAAGAAGAGTGTGCCATATCTTCAGCCGCTCCTGAACAAACACCGGTATGAGTAGGAGGCTTGTCCATAGCCATAAGTGAGCGTACCAAGCGCACGAAGGACGTAGGATGGTTCCAACGATGCTGAAGTACAGGCACTACCGGACGACAACGCAATATCCTGCGCAATACGTGATCTCGAGAGCAGTATAGAAAGAACTAGACTACTTACTTTCAGAGCCATCAGAAGGCTCTCACCTTCTACATACGAAAAGGATAGGTTGACGCATCCAGGATAACCGTCAACATCTCCATTACGGACGACATGCTCGACCTGGGAATTTATCCCATGTAACAGACGGTCCGCTAGTTGTTTTATCCGGGCGTGGTCTCTCTGCAAGTTTGCGAGTAAGTATTAGAAAGAAAGAGGGAGAAGCTGGATGATTCGGTATTTCACGGTCAGAACCCCTGCACACAAGTCATTACCAAGCCGGCAGTCCATATTGGTCAATAGCCACTTGATTCTGCCAGATGGCAGGTGTGCAATTATCATCCTTGAACGGCAAAGAAATGTACTCACTGTCATCTCTAGTTTTGCTATCCGTGCTGCCTCGCCCATTCCGACTGCAAGTGCTGCGGGTAAGGTGCCACTGCGCAACCCGCGTTCTTGTCCACCTCCGCTGAAGATTGGTTCAAGCCGGACTCGCGGTCTCCGCCGGACATAAGCAGCACCAATCCCCTTCGGACCGTAGATTTTATGACCGGAGATGCTCATGAGGTCAATGTTTGCCTCGTTGACATCAATGGGAATTTTCCCGACTGCCTGTGCTGCATCTGTGTGAAGGTACACACCGCGGTGCTTCCTGATAATTGCGCCGATCTCCTTCATTGGCTGAATAACACCAGTCTCGTTATTTACCGTCATAATGGAGACTAATGAAGTGTCCGGTCGTATGGCACCCTCGAGGGTCTTCAGGTCAACGACTCCATTCGACCGGACTGGCAGATACGTTATGTCGAAACCTTCTTCGCCAAGTTTTCTGCAAGAGTCCAGCACGCATTTGTGCTCCTGGAAGACAATGTTACATGATGTCGTACGCACTACGAACACCAAGCAACTCACAGTTTGGGTGGTAATGACATGCTTTTTCTTCTCCTTATTAAACCGTGCCACTCCTTTTATGGCTATATTATTGCTCTCCGTGGCGCCAGAGGTGAACACAATGTCTTTATGCTCGGCACCGACGAGGTCTGCGACATGCTGAACTTGACGATGAGACGACAAAACAGGTGTTCGACGATAAGGCTTGCCTTACGTGCATCCTCAACCGCTTGTTCAGCTTCCCACCCATACGCATGGGTGCGACTGTGAGGATTACCGTATTGATCGGTGAGATAGGGCAACATTGCATCGAGAACTCTCGGGTCAACGGGGGTGGTGGCCTGAGTATAGTGAGAAACGATACAATTACCGCCGCCAATACCCCTTCCCTTACCTGCATGTCGAGATAGATGGGTCGGGTCTTCTGTGTCGCAGCATTCTCACGAGCGGGATTTGCAAGCTTAAACCCAAGCATGTCTGCACATGGGTTCACACGGCAGGAAACGGGACGATGCAGGGAAGGACGAACCTGGGCGAGGTGTGAAATGCCCTTCCTTGTAAGAAGGAGGAACGTCGACAATCCTAGCTCGGTCTGCGCCTGAGGGCTGAACTAGCCCTCTTTGCACTCCAACAATAGTCCGTCGGACGGAATGTCTGGCCATATTTGCGGCCGTACTTTGGGGTATTCTTGACAACATCTGAGTAGGAGGAAGTTACCAAAGCTTCCTGAGAGGTGGTGGTCTTCGACAAGGAGGGAATGTTCGGAGATGACCAAGGCATTCGGAACACCACATAAAATTACGTAATCGTAGTTTACACGGCCCATCTGCCCATCATGATCTTCTCCTGGGGGGAGGAGGCAAGAGGGGAATGCCGCCACTAGTACCAGCTGTATTCCCAGTCTCCGAAGATGCCAAAAGAGATGTACTTCCAGGCTTGCTACTCTTCCCAGGAATAGAGATCGAGAAAGTCTGCCCCTCTTTCAAGGAATAGTCCTTCTTTGGCCCTGAGGGTATGTGTGGAGACGGTGTATCTGAACTTGTCGGACTGGGTGGATTTAATGCTGCTTTAGCACGCCTATAAGCCCACGAATCTGTCAATCGGCTCTGTGACCGGACAGTTTCGTTCGTAACTTACTTGGTAAAGTCTTGCAAAGCAACGTCTGGCGCGATGTTCTGAGCCGATCCAAGGCGATGAACGGTACTGATTTCACTCACTGAAATCAAAGCTATCTGAGCGCTCCGCAAATCCCATCCCAATGTATGCCTTCCTTCCGGCGTCTTCCACCCTCACGACAAAGTAACGAGATGAATCCAGCACAGCGTCGACAGACGGCTTCATTGCATCGTATTCAGCGCGAGCAAACACTGCAGAACAGTTGAGCGGCGGGCCAAATGTATTCTCGATTTTGCGTGCACTCACGCTGACCTTGGGTCGCGGGCGTGAATCAACTGATCGTGACTCTGGCCGACGGCTAGCTTACCGGTCTGTGAATCCTCGAAGAGGAGTGTGGCACTTCCAGCCTTCTCGACGATGCGCAATCTGCCCTTCCACAGCGGATCTGCGAGATCTCCCCAGTCATTGGCGCGATGGCCTTCGTTCGCCTTCAGGGGAGGGATTTTGTACACTAGAGGTTGTACTTGAGCCACGTCCCAGACCTGCAAAGTCTTAATGACCTGAAATTTCTCGCGCGATATACAGGATGGATACAATCTCGTCCTCCAGCGAGTCCATGCCGATGGGAGCAGCCTGAGGTGATGGTTTATGTCAGCACTGTTTGTTCACTGCCAACTCGCGTGCAGCCCTGGCACGGTGTTTCAAGTTCCTAATGACGTCCGCCCCTACAGCAGCCGTGAAAATGTAAGCTTGTCCCTGTCGCACAATGCAGAGAAATAACAGCGAATTGTGTTCTCTAGACTGACTGTTGGTTCTGCTTATGGTTCAATACGCAACCTCTTTTCAAAGATCCAATCCATTGATGCAAAACACGGCAAGTTTGATTGTGTCCTTTGCCTCGGCGATTTTTTCGGTCCGCTTCAAGAACACGGCGACAGTCAAAATCAGATCACAGACCTATTAAATGGATCCCTCGAAGGCATGGCCCACGCATCGTTATATACAGCGAAAGCTGATTTCGTACCGTCGTAGCTCCCCTAAGGTGCTATATCATGCAAGGACAAAATCCACTACCGGAAGCCGTCATAGCACAATACGCCCGAACTGGCGGACAACTGTGTAAGGATGTCTTTCTCTTAAGTAAGTTTCGATATACACCACCCGTCCAACCGAGTCCTAATCCCGGATAGACAAGTCTGGGATCGTGTCCACGGCTCACGGTCTGAGGATTGCCTGTCTGGGTGGCATATATAATCCTGGTATTTACGATTCTTCCGACGGGCCCCCCGTACGCACCCACCATTCAGTGTAGCCTGGCACACTGACGTAGGGCTTTTAGGGCTTTGCTTCACCCTTCTACACGACACACACGGTAGAACGGCTTCTCTCGAATACGATGAACAATTCGCTAAACACAGGGGCGGGGCAAAACTATGGCTCCCTTGCTGCAATTCGCGACGCCGCATCCACTTCACAACTCGTCGACATCTTCATCACTAATGACTGGCCAGCTTCCATTACATCACATTGTTCCTCACCTCTTCCTCCCGAGTTCGAACATCCCGGTTCCCCGCCTCTTGACGAAATCATCCGAAAAACAAAGCCGAGGTACCATCTCACCGCTCGTGCTGGGCCCTCTGCAAGATTTTGGGAACGTGAGCCCTTTACTTGGGATGACGAATCTGGGAGAATTTCTCGGTTCATAAGCCTTGGTGCCTTTGGTGAAGAGCATGCCGGCCAGAGACAAAGGGTTTGTCGACCGACTTGCAGAGGTGTCGGTGATGATTCATGTTTCCCCAGTGGTCTTACGCGTTTTCCATCATGCCATCCGCAACTGTAACGCAGCGGCCAAGCAATACCACAAAAAATCCGTTTGCTGAAGCTGCTCCTCGTCTCCCGAAACGGGTTCATGAATCCACCGAAGGAGAAAACTTCATCTTCGGAAATATCCACCATACCACAAAGCGTCCTAGACCAGGTCTGTCTTCTCTTTACTACTTAATGTTTACCTCCTTCTCATGACCACCCACAGAAATGCCAGGTGGACAAGCCAGCAAACCTCCCATCGGATACAAGTGCAGGCGATGTCAATCAACCGAGGTTAGCTTCCGCTCGATATAAAGGAGGAGACAACTTATGTCATAGCCAGCATTTCATTGACAGTTGCCCTGAACGAACCAAACCGCCAGAAGGGTACCTGTGCAGGATCTGCAACATCCCTGGACACCTCGTTCGCGACTGTCCAACTAAACACGCCGTAGGGGACACTGGAGGTCACAAACCACGTGAAGGATACGTATGCCGTGCCTGTGGGAGTGAATTACATTACGTGGCTGATTGCCCAGTGGCGAATCAATGTGAGCCGCGCGGCCAGGGGGGCAAGAGAAGACCACCAAAGGAGATAGGACGTATGCCTTGTGTTCTCTTAATTTCCGTCTACTCATTTATGATGTTCATTCAGCGGAGGAGTGCTGGTTCTGTCTGTCAAACCCGAACTTGGCGTAAGTGACCACAAAGGCAGCTGACTTTGTTCCTGATGCACTGACAGGAAACACTTGATCGTCTCAATTGGTACAGAGTGCTACTTAACGTTTCCGAAGGGACAGATCATCCCAACTCAGTCAGCCCCAGACGAGAGTAATGTCGCTCGTGTTCCGGGAGGTGGTCACGTCCTAATAGTGCCAATCTGTCATCAACCCGCATACAACGCGATTCCCGCTGACATTTCGCCGCCCATTCTTGATGAAACGGAAAGGTAGCGTCCGACTTCTCGACTGAACCTCGTCCTCATCAGGTTCTACCTAGGTACAAAGATGCTCTTCGAGGTCTCTTTGCTAAACACGGTGCCGTGCCCATATTTTACGAAGTTGCTCGACTGAGCGCCAAAGGAGGTCACGCACATGTACAAGCTGTGCCTGTTCCTATTTCCCTGAAAAACGAAGTTGAAGCTGCTTTCCTCAGAGAGGGACGTGCCCTAGGAGTAGACTTTGAGCCAGATGCTGATGGCGCTTTGGAAGCCGGTGCTGGTAGCGCACGAAGCTACTTCCGTGTCGATCTTCCAGATGGACGTAAATTAATCCATCTGATGAAAAACGATGTTCCCTTCAGCGTTCAGTTTGGGAGGTACGTACTCCAACAAGCCATTGTTATGACGGGCATCTTAGGGTGTTTTGTAGACAAGTATTGGTGTCTCTCCTGAACATTACGCACAGGCTTGATTGGAAGATGTGCATTCTTTCAGAGGAGGAAGACAAAGCCGATGTTGAACTGTTTAAGGCGGCCTTCGCGCCGTTCGATCCATCATTATCGAACGCCTAGCGCTCCTCGTATCATTCATGCCAATACAGTATGACTTCAAGCCTGGGGTTCCTTACTGGCCAGTCCTCTCTACAATGCGCTTTCGTCTACTCCTCAAGGCACCTAAATCTAAATGTGCTCGGGAGCCGCCTCTAAACTCTTCCTGTAACCGTGACCAAATTTATTAGTGCCTTCCTTCCTCGCAGCCTTGACCATTCTCTCGATAGCATCAATGCCTGGTAATCGTTACGGCGGTCAACTCCAGTGCGAAACAATTAAATCATGCGCACCTTTGTCAAGGTCCTCCAAAGGAGGTCCGAAAGACAAGCGTACAAAGTGATGACAAGGGGAATGGAACAAATTCCTGCGGTGAGCTGGGTTTATATCGAAGAAGATACCGGGGATCACAATGGTTTGTTCCTTGAGGAGTTCTTCAAAGAACGTCTAGGAAAGGCATTGTATACGGCACGTCATCCAAGTAGGTATGGGAACTAACCAAGCCATTGTTCAACGGTGGAGGAAGCTTCTCTAAGTTGAGCCAGATGTAGAAGGTCGCTTGAGGTGGGATATCGACGTCGAGATGAATATCATGAAGCCGCTTAAGCACGTGGTCACGCTTTGCTTTGAAGTGCTTCTGCAACGCGAGCTGGGTCACGGGGGTATTCAGCCACTTAACAACGCGCCGGTAGCCTTGTGGTTACCTTTTCTTGTGCTACGCGGCTGGGCTCTAAGAGCGGAATAGCAGCGAGTTGCATACTGGGAAAGGTCAGTGCCTCGGGAGTGATGCACAAAATATGGACACACGGGTGGTTCGCTCCGCCATCCAAGAAGGACCCTGGCTCGTTTTCAGTAAGGAACGCTATAGGTTCCAATTGACCAACCAACCTGACTGAGAAAGTGCTGTGATCAAGTTCTTTGGCCCAATAACCCAACATACACGCCAGCCAGGGAGCCGCCAGTTCTGAGAGCTCGTTTTAGCGACAGGTCATGAATAACAGAAACTCTCGACCTTCGTGAGTCCATCGATGATGACGACCGGATCTGTGTTGACGTCATCCACGTACTCGGCTGAGGAGATGGATTTGCCAAAGTCCCGTTCGTGCTCAGGATAAATGTACCACGAGTAAAACTGGTACGTGTGAAGTGTCGAATGAGCTAACACATCGCATCACAAGCAAAGAATATGCGAACCTCATCGAGGATGAGAGTTGTCCCCTCCTTGCTAAGGGCCACGAGTTCTTTGAGATCCTTGCCGCTAAACGGTTGGGGTGAGATACAACCCCCAGAGACACTGTCCAACATACGCAATGACTTGTCCTGTCGGATTTCGCGGGTTGGACGCGATGATGACGGCAAGCCCCTGGGTGCGAATATCTCTCTATCGATGGCGATCTTTGAGTCAAGTCACTGAAGAATCATTGATGAACAAACCTTGGTCTGTTCAATATCGAGACGGTATTTGCGCTAATAAAGAATTGGCACTGCTGCTGAGCAAAGTCTGACGGGGACGGACCTTGGGATCAAGACTAAGAAGAATCAGTCACCCAACTATCGAGCATTGCATGTGGACTCACACTGTCGGAACAGGAACGAGGCGTTTGAACGCGCTTAATACTTGATCGTAAGCGGTGTAGTCAGGGATTTGATAGGACTATGAGTCGGGACTATTTAGTGATAGCACTGGAACGCAACCAAGATACATACACAATAGACATCGCTGACGACAGCGGCAACACGGGACAACCCAGAACGACCACCTGGCACTATACAGACGTTCTCGTACGTATACTTGCTGGTCTTTCCCTGACGGTATGTGTGGTTGTACAAGTTTGCGACTGCTTCTCGGAGTGCTTTGCAGGAATTGGTTAGGGGACGTGGAGAGCAATAGGATACGGCGAACCTTTGACACCGGTTGTAGGGGCGTATTCCAACGAATCGATGGGCATGGCTATTGCGTCGGGGCGAGGTAGCGCATTGGGAATCGGTCCAACTTCGGGCGCACCCTGACCGAGATTGGCCCATTCGTGAGAGCAGGCATAACTGAAGCCGTTGGCCATGGCGCGATCGGAACAATAGATCACGCCGGTGCTCCCCGGATGCTCGATGCCGGGCACGGTTTCTTCATCCTGTGATGTCAATGATGGAGATCAAGGGATGATCAGACTATAGAACTGTGTCACTGACGGGGTCGACGGTCTGAGGGAAAACGCCCTTGGGCTGATGCCCAACTTGCTGGCGGAAGATCTGAGAGACGGTCTGAGACGAGTTCGGATAGACTGGGTGAAGGTAGATACCTGGTGAGCCTCGGATTCCTTTTCGTGCCTGAAGTGTTTCATGACCTCGTGCATCTGGTGTGCAAGATGTGCAACCGAGGAGATGCGAGGTAAGTGAAGATGCATGTAAGAGGAATATAACAAGCGGTGATGGCACAGACCATCTCTTTTATACTGGGCGTGCCACTACGGGATGGCAGCCTGCTTGGCGGTCTGCTGGAAGGGACGGACATTACCTGGCTTGGAAGGGGGCAGATGAGGTAAAATGGCGAGATGGCAGGTGTATTTATACGTCCTGATGGGTGAATTCCACCCTCACTGGCTGGATATGACGTCTGCGTCTCATTGCCACATCCGTTTCAGTGCAGCTCTCTGGTTTGCTGCGGACGGTCGGAAAGTTCCGCCACCAGGCTACGTATAAATAGTCGCCTGTTTCAGTGGCCTTTGCCCCTTGTTCCTGTGCATTCATCTCCGACTTCCGCTCATGTCTACTCTCCTCAACAAGTTTCTTCCCAACCCAAAGACCATCGCGGTCAGTTGTCTGGTCATTTTCCACTCTATATCGCTCACCTGTGTCATTAGATCGTAGGTTGCCCTTTCAGGTAAGATCCCATACATGTCACTCTCCCGTCATCCTAATCCCGTAAACCTATAAAGCGGTGGCCAGGTATGTCATTTACTCCAAACAAGTCTCTTATCTCAGCCGCCACAGCCAAAATTAGGCGTTGATAAAGGTCCAATCCATCTTGTTGAAGCAGGACTCATTGAGCAGCTTCAGGAGATTGGCTGGAGGGTTCATTTCGACGGCCACCATCAATTCGAGGAAATTCATGCTGCTTCCGACCCCCCCATCGGTATACTAAAGAACCCGAGATTGGTTTCGCGTGTCTGCGAGTCCGTGGCAAACGTCGTCGGCGGTCATGCCAAGAACGGCCAGCTGCCAGTTACTTTGGGCGGTGACCACTCTCTGGTTTGTACCATGTTTCATACATCCTCACCACCCTCATAAAATTCGGCAGGCCATGGGCACTATTTCTGGAACCCTGGAGTAGGTCTTGTCCCGCAATGTATTGCAATCTACTGACTTGATTATTCCAGTTCATACCCGGACGCATGTGTCATTTGGATTGATGCTCATGCTGATATCAATACCTCAGAGACAACCGGAAGCGGTACGTACACCAACCTATTCTATCATCTGACAGCTCATCCCCATTTCAGGAAACATCCACGGTATGCCTGTTTCGTTCCTTCTTGGGCTTGGAGAAAAACTCCCCGAGTTTGCATGGATCCGACCTGCGCTGAAGCCAGAGCGAATTGTCTACATTGGCTTGCGCGATCTAGACGCTGGGGAAAAGCGTGTCCTCAAGGAAAACAAGATCAAGGCATTCTCTATGCACGAGGTAGATAAATATGGCATCGGCAAGGTGGTGGAGATGGCACTCGACCACGTAAACCCAAATCGGGACCTGCCTATTCATCTGAGCTTTGATGTTGACGCTCTAGACCCATCCGTCGCGCCATCTACTGGTACACCAGTGAGAATCTATCATACTCTTCATTAATCTTGAACTTCTGAAGCTCTATCGCCCAGGTCCGCGGTGGCTTGACCTTCAGGGAGGGTCACTATATCTGCGAAGCCATCCACGAAACTGGCCTCCTCGTGGCGTTAGATCTGATGGTTCGCTCTACCTCACCCTAGTCATCACTGTGCTCACCTGCCCACAGGAAGTCAACCCATCTCTAGCGGACCCGGAGAGTGTTCGGCAGACTGTAGCAGTTGGTTGTTCTCTTGTTCGGTCGGCACTAGGTAGGCGAGTAGCTGGTATCCATCATTCCATGTCTCACATGCCTTCGAAAGGGGAAGCTCTACTTTAAACTACTCCAATTATTCACCTGAAGTAATAGTATCAGACCGGGTAAACAAACCGCTGTTCAACCATTCACATTATAATTATCCCAAGTTTCAAAGAAATTTGAGATCGTGATACGATAAACTTTAAGTCGACGCTACAAGCTATAACACAGCATGGTTGCGCTGAGAACTTTGATGCAGCACTTTCGAGACAGAAGTAACGCAATTATAGATCATGTATAGTTGCTAGAACCATCGTCCGAGTTTGTTGGTCAGACATCATTCAAAGTCCAAGAAAACCCATCTGGAGCGATAACATTCTCTCGACAGACTTAACACAAGTTCATGCCTAGAGAGAAATGTGGCACTATGATTTGAATTGTTCATTAAATTCCCTCCCAATCAGCATTCGCCTGATTTCCTGTGTGCCCGCGCCAACGGCATAGAGCCTCGAGTCTCTTAATATCCTGCCCATTGGGTAGTCTGAAGAATTTCTCAGAATTGCTCGTGGGGACCGCGATACTGCGATACTGACCATTGATGTATCCATTACCACCCAGGCATTGCATGCCTTCCATTGCTACTTCTATGGCTCTCTCAGTGCTGTACAATATCGCACCAGCACAGTCCTCATGACGAGCATAAGAAATCATCAGATATCAAATTGACATGCAACATACCCGACGACTGATGTGGCCCTGGTCACATGCCCTAGCCACTGCATACACATACGATCTACTCGCATTGATCTTTGTGTACATGTCGGCAATCTTGGCTTTACAGGTACCTCGGCTTATGTTGTCAACAGCGAAGTTGGTGTCTCACCTTGCATTAATTGGAATGTCCCGACCGGCTGGCCAAATTGTTTACGCTGGTGAACATACTCGACCGCATAATCGAAGGACGCCTGCATCAAACTGCAGCTGTTGGTCTGACGCGTGCATTTGATTCCCAAATGTCCTTACCCTAACGGGCCTCCGCTCAACACGAGACGTTCGAGATCAAGGCCTGACATGAGTACTCCCGCCCCTTTGTTCACTTGACCAAGGACATTGTCTGGAAAAACATTAGCAGAAGAATCATAGCACGAACATGATTGTGATTGTGCTCACCATCGGGTACCTCACAATTCTCGAAGACCAACTCACAGGTATCGCTACCTCTCATGCCAAACTTGTCTAGTTTTTGATGAGTCGAGAATCCTTTGAATTCCTTTTCTATGATGAATGCGGTTATGCCTTTGGAGCCTTGCTCCGGTGCAGTTTTGGCATAGACAACAAGGGTCGAAGCTGAAGGTCCGTTGGTGATCCTATGGAAATATTAAGTGGAACGACATGCGTGAACGAGGGCTCAGCAAACCAGAATTTGTTACCGTTCAACCGCCATCCACCGTTGATCTTATCGGTTCGTAGACTCATGCTAACGACGTCACTCCTGAAGTGCCAATGTCAGAACTCAACTCGATAGAATACAAAAGATATGCAGTACCCGCTCCCTGGTTCGCTCATCGCAAGACTGCCAATTTTCTTTCCGGATATAAGGTCAGGGAGATACTTGACTTTCTGTGCTTCCGTGCCATGTCTATGGATTTGGTTCACGCAGAGGTTTGAGTGAGCACCGTAGGACAATGCGACCGAGCCGGACGCTCGTGAAAGTTCTTCCATGGCCAAGGTATGGTTCAGGTATCCCAAACCTAATCCCCCATAGTTGGGAGAGACCGTGATGCCGAGCAAGCCCATATCTCCAAGTTTTTCCCAGACGTCCTGCAAATTACATGGGAACGGATTGCGAGATGCAGGGATGCTGAACTGACCATCGGGAAGGTGTTGGTTCTGTCGATCTCTGCGGCCCTTGGAGCGAGTTCTCGTTGTGCGAACTCGGACACTGCATTCCTGAACTGGAGGACCACACCAAAGAGCGCCTGAGCCATGCCAGTTACTACCCGTGGAACGACGCACCTCGGCCTGCTCCTCGCTCAGACCCGCAATCTCGACGTTATAAGTTGATGCAAACCTACGGCCAGCGGTAGAGGAGAGGCAAGAGGGGCGTATGAGCCGCGTGCGATGGATAGCGGACCTGGCGGATGATACAAGAGCCATCAAGTCTACACAGCGAGAAGTGAAACAAAAGACTTTAGTTTGTCACCCGGACTCCGCATTGGATTGTGGAAAGCTACCAGACGGATCATAGCCGTCACGTGAGAAGTTATTCAAGGAACTCAAGATGATCGTAGTGTAAGGACTTCGGGCATGTGGACTTGGTTTTCAGCACAGTAACAGACTACAAAGTGGCTATACACAACTTTTTTGAGAGGCATAACGGTGTCTGGCCAGCAAGCACATTACGCTGGTCCCGCTCGGCACAATAGCGCCGCGAAGTTCCCGTCACCGAAAGGGTAACTTCAAGTGGTCTACTGGAGTCAACTTCACACTCGAAGCGGTGGTGGGTAGGAGTGTTTAAATTTAAGCTATTATTTACTCGAAACAGACTTTACGTTGCGCCACATCCCGATAGTATTCGACAATTTGTCTATCGAGGTGTGCCCACTCTTCAAACCGATCTACGTCTTTGAGGTCAAGGTCGATGATGGAGATCGCGTAAGGAGAATCAACAGATGGTTGCCCAGATATATCAGATCGATGAATCCTGAATATCATGGAACAATCCTTGAGCGTTGCAGAAAGCAGGTAGGCAATGAGGTAGGTATCGATGTTTTCAGGACAGAGCTTGGAATGGTCCAATGCACGATAGATAGAATGGTAGGAAGCGACAAAATCCTGCAACTCTTCAAGAGAAGGGTTCCGCTTGACGGCTCCTAGATGCTTGGCATTTGCGCCTACCATGGCATGCAGTTTGATGATTCCCTCGATGTCAAGCGCGTCTAGCGAGCGTTGTAGATCCGATATAATCTTCAGTGCGGGGATCCGAAGAAGCGGGAGTAGAGTCGTCGCGAGTGCTTCGTGAACTTCTTCACTCGCCGACAGAAATTCCACGAGAGAAGGATACGACTGCCAAAAGTAAATACGAATCGAAGAGGAACGTTAATGGCGACAATTCGCACCTCAGAAGGTGTTATCATCTTCCCAGAGACGAATATTCTCATGTTGTTCAGAGTACCATCGCTTTGGACCCAGCCGTTCCAAAGATCACGGATCGCCTTCCTCATGCGTGCTTCATCTCTCGAGTACAAATCCAGTGGACAATATTGCGTAGGAGCGTCGCCATCTTTGAACCTAAACTGAGTGTGCATACAGAACCTACAAGTGGACGTCTTGGTTTCCGCAGTCTCCTCGGACAAGTGAGCGAAATTGGGCATGAAGCCCCACTTGGGCTAAGAAAGTTGATGATCGGTTATAATGCTGTCCCCTGTGTAAAGCAATTCTAACCGAACCTTTATTTCAACCGCCAGAACATCTGCACCTCCAATGAGATCCGTGGCCAGTATGCCCTTTTGCCGAGCTTTATCAATCTGGTCTTTCGCTCGCCGGTCGGCGGGGCGGTCACCATTGCGCAACACCTCGAGTGCTACTAACCATTCAGCACCTAGGAGCACGACCTCTAGGTCTGGAAGAAATGTTGAAGGTACGAGAGCTGCAATGACTGTGTTCTGGAAGGCGATGACTGGATCATCTTCCTCGTTGATTATTGTGTCCTGCGCCGAAGCAACGTTGAGCAACGTTTTTCGTAGGCGGAGTACTTTGCCAGTGAAATTAGGGTGGAAAGGGCCTGTATAAGCGAACACGATTGTTGATCCACCTTCAGAAAGATAAGCCCAGTCCTGTGGGCGGCTCAGCAGAGCGACGTTCGCGCGAGCCATGGGCTGGTTGAGATTGCCACCGTGACGGTGACAGAGGAAAAGATTATTTATCGTTCCCCTATATTTTCTCCACGTCAAAAGTCGTTCTCGACTGTCGCTAGGGTCAACAGGTGGGTCGTCCGCATTTGACATTGAATGAGGTTAATTCGACAGGTGGTCCAAGCATTCCTGTATATCAATGCCACGCACGAATTCGACGAACAATGGGGGGTCTCCCTATTTTAGAGACGGCCGGACAACCATTCATCCCCGTCCTCAACCCCAGTTTCCCCCCACTTGAAATCCATCTGTGACAGCTGGTATGCGCCTGCTGACACCGTCGACCACCAAGCATACCTCGAAACAGAGCGGCTCCACGAAACATCCCGCCCGCAATGTCAAAGGTGTCACCACTTCAAAAGGCGCGAACGCCGCCAAGCAACCAGGTAGGCACCCTAACGTGCGCCCCATGATGTGCTCTCGTGGTATTTCGAATCCTAATGTGAAATTCTAGGAACGCGTCAAATATCACGGTTTACATGGTTACTACAACGGGCGGAAGGTGCAAGAATCGCCGGAAGTGCGCCCTCCACCCCTTTGGTTGAAGGACCTCGAGTGTATCCGAAAGCTAGGTAAGCCAAGAGGTATGAAATAGCGTTGCATATCAGCTAACTATTTCGTTAGGCACCGGTGCTTATGGAAGCGTCTTGCTGGTGCGCGTACGGAGACAGCAAGTTCATCTCTTGGACCGGCCAGGTTCGTTATTCGCCATGAAGGTTTTGCAAAAGGCCGATATACAGAATTTTGATAAAGTGTGTATGAACCGCATAATTGGCTGGCTCGAATCCGCCGCTCGATGCACATGTCGTCTGATCAACGCAGCATTATTCAGATGATACTGATGCGGAAAGAGCAAGTCTTTCGAAGCTTCCGTGGAGTCCTTGGGTGAACGGCGCTGTCGACGTGTTTCACGACGCACTCAACCTCTACCTCATGCTGGAATGCATCCCAGCGGGCGTGCTACATGACATCATTTACCATCGTGGACCTCTAGATGCAACAACGGCGCGCTTTTATTATGCCAATATCGTATGTGCGTTGGAATTCCTACATGCCAACGGCATAGTGCATCGTGACCTGAAGCCAGCCAATATCCTCATCAAGCCGGATGGATACATCTCCCTGGTAGACTTTGGTCTAGCGAAGCCCGAAACTGATGCCCACACCTGGTCGATGGTCGGGACACCGATTTACATGGCCCCCGAATTATTTATGAGCCAGGCCGGCGTCGGATGTGGAGTAGATTGGTTTTCGAGCGGCATCATCTTGTACGAAATGGTTACCCAACGAGTGGCAAGTATCGTGTTTCGAGTGGATGGCTGTTCTCGGCTCAGTGCTATTTTCTAGCCATTCTATGGGAAGGAGGAGGAACATATTTACCTTCGCATCGCCAACAAGAAATACAAATGGCCAAGAAAACTTCGTGTTGGGAAATCGCTCAAGTCGCTGGTTGCGGGTCTCCTCACTCATGAAGCCGTGAATCGACTGGGTGTTGCGAAGCCAGTCACGAAACACCCTTGGCTGAGCAGGATTGACTGGAAGAAGATGAATGGTCACAGTTACATTGTTCGTCCATCTCGCGCGCGTTTATCGACATCTCTTTAGTTTTGTCTTCAGGCACCATGGATTCCTGGGGATGTACAACTTGCTCGAATGTGGCAAGACAGACGACTTCCCTGGCAACAAAGAGTTCCTGACCTTGAGGTCGTCGTGCCAGCTGAACATCTGAAGCATGACCGTCGGTTACCCGGGAAGAGTAAAAGTGACGATCAGCGAGCACACGAACAGACCTGACGATTCCATGTTGGAGGAGAGAATCAGCCTTGATTTTGGTCGTCAGATTATAATACACACACGAGAACTACAGTCAAGTTGTACAGAGACGCAGTCGTCCACACCATTGCACCAACGGTTTGACATCCTGCGTACGGCCACGATCACATACATCATCATTTTGCATCTCGTCATCGGTGGACGGGCTAGAAAGGGAATGGACATCGTCACAGTCTGAGTCGAGATCTGATTCGTCCTCCTCGTCCGACGGACACGGTGTGGAATCGGGGGGACACTGTGCCGGTAGGAGCCAGTTGCGATACCAGCGGCCCAAGAAGACTTTTATGTCGGTGGAGAGACAGAGATACTCGACGTTGCGGGCGAGACCCTCCCACCGAATGAGACCTCGGTCGAGCGCGTTTTCGATGTGATCGGTACGACCAAAGTACATCCAGTGGAAGAGTGGCTGGATGGAAGATGGGTCTGGGACTGGGAGGAAGACGACGGGATGGGAGGGTGGGGAAGGAAGAAATCGGGGCAGTCTGCTTCGGGGGAATCGGAGAGGGGCAGAGGAGGGATGATGGCGAGACGCGGAGAGGGTCTGAACGAGGTCGGTGGGAGGGACCCCACGGAACAGACCTCTGAGGAAGACCGACTTGGCAGACAAGCACGCTGTGTGCAGCTGAGGGACATCAGTGATGGGACGGGACGACGGCGGGGAACCTACCCGGAAGGTGACATGGGGGGCTGATTCGATGTCGCGGGAGGACACTGGAACGACTACAGAGATGAGCGAGGGAACGGGGAATCGGGGGCGGGCGTACTTATGGTGCAGTCTGGCGCGTCCATGGCGTACGGGACACGAAAATCGACGCGACTTTATAAGCCAGACACATTGGAGATTCGATCACGAAAAGTTTTTGCAGGTGAGTCTTGGAGGTCGACTCGGTGGCAGTAGGCAGGCAACAACAAGGCCCGGCTGGCTCGGCTCGGTCTCACCCGGCGGGTCGCAAGACTTGCCGCGGTGGCTTTACGGTTGAAGTAGCCACGTGTCTCGCGTGGAATTCCACATGTCCGTCTTTGACCTCAACCCGTACCAAGGGACCGCCCTGTCCACCACAGAGGCGGACCTCCTCTGGGAGTATGCAAAGCTCGCACAACATATAAAAGACGTGCGTCTCAGACCAAACAACCCCTCCTCCTGATTCCATCCACCCCAGTTGACAGCCGCGACGAAACAACTCAGTGATAAGCCCGATCACACTCTCCTTGTCCGCTTGCGCCTCCTTGAAAGGAAAATGAGCCTCGTATTGACCTTGGTATACCACCTTTGCCCACCCTTGCCTCGCTCTACTCATCCGCCCATAGTTCAAAGCGTCCGTGTGGGGTGTCATCAACGAACAGGCTGCGTCGACAGACTTGTCAGGACAATACGTTGATACTACTGCTTCCATGTAATTCCGGATCTACACGCTCCAATTGCTACACCTTCATCCCCGCGAGTTTCCCAGCGACCCCTGCTACACTCACCGGTACAACGTCCCAGATCACAAGCTTCCCATCAACTCCACTCGTGCTCACTCTGCTCACTGTCCCCCCAGCGCCCCATTCATGTGGCCTCACACTCGTGATCGTGTTCTGGTGGACAGTCAGGAGCTCAGTGCCCGCCGATACGTCCCCACCCCCCGCCTGTCCACGCATATCCGCATTTCTGAACGTGTTGAAAGCGCTGCTGTTGAGCCGCCCAACGCCTCCAGCTTTCGCAGTCGACCTCCCTCCACCAGAGCTCGTGTTATCCAGCGATCCAACAAATGTCCAGCCTGCCTCAGTTCCAGAGAACACCACTGGCTGGCAATCGTGACCAGCTGCCACAACGCTGTCCTCGCTGGTCCACGTGAGTGTGACACAAGGCAAAGTACTGATCCGGATGTTCTGGACCACGGGGCCCCCGGGATAGACAATGCTGATCGAGCTGTCATGGCCTGTCGACGTCGTTCAAACAAATTCCAATATCAATGGGGGAGATAACGCTTACTCGCAAAGGCCAGAACCTCTCCCGAGGGCGAAAAGCTGACTGCGTGCACCCATCCACCAGCGGGGCTCGCATACTCACCGCACACCGTGTTGAACGGCAGTTTGTCTCCCCAGACAGTGTGAGCAGGCCTGGTGGAAACGTTTCAGTACGATAGGAGTGGCCGGGCGATGTACAACTAGCCTCTTATCTACGTCCTTGATATAGGCTGACAAAACGCGAGCTTTCATATCGGCACTGCCAGCGGCAAGCAGCACATTGTTTGGATGCCAATCCACAGAGAGAACGGTCGACCGGATCGGCTTCTTCAATTGTTTCGCCATCCACCAATTGTTCTCGGGGTCGAACGAACAGACAGCGATGGCTCTATGGAAAGCGTCAGCAAACGGTCTCTTATTAAACAGGCAAATCGGACCTGGCACCGCTCGCCACCGCGAATTTATCTTCGTTCGGGCTCCATCGAACGAAAGTCGCAGCCCTGTTGACACGTAGTAATACGAGCGTTGGCTTCCACATCATTCTGCCCGTGAGTGGATCTGGAGATTGGGACCACACGTAGGCGTTGCGATCCTGTGATGCAGTCACGATCCGGTTCGAGCTCGGGGCCCAGTCGATGGACGTGATGACTTTGTCATGCTTGACGAGATGGTCAGGTAGGCGTACGTACGCTGTACAGATGTGGTACGACAGACCTCTGCAAGAGTCTCGGTCACCACCCATTCCTTGCCCTCTTTGACGTAAATCTGTGCTTTGTTGTCATTTAAGCTGAGTGCGACCTCTGCAGAAACGCATCATCGGTGAGCTGGACTGGGAATATAATATCGCGAGTGAGCGTACGGCTGCGGTCTGCATTGAACGCGTGGCAGGTGATTGGTGTTTGTGCGATTGAATAAACTTCTGGCGCAGACATGATTAGCGCTGTGCAACGACGAGGTGTCGCCAAGTACCATCTGTTGCCACGTGCGATGCTGTGCATCGAATACTCATCGGAGCGGCGAGTCATACTAACCAACGTGCATCACGAACGCTACCTACGTAGCTGACAGCACGCCGCAGAACACGTGAGCCCAACTTCTACTCCCTGGGCTGTGAACGATCCAGGCCCACATTAAATCCCAAGATTGCAGGTGCTCTCAACCGACTGGACACTCTAGCCCCATGGGGTGTTAACACAGCACACACGATATTTCCATCCCGGGAGACATCGGTACAAGATCATCACGAAGCTGGTGCCTCGTGAAATAAACGCGGCTCAAGCAAGGGCGCCGTGCATTCGTTGGTTCTACCTTCCAGATGGGTAAACGGTCAAAAAACCAAGAAAAAAAGGTATGATGCGACACAGGACACATTGAACGATTATCCCGGGTGACTGGTATACGAAAAGGAAGTGAATGTGTGTCAAGGTGGGAGACGGCAAGGTTAGGCATCATTCGTCGTCCCTGCCGCAGGGTTTTCGTCGACCTTGCTGCGGACTTCCTTGGCCCAGCGCAAACCGCATGCATTGCACAACGTTTTTGGTCCCTGTGGGCCCTTGAAAAGCAGTAAGCATGCAAGAGAGAGTAACAGTGGACCATAAAATGACCTTGCGCCACTCAGGAGAGTCGGTTCTCCCGCAGGTAACGCAGACGTACTGCTCTGCATTGTGGGATTTGCGCACCTAGAGAGCTCGTCAGAGTCACGTCTCCCAAGCAGAAAATTAGCGAACCCTCTTCCGCCTCAAGGTCTCATCGCCAAGATCGTCGTCTGCGGGCTGTGCAGAGCCAGATGTATACTGCCCACTGTATGTGTGCAGGCCGTGCGACTCATACGCAGAGCCTTGCGCCTGGCTACGTGATGAACCGAAATTGTCAAAAGAGCGGCGCGCTAGGTGTTGAGAGTAATGCGTGCTCGGGACATCGGGAGAGCAAAGAGAGACGGATGGGGCAGAGGATCGAGATACGGAGGAAGATCGAAAGGAAAAAACTGGGGAGGTGGATGGACCTGATATCGGAGCAGGTGGTGAGGAAGCATGCACACGTAACTCGGCAAGCCGTTTCTGCAGGTGTTCGTTCTCGGTTTTGAGTTCTAAAAAGGTGTTGAGCCTCGAAGAGAAGGGGTAAGTAAAGTGCGTGGACAGTTGGGGATAAGAAAGCCTTACATGGCAACGTTGCGGCTTGGGTAGGGCTTTGCAACGGCGAAAAAGCATCGAGCAGCCAACTCGTTTTCAATGAAGTGAGGATAGCCCTTTACTTCGAAGAGGACCTCAGATTGTGGGATTTTTTGCGGGGTGGTCGGGGAGCTGGCTTTGAGACGAACGTAGGAGTTCATCTCTGTGCGGGTGCGGAGAGACTCGTCGAAGGCGACATGGAAGGCGCGTTGGTCTTCTGCTGGAGAACGGAGGATGTGGATGGGGAGTAGGACGGGCACCGAGAGACGGCTTACGGTTGACGAGGTCGGTGAATGAGCAGTCAATGAGCTCGGCACCAGACCAGCCCAGGAGTTCGGACACGGCGCGACCACAAAACCAGATTTTGGCGTCGCTGGAGAGGATGAATATGATTGCGTCTGAGAGTTCGTGTATAAGGAGGTCAGCCCATCGTTTTCTCTTCGTGAACTCGAACGTTGTCGGGGTCGGGGAGGAAGACGGCTTTGAGGCGGACATGAGAGTAAATGATCAATCAACGACTGTACTAGTAAGAAAAACAATAAATGAAATCCTATGACGTCGACAATCCCATCTGATCTCGGAATATCCCGCACCCCAACCACCACAGCCTCAGATAACGCAGTACCCTCCGTCGACGCGAATGTCGGCTCCGGTCATGAATCGCGATGCATCACTCGAGAGGAACACGATCGCGCCCTGTCGGCGGTCAGCACGCCACTCCACCCAATCTCGGGGTCGCACTCACGGAGAGGTCCTCAGGTTCACCCATCTATCCCGATCGGGTGAGCACGCTGCACGCTACAGCAACCGATTTCTCACCTTGCCCATCGGCGTCAGGTTCTCCCACGTTTTCTGTCGAATATTAAATAACAAATCGCAAGACTGCCTTCGATCTCACCTTGAGTTCAACATCGTGAGCCAGGATTGTCTTCGTCAGCTTCGTCAGCATGTATCCAGGACTTCTCGCCGTCAACGCTCAGGCATGCAGTGGTACTCGTTGCATCTCACCTCAGCGTATTCACCCGCACTCCCTTTTTCGCCCACTCCACCGCCAAACTGGAAGCCATATGTCTAACCGCTAGGGCAGCCAAAACGTCACCCCGGCTTTTTTGGTGCAGAACCGCGTCAACTTACCCGCTTTGGATGCATTGTAAGGCGTTTGGGGCTGTGTTCATGAAAAAACGTGCCTATGACATCAATAACGACTAACTACCCACCTGGGGAATGTTGATGATCTGGCGTGGCAACGTTAAGTCAGCAGCCGCAACCCCAGTCACTTTAAAACCGAACCGAGGCACTCATGCTAGAAACCAGCACAATCGACCCCCCTCCTTGGGGTATCATATTCCGAGCAGCCTCACGTGCGGTGAAGAATGCCCCGTGAACATTGATATCATACAACCGCTTGATCCGATCGAAGGGGTAGCTGTAATTGGTATGCGTTAGCGCCAACATGCCTACTTCCTCAGCCACGTACTCAAATGCGGAGTAGTTCTCCACAATACCTGCCAGATTACATCATCACGCCGCTCGGGCAGTGTTCGGATCATACCCACTTACCGGCAGATGCAACGACAGAGTCGACGCGACCAAACGTATCCACCACAACTTCAAATGCCTTTTGCACCGATAACTCTGACGAGACGTCACATCCGACACCGATCACTTGAAAGTCCTCTCGTTGCAAGTCGCTGTTAACTTGGGATTATCTTCAGTGGCCGGTCTTGCAGCGACCAACATCACCACTGACCGCATGCATTCTGGACTAGCTCGTCAGCAGCCGCCTTAGCCTCATTCTCCTTCAAATCGATTATCGCTAGTTGCGTGCACCCTCTGGCAGTGGTTCTAGCGTGTAATCGGAGTTCAAGGCTGAATACGTACGATTGAATAAATGCATTGCAGAATGCATTCCCAAGACCTCGCGCAGCTCCGGTGACGACACATACCTAACATGTAATACGAATGGTCAGTATGCTCTCGGTAAGGCATCGAAACAGAGGCGCCTAACCTTGTTCTCGAGGGAGAAGGAAGGAAGGAAGCGAGGCGCCTTGTGCGAGACAACAGTGCTCTGAAATCTGGTATAGGATACCATGGCTCGAGAGGTAACGGGAAAACGTGACGTGGAAGAGGCGAGACGAGCAAGCACTGCGAAACCCATGGTGAGGAATTCCGGTAGGGTGGGGGAGATGATGGGTTGGGACGGCTCCATTTATGTAAGTCACCGGTTTGGTTATATAGGTCGGCTCTCAGCATCCGCTCCCACGGGCGCTTCCACCTACTATAGTAGTCTGGTGACCAGACCAGCTTCCACTCCTGGCCCGGCCTCTGTATGTACAGTATTGTAATCAACTACAGCACAGGCCACCGAGTGGTGAGCGCAGACTAAACGTTCAAGTCGGAAGGCTCCTGTGTCTTGATTTGGAAATGTTAACGACCGATGGAGTTCAAATCAGCAGGAGCACCTTATGACGTTACCGCTTGGTACTTTTTCCTCCAATGAGAGCACTCGAAAGTCGATAAAAAAGGGAATCAAGGGTCCTACGAAAAAGTTTTTATGTAATTGGAAACTGGTCAGGACTGATCATGGCCAACTTTCTGTTTCTCTAATGGGCTGGCGTCTCCGCTGAGGGACTTACTCGCTGGTGCTCAGTACTGGTGTTTTACCGCCATCGAGCGCAGGCGCAAACTAGGGTGTGGAAGGACTACAGTGGCATAACAAAGCGGGCGAGAATGTTAATATACAGGACTCCGGCTCAGAGAACCGACATGCCTCGTACTTATTAGAACACGAACATGCAACGAGTTCAAACATAACTACCGGTACCTCATAGTAGACCATATAAGCTAGCGGGAAAAAAAGAGCCCAAGGTAGGCTAGAAGGGTATCTGCAAAACAAGAAATCGAGCTCATTAGCTCCCAAAACAAGGTATAGTAACACAAGCAGTGAACGAGTGAACAGGAACAAAAAGAGTTTGGCAAATGGATGGGGGCATACGAGAGTGGGACGTTCATGTGGCTTGAACATTCAGATACATGCGAACTTGGACTTCCGTCTCTGCAACTCATCCATCCGGGTGTCAAGTTGTGCGCGGGCGCGCTCCTTGGCTCGTCGCTCTTCGTCCAACCGAGATTCCAATGATTGTTTTTCTTCCACAATGGACCTCCGAACAGTAACAACCTCCCGACGAGCTTCCTGAAGCTCGTTGCGAAGCGTCTCTAGCTGTGCGCTGAGGGTGTCTCGTTCCCTCGCAAGTTCTGTTGCTTGCATCCGGGCTTTTCGCACTAGTGTGGGTATTCCATGTCAGTACCCTGCACCGGGCGTTAAGAGGGGGAACGTACAGTTTTTCTCAGAGTCGCTTAGGGATGTCTCAAGAGTGCTCACAAGATCCATGTGAGTGGCCAGATCGCTCTCGCAGTGGGACAACTGCTTGTTGAGCGTTTTGATCATCACTTCCTGTTCGTTAATATGCTTCGTTTGGTCCTCAATCTTTGCTGCCGCAGCTTTCGCATCAAGAGGAGATCCGCCTGCGACACTGACTGAAGCGACAGATGTTGCAGGTGAGTCCATCTGCGAATCTTTGGATGTCGAGGGAGACAGAACCGACGACTGAGTCGATACGCTGGAATGGGATTCCTGGGTCTTTGGTGCAGGTGGGGGTGGAACCGATGGAGGCGGGGTCGGTGGAGGAAGCTTGCCGTTCAAACCGTTCACTCTGGAGAATGCAATGTTACGGTCCGATGTGACACGCTGAGGGATGTCCTGAACGCCGGAGTTGCGTGCTAACTGAGCTTGTAGATCGCGCACAGCGCTCTCCTGTTTGTTTTTCTCCGCCTGCAAAGTATCCTTCTCGTCCTTGACGCGCTGAAGGTTGTCCTGCATCTCAGCGATCAGAGAACGATGTCTCTCCAACTCGTCGACGAGGGATTCCCGATTGGACACTTCTTGGGCGAGTTTTGTCTGCTCGGAGCTCGTCCGCTCGAGCTCAGCCCTGGCTTTTTCCAACTCCCCGCGGATACTGTCGTTATCTGATCGAGCGGCCACAAGCTCCTCTTCCATTGTCGCGATGATCTGCGCCTTTTCTTTGATAGATTGGTTCTGAGCGGCCTGTATCGCACTAAGCTCGCTGCATGCGGCACGGTACGATTCGGCCTGTTCTCTAAGCTTCTCGAGGTCTTTGAGCATGACTTCTTGTTCGCTTGCATGCGCCTTTTCAGACTCTGCAAGGTTTGAGCCAGAATGCTGTCGTTCCCTCTCCAACTCCCGGGAATGCTGCTCTTGGGCGGTCTTGAAGTCAACACGAAGTGTCTCGAGTTCTCCATCGAGATGCTGGTGTTCACGTAAGAGATTACCGTATACGTCCGAGTGATGTCGCTCTAGCTCGGCCACTGCCGCTACAGAGCGGTTACGTTCCTCAAGAAGTGCACTCGCAGATGTCACCCGCAATTCTTCAAGGACAGCAGCATGTTGGTCGTGCGCACTTTGGAGGGCAGACGACAATCTGGCCAAAGCTGTTTCATGATCCGCTTCAAGCTTTTGGATAGCGTCCTCATGCATGGTCATAGCTGCCAGGCGTTCTTCGTCATGCTGCAGGTTTGTAATGCGAATGGCCTCGAGATGCGCTTTCTTGAGCTCAGCCATCTCGTCTTCGTGTCCACCAGTAACTTCTTGAAGGACGGCAGCTTGTCGTTCCTGGAAAGCTTGAATCGACGACTCGTGTTCCTCGCGTGCTTTCGCAGCGGCAGCAGCAGCTTCTTGTTCCAGTCGTGTGATCGCCTTGGTGAGATCCTCGATCTGCGCTTCCGACTGCTCTCTGGTAACTGCCATTGCGGTAGCATGTTCCCGCTTCATGTTCTCCCGTCTCGTTCTGTAGTCCTCCTCCTTGTTTGCAACAATGAGAGCATGTTCCGACTTAAGCTTTTCCATGTCCTCCGTATACATGGCATCTCTTCTTGCAATAGCGGCGGCGTGCTCTTCCTGCAGTTCGCGGAGAACTTGATCGCGAGCAGACTGCGATTCGGATAGTGAACATTCGCGAGCCTTCTCAGCCATGCGTATCTCGCTCGCATGGTCCTCGCGAAGGCGGTCGAGCATGGAAGTAGCATCCTCGGCCTGCTTGCGCAATACCTCTGCGTGGTCATTGCGAAGCTTTGTCAAAGCGTTATAATACTCTTCTTCGGTACGAAGTAAGTCAGCTGCGGCACCTTCCTCCACGAGTTTCATTGCATCAGCATGTTCAGATGTGACCTTGGCAAACGCTGCTCGGTGTTCTTCGGCTAGTCGCTCAAGGGCGGCGTTCCCTTGCTGCAACGCACGCTGGAGCTCTTCTTCATGGACCGCTTGTAGTTTGCCGAATGCCTCTTCATGATCTTTGAGGGCATTCTCAAGAGCATTTGTTGCTACAGAAAGTTGATTCTGGAGATTTCCAACCGCAACTTCATGTTCGTCCTTGATGCTCGCTACTAGCTCGTCGACTTCTGCACCTTTCGCTCTGAGAGCTTCTTGGTGTGTAGTACGCAGGGCGTCAATAACGGCAGCATGGTCATTTTCCGCTTTCTTGATGGTTTCGGTCAACTCTTGTTCGCGTTGACAAACCGACTCCAACTCGGTTAGGATATGATCATGCTTAGCACGTAAACCCTCGAGCTCGGTCGACATGTTCAGCGTCTGCAAATACGCGGAGCGTCGGACCGAGACGAATCCCTGGACAAAGGATGAACGTACCTGATCTCTTGAGAGGGTGACAAGTTCATCGTGCGCGCGACGGACTTGAGCTAATTGATCGTTCAGAGAACCGACCAACTCGTTATGTTGAGACTCCTTCTGAGCCATAGCCCTGAACGTAGTTACTGAATATTGGCAACCAAGAATCGCAGAAAAAGGATCCTCACAGCATAAGTTCGTTAAGACGGTCCAATGACTCATCTACGTCCGCGTCTGCGTCGAGGTCATTGACGGCAGGAGATACTCCATGGAGTTGCATGCTCTTCCGAACTGCGTTGAACTTTTGGATGGTTGTAAGAGATAAATGCATGGTATGATCCTCTGATCCTTTAGCCATCTCGGTCGCGGGTGAAGCTGCGTCTGCCTGCTCTTTCTCTCTCAAGGTGACTTCCAGAACACTGATTTCGGCTTCGCGCTCCTTCAAAACTTCCTGTAGACGTATTATTTCTTTCTCCATGCTAGCCGCAGAGCGTTGTTCGGTTGGAGTGGTGTTGCCATTGTGATTGAAGACGGAGAGAGCAAAGTTGGGAGGACCAGGTGAGTGTGAAAGCGAGCTAGAGGTCCCGTGACTGGAGTTGGACATTTTGCGGGAACGCGCTGATGAAAGCTCCTGCGATAACGACAACGACGGCGAAAGCGAGTGAGAGACCGATCTAGTCAGGGGAGACGCGTAAGTATGGCTGAACAAGTGCATGGTACGGGATAGTACCTTCCATGGAGTGACTCCAACGATACCGCCTGTCGGAAAAAAGGCTTTCGTGCAGATGGGTCGGATTGCGAGTCAGCCAGTAGTTCCTTGTTCCTCAAGCTAATCATTTTCCGCCGGACAGGCGGTGTCTCCAAGCTTGCGAGGGGTGAGAACTCCGGAATGGTCGGGTTGGCCAGTTTTGTTTCTTCTATCTGGGAGGCGAGGTCGGCTATCTCTTGCAACGCATCACGGTATTTAGCAGTGACTGTAGAGAGATCGGTAAGAGTTGCAGCATGCGTCTGTTGCAGCGCGATCAACTGGTTCTCTACTGAGAGATCCACTGTAGCTGGGGTGCTGACACCGGAAGATGAAGAGCCATCGGCCGTGTTCAAGTCCTGAAGACTTTGTTTCGCCTGCTCGACTTCTCCGACCATACCGCTTAAACGCAAACGGTCCTCATTGGCTTCTTTCTTCTTCCGCTCCCACTCCTCCATTCTCAGCTCAAGATCTTTCGCCTTTTTCTCCCGCTTTTCTAGATCCGTGCGCCAACTTGTCCCGTCCTGTTCCAGGTTCTCTAAGCGCGCCTGAAGTGCTGCGACTTCTTGAGTGCGTTTTTCACTCTCGCTCTCGAGTCGCGCAATGATCTGTTGTAACGAGAGGACAGACTCGTCGGATTTGGCGAGGCGAACTTCAAGTTCGGAAATGTACGAGGCGGACTGAGAGTCTGTTTCCTTGTAACGAGTGAGCTCCCGTTTAAGGTCGGTCAGGGACTCGCTAGAGGACATTGAGGTCTCATCATACAACTTCACCTTCTCCTCGAGATCGCGGACATACGCCTATGGTATATTTAATGAGTAGGTCAAGAGAACATGGCAAATAGCGACGTACTTCAGTAGAGGACTCTCGCTCCGTCAGCTTCACCAATCGCGACCTGAGCTCCTCTACGTAGAGCTCCGTGGCGGAGTGTCTCTCTGAGATTTGTGCCAGTTCTTCTTCCTTTTCCTCCACCAATTCGTTCGTCAAGCGCAAAGCTGCCCGATTCAAGCCCAACTCTGCTTCCATGGCACTGATTGTCTTCTCGTATTCCTCAATGACAGGCCCCACGATCTCTTCATACTTTGCGGTTCCGCCTATGCTCCCACCGGTGGACGACCGATGACGTTCGCCGAGCTCACGGCGGAGTCTTGCGAGTTCTTCTGTGCGATCAACATACTTCTCCCTCAAATCCTCGTAGTTGTTCCGGAGCTCGGTCATCTGAACAAGGATCTTCTTGTTGGTGCCTTCCGGCACTTTGGCCACCACACGTCCCGAGTCTCCCAGAACAGAGGGAACGATCCCGCCGCCCTCCCTAAGTTGTTTGAGCTCCTTACGCAGGCGAGTGACGGTGCCTTGCAACCATTCAATGTCGTCCCAGCCGTTTTCCTTTTCGTTAACCACTGCCCTATTTTTGATGTTCCTGGCACGATTCGCGTATTTGAGAGTGTTCACCGTCTCGCCTACGTTCCACTCAGTCGGGCTAACACAGGCGATCATGAGAGTGTGCGCGTTGCCCCCAAGTGAGTCTTGGAGAAGACGAGTGAGTTTCGAGTCGCGGTAGGGAACGTGCGAGTTTGTGTGAGACTTTGCGCGAGAAGGGTCGCCGAGAGCTGAAATGACATTGCCTAGAGCCAAAAGACCGCTATTGATGGAGATGCCCTCTTTGATACGTTCCCCGGCGGCGGCGGTCCGTTTGAGCTGAGCTTGAAGTTAGTTGACGAGGAAATCGGCAACGGGAAATGTTTACCCGTTCTGAACCAGCTAAATCAACGAAGTGGAACTTGGACACAATTGTCGTCCACTCGCTACCATCGTCATCATTGTCGGGAGTTCGGCCGTCTGGTGGTCGCAAACCAAGTGAACTGGCCGGCCGCAACCCGCCTCCTCTCCCCATTGCGGCATGAAAACTAGGTGTAGCTGGCCGCCCCATAATAGGAGAAGAAACTCTTGCCGCTGTGGGTGAATTGGTATAGAGAGATCCTGGGCGAGCAAGTCGCGAAGGGGAACGACCATTGGGAGGTAAGGGGGACGATGACCGAGGAGGATGACCAGTACCCGAAAATTTCTTCTGGGTGAGAGTCAAAGAAAATATGGCATGCGAACGAGAGGATTGGGCATTCATGTCAGTCTCGTTCGTGCGCCTGATAGAGGTTCCCTGTCGAATAAGGCTGCGAACTAATCAGTCCGGGCCAAGGGGCATCGACGTACATATGATCACGTACTTCATGACTTCGTTGCTGTTTCGAACATTGACCTCTCGAAGACCACCCCAAATTATGGAACCATCTTTCCCTTCTCTTATCTGTACTTCGCGGCGGAGACCAATGGCCTCATCCGAACTCAAAAGGTCAATCAAATCCTCATTGTACACTTCTATGAATGAACCCTTGATACTGTAATGCCAAGACCCGCCACGTTCGTCCTTGAGCTTCTTTGCCTGCGAGAATATCGTTGATACGGCGCGCGGAATAATGCCCATGCCGTTGTTTGGATCAGAAGGATTGGCGTCCAAGTCGATACCAGTCATAGTAAAGGTCTTGCCGCTACTGGTTTGCCCATAGGCAAGGATGGTGCAATTAAAGCCTTCTAGAAAGCGCGAAATGAGAGGCTGAGCGGTGCTTGTAAAGAGTGCATGTTGTGTGGTATTGGGTGAATGGACTTGGTCAAAAGTGAACACTTGTTTTTTCCCAGGTGTGGAAGGAGAGGAAAGAGCGGTGGCAGTACCGGAGGCAGGGGGTGCAGCAGAAACGGCGTCGACGGAGACGGAGGTGGGCGTTGTTGCGTGAATGATGGTTCTCTGAAAGCGAGCGGGAATCGACGCAACGTCTGCTGAGGTCGTGGGCCGAATGCGCAGTGCTGTCAAAAGGGGGAGATAGATGAGTACGTGGACGCGAGGAGAACAGGGCAAGTGGACTCGCCAACTTGAACGGACGTCGTTGCGCCCGACGACGACAGCGACGACGACGGCGATGACGAGTGGGGCGCCATCACTGTTGTTGACAGTGGTTGGAAGGGAAATGGCGGGCGTTGCCGACTCGGTACCGTGTTTCAGCTCACACGCCAGGGCAATATCATCATTCCAACGTCGCCAAGAACACACTTGAAAATCAGCCCATCACCCTCAGCCAGTCATAAGATATAGGAATTATGTAGTACGGGTATGCTGAAAGCTATGACACAACCGAGGAAAAGATGATGAATACGAACAAAGGCGCGTTCAGCGTACGTGTCGTGACGAATGTTCCCTCTAGTGACACTTGGAGAATATCACCTAGCCTGAGCCACGGGCCAAAGGAGGATACCCACGCCATCCTCGTATACTCGCTGCCCGACATCAAATCGGTAGACTTCGTATCCATCATGGCAACCAGATCTTCACCATTTGGTCGACACCGGCAGATGCCACGACGTTGACCAACTTCTCAGGCTCGCCAGACTTCGACTCGGCCCCTTCTACTCCGTTACTCTTGCCGGAACTCACAGACACCTTCTGCCGTCCCCAAGCGATTGTAGCAACAAAATGTGTGTGCGCCTCCACGGTCTTCATACATCTGCCCGTCGACAATTCCCATATGCGTATCGTCTTGTCGTCAGACGCCGAAAGTAAGAGCTTCCCTGATGGATGGAAGACGAGTGCTCGGATCCAGTTGTCATGTCCAGCCTGGGAGAATGACATCAGTCACTTTTCTGTGCAACACCGAAGGACACCCCACAAGGTTTTTCAGCATCTGACCACTCTGTGTGTCCCAGAGCTTGATTGTCTTGTCTCTCGAACCCGTGGCAACATATGCGCCAGGCTTCTTCACCCGATCCGTGTTCTGAATGCAATGTGAGATATATCCGTGAGCCACCACGCGAACGAACCGGAACACCCGTAAGCTCGCGAATGGCATTATACGACGCAATCGGAGCAAAAACCACAACTTCGACCTGGTGATCGTGCCCCCGAAGCTCCATCTTTTGTTCACCCGTAAGTGGGTCCCAAAGTCGAGCAGTCTGTCGTGCATACTCTGTAAGGCACCCGAGGCAAACCGATTTGTGAGACAAACTACCTGATCCTTGGAAGCACTGGCCAACAGTCGCCCATCGTCGGACGGAACAACGTAACGGACCCAGTCGGCATGACCGATGATCGTCCGCACGAGATGCCTTGTCGGAGTCCGTAAGTGTTGTTGCCACCTCGCGGGTCCGGACTTACGCTGAAGCAACATCGAATATCCTAATTGAATGATCCCAACTCGCACTGACAACGAACTGATCTCCCGGAAGAAATCGTGCACATGAAACGGCATGATCGTGACCGGTCAACGTCTTGATGTTTTTCCATTCATTTTGAGAATCCCAGATCTTGATGAATAGATCCGACGAGCATGTCACTGCTTCGTCATGAGAATGGGCACCGCCAATTCGTTGAGCCGTGCTCACCCAAGAACTGGCCCTTGTGATCAAATTCGACATCATTCACCCCTTTTTGATGTCCCTTTAGGGTCCTCTCGAATTCGCCCGTTTCCCAATCCCAAATTTTGACAGTAGCGTCCTCGCTAGCGGAAGCAAGCAGTGAGTACTGGGGGTGGAAAGCGACGCGCGTTATGCTCTGCCTGTGTCCGGTTAGAACGTGCGCAGCTGGCGCGCGGGGTACCCAATCGGCCTGCATTGCAGCACGCTTTGAGGGAGCAAGAGAGAGTTCTTCTTGCAGAGACGCATTTCGCGTCTCGAGGTCCATGATCTACATCAGAGAAAGTTCAATCGCAAGGCGGTGAGCGGTTGAGCGGGCGCACGACACCTTCTTCTGCAGGCGAATGACGCTGGTCCATTTCTTCTCCAAAAGCCCTGCATATTTTGCCTTGGGATCTGGAGTGTACCCTATGCCCGAATCCGCCTTTAATGCATTGTATGCCCCCAGAAAGTTGTTGGCGTGCAGGTACTCGAGCATGGACTTGTGCCTGGATCGATACGTTGCGCATCTGAATCAGCTCCTCTATCATGATTGCCACGCACAGTTCTTCTCTCTGGCGGTCTGAAAGGAGCGCCATGGTGATTCCAATGCCTTTGGTTTGGCCGACGTCGCGTGGATGATCTTGTCGCTCTTGTTCGCGGTGAGCACCTTGTTTTGTTTTGTTGTCATTCCTATACTCGCTCTGCATCAACTCTTTCATCGCCACCCCGACCGGCACAACTTTTGTCATGTTCGCGCCTCGTCGACGTGGACCCATGCACGCTTCTGACACACTCGATCAAACCGGGCGTCTTCGGGTGTCCGTCAGAGACCAATCTTGTCCGAACTCGTTCGACACCGTCATCCAGGGCTGGCGCAGTCCGCACACCGTCTGTCCCGCCCCTCCTGAGTCCCATGTGCGCGCCGTCTGCGCATGTGCTCCGCCTCGTCGACGCTGAAAAGATGTGGTCAAAGGGCCCATCTCGTACGCCGGGCCGCTCCTTCCCGTAGTCCATCAAGTTCTGACGAAACACTCCGTCAATCAACCCTACAGTCGGAAACTTCTGGATGCCCGCAAAGTCCAGATCTTTGATCTCCCGCAATAAGCGGGAACATGTCGCGCAGACACCAAGTAGCACAGGCGTGTGCTTCACCACGTCAGGGTCGTTGGCACCTCAAGCACGATCATATTGGCATTCCCGTAAGGCATCAAACCCTACGGCGAGGCACCGTATACAAACTCGTGATCCTCACTGCTAACCCCTGCACCGTCGGACGATAGTGGATCTCGTCTCAGGGGATTAGCGGCCCGCTCTGCTGAATAAGCCGGGTCGGAAGGTCTGAGTCAGTGGCGGCGTAGCTGGGGTCTACTCAATGTCCTCTCCACCAGTCGTGGCGGTCGTTGGCACCTGTGACACCAAATACGAGGCGCTTTGCTACATCAAGCATGCTATCGACACCAGCGGATCGCGCAAAGCCATCCTCATCGACATCGGCAGTTACGACCCTCCTGACCAGGACCACATTGATATCAGCCGCTCGCAAGTGTTGAGCGTGCTATCAGAGGATGCTCTGAATTTATCTTCACGCGATACCGCGCTAGAAACCATGACGTGCGCCATCACTGCTACCCTTTCCCGCCTCTATACCAAAGGAACCATCGCAGGCGTCATCAGCGCAGGTGGCTCTGGCAATACTAGCATCTGCGCCACAGCATTCCGTGACGCCTTTCCCATCGGTTTCCCAAAACTCCTGGTGTCCACCATGACGTCAGGAAACACATCCCATTACGTCGGCGAGACAGACATGACAATGATGTACTCCGTCGTGGATATAGCGGGGATGAATGCCCTCCTTCAGACCATCTTGGGCAACGCCGCCGCCGCCATTTCTGGCATGGCCCTCCGATCCCGTCTCACGCGGGATGCCAGTCCCCAAAGACGGAGCATCGCTGTAACCATGTTTGGTCTCACCACTCCATGCGTCCAGGTAGCCACACGGCAGCTCAGAGAACTGGGGTATTCTGTCGTCACCTTCCATGGGACGGGCTCCGGAGGATTGTCGATGGAAAGGCTGATACGGGAGGGATATTTCGTGGGGGTCTTGGATCTTACGACCACGGAGCTCGCGGACGAGCTCGTCGGGGGTGTTCTTAGCGCCGTGCCCAATCGTCTCGAGGCAGCAACGGGCAAGTCCATCCCCCAGGTGGTGTCCGTTGGCGCACTGGACATGGTCAACTTTGGTCCAGTCTCGACCGTTCCTGCAAAGTTTTCTGGTAGACGTTTCGTCTGCCACAATGCATCCGTCACGCTGATGCGTACGTCGCCTGAGGAATGCATGGCCTTGGGACAAACCATTGCACAAAAGCTCAGAGACGCTTTACCGGACAGGACGCATGTTCTTCTCCCTCTCCGAGGTTTTTCGGGAATCGACAAAGACGGTGGCCCATTTTGGGACGTGGAAGCGGATGGGGCGTTGTTGGATACATTACGTTCTGCAGGATTAGAGTGCCCCATCGAGGAGTTGGACACCAATATCAATGATCCGTCCTTTGCTGCTGCCGTATCGGCTCTTCACACTATGATCCAATCTGTAGACCAACATTTCTAGTAGGCCGTACATGACTACTGCGCTAGTACGCGATCTTGGTCAGGTATTCCTATGGCCATCGAATGTGCACAACAAAGCGGAAACAATTACAACGTAACGAACAAGTGGATATCCGAGTCCATTGAACATGTCCATGGCTGCTGTGTAAATCGGAACGGGAGACGATGGGTAACATGTTACACGGAGATGGAGAGCCAACAGAATAGAACATTGGAGATGAGGAAAGATGATGAGACAGATTGGAGCAAAAGGATGGTCGTGGGTGCTCTTTGCGCTCGATACCAGAAATCATTTCCGTTCAAAACGGTACCCCACCCATATTCATGTAATTCTGTCCCCCAGTGGGCCCTGGGCTTGGGTGTCGCATGACACTCTGATGCATGGCCTGCGTTTGTGTAATGCCAAAGGGAGAGCTCATCATGCCCATTTGCATCTGCATCTGCAGCATAGCGGGAGACATTGTAGCTGCCATGCCCGGGGACATTGCGCTATACAATGCAGCTGGATTTCCCATGCTCGCCATCGGATAGATCGCCTGTTGCTGTTGTGGGTTTGGGGACTGGGACTGGGGTGTCGGGGCATCAGAGCCACTGCTAGACACGGCTGGTTGCTGCCCCTGCACCTTTTGCATGGCCTGTAGCTTTTTCAAAATTCAGCACTCGCGAGCATATGACATGCGACAAACATACTTCATAAAATGCGAAATCTTGCAAGAGCGACGTCCTCGCCGGATGAGTGTGAAAAATACGGAGCATCTCTTGTCCAGCATCTGGCATGAGCTCTTGGGTGTCACGGGAGTTGGTGACGGGCTTGCGTTCGGCAGTGTTACTACGCATGCTGGTCAGTGACACCCTAAGGAATGCGTGCGAAGACGGACTTTAAGCGTATGTGACGAAGGTTTGCATTGGGGATGTCGCGAACGAAGACCCATCGGACTTTGAAGACACCTTTCCACTTGTCCGATGCCCAGACAGTACTGCTACGTGTATAGTCAACCTAACAAGGCAAGGTGAGCGTATATCGAAATTTGAGGTGCAGGGTCAACATACGGGAGTCAGCATTTCCGCCATCCCGCAAAAGTGACCGCTGCCACTGAATGTCAGAACACCAGGAAGGTGTCAGTGGATACCACATTCACCTGGCATTGACGCTAAAGAAAAGGTAGATCGGGCCTCTTCCAGCGCATTCCTTGAACGCCTTATCAAGACGCTTATTCCCAGGGTCTGTGGAGCTCCAAATTTCGTACTTGAGGGACTTGTGGACGTCATCTTCGGTGTATGATTTGATAACAAAGTATCGCGCCTGTAACGAGGCTATAGCTCATGCATGTCAAGGTTGGAGAGGAACGTCACCAACAAATTGTGGTCGAATATCGAAATGCTGGGGGTTATATCCCTTGGTAGCGACCAGCGTCGGGAGATCGACGGGTGAACTGAGGAAGCCACCAAGTGACTGTAGATTGTTGTCGCTCTGGGATTGTTGCATTTGGCCTTGTCCAAAGCCCAATCGAGGCGCTTGCATCGCGCTCATCTGGTTAAGATACTGTGGAGGTATGGGTGGGACGCTGGGGACGCTGCCCTTTTGACCTTGGTTATAGCCATAATTCAGGTTTGAATTGGAGGTGGACTCGGAGAGACGACTCTCTCTTTGATCCCAAGTGACCGCACCGGTTGTAGTGCTGTCGCTCGTAGATCTGCGCTGTGACCGTCATCACACATGACATCCGATAAAAGTTGCTTCTGAATGAAACACATACCGAGTGGTGTCCAGTGGGTGTCTTCCGGCTCTCTAGGTCGGTGTTCAACTGGAGCTTCCGCGAAGTTCCATTGCCAGCTTGCGCAGTGGTTTGACGCACGTTGCCCGGTGAGAGAGGAGTTGGGCTGAAGCGGGGTGGATGTACTGACTGACCCCCCTGGAACGCGGTATTGTTCGAGTACAATTGATTGGCATTGTTGAGCTCTATGGCGGACAATGCACGGGCAAGATCGTCGACGGTCGATCCCGAGAGCATACCACCCGGAGTGCGCCAGTCAGCACCTCCGGGAGTACCCCATGGAGAAGCGCGGCCGATGTGACCGGCAGGGTATTGGGTTGACTCCTGAGCACCATACTGCTGCTGGTTTGGAGGGGAGCGAGGTGTAAAGTAGGACTCGTCGTCATGTGGATTGGAGAGCTCCTTTTCTTCGCTGTAGTCTTCCTCCTCAGGATCGGGGGGGCTCGGTGACTGACCCACGGCGGCGGTGGGCCGGGAGCCCGTTTGCTGCAGTGTGCCTGCACGCCTGAGGCCGGAGGGCGTGATTTGTCTCTGGGCGCCGTAGGTGACACTGTGGTGGCGACGGACGCCGGAGGAAGCTGGGGTCGGCGAGGGGACATGAGGCGTTGCGAAACGGGGTGAAAGGGGAGACGGATTAGCGACATCGGACTGGTCTACGACTTGGGGGGCTTGTTCGGAGGGAGGCAAGTTGTGCTGGGAGGATGGTGAGCACCAGGGGTGGGAGGAGACCAGGATATTAAACTCACGTCGTCTTCGTTGTTCAAGCCCCGCATTTCTCGTTCCCAGTCCTCCTCATCGCCGTCGTGGCCCGCGATGGCGGATAAGCTATTCATAGTGCGTGGGGTCAAGTTGCCAGATTGCCTGGAGGATTGGCCGCGGAAAGCTGAGAGATGGAGGGTGAGGGGAGAAGAGGAAGACGGGGAAGACGGGGACAGACCTCGTTTCGAATTGGTGGGAAGGGAGCTCTGCCTATGGAGGGAGGTTTTCTCGCCGACTGCGCCGACACCGCCGACCCAGTCTTCATCGACGGGCTCATCGTCGCTCCAGGTCTGCTGTTCCTGGGCCTCTTCAGATATAGTGGCGCGGGCACCAGCCCTGGCGGTGCGAGACGCGGCGGAGATGGTATGATGGCGACGGACGCCAGTGGAGGGGGGAGAGACGGGTACGGGAGGGGGGGGGATGTTGTGGGACATGAAAGACTTGTTTTTTCTGGAAGGGGACGGAAAGTGGAGAACAAGACATTCGCACCCTTGGCCCGCCACATGACAGCAGTACTGACTACGCACACAAGGACATTGATTGGAGCATAAACGAGTATGGGCATGGTCTATGGGTATGCAGTACGCAAGTGGTATTATGGTACTTGTGCAAGAAAATAAACTAGCAGGCAGGCTAGGCATCACTGGGGTGAGGCACCAGACCAGGAGCGGCAAACAAGACGACGGCGATGAACTCTGTAACGACAGCAAAGGGGTACCAGTAAGCCTCGTTGTTCTGCTTGGCAGTGTCCTTGACAGTTGCGGTAAAGAAGGACTCCCGTGCGACGAGGAGGGCGGAAATGACCAAGAGGATATAAATGGCATAAGTGGAACCGAGCTTGTTGCTAGAACGATAACCACCCTCTGTCGGGGAGAAGGGTGAGGAGAGGGCGTAGAAGGAAGGGGGGGGGCATACCTGAAAACTCGACGCGGGCGAGGAAGTAGGTGTGTATACAGACGAGGATGGCACAGACGAGGAAGATGTACACAGCGGCCTCGCGGAGGGTGTTTCCGGTGTCTATGGTACTTTGGGAGGATCCGAGACTGCTCTCGATTGAACCGGTGATGCCGAGGGTGACGGCGGCGGTCAAGGCGAGGCGGAACAAAAAGTGGTTGCGGAGGAGGCGAGAGATGAGGCCCCTCGGGGGGTTGGTAGCGAGGTCGGCGCTGGGGGGGGTGAGGGCAAGAAGCGGGGCCAAGGGAGGACGTACCGTTCGTCGACGAGCGAGTAGACCGAGTAGAGCAGACTGAAGAAGCCGGTGTTGTAGATGATTGCATAAGCAAGGTAGAAGTTCAAACTTTCAGCGTCGGCCTGTACGCTGGCGAGCAGGGCACGGAGGATAAACGCGGTGATGCGGACTGGAAGGGTCAGACGGGGCACATGTGGGAGAGAGCGGACATACTCGAGCAGAAAAAGGTCATGATGATGTAGACATAGTTGGGGCGAGCGATGGCTTTTGCGAGGAAGTAGAGGAAGCAGACGGAGTAGAGGACGGCGAAGACGATGGGGGCGGCGAGGGAGTGGATGCCAGAGTATGTGGCGTAGTTGATGGCCATGGCAAGATGGAGCACAATTTGACAGACGCAGCTAATTATACTCGGCCGGAGGCAGTGCCGGTCGCGTAAGTGCAATGTTGTCCCCGATCACCGCGTTCGAGTTCGCGTCCGCCCTCCGCCGTTGTGTCCCCCGCACCCCCGCCGCCGTCGCCGTCGCCAACTCTGCCGGGCCCGACTCGACGTGCCTGCTCTTCCTCCTCCGCCAGCTCTTCGCCCCGTCCGCCCTTCTCTCCATCCATGTCGTACACCATCTCCAGCCGGCTTCCACTTCCATGGCCGTCATCGCTGCCGAAAACGCCGACCTCCTCGGCGTTCCCCACCACGTCGCACACATTCCCTGGGGCGTCCCGCCATTCCCCCCCCGCCCCACCACCGGCCCCGTCGAGCGCACCGCACGCGACGCCCGCTACCACCTCCTCTTCCGCGCGCTCTCGTCCGCTCGCGTGCCCCTCCTTGCACTCGGCCATCATGCCGACGACCAGCTCGAGACCGCCATCATGCGTCTCGCACGTGGGTCCTCCTTCCTGGGAGCTGCCGGAATGCTTCCCTTGCGCAGATGGGGAATGGGCTCCCCCCATTCGCTCGCCTCCTTCGGCTACCGTGGTCTAAATGCCTTTCTCATGCGGCCCCTCTTGCCCTTCCCAAAGGTGACTTCCACTCCGCTCTCCATCCCCCTCATACCCACTTCATCCCAGGACCGTATTCTTGCCACGTGTCACGCCAACCACTTGCACTACATCAACGATCCATCCAACTGGCACCCACATCTCACCCCCCGAAACGCCATCCGTCACTCCCTTCGCGACAATCCCCCGTTTTCTCGCCCCGTCCCGTTGCCTCCCACCTCCCCCGTTTCCCTCGATAGCATTATCAGTGCCTCCTTGTCTTTGCAATCTATTGCTCCCGATGTCGCCGGCGAAAAGCTGCGACTGTATTCTGCTGTCAGCAGACTCGCTACCAGGGCAGAAAACGCCAACCTCAAAGGCATGCTTCCCACCCTCGTCCTATCTGCCTGCTGACATGACACCCCAGTCACGTCTCACCTCACCGAACACGCGCTACCCTCCCCGATCGGGACTCTCCTCCTTTCATCCGCCAAGTTACTCCGTATCACAGACCCTGACGTCCGTTTCGCACTCGTCTTGCGCGTCATCCGTTACGTTTCCTTTCACCCCTGGGGCTCTCTCCGCGCAGATGCAGACAGGCGCCAGAGCAGTATCCATCGCATCGTTTGTGCGCTGTGGGCCGACGATCCCCAGGCGTCTCAAATCAAGACATTCACAACCGGTGGCGGTGTCCTCTGGTCACCTGCTATTTTTAATCCGGACAAATCCCTCCGGGTCGGAAATCAATGTTTGCGTTCGGCCCTTGGACCCGGCGACCATTTCTGCTGGCTCGCATCGCGGACACCTCCCTTCTCCAAGAATCCGCGACAACAGGGTGCTGGATCCCCCACCGCGCTGGTCATCGACCCCACCGAACAACTTAGGGCTGCCATGTCCTCTATACCTGCCGATCCACTCCAGATCCTCTACGACTGTCGCTTCCTGCTTTGCATCGACCCTCTCCAAATGCCGATCCACGTCAAGTCTGCCTTGCAGCACACGACAGCGTCGATCAAAATCCTGCCATTCACCCAGTACTACTGGCCCAAGGTCGTCCTCCAGTGCGAATCTCGTCCTGACCAAGTCCTGGCAGTACCGCAGAAGGGCAGTCTGGACGCAACAGTACCCCCGTCATGGATCTCGATCCAGTGGGTCCGCCCGTTGGATGCGATATGAATACAGTATAAATAGTAAAATCGAATTCGTCCGTTCGTGGTGTGTGGTGGCGCAAGTTAATGAGCTGCATGATGTGACGGCACTCGTTCCGTGTCTAGATCACGCGACACACGGAATTCCTTCTGCATCCACTCGCTAGTGAATCAAATAAATGTATACCGTGCGACGAAACGTTTCAAGAGCTCCACCTTGTTGACAAGGAATGGTGCGCTAATCGAGCGGCAACTTTAGAAGTCGAACTTAATACTGCGATTCTCCATCTGTCACAAGGATACTCGTAAGGCGGATCAGCTGTCGAAGAACATTACTCACAGTGATCTCCCCTCCCCGATAAGAACCCCGCTTTTTCTTGTTTTTCTCCTTGCGGAACCCAGCGCCCCGAGTCACAATGAGGTCACGATGGGCACGTTCACCATAATCGTTTGCCACCCCGCCCTACGATAGTGATGAAAACTATGCTTGCGGGTCACAATCCATTACCTACCCTGGCCTGGTAACCATTGTCCAGGAGTAGATCGGGTGCTACGTTCTGGACCTTAACCCGCTGGAAGCGTTCTTTGACCTTTGGAGGCGGTTTTTCTTTCTTTTGCGAAGGCCTTGCAACTTGTTGCGATCCGGCAGCTAAGGCGGTTGCCACAGCAACTCCGTCTTCCGACATTTTACGCTTTTTCACAGCTGGTGCATCCTCCTTTTGTTGTGAATTTAAATCAGATTCATCTTCAGAGTCCGAACTTGACTCTGAAGTGCTCGGGCTTTCGCCCTTGGTCCTATTCGGTGGAGCTTTCTTGTTCGCGCTCACTTCGTCTTCGTCGCTTGAATCCGAACCACTGGAATGATCGGAGCTGCTAGAGGGCGACTCAGTATCGGAACCATCTGAGGCGGAACTTTTCGAGGAACTGCCTGAATCCGAGCTGTCCGAATCAGAACTGTCCGACTCGGTGCTCTTCTTCTTGGTCGGTTTGTCCGCATCCGTGGTCGACTTGTTCTCTGGTTTCTGGATGACTTTGGCTGCCACCGGAGCATTCTCTCCAACTAAAGTGTTGATAAACACCAAGAAAGCAAGGAGAACTGGGCAGCCAACCTGATGACAACGTCGCACTCGTATCACTCCCAACAACTTTTGGTGGTAATTTGTGGGCTCTAGTCTCCTCGTCGCCACTGCTGTCATCACCATCGCTGGTATCGTCATCCTCGTTTTCAGAATCTGGGGCAAAATATGATAAATGATAAGATCACTCGAAGAGAAGCTTACCTGAGGTATCTTCCGAGCTGATTGAAGTTAGCACCGCACATGCACGACGAGCGCTCTCGATTACCCGCCTTGAATCAGAATCCGAATCGGAAGAGGAATCTAGTTACATGTTTGAAACACACGTCGATACAGCCGTGACGCAAGAGAGCCCACCACTGTCAGAAGATTCCGAGTCCTCGGACGAGGCTAATGTGCAAAATTGAGTCACGACAACACAAAGGCCGCGCATACATACAGTCCGTATCTCCACTAGGGCTTGTGTGATCGGCACGACCCCAGGAGGTAGACTGTAAGGACTACTTACGACTTGGTATTTTCCTTCGCCCTCCATTCTTTAACGATGTCCTCGAGCGGTAGCCCTTCCTGTTCTATATCATCGCGGATGACGACAAAGGTTTTGGCTGCCTTCTTGACGGCCTCGGCGGCCTTGGGTTGGGATTGCTGCTTCAGAAAGCGATAAATCAGAGTATACGTCGCTGTGGAGCTAACGCTTAGCCGCGAACGCGAGTTTAGCGGGTCGCAGGCATACCAGCAATATTGTTTCCTTCCATTACGGCGAGAAATCTAACAACTCATGCAATGCCTCGAGAACAGGACCTGGTAGTGAAGTGGACAAATCGTAGCGCGACCACCTAGGAAAGATGGACACTGGTAATAGGAGCTGAACCCGCAAAAAAAAAAATGAATACGACCCTGGCCAGATTCCCACATGCATCAGACGGTCAGATCCGCACTACAATGAGCTCCATCAAGGGACCCTCAACCAGTGAATACGATGGGTCGTCCCTCCGGATCGCCATCTTGCACGCCAGATGGAACAAAGTGGTCATCGAAGCCCTCGTCGCTGGCGCCATCTCGAAGCTGAAGGAATCAGGTGTCAAGGATACGAACATCGTGGTGCAGTCCGTTCCGGGTAGCTACGAGCTACCCCTCGCATGTTCCAAGTACGTCGTCCTCCATTCCACCGTCTGCGTACGATGAACATTGGGTAGAGTCATCGCAGGCTCCCGCATACAAGCCAGATCGTCTGACACAGATTTGCTTGGCTTCAATCTGCTCGCAGGGTCCATTCCCAACGACCCCTCATCTACGACTACGGAATTACCCAAAGCCCCGTTTGATGCAGTCATCGCGATTGGTGTCCTCATCAAAGGTGCAACCATGCACTTTGAGTACATTTGCGACAGCGTTTCACATGCCCTCATGCGGGTTCAGTTGGAAACGGGCATTCCTGTGATTTTTGGCGTCTTGACAGCCCTCGACGATGACCAGGCGTTGGAACGCGCGGGCATTGGGAGAGGAGAGAACAAGGGTCACAATCACGGAGAGGATTGGGGACTGGCAGCGGTGGAAATGGCGGCACTCTGCAGAGGATGGTCAACAGGATCATTCACGTAGAGTGGAATGAATAAATAGATTGTTGTACACTATCTAGGGATACACTCATAGCCGGCCTCGGATGAGTACTTGAGTCGCGGCCTGCTTGCTTCTCTTCACTACACGTCAGGCGTGCAAAACACACGAAATGAAGAAAAAGGTACTGCAGCCATCTCATGCATGGAAACGCCTGACTGTACCCCTTCGTCAAGGTACTCTTAATGGGTGCGTCGGGTAGCGGAAAAACCTCCATGCGATCCATGATTTTGTGAGCCAAAACTACGCACCGTCGACCTAGCAGGAGCCTCGATTAATAGTCTCTGAACTAGTTCCAACAATCCAGCATCTTTGACGTCCCGGCTAGGCGCCACCATCGACGTTGAGCAGAACCATGTTCGCTTTCTTGGAGACCTCATCCTCAACCTGTGGGACTGCGGTGGTCAGGACGCATTCATGGACTCCTATCTTTCCACGCAGCGTTCCACCATATTCTCGCATGCGGGAGTCATGATCTACGTCTTCGACGTGGAAAGTCGCGAAATGGCCAAGGACTTGGAGTACTATCGCGACTGTCTCGAGGGTTTATCTCAGTTTAGCAAAGATGCGAGCGTATTCCTCCTAGTCCACAAGATGGACCTGGTTCGCGAAGGCGAACGACCCGTCGTCTTTCAGCGAAAAGTTGCAGAGCTGGAAAAGGCAAGCGGGGATTTCCCTGTCAAGGTGCTCGGGACGAGCATATATGACGAGACTTTGTACAAGGTACGCAAGGTCTAGCTCTTTCTTTGGTCGGTAGTGTCTGATGCGCTGCACCACAGGCTTGGTCCAGTATTGTCAACACATTGATTCCCAATGCTCGAAACCTCAACAAACACCTGCGAATATTTGCAGAAGCTTGCAGCGCAACGGAGGTCATCCTCTTCGAGCGCGCCACTTTCCTGGTTATCGCTACATCATCGTCCTCGGATGCATCCGATTCGCTAGTGACCCATTCATTAAATCCAAAGCGCTATGAACATACCTCGGAGTTGATCAAAGCTTTCAAACAATCCTGTTCGCGGCTACGCGAAGAATTCCATTCGCTAGAGATGGAGCTCGCAGAGTTCACCGCGGTCCTGGACGAAATGACAAAGAATACCTACGTCTTGGTCGTGGTCCATAATCCAGTCGTCGGTAAGGGGTAGTTCGAGAGAATAACTCTGTCTGCTCAATCGCCCGCTTAGAAACCGCAGCAGTCAAGATGAACATTCGAATGGCAAGGAAGAAATTCGAAGAGCTTCAAGGGGATACGCTGATGTCGTAGGGATGAACTGGCGTGTGTTGTCACCGGCCAGGCGCCATATCTTATGACGATGCCTTGTTAACCCCAATATTTCTGTGCCAAGTCACGAGAAACAGCGAAGGCGAGTGTGTCGGTTTGAGTGGGAATCGAGAACCTGAAACATGAATAGGCAGCAGCGGTTTCCAAACGTGTTGCATTAATTGTTCAGTAGACCTTGCATGCCTTTGGGCAAGAGGCCGCGGGACCTGGCCACAAAGAATGAACATGGATTTACACGGGTAACGATGCTTCCATTGGCATAACTATAGCTAGGATATCATGCATACTGTCGTGCTCAAAGCTTCTCAACACTTCTTTTCTCTATCCTCTAATACATCTGCATTTACCTCTTGGAGATGCAAGTCTTCATGTATAAGGTGTTTTATGCCCGAGTACTGGATCAGCGTCCCAACCAAAACCCCGTCCCTTCTAGTAGGTACCCCCAAGTATTCGATGATGGACACGCCAGTGTTTAGACAGCGACCGATTTTAACGCCCCTGCGACATTTGACCAGCCCACTTGCCTGCAACGCAGAAAGGAGGGTCATGATCCACCCCCCGTGAGAAACTACGAGGATGTTATACGGCTGTTCCAAGGGGAGACCTGCCTCGGGCATGGAAGTCATGTAGTTCATCATCGATCCCGAATACCAGGCCAGACACCTCGCAACAAAGTTGGGTGTTGTCTCCAACGATGGCGCTGGCTTGTGTGATGGAGCGACTTCCCCCTGCAATTCACCCATATACTACTGCGCCAACATTGACATGGCAATCGAGTACGGATGATGAGCTCGAGTTCGGACGCATGAGATGGAACGTTGCTTACTCGCTCCCGTATCGATTCGTCTAGTTGTAACTTAACAGTATCCGAATGGTATTGGAGAATGCATTCTGCGGTCTGGCCGGAATGGATCGGTCCTCCAACGTTCAACGCTCAACTTGGAAGTCAACAAGTCTAGTGATCCTACCTTGGATGCCCTTTGAAGATCGCTGCAGAATGCTCTCACGAACGGGATATCCTTCAGCGCTTCAGCCACCAACGTTGCTTGCTTCAACCCGGTCTCATTGAGTGGGACATCCAGATGGCCCTGTAGCCTGCGTATTTTGTTCCATTCTGTTTCACCATGTCGCACGATGTACATGCGGAATTGGACTGGCATCGGAGTGGCCGGCATAAAAATGGAGGAGCGTGAAGACCTTAGCCCGTGCGGGGTGCGCGTGAGAGCCTCTTTGCAAATATACCCATACCTTATTATCCACCCGAAAACCTACTACAGCACTAACAACAAGGTCGAAATAATCGCAAGCTTTGTTGGAGGGCACTGTCTACTGGTCACTGCTAACGTTGGCTTATCTTGCAGCTAGCGAGTTAATTTCCTCGACAACGCTACTAATTCTCCCGTCATCGAAGCTAGATCGGATCGTGCCCGCAACATCCTTTAGTTCCATTACTTGTACAGATTTCAGATCCAGTGCCGTGCCTCGGTCTTGGGCTGCATAGAGCTTGTCGGGTCGCAATCGATAACTATCACACGTATAAAAGTTCAACATGCTCACGATGTTTCCCAGCGCGACGCAGGCTCGATAAGCAACCTCAGGGTCCTCCTTTTCCAATTTGAGTACCTGAGACGAGTTAGTAGAATAATCTCGCAAAAAAGAAACTGAACCTTGAAGATGAGAGAAAGAGACTGATCACGCGTTGCTACCCCAGCAGGTGTATTTAAGAGAATGCATGAGAAGCTTAGCAGTATTCTTGAGCCACGTCGCTGATTTTATGTGACAAAGACTCACTTGAACAATATAGATACCAGTGCTACCCGGTGCGGTTTTGAGAGGAAATGGTACGGTGCCTGGGACAGTGCCTCGATGATCTGGTGAAGCGGTGAGGAAGAAATCGAAAGAAGTGCGGACTCCTTCACTTGCAGGACCCACCGCCCATCATCTACCGGAGTGCCCTCTTGAAAGCAATTGGTGATGATACGCAAGAGTAATAAAACATTTGTCTCCTGCGACTTTGACATCGGGCATCCGCATGATACAACAAACGACCAATCTGAGGCATTGAATAGAAGGTCGAAGAATTTCTCGCGATTCCCAGAGATAGTCGGCGTGTTTGCGCAGTGCGCAACCACCAAACGACAGAGATCCAGCACTGCCGCATCAGTATATCAATGTAGACAGACCTAACACTCTTTGAGGTGCCAGCACACACCAGGGAATCTCTGAGCAGCTGGCCAACGATCCAGGATCGATGCTATTGCTCCAATATGCGGTCCACTCGGAATAATAGAAGTAGGGGACGCCGGGTTTGAAGCAATTTGGGAAAGGAACGTGAAGACTTCTTCGATTAGTACTTGTTCCTCGGAGTACATCGCGCAAGTTGCGGTTGTCTATGAAGCGACAAAGGTAATGATCGTGGTTGCTTTGTAAGGAAGACTGTAACTGAGGCTCACGATTTCATTACGGAGAACGTCATCGAATTGATGCAATTTGGCCCGCATGGCTGGTATATTGGATTGTTTGAACGTCACGAGAGTTTTCTGTTAAATGATGGGGATCAGCGCACGAAGCAAACCCAATGCCCCAAAACAAACTAAAGGGATAATCTTCGTCTGTGGGTTTTGGGTAGCTAGAGAAGGCGAAGATGCATGCGAGGTACCAGAATAGCGAGATGCGCCGGTGTAAGGGTCTACATACGTGGATGTAGGTACATTCGACGGTAGATGCCCTGTCGAGGGTTGATATCTCGATGCTCCTGTGTGGATTATGTGGGTTAGTATGGCTAATTTGTCGATCCTGTGCGTACAGCGACATTTCAAGGCTGACCTGTGAATGGGTCCACGTAGTTGCTGTCGTTCCCCAAGCTCACCCCCGCAGTATTCTTCTCAATGAACCTCGCGACTTCATCCATGTAATTCATTGAAATGTCATTTTGCTGTAGAAAACGTTGTGCAGCTGTGTAAGGATTCTCTACGGCATATAAACAAAGATTATCTTGAACTATCACAGGGCCAACTCACCAGAGACATTGAAGGGAAGTTTCAACGGAGGTGCACCCTCTTGCACATCTACATCGAAAACGTAGTCGTATTCTTTACCGTTAAAGAGTTGTTTACGGCCAGAGCCAACGGCATCAACGACTTCGCCAATCTTTTGCCAGTTAGAAGAAACAGTGTCCCACTTTCAAGAGTCAAGTTGGCTCGTCGAAGTTGGCCAATTGAACATGATTCACCTGGTGCGCCTCCACAGTGTCCCCGATTCGAACCATCTTTACTTCTCCAGCCGTTTTTCCTGATTTCGCTCTTCAGTGCACTGATACAGAGAACTATCGGACAGACTACCTGGGGCAATCAGCGCCTCCGAGCCGGGCAAGTCGGCTTTCTTCACATCACCGACTTGTTGCGATGGCAGTGCTTGGTTGGAAACCTGGTCCTCGAATGTTTTCCGGTCAGCTTCACTGGCCCAACGATCTTTCGAGTTGCTGAACACTCGAACGATACCATCGCTGCATCCGCTAACAATATCACTATTTGGCATGGTGGATACAGACCACACAGAAATAGCAGGATGGATTATGACTTGTGCACATTCTCCGTCTGAAATTACCATGAACGTCAACGCGTAAAGCCTTTAAAATCACAAAGAAATTATGCCGTACCACGCCATACCCGCACTGAGCGGTCCTCTCCGGCAGAGACCAGGTCACCATTGGGCAAAACCGATAAGCTATATACGAAGGAAGTATGCCCAGACAACGTGTAAATCAGATCGCCACCTATTGTCCATACTCGAACTTCGCTGAAATGTCGTATGTCAAAAATAGATCCCATAGGAAGATATGCAGTCATCCTACCTATCGTTGGAGCAGGAAGCAAAACCAAGATCAGGCATCAATGCTAGACCGCGGACAGCATCACGGTGACCCTCGTAAGTTCGCATTACTTTGTTCTGCATCCAATGCTTGATGGTCCTATCCGCAGATGCTAAAGTAGAGCGTCAGAAATGGCCAGTGGCAAAACAGAAATTCAACAGACCTGTCAAGAAATGTGAGTCTTCCAAGGCGAGTACTGCCCAAACGGATTGTTGATGCCCCTTGAGATCATATTGAAGCGTGAAGTTTGTCCAGACTTTGGCGGTCCTGGCTCTCCATTTTGATCTAGCTCCAGTTTCCAATAAAGACTGCTCACCTGTCCCACGAGCCGGATATGATGACACCATCCGGGCCGACATGGAGAGCGCAGACATTATCCGTATGTCCGACTAAAGAATATTCCGGGTCTTCTTTGTTGAACGAGTCGAGCACAAAGATGTTGATAACCATGTCTTGCCCCCCAACGACAGCGTATCCTAATAGGACGTCAAAAAACGTTCCCATCACATTGTCTCTTCCGGAGAGGCATGGAAAAAACCCTAACCTTGCGGTGCATCCGCGGTTGGGGGGAGATACCCCACTGCATTGACGAACCTGGAACCAGATCGCAGGATAGAACTGGGAGAGAAAAATGAGGTTGAACTCCTCAGCCAAGATATCGCAGTTGAATCGCGCGAAGCGGATAGAATTAAATTATCCGTTGGTGATACCACTCCACGGACCTGTAAGTTTCCGTCAGGTGGTGTTTGGAGATTTCAGAATGCGGGTGATAGATGATCACATACGTCTGCGGAGTGGTTCGATAATGTAGCCGAAAGTCTGTAAGGCATAGGATTGTCTTGAACTTGAGATAGTAGATAGATGTTGTGCACAACCTATACACCCATTACATAATCTGTCCGAGTTGCATTAGATATAGTCGACTCCGCGGCCTCCTGAGTCCTCATGCATACCTTTTGGGACTAATTTAGACGGTCGCCCTTTGCCGTTGTGCCTCTAATACATACCTCTCTGGATAGCCCCAAATCTATAGGTTACTAGGGAGTATGTGATATGACTAGGCTATGTGTTATGAGGGAGTCGACTGTATACTATCTCGTCGTGATAAACGGAGAAAAAATCCCTGGTGCTTGGCACTAGGCAACTCCAGAAGCGACGTTGTAGCGACAGATCCGGGGGATGAGGGGTTCCAATGATCGGATGTTACACTGCAAGTTCTGGGTACTATAGTGCTACAAAGAAAACGAGCAGGAGTGCCCAAGCCTTCAAGCCTTCAAGCTTCAAGCTCCGAGCTCCACTGGTTACACCATTCAAGATGAGGTCAGTACGGAACGCATCAACTCTCTGACAAACTCAAATTAATTGGAAGGGCGTTATCCCGGGTTTTCACACCTGGAATCCGGGACTACGAGCGCAGTCGCATGAAATACATGAATAAAGGCAAGTTGTCGATAAAATGTACACCACGCTAACGATCCTACAGCCATAATCAGAGCAGCAGGGAGATACGGAGGTGTATTCTATGCCGTGCACCATTACTTCATCTCCTGCGAGGGCCTCTCGATGCAGATGGTCGAGCGTAGAGAATCGATCACGACCAGTTGCCAAAACGTGAGGGGTTTGTAAGTAAAAGAAAAAAAGAACAGTTATTGTACTTCGAGGCTCCATGCTTTAGGGCCGACACTTCCGTCTTTGTAGCTCTGTAACATGCTTGCGGGCTTGAAGCCTACTTGCAGAGAATTCGGCGGTATTACATAGCGCAGATTCGTACAATCACTAGCATGGATCATTACAGGACAGACAGGAGACACACATGTATGAAAAGAATGAATACATATTCAGTCGCACAGGTCTACTGCTGTTCCAATGGAGACTTTGAGCCTTTTCGTTGTTTTATTGGAGTCGCCGTCGGCTTTGCGTTTCAAGTTTTCCTCCGATTGATGAGCAGGGGCAAGTGTAGGTAAGTTCTGAGTTGGTTCTTGGGTTTGAGAGTCGAGTTCTAACGCTCCGCTCGATATCCCGCCTTTCTGTTCCAGACTGGTGTGGAGCTTGCCCAAGGTATTACTGCTCAGAAGCTTCAACCCAACAGGATTAGTGGGGGACAAAGCGCTTACATGTTTCCATCCGCGAGACGGGATTCAACAATCTTAGAAATGCAGGAGGGTTCACGCCAGTGGATGACACGGAGAAAGGTACTGACTCCATTTGTAAGACCAAGGAGACGATTCTCGACTTGGGGTTCGGCGTGAAAATAGTCGAGGTATGCTTTGCTTCTCTTGGATGAATGCAAGAATACATATTTCGTTTTATGCAATTCGTTTTGTGCTTTCTTCCCCTTATTTTTCGTTGATTTCTTGCCTTTCCTTGCATCGGCTCTTACAGAACCGAAGTCCTCGGATATCGCATTTTCCGTGGTGATAAATCCTATCGGGTGGAAAGTCAGGCAGCTTGGTTACGACGGAGAAAGTAAGGTCAACCCTCATCCTCTAGTCTCATGAGCAACTGGCTGACCAGGGCAGCAGCGCAACCTGAAAGAGTAACAATGAGCAGTCAATGTCGATGAAGATGTTTACGAACCAATCTGTTCTCTGAACTGCAGAGCAGTATTGGGTCTGTGAACTTCAAATATTTTGATCGCACGTCTAAGACAACTCATGATGAATAACACATCAGGATAACATAGGTTCGGAGTACCTGAATAACGCGAGATCCTTGAATCGACTGATCATATCAGCGTGTGTCCTTCCCGCTATGAAGTCCCACTCAGGGGACCGCCGTAGGCGGCAGTCAAAGCATACAAATTGTAATGGAAGACGTCTGTCTTGCGTGCCATGATACCTACGCATCCTTCGATCGAGAGGCTGATCTGTGTTATAAGGAAAACTTACCCCATGCACCTACAGAGATTAAGACAAGATCACGAGTCAGACTACACGCTCAATACGAACAATAAGAGAACTTCTGACCAAACATGACGCCATTTTTTGCAACCGCCTTCACAGAGAATTAAGCAATCGTCAACCTAAGGAAAACTTTTCAGCTAAGAGGTGTAAGTTCCACCAAGAACGTTCAAATGACCATTGTACCGCAATCACAATCAACGTGGCCATCATCTTCCATCGCATCGGCAGTTCTCATTGTCTTCACGGTCCTTCCAGATATGTCAGGAATATTCTGCTGTACAGGATTCTGACTTTCGACGTCTAGAGTCATATTAGGACCCGCAAGAGCGGCGAGACACAGCAATGAGTGTTAGGCGTACTCGAATTTGGTCTGATCCGGTTTCGCAGCTTTTCATGAAGAACGAAAGTATCGATCTGCTGGGTTGAGACAAAAGAAGTAGAGGAATTGTGGATGTCTGATGGAGGCAGCGAAGGAACACATCGCAAACTTGGCAAGGGCGATGGGGATTGCATATCAATCTCTTGGGTTGCGGGGATCACCTGTGTTTCTTCTATATCCGGAGAGACCACCTATCTGGATTCAGTGTTGCAGATGGAATACTTAACAGGAACTCACGAGATATCCAACATGCGTTGGTGTGGGGTCTGGATGACCTCCGTACTCGATTACGTTGTTGCTTTTTCCCTGTTCTTCATGCACCGGAATGGGAAGTATCCTCCCTTCTTCTCCTCGGACACCGATAGGAACCATAGCACCGCCGGCGTTGCACCTGGCCAAAACAATGCCTTCATCGAGGATGTCTTCTCCCAGAGCATCCTCATCTGCGTCGGTGTCTGCGTCCCATACGACATTTCTGTTCAATGCATCTTTCCTCTGGAGTTCTGCATCCTCGACTCGGAGCCGAGCTTCTTCCACTGGAGTTAGCTTTGGAGGAGAGCAGGTGGTGAGACCCGTAAATGTGGCATTATTATCCTCGGTGGAGGAAGGGAGAAAAGATGAAACAGAGACGACCTTCATGCTCACGCTAGTAACTCCGTCAAAGCAAATCAGGGCCTGGTCTGCGTCGAGTTGAAGACATACCCGTGCCAACCAGTTTCCAGATTCCCGATCTTTGTGCTTTCCGGTACTTCAGCCGCTCGATGAGTTGTGAAGAACCATCTATTCGAGTCGGCATCACCAGCTCGGAAATATGGTGGTTGGTAATCCTCGGGGGTGTTGTCGTTAAAGAAAAGTTTGAAGTTTCCGTACCGACATTCTAGAACCATTACCCAGAGATCACGGGGTACCCACGAAGCACTCACTCGGCAATGCCTCCATCTGTGAAATAGTGGTGATCAACGTTTTAATCATTAACTGGATCCACGAGAATGAATCTAGGCTCAAACGGAAGTTTAACGCGAGATATACTTTGAGACTGCGCTTTACATCGCCAAGGGTAGGCAAATTTCCTCGCTTGAGCGCGTCGACGACCGGATCTCCATCCAAGCGGTGTAGTGACATTTTTGACAGTTGATCTCCCAAAGACATGATGGGTACGACAGTGTCTGTACCCGCCACCTTATAGTACTTTATCCTTGTCAGCCTCGAATGAATAAAGGTTGATTTAGCCTACCTGGAAATTGAAGGTGTAAGCCTCCACAATGCTGCGAGATATCGATAAGCTGGATAGTAATAAAGTCGGGACAGTATTACTTATTGGGGTCTTTGCTGTCCTATTGGGCGACTTCAAGCAATAGCGTATCAAAGAACGTAAACGACTAACCAAATATACGGCGAAGATGAAGCGGCGAAGATACTGCTTTTCGATAGCCTCGAATATACCCTTTTCCTGAATGAAATATAGTTATATGCGGCGAATATCTGCCTTAAAGTGGTCTATATGCGTACCAAATAGTCCAAGATCCTGTCACCTTCGTTGGTGAAACCCCGCTTTAGACTCATTATGGTCATACCACTGACGGTGGGCCTGGCCTGGTTATCGAACGATGCAGACGACAAGGTTGACGGAAATTGAGCAGACAAATGGTCTACAGAATGGTTGTAGACAACTGGCTTCCTGTATATTTCGGAGCTTACATTCAGAGAAGTTCTCGTAAGGTAACAAACCCCTGAAGAACAGCTTAGTTGGTTAGTAGGGGAGTGGTGAGTACGAAATACCTCAAGTATGCAATACACCCCAACCCAGCTTTCAGAAGGGTCTCAACGCACTGCAGGCTAGTACTATTAGTGAGTATCTGAAAAGATATCAGTTATGCCCGAAAGGCTTGTTTCACAGACTTTGGTACCTGGGTTTCACTATTGGTCACTGTAGCTTGCGCTTGCATCGCAAGAGTGAAATCTTTGAACGCGAAAGTAAAAAACGGATGGTGATGGGCAAGAGCAAAGAGAAGTACGTGACTATTTCAAACGCGCTGGCGTTTTAAGCACACCCAATCACGTGAACGAGTAATCGTGAAGCCAGACAGCAGTCAGTCTGAAGTCACGAAGACTGGACCAGTGGACAGAAGCCATTTATAGACAACATTTCTCGATGCACTGGCCCTTGAAACCGCCGTCTAAGACCAAGGGGCACGGTACTCCGTAAACGAGCTTCATCAGAACTTAAAAGCTGGAACAAGAAAGTTGCTTCACAAGCCATCGATGGCACCATGAAAGGTTTCATTGCCCTGTCCCTATCAACGCCGTTATCCGAGTGTCAAAACCATCATTACGAATGGGCATTTCTGGAGTGTAGAACGGGTTCTTCATGACTGCGTCTGCATAAGCCTCGTAAACCTTCTGCAAGACAGACTCGGTGGTGGGCTCCGATAGGGAAGTCAGCAGCACGAACTTGGTACCTTGGCTGGAAGCTCAATCCTATTCTCCAAACGCCTAATAAACGGGACAGACGCGCACCTGTTGCTGTCAAGAATATCGTCATTTTGAAGGATTCCCCTTCGATGACTTGTGCCCCAGAACTGAACCCGGTGGGTGAAAGTCTGCTGGTGATAGCGTGAATACCGTGCAGAGTTCCGGCGAGGACAAGGTATTCATTGGAAGTCAGCTGTGCAAGGCCATCTAAAAAGTTCTGGATCATTTGATCATACCAACGAGACAAGGCTGAATACGAACCTGCAAAGTTGCGTTGATAGACAAGGCCACCAGCCTTGTTGATTACCTGCAATATCAACTCAGCACGCGTGTTGTTCCCCTGTTTTAGTCTCACCCAGAGTCCAAAGACAACCATGATGACTCGAATAAGGACAGTGATGTCCTGGTGCCTGCCGACTATGTGGCAGAGTTTGTTCCTGGTTTTCGTGTCTGGGAACTCAGTGAACTCAGTGCTCGTGTCAACGTCTTCGCCCGAGTCATCTAGTATTTCACACCCTGTGTGCTCACCCTACTGGGCATGATTTGGCCTTTTCACTTTGTCGGACTTAGCTTCTTCGCTCTTCTATCATGGATAGCACAGTCGACCCAACTCTCAAGACATGGCCAGAGGGACTTGGCGCAACTCTCCACCGAACAAATAGTAGCATTGGCGAATTCTGTAGACCCAGTCAAGAACATTGACACACGAAATCCAGACTCTCACTTGTCAAGGTTCCTGCTCCCGCGTCCTGGTGCGTTATACAATTTCAATCGACAGTCCATATTTTTTGATGCCCAAGTTAGTTGGAAGCGATAACAACACTTTCGTTCGCCAACACATTACTACTGTACTGAGATCTTTGAACTGGGACGTCGAAGAAGATAGCTTTACAGAGTACACGCCATACGGTCGACATTCCTTCACCAACATCATTGCTACGAAAGATCCAACAGCCTTGCGAAGAGTCATTGTTTCTGCTCACTATGATAGCAAATTCTTCCCTACATATCCGGAAAATCAGGTGCGCCCTCCAGAGCTGGGGCATTCTTTATGTTGTTGACGGCTTTTAGTTTGTAGGTGCCACAGATTCGGCGGCTTCGTGCGCGATGATGCTTGACATCGCCGAGGCTCTCAATCCGCTACTGGACGATCGTAAGCAGCGGCTCCTAGATGGGCAAGAGGACGATGAAGATCTTGCCGATACCACGCTCCAGCTGGTATTCTTTGACGGTGAAGAAGCGTTCAAAGAATGGACAGAAATAGATTCAATTTATGGTGCAAGGTGATCTAGCCTCGCACCACCGGCAACGTCTTGCATTGCTAAAGTGTTAGTGAATGCAGGCATTTGTCCGAGAAATGGGCAACGACCTATATAGCTCCTCACACGAAGCGGAGACTAATCAGTCATTCAATGACGGAACTAAGCGGAATTGAACATCTCATTCTCTTAGACCTCCTAGGAGCACCCAAACCATTGATCCGTTCGTATTTTAGCGATACTGCATGGCTATTCGATTCACTGGCTTCCGCGGAGCGACGGCTGCACGAGTCCGGAGTTCTTGTGGGTTCAGAAAGAGTGGCAGATTTCCAGAGCTTTTTCCTACCTCGTCGCGGTGGCGAGTTCAGCTATGGGTATATAGCCGACGACCACATACCGTTCCTCCGAAAAGGCGTGAACGTCCTTCATGTAATTCCATATTCATTCCCTAGCGTTTGGCATACCTTGCGGGTAAGTTGTGAATTTTACAGAAATCACGAAATGCTGTAGTTTCATTTTGCAGGATGATGCAAGCGCTCTCGACATCTCGACCATGAGACGTTGGAACCTCATCCTAAGGGTATTTATGTCGGAGTATTTGAACTTGCAACCGAATCCGGGTCCGCTACAAACGAGGCAAGAGCACATAATACGCTTCGAAAATGAACTTGTGAGTTTCCTGTCACGGAAAATTGTTTCTCGAGTTAAACTCTGCTCGCTTAGTAGATTTATCCATAGTTGTGGAGCACCCAGCATTCCATGCACTCTCGAGACTAATTCATGTAGCCTAGCATATACACGGAGGTAGTATTGGGAATGAGGAAAGCCGATTCAGCGGGTAGACGAACGTTCAACATTGAGGAGACCAAGTAAATGTGCTTCCCTTCCTAGCGCCGTCAAGCAGCCATCACCAGAGCCTTATAGTGCCTCATCAACTCAGAGGCATCCGTAGCAAGCTATCACGATCAATATGATTTAGGACAAACTGCGATGGCGAAACTTGCCTGCTGTTTCTCTCGACCCTCGTCTAGACGACGTTTTGCTGCATTCATTATGTCCATGCGCGACTTTCGCATCCGCGCTGATTGTACCCGTGCTGATTAACGGGGGGATCGTATATGCGGTTGTCATCTATGTGCCTCAACGAGAGGACTTACTCGCTTCCTCTCCCGCTTGGATTACTTGCGTGCGCCATGGAGCTAGTTCATTCAGAAGGGATGAATAGGTTGAAAGTAGGTTTTCAAACTTTTCCTGCGCCATCCTGTCAAAAACACCCACCAGGGTGACATTAAATAAAGACCTTGTTTGGGTGCTCCTTTATAATATGACACCCAGCATTCTTGCGAAGATGTAAATCCTCGAGCTGGCCCAGCAAGCCAAGGATTTTATCACTTTAACGTGTCACTCCTTTGGCTTATGGAGTCATATAAAACAACTTACGCGTATGTATTTGTTTCCCTTGTAGTTCTTTCCAAGTCGTCTCGCATCACAGTGAAAGCGGAAGTGATTTTAACTTCAAATGTTTTCTCCGACTTCGACTTGTCATCTATAAAGTCTCAGTCTATGTGTCACCTGTTTTGGCCAAATATACCTTTTTCCGCGCTGTGAGCGTGTACCATGGTGAGATCAGGAAGTATTGTCGAGAAGAGAATGGGGATCTACCGGAGTGAGGTCAGGTCATTGTTTCCTGTCAAGTGTCGTGCGTTCAATGATCGAGAGCCCAAGTACGCGATAGCCAGACCAGCTTACTCCTACGATCTATATGTCACGGTACGATGAATCAGCCTGCATTCATTATGTGGCATTGAATCTTCACCGTAATCCATGATGAAGTGTAACACTTGGTCGATCTGCAATAATCAGGACTCGAACGTTCGGTTCAAGCCAAGTGGCGATGCACCCTTCCCTTGGCATGCGTGGGAAGTGAGAACTTAACCTTAACCAGAGAGTGGGGTTCCCACACGGGTCGACATGGCTAGGCAGATCAAAATTCCACGGCCCTCCGGGCACCCCTGGACCCCCAAGGAGGTATCACAGCACTTGTACAAGAACTGCATATTTCCATTCTATTATACATCAAGTGGAACAAAAATGTATTGTACAATATGATGTGTACATGACCATAATGTCCCAATGACTGCCAACAACGCAAAAGAGTCAGCACCTCAACTCATACTTTTGATGGAGCAAAACCCTTGTAGAATGTTTGACACCAAAATCTTGCAATTGTAAGCACTGCCTTACATGTGCTGCAATTGAGGATGTAGAACAGAGACCCAATACTATCACTGCACCAGTGTTGCAAACACTTTTGGTGTGAAGTCTATAGTTTGCCAAACTCAACACATCAAGATTTGAAAAGTATATGGAGATGTGGGGAAAAACCTTGCCTTGAATCCATGAGAAGAATACAAGAGTCAGCCAAAAAGCTTTGTGTGCCAGAGAGATGCCAGTGTGAAAAGCATGAAATGGCATAGAGATGCAAAATTTCTCTGAGTGACTTTGGAGGGATGTCACACCTTGTCACATGACTTTTTGGATCTCTGCTGATCATCAGACTCACCCAGCTGTCGGTTCCCCAAGCTTGTCTTGAATTTTAATGATTGTGCCAACAAGCTGACATTAAGGTTTCATGCCCCAACAGGTCCTGTCATGCTGGTGCTCTCATCTTGCCTTCAAGATCATCTTGTCAATTGTAACAGATCCACAACCTGTAGGTCCTTGGAAAAATGTTCCAGACAGTCCAACATACCTCTAGTACATTCAAAATGAAAAACAGAATTTTAAACCCAATACTTGTCTTTCCTGAGTACTTGCAATGCTCAGATTTGGCTATCCATCCTATGAAAGATCTGATAGACTTGTGGCTTGTGCATTTTTTGTCAAACAAAATAGACCAGAATCTTAATGACACTTAAACCAGCCTGAAAGTAACATAAGAAGCCTCCTGTGTCTTTGTTGTGTATGCTACAATACTGTTTGCATCTCTATGTCAATTTGCAACTCCAGTGCAGTGATAGTAGGATGAATGAAGGAAATCAGAGGGGACTATTCATTGCTGACTATTCAATATTCAATCTCCATCATCTGATGTTATTTGGCATTACTTTTCAAGGTACTGTTTGAGTGACACAGTGTCACTTTCCACTCGACAAACCCGTCCCTTTGGGTCCAGGAATATTGGATGTTGAGGTTGTTTTGAATGTGTCAGAGGATGTAGCAGCAATTGAAAATGTGATTTTTAGTATGGACAGACTTGTTGATCAGTGTTTGATTTTGTGGGCGATCTATTGAAATATTTAGATTCTGTTAGCTAAATCTTAACCTGTCTGGGTTGCTCTTCATGATTATTAATTCATCTAGACCCATGACATCATTGTTCTAGACCAGTGACGATTGTCCTTATCTTTTATTTTTATGATGATGTCATATTATATCATTATGGTGAAACATTGCACCATTCTCTTGGCATATTGCACCATACCTTGTGCACTATCTGCCATTGGCTGTCTATTGCTGTGCACTGCTGCGCATTACACAGCCTTCATCCTTTTAGGATATTTTCATAATAGGTACACACAATCGCTGTACACTATATAAACCCGGCTCCTTCAGAGCCTACAATCTAAGTTCTTTACTTCGTATCACGACGTGAATAACTTCTAAGCAACTAGCTTGCAAGTCGTCTACAGCAAGTGAGTACTCTCCCTCACTGGGATCACCCTTGTGCTGTTGTCTCTGCACCCAAAGGAACCTAGCAATTCCTTTAGGTTATGAGCCCCGCTTAGGCATAAACGGTCGTCTTTTTGATGTTGTTACCCCACCTTGCGATGTATGATGCTCTTGCTCTTGGTCTGTTCTACATCGTTCTTATGATGATGAGCATGTTGTTTGAGTTCATGGGTCAGGTCCAACAGATCTGGGGCAACCCTGGCCTGCTATTGTTAGTAGAGCTCTATTTACTCTTTACCCGTGTTATGATTACATGGACGAATGCTGACCACATGAGTAGAAGATCTACAATTCCTACTCAGGTTAGTCAAGCCCCAGTTCCTACCTCTACCCACCATTGCACTTGGAAGTGTCACTCCGATTTCGATAAGGACCGTTGTCCTATATTGTGCGGAGATCGTTGCATTCATCCGAATTGCACAAATTGTCATCATCCAGCTGAATTTCCAATTCCACTCGGTATCATCTATCGTCCATCTCATCCTCCCGCTTATTGAGCTCCTCCTCCGAACTCTCTCCCATACATTGACTCTCTAGCTTCTAACACACACTCCCAATTTTCGCATTCTCTGTGGACTGATCTTCCACCACTTCCTCCTCCTATACGTCCTATTCCTGTACCTTTGCGCTGCACTCGAGCCTATCATGACCTCACCCTCTTCTTCCACCCACCAACGCCTCACACAACCATACCCAACATGCCCAGTCCAGTTCCCTCTGAGGAATGGGTCCTTCCCTTTGATCTCGCCTGGTCTAATCTATCCACCGACATTGAACCCTGGTTTGATAGATCGATCAACTCAAATCTTCCATGGTCTTACTTCGGTATCACCTTTCGACCTCGTGGAGTCACCATTAACCGACATCAACGAAGAGTCCTTGGCCTCTCCAGTCATGATAGATGGAGATATCGAGCCCTTCAACAACTCAATTTCCTCCCAGAGGGAGAAGGAGATGTTGGTTGACCCCAACGATTTAGTATTTGATCCGATCATAGAACCAGGCAAGATAATAGATCTCAACCCTGCAATGAACCCCTTGCAGATAGATCTGACTCTGAACAATCGGCTAGTGATGTTTCTGAACACTATTCCACCATCAACGAGGATCCAGAGCCACCAAACCATCTCTTATAGAGACGCCAATACAAATAATCTGGTAACCTACCAGAACATTTCTGATCTGTTGATCAGACTGGAAGTACCCCTTGTTCGTGTTGATGCTTGGAATCCTTTAGATGTCACGTCTTGTCTTGCTCAGGTCATCCCAATCCCCACCTTATATCATGGTGATCTCTTACCACAGGTTATTGTCAAAGAAGGCCCTGTCTGGTACATCCTGGAATAGGATATTATTTTTAAGGAAGGACTCATGTATTGGAATGAGCCCATTGCATCTTTCTACAAAGGGCTCGGCTATGCATTTCTAGTGGAGAAATACCATTCTACTCCTGCTCACCCCATCCACAACCAAGGCTTCGAGATTGTTCAGCGCGATCGTCATGCATTTTCGAAGTATTTCATCGAAGTCTATGAATTGTTGAAACCTAATGAAGTCTTGGACCAGAACATTCAACAGGAGCTCTTTGAGCATCCTGAATGCTATGTCAACTCTGAGGGAGACGTTATCTGGAAGGATGGTCAGCACCAGTATGTGCACCACGAATTCAACCGTCCCCTCTCCCTCGTCAGACACCCTCATAATTCCGACATTCCCATGCAGCGCATCTGGAATGAGTTGATAGATGCTAAGTGGCAACGAGTGTGGAAGAGGAAGAACCTGTGGTATTCTGTCATGATTCAGCTGGGAACTGATCATATGTGCCTTCTCATAGAAATTGGTCACAATGTCCCTGATCCTTACCGCAGAGGACATTATATTGCTTGACAAGGCCATAGAGAAGAAGAGCAGTGACAGGCACCAAGAGTACTGCCTGTCCCAGGTCAACGACCTGCTGCCATTCCTGGTAGACGTTTGGCCATTGTCGGCCCAGTTAGGAGGTTGATACGTGAAATACGTAAAGCCTGGATACGTTCGGAGTACCCCCACGCATCTTAATTATTGGACTGGTTTGCACCTTCACTTAGCGGCATATGGTGTTAAAAATTGTATTCCTCCTTATGTTTCTCACAATCGTCTTCGAGTTGGTTTTAGGGCTAGAAATGGACAATTTTCTTCTATCCCTAACCCTCATTTCTTTTCTCATACTGATTACGAACTTTTTGAAAAACTTGTACGTTCTGATGAAAACATTCCGGAATGATTACAAGTAAGGAGAGAACAAATACCGTTGATGCAACGTCTTGCTCAACATCTTAACACCACACCACAAGTAGATGATGATACCATAGAGGATGATGATGATGATGACGATGATGACAACGAAGACACTCAAGAAGATGTCGACCTTGTCGCAGACCTTCTTATTCCTCCTGCTCTGGTTCCTATTCCTAACTTTCCTGTCATGCATGCTAATCAGAATTTCTTGCAGACTTTCATCGCCAACATCTTTATCTTCTAAAGCAGATACATCATGTCCTTTTCTATCAACTCTGCTATTCAGGCCCACACTGCAGTTCTTGCAGGTGCCTCAAACTATTCCATCTGGTCTCGCCAAGTCCACAACCTTCTTACCATGGCAACATAGTGGAACATTGTTGACGGAACTTCCACCTTTGCTCAGCAAGCTGATGCTGATACACAAGCTGCTTGGATTTCCTTGGATCGTCAAGCACAAGCATTAATTGGCAGCATGTTCATTCATGCAGATATGCAACATCTCATGAAGGAGGCTTATGTAGCTGTCAGAAATATAGCTCGTCCTTCCCTTGCAAAGGATCTCTGGGATGCACTCACAATCCTTTATTCTCCCACTGGTATTACTGGCCAATACGAAGCCTTTGTAAAAGCACTCAATACCTACATCGTAGATTCTTCGGAACATCACTGTCATGATGCCGATGATATTCCAACTCAAATAAATAAGTTGATGAACACCTTCTATGAAATGTCCATGTCTGGACTACAGCTTCCTGGCAACCTCTACGCCATGATTATGCTCAACTCACTCCCTCATTCATATCAACCATTGGTATCTACTATTGTGCAGACAGTCACTGCTGCCAACTTCACCACCGACACCATTATTCCAAAGATACTTCAGGAATCGCAACTTTGCTCTACTGCTTGTCTGCAACAGAGATCCTTGGCTCACCGCCTTGAACCTGCTCCGAGCGATGCACATCATACCAATATGATTCAGTGTGCTCCCTTTTATCTCATTTGTGACCACTGTGGGAAACCCCACTTGACTACAAACTGTTGGGAGTTATATGGTCATCCTGGACAGGGATCAAATCGCCCTCGTCAGACTCAAAGGAGTCAATGAGGAAAGAAGCCTTGTAAGCCATCCGCAAGAACTCCTGCTGTGCAGGGTGCCCATGCTTCTTCTTCGAACAGGCAGATAAACTGAAAAGGGAAAGGAAAAGCACGTGCAAACGAGCTTGAAAGTTTTGTGAACATGGTTGATGGTGATATGACAGGTATGTTGATGGATATTGACGAGTTTCAACAGGAAGTTGAACATGACCAATGGGATGCCGAGTCCTATACTGCTAATGCAGGGGACTTTGAAGAACCCATGGCACCTTCTGGTACTGGTCATGCTTCCTTCTCGTCCTTTCAATCCGGCTCCTCTCCCCCAGCGCTTTAAGAGAGGAGCAAAATCAAAGCCACATAGGATTGTTGCTACATTCCATGGAGATTTCCGGCAAAATGCTGATGGTACTTGGAAAAGGGCCATAGATCGTTCCATCCTACTCCGTGAAGAGCATAACAATAATGCTAGATCAGATGATGAGTATGATAATGTACCTGATGGCGAATACTACTATGATTCTGCTTATTCAAGGGCTTTTGCCCTAGGTGTGAAAGGTCGCAATACCGAGAATCATTGGCTTGTTGATTCAGGATGTTCCGATCATGTTTCACCTTATCTCAATGATTTTTCTGATTTACAGAAAGGGACATGTTTCTGTGGCACTGCTAATGATGGTGTCATGCAGATGTATGGTCCTGGCACTGTGATATTTAAACAGGAAAAGACAGAGACCATTCCCATCGTTCTCAAGAATGTCTGGTATACCCCTGATGCTCGTAACTATCTTCTTTCGGTTACTACTCTCATGGATGCTGGATATTCCTGTGAGATCACGGATCAGACCATAATCTGGGACAATCAAGGAAGGGTGGCAATACAGGCATCTACTTTATTTTCACCTTCTCCGCTCCACTGGTTTCGGTCCTCTCTGATCACTCCTACTGGATCGGTTAACTCCTTGCAGGATCTCAAGTCATTTGACTTGTGGCATCACTATCTTGGACATCCATCCAAGAACGCTCTCCATCATGCTCATAAGCATTTGACAGGTGTTCCCACCATTCAGCCACCCACTTCTATGCCTACTTGCAAAGGCTGTGTGCTTGGCAAGGCACATCAGCAGGATTTTCCTGCTTCATCCTCACACTCTTCTTGTGTGCTTGACCTTATCCATACTGATTTGTGTGAAATGCCGACCTTGTCGCATTCTCATAACAAATGGATCATCACTTTTCTTGATGATGCTTCCAGTTTTGGCAGCTTGCATTTTTTGCGCTCCAAGTCTGATGCTATACAGGCACTTCAGGATCTGATTGCTTGGGCAGAGAACCAAACTGGTTTTTGTCTCCGCTCTTTGGACATGGCTGCGGTACGGCCGTGGGAGAAAGAGGAGGGGGAAAGCAATGCATTGCTGATGTAAACTACGAGCAGAAAGAGTAGGAATAACGTGCGACTGGAGGTGGAAGGATGCGGTGCGCTGAGTGAAGGGGTCGGGAGGAAGCGCATAGCGCTTTCCGGCCCCAGATGGAAGCTGACTCCTGCAAACGAAGCGTGAGCTGCGAGGGTGGGAGGGAAAAAAAACCTCGCAGGGGGCGCTTCTTACAGAATCCGCGCTATTGCGCCAGGGGCCCCAGAGGGGAAATAACCTGCGAGGTGCCGCAGACAGGATGTCGAGGAAAGGGAGTGGCGGGCGGGTGCGACGAAAAGAGGTGAGGTTGTGAAAGGGACGAACCGGAAGGTTGTGGCACGAGAGAAAGAAGAGAGGTGCCGCTTACCTACGCTCGTCCGAAGACTAAGCTCTGTGGCTTCGCTCGTGCCTTACTGCGCCACAGAGCGGCACTCTTTGGACATGGCTGCGGTACGGCCGCGGGAGAAAGAGGAGGGGGAAAGCAATGCATTGCTGATGTAAACTACGAGCAGAAAGAGTAGGAATAACGTGCGACTGGAGGTGGAAGGATGCGGTGCGCTGAGTGAAGGGGTCGGGAGGAAGCGCATAGCGCTTTCCGGCCCCAGACGGAAGCTGACTCCTGCAAACGAAGCGTGAGCTGCGATCCCGGATGGTAGGAGTTTGTCGACGACGCTTGCAGCGAACGCCGGAGATACCCGAGGATTACGAGGAGACAGCGGGGCTTACCTGGAAACTAAACACGCACAGGGGGCAGGGTGAAACGAAGGAAGGAGTTGTGTAGGGCGGGGTTGGCTTGCATGTACGGGGCGAGGATTTGCGCGTGGCGGCGAAGATAAATGAGGAATGCGTCGCTCGCCCAGCGGCCCTTGACCTTGACTACGTCGAAGGGTATGTTGCGTAGTAGGTATTCGAGCGTGGATCCGATACGGATGCCGTGCCCTTTGAGTGGGGGGAGGCCAGCTTTTTTAAGAGCCGTCTCGAGAGTTTTTAGGAACTTCGTCCTGGTCAAAGGGCGGTGTCCGTTTTGTACGCGGTAAGCGAAAAGATGGAGAGTTGGGGGCGGATCGTTGATATTGAAGTGGTTGTTCAGAGCGCCATGCGGGTCCGCTGGGCCGTCTTGCTTTGCCCAGTTGACGTCTTCCCCCTGTGGTGCAGACTTTGTTCGGGGGAGATGGAAGTTGGTCACCTCGAGCCCCTGCCTGTCATGTTGGGTGGTGACGAGTTGGCGGGTGACGTGCAGGGCGGGGTTGAAGGCGTTCAAGTTGGGGACTGTGAATTCTCCAGTCCTGGCGGCCGCGAAAAAGGTGGTGGTGAGGCAGGCAAAGACGGCGGCGTCTGAGGGTAGGGTGAGGTCGAGTTGCTGGCGGATTGATGTGATGGTGTGTATGGTATAGGGTTCGCGGGGGGGGCGTTTGGACGTGGGGGGAGAGAGGGTCTTTGCCGCTTTGAGCAGGGTGTTTGTCTCAATTTCGTTGAGCGACCAGTCCAGGCCATGAATGATGTGCCAGGCGCGAAGGCCATTGAGGTAGTTGACTATGGTGGTGTTGGAGTAGAGGCCAGCCATGGTGGATATGAAAAAGGAGATCAGGGGTGGGTTTGCTGGGGCGCGCTGTTCTTCTGGGACACCTTTGGCATCACAGAATGAGTGGAAGGCGAGGAGGCCGGATCCGTAAGTCTCTTTGGTTGAGTTCGACCAAGCGTGTGCAATTACGTCGTAGACACGCTGCGTGTCGGATTGTGAGAAAGGGAGGGTGGGGGATCTGGGGCGGGGTGGCTTCCAGGAGAGTAGCCGCTCTCTGGCGGGGCAAGGCGGCCTCAGAGGGGATGATGGTGGGGACGCGGTGGAGATTTGGTTGGGTCCTGGGATGGCGGCTGGGGGTGATGGAGCTGGGTCGGCAGAGGTTGCACGGGGGGTGCCGGCGAGGAAAAGGGCGATCCGGGGTGCCCGAGATGGTTTATCCGGGGTGGAACGAACCTTCTGGGACTGAGGGGTCATTGAAGTTGGCGACGAAGTTGTAGATACTGGGGGGGATGGGGATAGGGGGGAGGAGGAGATGAATGGGGGGATGTATTCCGCGCGAAAGAGGGTCGGCCGGGTTGGAAGCGCTTCGGATGTACTTTGTGTGGAGTGTGCACCCTGCATCACCCAGGGCGGAATGAAGACGCTTGAAGGATTCGTTGGTGGGGCGGTTGCGGCTGCAGCCTTTTCTCCAGCCTTCGATGACTCCTTGGTTGTCGCCGTGGACCTGGAAATGAATATTGGAGGCGCCTGAGTGGAGGATTGTGAGGGTGAGGAATTCGAGGCCAATGGCCTCTGCCCAGCCAATATCGCGCCCATCATTCTGCCAACCTGGGCAGAGGTACCAAGCTCTCCAGCGGCCATTGAAGGAGATGCCGATGCCGAGGGTTGAGCTGGCATCAGAGAATGCAGCAAGTTCAGCGATGGGATGGGGAACGGGGAGGGGGAAAGGGGGGCGAGGGGTGGAGAGGTGCTCTCGCCACCATTTAATGTCATCCTGGGTGCCACGAGGTGGTGTTCTGGGCTTGAAAGGTTCGTTGCCGTATATGCCGAGCATGGCCTCGAGGCCGATTAGGTATGGGCGGCCTTCGGGGATGATGAGTGAGGCATGGACAAGTTTGCCGTGCAACTTCTGTACGTCACTAAGGTTGTGTGTACGCTTTAGAGACCAGGCGTCTAGAGCGTTGACGTATTTGGTGCGCTTGGACTCAGTGAGTTGCACGGTGAGTTTCTCCAGGTCCCAGATGAAACCGATGAAGGTGGGTCTGGTAGAAAAGGGAACGTCTTTTGAAGCTTCCCATGGAATTCCGAGGGTGTCAGAGATGCGGTCGATGTCTTCAAAGTTGTAAGTAAAGGGAGCATCAGAGGGGGGTCTGCGGGAGGAGGATGAGAAGTCATCTAGGGGGAAGCGGTAGTCTTCGTCGTGTTCTTCAAGGTCCCCATTGGGTAGAGGTGGGCTGGCAAACCAAGAGCGGCCTCCTTTGACCGTTGGGCCTCCCTGGGTGCTGATGGCAAAAGCCAGGGCGTCACGCTTCAAATTGTAAGCGCCAAGGGAAGCTTTTGGAATACGGATGAAAAGGTGGTCATCAACCCATCTGAGGATGGGGCCAATGCCGTGCGCTCGCATGATGTCTGTGCCAGCCTGCCCGATGCTACCATAGATCCCACCTGAGGCTGTGAAGCCGAAACATAGTGACGAGTCGATTGCGAATTGGTCATCAGCTAGACGTACTACTAGGGCATGCCACTGGGAAGGATGGAGGGGAACTGTACGATAGGCTTCGGCTACATCTCTGACTGCTGCTTGTGATCCTGCAGGTAAGCTGGATAGGAGGAGGGAGACTATGGGGAAAGTACTATAGGAAGTCGGGTAAAGGTCTGCGTCAACACGGGAATTAATGGACGGGTTTGAGTATGAGGGAGTGTGGGGAAAGGATAAATTCTGAACGAGGCAGTATTTACCAGGCTTTCCAGGTTTGGGTACTAAGGAGAGCGGGGAGGATTGGAAAGGGCCTAGGATATCCTCGATTTCGGCCTTGGTGTATGGGCCAAGGTATCTACCCTTGTCGAATTCTTTGCGTATTATTTCATTAAATATATTCTGGAACTCGACGATCGTAGAGCTGTTTGGGGGCGTGAATGTACTGGTGAGGGGGGGAAGATTGGCGGTAAAGCCACGGGACAGTCCAAGGTGAATGTTCGGGTATCGATCTATGAGATGGTACAGGTTGAGGGCGTGGAGCCAGGCCTCTGGTTTATAAGGGGTTAGGGCCCAGGCTCTTCTGTGTGCGAGGACATCCCTGAGCTCCATGCGTGGCATTGCCACAGCCAGAGCATTCATGCTTGGCGGATTTGTGGGGTAGCGAGCAGCCGTTTGGCTTCTGCCAGTCGCTGCAGAGGGTATCCCCTTTGCCGTCGATGAGGCGGCCCTGGGTGGTTCGTCTGGTATATGCAGGGGAACCGCCCCACAGTTGTGGGTTATTACATTCATGGATGCGATGGGAGTGGCGCCCGAGGCATACTGGGCATGCTGATTTTGCCCTGGAAGGGTCACTATGGGACCGCTTGAGTGTGGAGGGGGAGTTGGTGGTGCCTTGAGACGGTTGCGCGGGAGGGCGAAACCGGTGGCGTGGGGATTGGGATCTGGAGTTCCGGCGGCGCTCAGTTTGGGTTTCGTGCCGTTGAGAGGTGGCATAGCGCGAGCGCCTCGAGCGGGAGGGGGAGGTGGGTGGGAGGTTGGTCATCAGCTCAACACTATAGGAGCCAGGCAGGGCAGGGAAGCACATCGGTGGGGTGGGCGGCACCGGGATGAGGAGGGTTGAGAGCGTCGATGGGGCCAGGTAAGCGCCACGGCATCGGGAGGGAGGAACGAAAAGGGAGGGGGTGGAAGGGAAGATGAGGGCGGCGCAAGTGGGGTTTCGAGGGCAGGGGGGGAGTTTGTTAGAAAGGGAGCAATTTCAACGGGGGGGAGTTTTACTGACCGGTTGGTTAATCTCTTGTTCATCACATCGTTGACCTCCCATGCGATGTTGTTCATCAGCGCGTCATTGATGATTGAGATGTCGCAAGCAAGGCCGTTGTCGGCCTTGAGGTCATCATGCCATCGACGGCGGATGCGTGACGCGTAGGTGAGGACGATGAGATCGCTGTGGGTCGTTAGGCGCTGGGGATGGCTTTCCAGATTCCAAAAGAACATCGCAAGGGCGTTAATGTGCTTTTCAGGCCACGAGGCCTGCTTAATGTGGTGGAGGAAGGAAACCCTGGCCTGAAGGAAGTCGCCGAAAGAGAGTTGGTGGTCCGCACGGGCATTCTGGGATGCTTTGACTGACGCGGCTGGTCTCAGGGTGAGCACGTCGTTGGCACTGGAGATGCCGAAAGCGTCATCAGCTGAGGAGCGAATGTGCTTCGCTGCGTCGTTGCAGCCCTCGGAAGAGAAGTACCAGAGCTCGACGAAATCAAAGCTGGAAATCTTCTGAAGGGCGTACTGCGATGGTCTGTTGACAACAACGTTGGGGGGGGGAAGACCGGCGGTGAAGTCGCTCATCTTGGGTTTCTTCTTCTCGGCTTCCTTCCGTTCCTTCTCAGCTTCCTGTTGGGCAAGGCGCTGCTCTTCCGCTTCTCTCTCTCTGCGCTCGATGTCAAGGCGCTCTGCCTCCTCGTTCTCAGCTTGGCGGAGGACGTTCCATTCCTCTACCCTTCGGTTGCAGGTCCTCGTCCCATGCCGCATTTAGACGGGCGATGGCTTCGTCCTGGTCGATCATGTGGGTGTTGATTAGGGCATCCCGAATGATGAGAAAAGGGGGAGCGGCAAAGTTTGGGCGCTCTTCGTTGTTGGGGTTTGCCATGGGCGAGATGCGGAGGGGGCGAAAAGGGAGTGGAAAGGAGAGTGGGGTGAGAGTTGGTTGAAAAAGGGTGAATGAGAGGACGCAGAATGCGACGAAAAGAGGTGAGGTTGTGAAAGGGACGAACCGGAAGGTTGTGGCACGAGAGAAAGAAGAGAGGTGCCGCTTACCTACGCTCGTCCGAAGACTAAGCTCTGTGGCTTCGCTCGTGCCTTACTGCGCCACAGAGCGGCACTCTGTACGTTCGGACTGTGGGGGGGAATACATTAATCATTCTCTTCGGATGTTCCTTTTGTCCAAAAGTATTGAGCATCAAACCTCCGTACCTCATACCCCTCAACAAAACGGTCATGCTGAATATTTTAATCACACAATCCTTGAAAAGTCTGAGGCTATACATCAACATGCCTGTTTGCCATCGTCTTTCTGGCAAGATGCTGTTGAGACTGCTCTCCACATCTATAACAGACAGCCTATGCATCATCTTGATTGGTCTACTCCCATATCCAAATGGAATGGCAGTAAACCTGATGTTTCCTATTTTAAGGTATTTGGATGTCGTGCCTATGTTTTCATTCCAAAAGAAGATTGAGCTAATAAGCTAGCTGCAAAAGCAGAGGAAGCAATCTTCATTGGATATGAAAAGGGAACAAAAGGATACTGCTTCTGGTCTCCTAGAAGAAGAATAGTAATTGTTTCTTCTACTGCCACATTCAATGAACTTGTGTTCCCCTATTGTTCTGGAAAGTTAGAAGACAAACCTGCCGAGATTTCTATTTCAGACAACCTTTCGGACCAGGACCAAGATGAGAATAAAGACTCTAATTCAGCTGATTATATTCCGGTCACTCGTCATTACCTCTTTCCACCTATGGATGGTCATGATCCCAATCAACAATTCCCCCCTTGAGGAAATCAACAGCCTCCTTGATCTCCTTCTCCTACTCCTCTTGAACCAATACCTGATGATGAACCTCATCATGATGCTCATATCCACAACCCATGCATTCTTTCAGATAATGCATACGGAGCTAGACCTCCTGTGGAAATTGAACGAGAAGTTCAAACATCTGCTCCTACGAATGAAGTAGATGATCTTGGTTCACTATATAGTGCACACTTCTTTGGCTCTTTGATGGCCTCCGCAGTATCCATGACTGCAATACCGTCACACTATAAAGATGTTCTGAAACTTTCTAAAGAAGATCAGATCAAATGGAGGACTGCTATGAAAGAAGAAATTAAGTTGCTTAAAGAGCGCAAAGTATGGGAATTGGTTGACCTTCCACCTGGACGAAAACCTGTCAAAGGGAGATGGATATATGTTGTCAAAAGCGATGGCTGTACCAAGGCTCACTTCATAGCAAAAGGCTTTACACAAGTCTATGGAATAGATTTCGAAGAAACCTTTTCACCAGTTGCAAGATTCGAGACTGTTCGACTTCTTCTATTAATTGCAGCACTTGAAGATTGGGAAATTGAAGTGCTAGATGTCAAGACTGCTTTCCTATTTGGAGAACTTGACAAAGAAATTTATATGAAACAGCCCGAAGGTTTCGTACAACCCAGCATGGAGAAGAAAGTTTGTCGTTTGCTCAGGGCAATCTATGATTTAAAACAAGCCATCCTACAATGGAACAAGGCGCTTTACAAGTCTCTTTTAGCTATGGGATTTGTTAGGACACATGGAGATCCTGGTGTCTATGTTCATTTTAACGGTCAGGATATTATTATCTTAGTCATTTACATTGACGATGCTTTATTTCTTGGCTCCAATTGCTCCAATCTTTTGAGGAAGAAGAAAGAATTTATGAGCAAATGGGAAAGCTGTGATCTTGGAGCTGCTACTGAATATCTTGGCATGCGTATAACCTGCAACTGTTCTAAATGAACATTGAAGCTAGACCAAGTTGCTTATGCCAAAAAGGTTATTGGTTGCTTCAGACTCAACAATGCCAAAGTAGCTCGTACCTCACTTCCTTCCAGGTACAATCCTACTCCACTCACCATGGAAACCTCCTCCCAACTCCGCAGTCGTTATCAGTTGGTGATCGGATCACTACTGTATATTATACTAGGAACTCGCCCAGATATTGCCTTTGCTGTTATCAAAATGTCACAGTTCTCCGCTAATCTGTTGGATGAACACTTGCAGAAAGCACTCTATATAGTGTGGTATCTAATTGGTACCAAGAATCTCTGCATTACATATGACGGATCTTCTCAATCTGGCATTATGGCATACTCTGATACAGATTGGGCTGGAGATCGCGAAACTTGTCAATCTACCTCTGGCTATGCGATGTTCATTGGCAATGGAATAGTCTCTTGGCTTTCCAGACAACAACGGAAGATAACCTTGTCTTCAACAGAGGCAGAATACGTTGGAATGACAGAAGCTGTGAAATAGCTTTCTTGGATTCAGATTCTTCTTTCCGATTTGAGATTTAACCTCAAAACCATTCCTCTGCTCTATGACAATCAAGGTGCCATGTTTCTTGCTGCTAATCCAGTGCAAGAAGGTCATTCAAAACACATAGAAATTCCGGAACACTATATCCGAGAATATGTTACAGATGGGAAAATTAAACTTTTCTATATTTCCACTAATGAACAAGTGGCAGATATCTTTACGAAGAATCTGACGTGGCAATGCTTTGAGGAGAACCATAAGAAGCTTTCTCTTACGCCATATTCATCCCTTCCATCATGAATAGTGAGGTGGAGTATTGAAATATTTAGATTCCGTTAGCTAAATCTTAACCTGTCTGGGTCGCTCTTCATGATTACTAATTCATCTAGACCCATGACATCATTGTTCTAGACCAGTGACGATCGTCCTTATCTCTTATCTTTATGATGATGTCATATTATATCATTATGGTGAAACATCACACCATTCTCTTGGCATATTGTGCCATACCTTGCGCACTATCTGCCATTGGCTGTTTATTGCTGCGCATTACACAGCCTTTATCCTTTTAGGATATTTTCATAATAGGTACATACAATCGCTGTACACTATATAAACCCGGCTCCTTCAGAGCCTACAATCTAAGTTCTTTACTTCGTATCACAACGTGAATAACTTCTAAGCAACTAGCTTGCAAGTCGTCTACAGCAAGTGAGTACTCTCCCTCACTGGGATCACCCTTGTGCTGTTGTCTCTGCACCCAAAGGAACCTAGCAATTTCTTTACAATCATCTCACATCACTACTGGCTGTGAGGCTATGGCAAGTTGTTGCATGCTTCAATTCAGTTTGCATCATTTCAAGTTGATATGCTGATTTGCACATACCCTTTCCTCTCACTTGCTGTGCTGGCATACATCACAACAAATCATTATATAGTACCGCCTGTTGTGAAAGCAAACTTGTCTTCATCTTTCAGGAATGTCCATCACAGGAATCACAAAGATAATATATGAGCATATAAATTCTTGCGAATATGTCAAATGTCTAAAAGTTGTATAATACATTATATGATCATATAACTGTACATCAGCAAATCCTGGTTTTTGCCATAGTATTCATAGTACTCATAGTACTCATAGTTTATAGTATTTTCATAGTGATCTCATAGTATCCATAGTATTTCCATAGTATTTATAGTATTCATAGTGGTACTCATCCCAATCCATTTTTTTAAATACTCTTTAACTGGTATACTTTGCTATATCTTTTTGCCACACTTTTTACTATACCTTTTGCTACACTTTCTTTACCACACTTCATTAGCACAATCAGGGTTACTGTCCAGTGCTGTCCAGTATCATAGTACTCATAGTATTATCATAGTCTTTCATAGTGTTGGCTAAAATCATAGTATGTCACAGTTTGTTAGAGTATTACCATAGTCTGTCATAGTATGTCACAGTATAATAATGATAGTAAAAAGTGAATCAAAAAGTGTAGGATTAGGATTAGCATGAATTAAAATTAGACTTGGAATTGCAATGTCCAAAGGATGGTGAAGAAGTGTGGCCAAATGTGGTAAAAAATATGGCAGGGTGTAGTGAAAAGTGTACACAAGTATCAGAAAGTGTAGCAGGGGTGGACAGAGATATTTAATGAAAAATGTAGCAAAGTGTGGTGTCAAAGGTCAGAGATGTAGTCATATACATCTAATGGTTCATACTATGCAAGGTTTTGTGGTCTAATGGTTAATGTGTTTGAAAATTGTCATTTTGGGAAAGTCTTGAGTTCAACTCTTGCCACTGGCAATATATTTATAATTTCCATTTGATCATTTGAACCTATAGTAAAAAGTACATGAAAAGTATAATAAATATGAGTGTAGTCTTGAAATTAAAATTAGAAGTGTGTAAAAGTGTATTATAGGGATTGGATTAGAATTAGACTTCAATATATATTAAAAATGTAGGATTGGGATTAGGATTAGTAGTATACTACAAGTTGAGTAGGATTAGGGTTAGTAGGTGTATTAATCAAAACATTAATTTTTTGGTTCATTTTTTACTCAACTTTATTACACTATGACACACTATGACAGACTGTGATAGACTATGAGATTACTATGACACACTATGACACACTATGAGATTACTATGACACACTATGATAGACGACAGACTATGAGATCACTATGAGTCTATGAACACACTGTGAAACACTATGATTATAGCCAACACTATGAAAGACTATGAGAGTACTATGAGAGTACTATCTATATGGACCCTCACTATGAGCACTATGACACTGTCCAGCACTGTCCAGCACTGTACAGCCAACCCTTATTTTGCTGATGTAGGCTTTCAACATATTAAGGAAAATGTGTGTCGGTCATGATATGTTTTACGCTTCAGTCACAACTTGATCTAATTGGGCAACATTTGTCAGTGTTATACTTAATATCACTTGACATAATCCTTTCAGATATTGCTAGCTTGTGTAATCAAATACAAGCCTAGGTCGTCTGATCAATATATATAAGACTTGCAAGGATTTCCCAGTAAGTTGGATGTTGGCAAGAAGGCTAATATCTTATATTTGTTCTGTTCTTATAAAATTATTTTGATTTATTATTTTATAATAGTTATCATCACTATCACATCAAAAACAATTATTCTACTATTTATGGTGTGTTGCGCGTGTTGTGCCCTGACCTGAAGTGAAAGGATGTGGTGTTGCATCCAGCATTTGGCATTGCAGTGGCCTTCAGGTGTATTGCAAGTGTGCCTCATGCCCGCCAGTGATGTTGGGTGTCATAGGGGCCATTGGGATGTGTTGCAGGTGGGCATCATGCCCAATGGGATGAGGTGTGATAGATGTTGGGTGTCACACCCAGTGTTTGGTGTTGCAGTGGTGATTGGGTGCCTCCAACATTGCATTTGGCAATGTCACCACGATGCACAAAGAAATTAAGCACGCTGCCTGACTTGCCAATTGTGAATTTGTCTGGGGCATGCCCAAGGGATTCAATATCAAGAGTGTGTGTCACAATTTTTTTTTTTTGCTTTTCCCTTGATCCCTGTTAATTCCCTTCCCCACAACAGTCAGCTGATTGAGCCTGAGTGGTGGCCAATGCCAATACCTCATGATTGCCCGTGCACTCCTGAAACGGCCCATGATCCTTGCATTGGACAAGGCAACAAGTGCGCTAGACGCGACGAGTGAACATTGGGTGAATGATGTGATTGACAAAATTTTGGCACAGACAACATGTGTGATCATCATGCATCAACTGTTGACAATTGCATGGGCTAAGCAGATCATGATGCTCAAGGGTACATCGGTGCTGTTATCATTGTGTGAGGTGGGAATTGATGCTGATGCTGACCAAAGTAGATGGATGGATATCTGAGTTGGGGACATATCACAAGCCTGTTGGTCATAAAGACTCTAGTAAGCATCATGTCTATCAGTGGGACAGACTTGAAGGGGGGACCGGTGGGCATTCCATGTCACACCTGCAGTCTTCATGGTGGGCATCGCACCTGTTGGGATAGGAGAAAGGGGGGTTGGGTATTGAATGTCATGCCTGTGTGGTTGTTACAATCGGCCTCATATCTGGTCCAGGCGTTGGGTGTCATGGGGCCATTGGGATGTGTTGCAGGTGGATATTGCACCTGTTGGAAAGGGGTGGCTGGATGTTGGGCACCATACCAGACATTCGGTGGTGTTCTTGTGGTGATTGAATGTATTGTTGGTGGACATCATGCCCGGTTAGGATGGGGGATGCCTTGGTGCATTTTGAACATGGTGAAGGGGTGGGTGTCATCATTGGAGCAGAATGCTGCCATTGAATACACATCGCAATGAGGATGGTCACGTGAAACATTCACACAAAATTTTCTGAATCTTGACAATTTCCTTTTGTGTTCTATCAATACTATGAACAAGCAACCTTTACTAACTTAGGACACAAACAGGAGCCAAGTCGGTTATGCCCATTAACAATTAGATCATAATAAGTCCATATTCACTACTGTAAACACCAGCATTCCAGTGATATCTGTCTGATCTCAGTCAGTTCTTTGAACTGTTGGAGTGCATTCTTGTAAGGCTGTGAGTTTCTTCCATCCTATTCCACCATAATTGCTTCCAGTCAAGATTACAATTTTTAGTGTCTGTACATTTGGCAGCATGCATCACAGGGGGGGTTCACTGGCAACAATGCGGTGGTGCATCTAAATGGTACACTGGGCTCTCAGGACTGCAGCCCAGATTTGTGGATCCATCATTGAATATTCCTTGTCCATAAGATCATCTAGGTGGGCTTTGATGAGGCATTGGAAACTGTATTTGAACAACTTTTCAATGTTGTGTTCCACCAATATCGAAATAAGGGAACAGGATTGGATGGACATGCATTGATTGTCAATTTCCTTGACAGCAAATTCACGCACATCATTAGACATGAACATTCAACTGAGTTCAAGCAGCTGGAATAATATATCATTTGATGCCTTCATTGTATCCAGGTGTCACCTATATGGTGCAATGGAGCATTAATTCAACTTGGCAAGCAAGAGTGTATAGCAGATGTACCTACTTGCCATAGCAAACACACCAAAATAGCTCGAAGGCACCCTCACTGATAGTAGCCAGCAATATGATTGGCAAAGCCTCTATATGACCATCTGTTGGTACAGTACCAAGTTTATCATGGGCTCTGAACATGTCTTGGAAAGTCTCTGACTTCTCCAATAGGATACTCTCATGAACCTTGAATAAATCATCTGCAAAAAGACAGAAGTTTACATGAGCCTATGTTGTTTATATCACACTGGTTGCATCCATCAACATCCTCCCCCTTACATAGTACAATGTGATGTACATAGTTTCTATGCCACACTATGGTAGCACACTGTTACATAAGGTTGCAGCACATAATGTGTCAACATAGTTCACTATAGTCTATCATTGTGATTTACCATTTAGCTCCATATAATATGTAGTCCACTGTAGGCTTCAGTCAAACCAAATAAATGGACCATAATGCTATATATATTTAACAATGTAGTTGAAATATTGTAGCTACCTGTACTCAATGTTGTTGAAAACATTGGCTTTTGTTGACAGACATTCTCTATGATATCTATGTTGAATGCTCCATTGTCTACCTCCTCATCCTCCAAGTCATCAGGTACCTCAGTGCCGCCATTGGATTCTTCAGCATTGTCCTCCAGTTCTGTGTTGATGCTCACATGCTGATCCATGGCACCTTCTGCATACTTGTACTTATTGATTGCATTCAGGAATGCATGGCTGGATATATATATGTAGCTTTTTTGAGTTCGCCTGTTTGATTATCCAAATTTGTGACACCGGCATGTGCACTGGCCACAGCTAGCATCAACCCCTTGAATATCAACAATGAATATCATTTACTTACCAGCCATTGTTGTAGACTTGTTGGAGTAGTTTCTTGACCAGTCCTATTGGAGCCATCATCGTGTTGAATTCATTGAGTGAAGCCAGGTGGCTTCTGAAGACAGCTGAGTATTCATATACCCCAGACTCCCATTCATTGATCGCACACTTGATCTGTTCTTTGTAGTGAGTAGTGCAGCCTTATTATAAATCAAAATGTACTGCAGTGATTGTGAGTGCAAGGAAAAGGTATGTAGTATATTGTCCATCAAATGCTGTCGTTGCTCTTGTTCTTAAAGAGTATAGCATTGACCACTTGCTGGATGGCAGTCATCATGTATATACCAGTGTGATCATCGAGTACTTCGCCACAGCTCTTCTCACATTTGTGAGTAGGGACTCAGACAGTAAGGGACCAAGTAGCACATACTCAGAAAATGAATGCAGAGTCCCATTTCAATTTCATGAATAGCACCCGATTATGGTCGATTGCATTATCATCTGCACTGGTATCAAACCCATATACCACCACGATGACAGGATGGGCCCTTGACTTGAATTGGCTCTGCAAGTGAGATGTACATGTGATGATCTAATGCAGCAAAGTTATCTCTGCCGTAACACAACTATTATATATGATGAGGAAATACTCACCAACTTCGGAACCATGGTGTCATATGAAATATCCACTTGATGGTGATGACATGCCTTATCCCATGCAGCTCTGACCCATTTGAGCTTTTTGACAGGTTGTGGGTATGGGTCATTGCAAAGCAAGGTTGCATAGTAGATTCTGATGGCCATTTGAATTACCCTTCATGTTCCTACATCATAGTCAGCAGCCTTGGCACATGTCTTGTTCATGGGGCCAGTGCTGCCTGTGGTCACTATATGGATGCTGGGCTCATTGTCATTGGCCAGGAACATGTTCTGAATCAGCTTGGTTTGGTTCTCTGGGCTGTCCAAGTCATTGATGGTGAAATCCTCCAGCTCAGTGGTGACCATTTGACTTTCACTGGTTCATGTCAATTACAAATGTTAGTGTGATGTGAGTACAAATAGATCATTGACTTACAAGGGATATGACGAGGATATATGCTTGTGCACCTGCTTTTTGAGTGGACTGGCCTCTAGGATGTTGATATAAGCTTTCTTGTGTTTCAATCCATTCGACTTGGTGGGCTGAGTAGGCATCTGGCCAAGTGCACTCATTACAGTAGTATGCACAAACTAGCCACTCATCAGTAACTTGAACATAGTTTGTATATAGCTTAGACTGACCTTCGTCCGGATAGGTGTCTGACCAAGTACACCTGTCATGATAGCCTTTGGCATGGTGTTGACTGGTGATATGCCAGTCATGGTAGTGTTCACAGACTAGCCACTTGTCAGTAATGTGGTTTGTATATAGCTTAGACTGATCTTCGGCATGGTGTTGACCAATGATGGCTTCGGGTGAAGCATATCTGTAGTGATTGCAGACTAGCCACTTGTCAGTAATGACATACAGTAGCTTATGTATAGCTGAGACTGACCTTTGTATTGACCTGCAAGCCCTGATATTTGATTTGCTTGTTGATAGTACCAGCTGTACTGGAAGATATAGGTGGTACTCTGCCCTGGTGGACTGACAGCAGTGTTGCAAGCATAGCAGGGCATGTGGGGATATTAGTGTGGCCAGTCCCTGCTGATCTCGCCATGAACTAAGCAGGGGTTAGATCCATGTTGCGAGTATATGTATTACATACTGCACTGTCCGGATTGAGGTTAATAGGACTTGCTACTTGGCCATGAGATGATGCCAACAGGGCCTTTAAAGTTGCAACCATGAATGGGTTGATCTCTGATGCCTGGCTCACTTGCTCACATTTGTGGGCCAAAGTCTTGTGCTGCTTTGCTTTTTCATGGATCTAATGCTCGGATGCACATTTGGCGTGATCATGCTCGTCTGCCAGACATAAGTGGGAGTGTGAATCAATAGAGTAGAGAGATGTGCCCACCCAATATTGCCTGCATCTTCTCACTGGGCCAGTGCACCTGGCCACGATTGGATTCACTTCTAGTCACTTGAATCTCAGGTTGTTGGGATAATATGAGCATGGTGCTATATTTGGTTTCTGGTTAGTAGCTCACAAGGAAGAGGAAGAAAGAAAAAAGCAATGAGCTCTATGTAAATAGGTATAGTGGTGGAAGTTATACATACATATGCTTAGAGAAAGAAAAAAAAAAATGATGAGCTCTGCTTGAGAAGAGAATGGGGACCTGGAAATAAGGTTATAGGGTCAAGAAGAAAACAGGGACCTAAAATAGTGAGGTTACTGGAATGGAAATGTGTCCCCAAGGACACCAACTAGAGAACACAATGCTCACAATATGCATGGAATTTTTTTGGGGTGGGTGCCTCATGTTCCTCCCCAGTGATTCTTCTTGTTCTTTGCTTACCATGCCTTGTCATGTCCATCCTCCACAACATCAATGTGGCTATTGTGGCCAGGTGTTCCCCATGTTGACAGGCATATGATAACATATCAGTCATTCACCACGTTGCCAAGCAGCAGCCTTGCAAAACACTGCACACCAACACCTTGCAAGAAGTGATCAGGGTGGTCATTGGGGTGTCAACTCAGAGGTGTGCACCGACAACGAGGGAGATGGTGAGGGTGTTGACATTGACATGTATCCTAATCCCAACCTGGGTAATGTGGCCAGCCTTGATGACTGTGATGGGCCAGTCCATTCAGAGTTTGAGCACAGCAGCACTCACACTGAGACAAATCAACAATATGCACGCAAGTACATATGATGGAGGATGTTACGGTCTTTTTACTTACCAACGGTGTCTATCTTTTTTCTTATCACATGCATGTTCATGCCTTCCTCGGCATGTATTGGACTACTTGGATTTTCAGCTTATTCCTAGTGAGCCCACTAAACCCTACGTTTGTTATTCTTTGATTGTTCTTTTCTCTTTCTCTTTTATTCTTCAGACAGTGTACTCCTTGGCTGATTCTCTCATATTGGTCTCGTAGTTTCTATTCCCATTCCGCAGTACATGACGTGTCCCTCTTATCTAATGATTCTTTCACCTTCTCTCATGTTCTTTGCTGATGCATCATATTGTACTTAAACCTACTCTGCCTATACTAGTATCCTTACACTCATTCTGCACAATCTAGTGTCTTTCTAGTGTCCTTAGGCCAACTGCCTTTGTCTCTCGTCCCTTGTCCACTAGTAAACCTTAGGAAGTCCGATTGACTTCAACTCCTTGACCTTCGTCTCTTGAAGCCTTTGTCTCGAATACTCTCTCAGACACAGAGTCTCTTCATGAGTACCTCCTGAGAAGTACTTGACCCTCGAACTTCTCTTTGTGTACACTACGCATAACAAAAGAACAAGTGTTTTCTTTTGTCCCTCCTATTCAGGAGTAGGACCTCCCCACCTTCAGTAAGATTTTCAGCTGCAGCCTTTGTCGAGCCTACGGACTCCCACCTGAGTAACCCAAGCCCAGCTCTGACATCGACGTCAATTTCCAAGACCCAGAGCCCACTGAACCCCCTCGTGCCACTGTAAACCCATACCAAGCCACAGCCCCAGTACCCCCTTGCTCCCAAGGAACTCCCAGACAACCATGAACCCCAGCACCCCCTCGTCCACCAACATCACCAATGTCTCACCCCCTTGAGTTAAAAGCTGCCCTTCCGGCTGACTTCTCTGGAGAACCTGCTGACTCTGTTTGATGGATTAAGGCTATGCATGTCTATTTTACCATCAACCCCACTCTGTATATCACTGACACTGAACGTATCATGACCACCCTGAACAAAATGAGCCAAGGATGTGGCATCACATTCTCGGAAATGTGGTATGATTGGATGGCTGATCTTGTCGTCCCAGCAAGCAAAAAGACTTGCCAAATTCACTGAAAACTTCAAATCCACTTTCTACCCCTTTGACACCAAAGCCACCGCCCACCACAAACTTTCTTGCCTAGTCCAAAAATCTTTCTGTTGCCCTGATGAAGTCACTGAAGATGGCTTCCAGAAGTATATTACTGATTTTCAAAACCTTGCTGCTTGTGCTGGAATCATCAACAACATTACCCTCATCAACCAGTTCTCCCTCAGATTTGATCAACAACTAGCTACTATGGTCCTCTCCATGGCAGTCATTCCCAACACCATCAATGGTTGGATTGACCAAGTTAAAACCTTTCATACACAGAAAATGCATATCCTCGCTCTTTGAGGAGGAAAGACGTATTCTTTCCCTCATCCCTCTTCCTCCAGAGATCCCAATGTCATGGATGTCAATGCCCTCATCTCAAAACTCACCCCCCAAGAACATGTGAAATGTATTCAAGAGGGACACTATTTCCGCTGCTGAAACACTGGATACAACGTCACTCAATGCATCAAGTCACGAAACACCACCACTCGTCCCCCTCCTCGTCCCCTTACCATTCGCTCCACCAAGACTGCACCCTCCCCCGCCCCCACCCCTGCCACAGAAACGCCCACCACCCTCATCACCTTCATTAACTCCCTCAAAATGCAGGGAAAAGACAAAAAGGAAATCCTCCAGGTACTCCAGATGTGTTACGAAGAACCAAAGACAGAAAAAGTTTCTGTACTTTGTGTAGAACAGGATTTTTAAACCAGGAAGTCACCTCGACGTCCTCTTCCCATGAAATATGTCATGTACTTATAGCTCCTCAAAATAAATGAACTCTTTATTTTTCTATGAAACTACAAGTCAGAAACAAAATCATCGTCACCACCGCTCTTGTTGACTCTGGTGCTACCAGAAATTTCATTGACCTTAGAATGCTAACCCATGCCAACTTCCCTATGCAACGTCTACCTGAACCCGTCATAGCTTACAACATCAATGGCACCACAAACAAAAAAGGAACGATCTTATGGAAGGCCAAACCAATCATTCACATCATTGGTCAACCCGAAGAAATGGAACTCATGGTTGTATCCCTTGGCAGAAAACAGATCATTCTCAGCATGAAATGGCTGAAATCACATAACCCTTGAATTGATTGGCGATCCCACACCCTATCCTTCCCTACATCACCAACACCTCAGAAAGAACCCTCTTGACCTCATCTCTTTCACTGGCTTAATCTTGACTTTGATCAAGAAATTTCTTTCTTGTTCCTAGAATGATATCCCAATGGGGTTGATGCATCTCCCAGTGAGCACCTCCCCCATTTGGATTTCATCAACGAAGATATCAACAAGATCACCTTGTCTATACAACTCACCCAAGAGAACAAACCAGCCGAAATACCTCTTCCTGACTGGTGTAGTGACTTTGCTGATGTCTTTTCTGAAAAGACATATAAACAACTACCCCCACACTGTCACTTTAACCATACCATTGATCTCAAACCATCCTTCATTCCTAAAATCGCCAAAGTATATCTTCTGAACTCCAAAGAGCAAGATGCCTGCAAGGCTTTTATTACCGAACATCTTGAAATGGGCCGTATTCTCCCCTTGAAATCCCCACAGGCTGCACCCTTCTTTTTTGTTCCCAAGAAAGATGGCTCCCTCTGTCCTTGTCAAGACTACTGCTACCTAAACTTCCATACTGTCCACAATGCATATCCCCTCCCTCTTATCCCTGAACTCATCGACGACATGAAGGACTCCACTTGGTTCACCAAGTTCAACATTCGTTGGGGATATAACAATATCCATATCAAGGAGGATGATCAATGGAAAGTAGCTTTCATCACTTCCTTTAGCCTCTTCGAACCCACCGTTATGTTCTTCAGCTTTTGCAATGCCCTCTCCACCTTCCAGGCTTTCATAAATCACATCTTCGCTGACATGATTGCTGAACATTGGCTAAAGATTTATATGGATGATCTTGGCATTCACACCAATGGAGACCTCATCCTACACCATGAATGAACCCGTCACGTCCTCCTTTGGCTTTGAGAACACAGCCTTTCCCTTAAACTCACCAAATGCCTCTTTGGCCAACCCAAAATGGATTTTCTAGGCATGATAATCAGCCATGGCAAGATCGCCATGGATCCTGTGAAAACCTCTGCCATTCGTGATTGGCAATCTCCCACCTCTGTCAAAGGTATCCAATCCTTCCTCATATTCACAAACTTCTACCGAAAGTTCATCCCTAACTTTTCCCACACTGTTGCTCCCTTAACCCTCCTCACTCAGAAAGATTACCCTTGGACCTGGACATCCCTTCAACAATAGGCTTTCGACTCCTTGAAAACCACCTTCTCCATCGGTCCAGTCCTCATTATTCCTGACGTCTCTTGTCCCTTCTCCATCATGACTGATGCCTCCCTCTTTGCCACTGGTGCCGTCCTTCTCCAAGCTGACTCAAATGGCAACCTCCATCCCACCACCTACTTCTCCCACACCTTCGCCCTTGCAGAAAGAAATTATGACATCTATGACCGTGAACTCCTTGCTGTCATTCTCACTCTTATCGAATGGCACCAATATATCCAAGGCACCTCGCACCCTGTTACCATCATCACTGACCACAAAAATCTCTCATTCCTCAAAGATCCTCATAAACTTTCCCACTGGCAAGCATGCTGGTCTCTTTTCCTTCAGGACTTTGACATCGTCTGGAAAGTCCTTCCTGGCACACAGATGGCCCTGGCCAATGCTCTTTCCTGCCATGACCACCTTGATACCACTTTAGACAATGTAGACACTCCCATTCTCCCTGAGCCTGCTGTTATTAACGCTTTGGACATTTCTCTTGCTACTCACATTTGTAACTCCTCTACTTCTGATCCTCTTGTTCTTCGCGCCCTCACTAATCTAGCCGATGGCGATCCTTTATTTCCTCGTTCCTCCCTTAATGATTAGATTTTTGACAATGGCCATCTCTACTTCAAAGGCCGTATGTATGTTCCACCTTCTTTTCACTCAACTCTTCTTTATTCTATCCATTCGTTTCCCCTTACCAGGCATTTGGGCTGTTTTCACACCAAAGCCATTCTCGAACACAATTTTTAATGGCCTGGCCTTGCTTCCTTTATCTCTCACTTTGTCGCTGGATGTTCCATCTGTCAACAGAACAAAACTCTTACCCACCCTACCACCCCCCTGCTCTTGCCCATCCCTTCTTCATCTTCTCTCCCATTCTGCCAGTTATCTATGAATCTTGTCACTGATCTTCCCTTGTCCCATGGAGACGATTCCTTAATGGTCGTGGTCAACCACAGCCTTATGAAGGGGGTAATTCTCACTCCTTGCTCCAAAACCGTTGATGCCAAGGATGTTGCCCAATTATTTTTTGATTTCATATTCAAACGCTTTGGCCTCCACGATTCTATTATCTCTGATTGGGGCCCTCAATTCACCTCTGCCTTCGCCAGAGAACTCGCTCGTCTCTTGAAATATGATATTCACTTGTCCACTGCATACCATCCCCAAACTGATGGTCAAACTGAGCGAACCAATCAAGAGATTGAAATCTACCTTCGGATCTTCTGCTCCAACAACCCTCACGAATGGTCCACTTTCCTTACTTCTGCCAAGTTCATCCACAACTCCATCCCACACAGCTTGACCAAGACTTTCCCTTTCTTCCTCCTGTACGGTTTTGAACCACGTGCTTATCCTCCATTAGGCAAAACCTTCCTTCCCACTCTAGAAAATCATTTATCCCTTCTTGACTCTGCCAGGAAGGAAGCCCTCACAGCACATGAATCTGCCCGACGGATCATAACCCTTCGCTCCACCAAGAAATTCTCCCCCTGGAAAGTCAGTGATAAAGTATGGCTTGCAGTCACTAATCTTCACCTTGGCTATCCTTCCCGCAAACTCACCCCCAAACGTCATGGACCATTTGAAATTTCTCAAGTCCTATCTCCACTCACTTACTGATTCCAGCTCCCCCCACATGGAGAATACATGATGTTTTCCATGTCTTCCTCTTATCTCTCTATTGTCAGACAGAAGCACATGGTCCCTCCTTTCCACAGCCACTGCCTGATCTGATTGATGCTGAAGAAGAGTATGAAGTGAGCCATATCGTCTCACACAAAGGCACTCGCGGTCGTTATTGGTACCTGACTGCATGGAAAGGATACTCCTTGGCCGAAAATACCTGGGAACCTGAAAGTAATCTCCGTCATGCCCCCAATATCCTTTCTACTTATAAATGGACTCGTTGTCTTCCCTAATTCCCCATCTCTCGTTCTCCTCGGGAAGTGGTGTCTCTTTGTGAAGTACCCCCCCACTTATGCTTTATTTTGACTTCCTCTTTCTAAACAATCTAAATGTCATCACCTTCTTCTTCTGTTGCTCCTTTTGCATCACCTTCTTCTTCCTCGTATTCTTCCCCCTTGCATTCTAGACATGTCTATCCTACATTTCTACCCATCTCTGCCATACACTCGCTTTACGCTGCCATCCTTGCAAGCCCTTCTCTCCTCCATGCCGTCGAGGTCCTCCCTCTCTATGACAAAGACACCATCATCCAAGAGCTGGTCCACCTGTTCCACGAGGTCTCTATGATCCAATGGTACCATTTCCAGTCTGCTCCTAGTGATTTACCTGCAGAATTTGGTTTACCCTTATGTCTTCATCTTGACACACTCCTCCAGCACATATTATCCATTTTGCACTTACATAGCTTTCACTCTTTCATTGAACATCTCCCACCCACCATTATTTACCCCACTTTTCATCACATCTTCCTCTCCCTGCCTATGAGAGATCATGACCACTATCTTGAACTTACTCTGGTGCCCGCAGGCCCCTCTCCTTCTCCTTCCCTTCCCGTCTCCTCCTTAGCCGAGCAATTGTCTTCTCCTCCTCTTCCTCCATCTTCCCCTTCTCTCTCTCCTACCATCATTGGAGTCAAAGACATTCTGGATAACGAAGAAGATCGACATCACATCGAAACCAAGGCCCTACACAGATACCTGCTGGATGAGACTCACATTCTTTCAGCCCCTTCTCATGCTAACCCCCTCCCTCATCGACCCGCCTCCTCTCTTATGGAGTACTTTGGTGTCATCATTTGGGTCCATATAGAGAAGACTGCCCCAACTATTCCTGTCCATCCTACCACCTCTCAGCTCTGGGTCACCCTGCCTCCGCTTGTCTTTGTACTCAATGTGACTTTTGCCATCGCTGGGGACATAGTCGCTGTTTCTGCCCTAAGTGAATCTGTGGATATTGTAATCAACATGGACATATTGCAAACGACTGTCCATTTGAGATTCTTTCTCCTAACCAGGCCATCTTCATCTTCAGCTCTGCTAATGTTCCTCCTGCCGATGTTGCCTAGAGGGATTTTGATTGAACCAGGAGTTCAATTGTATGACAGGGGTAATGTTACAGTCTTTTTACTTACCAACGGTGTCTATCTTTTTTCTTATCACATGCGTGTTCCTGCCTTCCTCGGCATGTATTGGACTACTTGGGTTTTCGGCTTATTCCTAGTGAGCCCACTAAACCCTATGTTTGTTATTCTTTGATTGTTCTTTTCTCTTTCTCTTTTATTCTTCAGACAGTGTACTCCTCGGCCGATTCTCTCATATTGGTCTCGTAGTTCCTATTCCCATTCCATAGTACATGATACGTCCCTCTTACCTAATGATTCTTTCACCTTCTCTCATGTTCTTTGCTGATGTGTTGTATTGTACTTAAACCTACTCTGCCTGTACTAGTATCCTTACACTCGTTCTACACAATCTAGTGTCTTTCTAGTATCCTTGGGCTGACTGCCTTTGTCTCTTGTCCCTTGTCCACTAGTAAACCTTGGGAAGTCCAATTGACTTCAACCCCTTGACCTTCGTCTCTTGAAGTCTTTGTCTCGAATAATCTCTCAGACACAGAGTCTCTTCATGAGTACCTCCTGAGAAGTACTCGATCCTCGAACTTCTCTTTGTGTACACTACGTGTAACAGAGGATGTGCTGCCAATATCCTTGAATCAGCAGAAACTGTGTTCGAAAGGATGAAAGACTTACAAGAGGCTTCTGGGCAAGACACTTACGTTCCATTCATAGACAGCAGCAAGTGGAAATTGGCTGACTGGCTCATGAAGAACACAAATCAATGAGCTACAGACAAGTTCCTTAAATTACCAATCATGAGTCACATCAATTGATGTCGCGAGTAGTACTTACACTTTCTGCATGTAGACACGCAAACGGACTCGACCAACCTACAAGAGCACACATATGTTTATGAAGTTAATTGATCAGCTCCCCACTAGGCCAGAATGGCAGTGTGAGCTGGTCCATGTCCATGGGGATGTGGGCCAAGAGGCCGGTGATGTGATATCTGATGAAGACGATGCACAGGATAATGCAAGTGAGAGTGGAGGTGCCAGTGAGGAGCTGGAGTTGTGGTTGTGCGATCCTGTGGCCTGTGTGCAGAAGTTAATTGGAAATACAGCATTCAAAAAGGAAATGGCATATGCACCTGAAAAAGTCTATACTGACCCTGACACACAGACATGGTGATATGATGAGATGTGGACTGGTAACTGGTGGTGGGAAATTCAGGTAGGTCCCTATCAAATGCCCTGTCAGTGACACATGTTGACAGAAAATATCAGACCTGGATGCCAGTGGGGGCGACTGTATTGTCCATTATCCTTGCCTCTAACAAAACCAAGTTGTCACAATTCAAAGGAGACAAAATAGCATGGCTAGTGTATCTAATCATTGGCAATGTTTTTAAACATATCCATTGTCAGCCCACTCGCCATGCTTCAATCTTGGTGGGGTACTTAATATACCTGTCTCAAAGCTTGAAATGTTTGAGAATAACTCCATTGCCCAATATCGCCTCTTTTATTATTATATGAGGTAACTTGTTCAACCCCTTGTAGCTGCAGGCCAGGAGGGCATTGAGATGGTGTACACTGATGGGCTAATCAGGTGAGTATATCCAGTGCTCGCCACATTCATTGGAAATCACTCTGAACAGTGTTTGATAGTGTGCTGTGCCAAAAACCAGTGTCCCAAGTGTCACATGCCTGTTGACCAACGTGGATCTCCTGTCAAATTTCCATCCCACAATCAAGCACAAACAACTTGCATACTCCAAGTGCAAGCATCTGGAGAATATCCCCCTGAGTTCATTGCTGAGGGCCTGCACCTAGTTTTTGTGCCCTTTTGGACAAATCTCCCCCATTCTAACATATTCACTTGCATCACCTCGGACATACTCCACCAGCTCCACCAAGGGATCATCAAAGATCACCTCAAGAAATGGTATATGGCTATTGCAGGCAAAAAGACACTCGATAATTGATTTCAAGCAATTCCATCCCATCCTAGACTACAGTATTGGAAGGACAGCATTTCTTATGTTAAGCAGTGGACTGGCGCTGACCACAAACAGCTCCAACAGGTTTTCATGACCACGCTGGTTGGTACTACATCCAACTCAGACATCATTCAGGCCAGTTGTACACTGCTGGATTTCGTTTATCTTGCACAGTATCATTTCCACACCAACATGACTTTACAGGCCTTACAGCATGCCCTTGATGATTTCCATGCCATCAAGGATGTTTTTGTTGATTTTGGGTGTCGCCAGCATTTCAATATTCCTAAGCTTCACTCACTCGTTGACCTGCATGAAACTAGTTTTATGTATGCACATAATAAAGCAGTCACCTGAGAAGTGGAATTTTCACAGCCCCCTGTGGACCACATCCTTTAATACCATAGGGAAAGATAGCCCCTAACATGAGCTACATAGCCCTATTTTTCCAGATTTTTCCACCTACTGGTTATTGAGATATTCATTAATCTCTCTAGTCAAACCCTTACACTTGCACATTCGTACATAGCAAACTATTTCTTTGATTTCTCTTTATTTATCTGATTACTTAGCTAAGTGCCAGTGAGACGAAGTGATCATGTGACCCCTAGCTACCATGTGACCTTGTCCCCATTAGTCTATACAGCCCTGCACAGCATAGCCAGCCTTTTTGGCAGAGCATCCCAGATTTGGACTTCTTTGCTCAAAGTGCTTCCCCTTAGTGTGCCTGGGTTTGACAGCTTGTGCCTGGCATTAGTAAGCGATTGTGCCTTAATTTATAAGCCACCAAGCCCTCTGATTGGCTAGCACAGCCTCCTGTATTTATGTATATAAAGGGGAGTATTTTGGCCTGCAGAGGGCATCTCATCTTCTACCTCAGATAATCTCATCTGATAAGAGATCCCCTGGGAAACCTAATAAGACCTAATAAGGCAGGGTACCCCAGAGCGAAGTAAATAGGACTTTAGAACTACTACTAGGCTATTAGGACTTGTACCTAAATAAAAGACAAGTACCTAAGATTATCCTTTTGGGAGAAACTCCTTTTTGGGCAACAAAAGGCATCTGGTTCCTATTAGTAAGCAACCTAAGCGTCCTATAGTACCAAATAAGGGCTACACTTCACCTCTCTAAGCCAAACTTGCCTGCTTCTTAGATAAGACAATAAGATCAAGTTACATAACCCTTCTGAGTCTACTAAGTGTACCATCAAGTTAACTACCAACCAAGAACTGAGCATCTCGACATCCCGACATCTCAGCATATTGCCGGATTACTCCACCATCTTGACATTCAAACCTCTTGCCATCTAGACGTCACATTCCTAGGGCAACTTGTTATTCATTTGATTAGCATTTCCTAAACAAACCCTTGCTAGGTTACTATCCTAAGGGGTTTACAAGTTTCCTACACACAAATCATTAGCATTAGGCAAGACCTAGGCCAAGTTCCTAAATTGCCTACCCTTCATACTATCAAAGTACAAGTTTTCACAGTAAATAGGCAACCTATTGTCATTGCCTTGAGCCCATCAGGTGTGTGATTCACCTAGAATCACCTTTACTAACCAGACTATAGGCTGAAACCATCTTTAACAACCAATCTGTAAACTTATGTGGAGGATTGGCGAACAAACCACAGCCCCTGGTACACTAAATTTCCCCTTTTCTATCTGAATCTATATCCATTACCTCTAACTCTGCCAAGGGTAGACTTCTCATACCTCCCTTGAGCAAAGTGTTCTAGCTCATGAAGACAAGACACATTATCTGGGGACCACTGATTTTTGGTTGGTTCTTCATTGTCTTGTCTAGAAGGAAGACACCGTTCTGATGCAGGTTGATGAACAAGGACATGAGATGGGGGAGTTTCATGGCAAGTCAATCATTTGTGCTCATCAAAAAAAAAAAACAATGACTTTGAATGATAGGACTGTGTGCAGCAGAAGTCTGAGTCATATTCCAGCTACCACCCCACTTCAGTCTTTATCCACACCCACTTGTCTATGTGCATTTATTCAAGCCACTATGTGCATTTGATGATAATGTCAACATGTTCTATTTTGACCACTCGACATGCAACTACATTCTGAACACAATGGTCATGCCAATCACCCATCTTGTCCAGCCCTGTCACCTGGTTTCCAGATTTCCAAGTGGTGCCCTTGACCCTTGCTGGCATTGTGGGAACAGTATAAACACTGCTAATACTTTCTTTTTGAACTGATATATTAATATGCATACGTTTGAATAGTACAGAGTACATAGAGGTGAATAGATTTGTTGTTAGTTGACCATCCATGCTAGTAGTTGACATTGATGAATTCAAGTTTGAGACTATCTATGTACGTGCTCTCAGAAAGGGCGGAGGCTACTGTAGTTGATATAGCCAACAGTTAGAATGGAAAGAGGCACCACTGACAACATGTGACAATAGCAATGATGTAATTATGGCCTGTGCTACTGGCACTTTTCCTTTTTACAGATGATATTGTCCAGTTTGTACCTAGCATGGGGTGATTCAAGTTTAATAGGCCACTGAGTCACTAGAAATCAACAAACCTGGAAAATGTGTATCCCATCGTTGTAGAAGAACATGGAATAATGCTTAACCGTGCTTGTAGAAGCCATAATGAGTTCTTATTGAATGTAGTACTCAATGTGAATGTCGCTGTTGCAGCTTTCAAGGATGAGTTGTATGTAGAAAAAAGCCTCATGAGTAGCACTACTATAGCACATCACTGCATGGTGACTTTGGTATTTCCTATATATATCTATCATGATGAAACCTTCATTTGTTACAAATCTACTATAGTCATACATCTAACATGTATACATGCATAGTAGAAAGGGAATGTTGTAAAGATGGAGATGGGATATCAGGGTGGTGGGTGGAGTCATGTCTCTTCATTCATAAAGTAGCAGCTGTGCTTGTTATCATGCATGATACCTAGCGTGTTCATAATAATCTGGGTCATAGGTGTATCAGGGATATAAATAATGGGAATGGCCTCTGCCTTTATGAGACCAGACACTGACATGATCTTGGCAGTGAGGTCCTTGATGCCAGATGCTAGTGGAATGGATGGCGATAGGGTATCAGGGTGGTGGGCGGGGTCATGTCTCTTCATCCGTAAGGTAGCAGCTGTACTTGTCATCGTGCATGACATCCGGCATGTTCATAATAATTTGGGTCATACATAGGTAAGTATCAGGGATATAAACAACAGGAATGACCTTTGCCTTGATGAGGCCACATGCTGACACGATCTTGGCAAGGAGGTCCTTGACACTGGATGCTAGTGGGGTGGATGAAGACAGGGTATCAGGGTGGTGGGTGGAGTCATGTCTCTTCGTTCATAAGATAGTAGCTGCACTTGTCATCATGCATGATACCCGGTGCATTCATAATAATCTGGATCATAGGTGAGTATTAGGAATATAAATGACGGGAATGGCCTCTGCCTTTATGAGGCCAGACACTAATATGATCTTGGCTGTGAGATCCTTAATGCTGGATGCTAGCGGTGTAAAGGTGATAGGCAGTTGTAGGGGTGTCAATACCCTAAGAAAAGCTAGAAAAACTAGCAAAGACACGGGGGAGTGCGAGGAAATACTCATCCCAAGAGATTCGAGGTAGGTTGTTAGTGAGGAGGGTAAGCAGAGACTTTCCCGCGGGTGAGAACACCAAATCCGGATGGAAGCAATGAAATCCGGAACGACAAGGCTGAAATCCGGGTCAAGGACGAGGACCCGGTACGAGTGGAAAGTGACGAGGTTGGAGACGAGGTTGGAGAGACTTCGGAACGACGAAAAATGCAGTCAAAAGGGAGATGTTCTATTTTCTATACTACAGAGGTTTATAGTCCCGGGCAACACCCAAGACCCTTTTCCTAAAAAGGAAACATTGTGATAGTAATTGAAGGCTGTAACGAAAATGCTACTCGCCCCTTCACGGTAGTAACACCGCTTGAGACCGTACGAGAAAAGTAGTAATCATACCTGGAAAATGCTACAGACCATGCTACAGTACCGCTACGTCGGGGACGACGCCGAAGAGTCTGGATTGGATGGTTGCGCTCTAGGCAGATCTGGTGATGTAAGAACGCGCCAGTCAAAGGGAAACCCAAATGAAGAGAGGAGAAAAAGACAGGAAACGAATATAATGAAGGGATGAACAAGACCACAACGTTAAATGTCAGTTCCGGCAAACCCGGGAAATGACGCCGACCCGGATAATTACAAGAGTAAATGGAAACGTACGGAAATGGCACAGACCCACTCGGGAAGACACGGGACACGGATAGGGGCTTTGATAGGGGCAGGGGACGACCTAGAATAGGGGAAAAACTCTATATGTGGCCATAGGGAACCTGTGGTCTTCACATCCCCTGGGTGCTTTGACTCTGACTGTCTCCAGTCAGTCACGTGACTCTGTTGATTGTGGACCTTGAAACGTGGACAATGGCGGAACTTCACATAAAACGCGGGGGTTGTTTCCCGTCTGTTCTCAACAACCTCCTGTTCTTCTTCCACATCTACAACCCACCCTTCTTCGCCATGTCCTTCTCCTCGTTCGAAGACATCCTTTCGCTCTCCAAACCTTCTGCCGTCGACCGGGAGAAAGCCGATGCCGCCGACGAAGTCGCGGCCCTCAAGACCCAGCTGGATGGCATGACCTGTGCGGTGCCCGACGAAAAAGATGAGTTGCAAGAAGAGCGGGAGACCTGGTGCGCGCAGTGGCAGGCACTCGTGGTGAGTCCTCCACCAAGTTTCATGACTACCCGGATACTGATGGTACAGCAGGCCCAGGTACACACCACCTTTCAAATGGTGTGCAAGATTGGGGTCAGCACCGACCTCGACGACGACCTACTGATGCAAATGCGTGAGGCCAACGCCTCGTTCTGACGATGGCAGGGGGAAATCGCGGTGCGGAAAGTGGAGGAGGTGGGTCAGGAGACAAAGGGGAAGGGGGCAGAAAAGGTGGAGGAGCCGCTGGCATCGGATTCACCGAGCGAAACCCCGGAGTTTGCCTCGAGTGCGGGGCAGAAAAGGAAAGTAAGTGTTTGGCTAGAGATACTACCTGATCCCCATGACTAATCCGTGATAGCAAACATCACGCAAGGTGGTCCTGGACGAGGAGGAAGAAGAGGAGGTCGAGGAAGATGACGAAGAGGTCCAGATCGTGGGCGAAAAGTCTGCCCAAACACAGAATGATGCGGGGAAGGTCACGCACAACCCGGGGTGTGAGGCGTGCGAGAAGGCGGGATGGAAGTGTGTTGGCCAGGCCAGGTGGATGTGCGATTCGTGCATGAGGTTGAAGACCAAGTGCACGAAATCACACGGAAAGGTCGCGAAGGCCGTGGGGATGAAGATTGTTGTTTCCGCCGTGAAGGGGAAGGTCCCGGGTACGTCGTTCTGGACACATCAGGTTCTGGCTTACTAACCGTTTTCCAGCACATGCTCTGCCACATGTCCTGATCCCGGCTCACCAGGCTAAGGCATCTCCTCCGCACGCAGGTCCTTCCTGCTGCAAGTCACCTCCGCTGGTTCGCCCAGCCTTGCCGTTGTTTTTCGATTTGCTGCCACCCGAAGACAGTGTGGGTGAGGAAGAGGATGATACCCTGAGGAAGAAGCCGAAGACGGGAAAGGTGGGTGATTCGGCAGAAGTTGCCATGGCGAAGGCGGCACTCTTGTCCCTTCAGACCAAGATGCACTGATCGCTCAGGCTTCTTACTGAGTTGCAGGCGCACGCGCAGAACTTGGAGGGGTACGTGGCCACGCAGCAAGTCGAGCTCGAGGCCTTGGAGGCCACGCTCAACCGCCTGTGATAGGAGTCATCTTCTTGTATATAGGACAATGTAACGTAGCCACGTCTTGTGTATCGTCCGTGAATCCATGTGTCCTCCGTGTCCATACCTGAGTGTGGTCTCTAAGTAAGAAAGAAGAAAGGTAAACGAGGGCGGAACAAGATGAGACAAAAGAAATGCAACACTAAATTGCGAGATTCCACTCGGCTTGTTTTCCTCGATCGTCTATCGCGTCTATCCCTTCCCGGGTACCCAAAAGTCTATACTGGATTGCACCGGGATGTTAGAAAAAGTTGGTAATAATATGTGCGCGTCTCGTTGCACATTCGAATATGAATGTCTAAATGATAAGTTCATCGAGACACTGACGGAGAAACGGGGATGGTTATATTTTTGTCTTTTTGTCTTTTGTTTGTTTTTTTCTTTTTGTATGATGGGAAAAGGGCGGTGAAGTACTTCTATTCATCAATGCGCAGGATAATGGGAGAATGAGGCGTCACCGGACAAATACCAGGGTGAAATAGAGAGCACCGGCCGAAGCCCGGGGTGAAACGGATATACATATGGTGAAATGGGATTGTCTGTCTTGGTTGCGCTAGTCGTCTTGGACTTGCTCCTCTTCCTCTTCCTTGTACTCGACATCTTCCTCAGCATCATGGTCATCTAATTCCTCGTCATCTAAACCAGTCAGCTCCGTTACGGAAATAGAAATCCGTTTGCATGGAAAGTAAGGCAGCAGCCAAATGGCCGCATACCTGAGCTTTGAGACCGCGCCATCCAACTCAGCGAGTAAATAGGATCCTCCAGTAGTCCTGCGAAGAACCACCATTGGACCCAAATACCTTGACTTCATTTTCCGGTTCAGCTCCTTCTCAACCTGAGTGTTCCTTACCAGGACAAGATTACCCGGCTGGAAGTCATGGTCTCGGATTCGGTTCTTGAATTGCGCCTCGAAGTGCTTGATGGATGCAAACCGTGATGAGAGAACCTTTTCCTGGATACTGTCAATATCGTCTGCGCGCTTTTGAAGTTGGTGGGCACGCCAAGCGATTAAGTCTGATCTAGATGTGGGATCAGTGTTGGGAACAGGAATGAGAAATGTTGCCTCTGCGAGGTCGAATGGAAATAGGGGTTCCATGCCATGTACCATGAAGTACGGCGAAAGTCCGGTAGACTTTAAAATGGTTACCTGCTCCGCCCAGAATACCGAGTGAGCTGCCGATGACCAGCGAGCCTCTTCCCCCTGGGTACTTTTGACGATGGCCTCCCAGACATCAAAGTGATGCCGCTCAACCACGCCGTTCGCCTGGGAATTGTAAGGGGAGATCCGGATATGACGGATGCCATACCGGTTGGTGAGGATGTCTAGGGCCTGGATGTAGGTGGGACCATTGTCAGTAACGAGCTCAGCAACGGCTCCCCAACGACAGAGGATGTCTTCGAAAATGAAGGAAGCGATGGCAGATGCGTTCTCGGATCGCAACATCCGCCACTCCGGATACGCAGTAAGGGCGCACCGGGCTTGAACTATGAAACGGTAACCACCCGAACGTGGCATTACCATAGTATCGATGTGGACCTTGTGGAACAGACCGCCCACAACGGGTACAGTAGGCGGAATGTGCAACTTCCTGGTTTGCCGGATCTGGCACTCGTGGCAAGTCCTTGTGTACCACTTGACGTCCTCGACCAGCATGGGCCACCAAAAACGTAGGAGGAGGCACGTACAGATGGAGAAGACACCTTTGTGCCCAAGATCATTATGTGCCTCCTTAATGAGTCCATAACGACGCTCCACCAGAACTACAAGCTGATGACGACCATGCGGCTCCCGGCGGTAGAGAGATCTGTGGAGGAGGAAGAAGCGAGTGGCGGCGTTGATGAAGGAAGTGAACTCGGAGTCACTGAGGTTTTCAGGACGAAGGCGGGAATCGAGGAAGTCGCGGATCCGGTCGACCCGGGCATCTCTAGCGAGGGCTTTTGGCGAATGCGGAATTTCCGGGTCGACCTCTTCGGGGGTGGGAGTAGAGAGGAGCACAGATACTGATCCATGGAGAGAGGTCTGGGCAGCACGCCTAGAAGTGTTAGTCGACCCGCCCGGCAGGACCAGGCAATCATTGAGAAGAGAGATGGAAAAAAAGTAGGCGCTGTCCAACCAGTCCTCAAAGTCATCCTCCTCGGGAGGGTCATTCTCAGATGGAGGGCGGCGAGAGAGGCCATCTGCCCTAGTATGACGGGTAGCAGGGATGTGGACAAGGCGGAAATTGAATAAGAGGATACCCGCGATCCATCGATTGATAGTCGCATTGGGCTGGAGATTGGGATTGTTTATCATACCTTTGACGTATTTGGCGTCCATTTCGACAGTGAAGCTAGTGACCCCAAAGATGAAAATCCGGACTGCCCGCAAGGCGCGAAACAATCCGTAAAGCTCAAGCTTGACTTGGGAGTATTGGCTCTCGACCTCTGTGAGACTGAGGGAGCCAAAGCGGTTCGGGTATCGCTTCCCATCCTTGCCCTCCTGAGACAAAATGTACCCAGCTGCGATCATCGAGGTGTCGACAGCCAACACGACCTCTCTCCCGGATTTATAGTTCAAGCGATGAAGGGCGGGGGAAAGACAAATCGCGTCCTTCAGATGCTGCATCGAAATTTGTTGGGGTTCTTCCCATATAAACGGAACGCCTTTTCTGGTCAGATTGACCAATGGACAGGCGATCGAAGTGAAATCCTTGATAAAAATCCGGAGAACTCCACACACACCTAGAAATCTGCGGACCTGGGTGAGATTCTGGCATGCCGGCCAGTCGCGGATCTTTTGTACTTTCTTATCATGAGGGATACGACCCTTGAAGGTACACTTGTGGCCAACAATGGTGGCGTTGGGTGTTGCGAGAACAAACTTTTTAGCGGAGACAGTGATGTTTACCACCTTGAGACGTTGGAGAATGCGGTACACGTTCTGAAGATGCTCCCAAATGAAGCGGCGAATACCCTTGTTTTCCGGGATGGCTTCGTAGGTGCCATCCGGATTCATGTAACGTTCCACAACACCCTTCACCAGTAAATCGTCGATGAACGGGTATGTGTAGTTGGGGATTTCGTCCTGCAGGATGAAGGACATGTCAGTCTGATATACCTGTACCACATTCGTGTATCCCATGGGTATGGTGGTGAGCTGGTGGGGTCCCATAGGACTGCTGAAGGTAGTGAGGTCCCTAGATTCTGGGTGTAGTGGCTGCTAGTCGTATCCCGCGAACAAGTCCATCATTCCGTACACTGCATATCCGGCGAAGGATTCTGCGAAGTGTTCAATGAATGGGGGAGTGGACGAGTCCCGGATCATGACCGCATTGAGGGGCTGGAGGTCGTGGACGAGGCGAAGTGATTTACCGTCCTGTTTAAGGACGCAAAACCACCGAGAGCAATAGGCGGATGTGGACGGCTCGTAGACTCCGGATGCGATCCGGTCTTTGATAATCTGCACGGTGTCAGTCCACATAGAAGGGGGAACAGGAATATTCTGCAACACCCAGGGAGTGTATGGTACTGTCAGGATTTTAACAGGAGGAAAATACTTAGGGTCCATGTGGCCTCGCTCGAGCGGGTCTCAAGCAAATGCCATTTCTTGCTGGCGAACAATCCAACGTACAAGCTTGACCTCCTCTGGTCAAAGCCAGTTCACAGGATCTAAATCCAAACTGTCAGCCCTTTCCTGAGTAAAACGTTGTCCAGGGATAAAATCTGGTGGGTGCGTAGGTAAAGGGATCATCCCGGCAAGCGGATCGTCCGGAAGTGACCGCGTGACTCGAAACTCCTTGTCCAATGGAGCGAGCACGGATCTAACTTTCTTGGCTACTGGCTTGTAGGCCAGCGCATGGGAGGCAGTGTCATAAGAATAAACGGAAGAAAAAGCGTCTATGGCGTCCGGATTCAAAGTCGATTGGATAGAAGAAAGAAATGCATAGTCAAGAGAAGGGGGAATAGGTCCAATAGTCAGTGGGGGCAGGCAAGTATATGTAGAAGATGTGAAAAATGTTCGGGCGAAATGTTCATCAAGAGTGGATATAAACAGACGAGACACAGATGAGACGGAAAGGCAATTGAAATCTCCCCAAACGAAAGTCGGATCATCGAAGCCTAAAAACCCATTTCCACCACTGATTGGTGGCTATTGCACTGCTTGTTCTCGCGGCAGCACGGGCATCCTTCCGTCCATGGTTGGGTAGGCAGCGTGAATTGTTTGCCAGAGTTGGGGTCGTGGAGAGTGATGGTTTGTGACCCATCGGGGAAGTTGACGGTGGTCGCACTCATAAGGCAGTGGAAAGGTCGCCTGAGCAGTAGATCGAAGTTGGCTTTGGCCAGGATCTGCACCTGAACCATTACTTCGCCCATGCTGAAGTCCAGAGCGAGGTTCTCTAACACCCCAATGGTGGTGTCAACACTAGTATTGGCTGAGGACATCTTCATGGTATGGTCGGACCTGATCGGCAACCCGAGGTCCTCCCATATCCGTTTGGGCATGGCAATGATCTCTGAACCCGAGTCGAGAACGTCGCGAATGACGCGTCCTGTACTCCCAATCTTTGCTTCTACCACGTGCAGGGGTAGACTGTGATGCATGATGATGAGACCATCATCGTTCCTAAGTACCCGGTCACCGTAGTCTCAACCGACGGCATCAGGGTCGTATCGGGACGATAGATATCCCGATTACGCAGGGGCAAGAAGGGATTATGGTATCAGTGGGAGATAACTCACTGATTGGTTATGGATGGTAACAAAGAGTCTTCAGAGGAGAGCAATAGGTGGGAGGACTAATGCTCAAGTGGTTCTGAGTGAGAGTAAGGAGCGAAGAACTAGATTCTCAGATAATGAGATAGGGAAGACGGGCTTAAGGCCTGGTCTTATATAGTGTTATACACTAACCCTGAAACCTGTTTCAGATATGAAACGCGATGTAAGTAGAAGATGTTTCAAGTATGAAACATGTAAGAGAATGTGAAATGTATAGTAAAACGTGTATCACATCTTATGACATTTATGAAACACCAGATAAGGGTGATGTCATAGTCTAGACCATGAGATAAGAAAGAACTTATCTATACGTGATGAGTAATATGGAATAGCATAAGAATAAGGTCAAAGACCGATCTAGAATCTGGTATCAGGAAATGAAAGATAAGATTAGAAATACCAGAATTCTCAACACTCCTCCTCGCTGTCCATGTTATGAACGAAAGGTGATGAGTCGAAGAGCTTTTCTTCCATCCTCAAACTTCTGCTTTCCAAGATTCTTCGTGAAGATATCAGCGAATTGCTGATCTGTGGGAACGTAGTAAAGTTGGATTTCTCCAAACTCCACAGATTCACGAATATAGTGGTCGGTCATGTGAACATGTTTGGTATGACCTTCTTGTGCAGGGTTGGAAGCGAGGAATATAGCACCCTGATTGTCGACACAGAGTGGTAGTGGACCTATCTTGAATCGTAATTCTTCATAGACATTATGGATCCAGCGAAGTTGTTTAGCAACCTCGGTTATTCCACAGTATTCCGCTTCGGTGGAAGAGAGTGTAACTCGATGTTGTCACTGTCTTCTTCTAGATAAGATCAGTAGAAACGCTAAGAAAATGCTTACCAGACAACCAATCTTATCTCCACGGGTAGTAAACCTTTAGCGAGGTGAAGAGAGTACTCTTCCCTGGTCGAGTTGGTACTAGAAATAAGTATCAATCTCGTAGAAAGGGGTTGACTATCAGGCACGTGGTTTGTTCGTCAATCGTCAATGAGGTTGAGGGTGATTGGGGGTTCAGCAAACTGTTGAGGGTCTGGATTTCAGCTGGGGTGGTGTACAAATTGTACACTGGATAGTTGGGGGAATGGTCTAAACAACTTCTTGGGTTGCTAGAAGGGTACTCTGTAGTGACTAGGGTTACTTCCCTAAGATGCCAATTAGCTCCAGTCGATTAGGAATGCTCAATTGGGTAGGTAGCGTAAATATGCTTCACTTTTGCTTACTGATTCACACACGTCACTTAGTCACACAGAACAGCTTTTCCTAAACTGAATCTATTATGTACTAAGGAGTTGGCAATCAGCTTAAATGTGCTCGACTCGACCCTTTCCCAGGGTACTAATGAACTATTAGATCTCCCTACTAGCTGGGGATCTATTCCCTTTAGTTGCCCGCTCTGGGGTTTTCTCCCTAAAGGTGTCCTAACTGTCCCTATCCTAAGGGATACAGTATACTCCTAACTTGGGTCTAAGTAGTTCTATTTATAGCGTGGGAAACTTCTCTACACAGCCTCACTGTTTGTTTGTAGAGGGGTGCACTTGTGAGCACTCGTGGGTTGAGATTTACTCAAGTAGGAACCTTTTTCCTAAAAGAGGGAACCTGCCAAATGGGGCTGAATCGCGCTCCTTATATAGTAGTTTACATGTGGCTGTGCTACCTTCGGTTCCGAGGTGGCTGTGCCAAGATATGACTCATACTGACTCATACTGACTCACTTTGACTCAATCTGTCAGAAAATGACTTGCAATAAGCTAAAAATAGCCTTTGGCTTGGCAATGACTCATACTGATTCATGCCGACTCATTATGACTCATTATGACTCATGCTGTGCAGGTCACATGATCATTCTGCTAGTCTAGGGGCAGTGCTTTGGCTAGTCCTCATTTGACTCACTTTGACTCATATTGACTCATTATGACTCATGCTGTGCAAGGTCACATGATCTGAGTCAGGTGATTCGCAACTGAGGTCACATGCTCCAATTGCTTCTCTGACACTTGGCTAAGTACTCAAGGATAAAAGAGATATTAAGAAAATGGTTTGCTAAGTAGTTGTAGGTAGTAATAAAAGTATGTTGGAAGAAATCATTTTGTTTCTCCACAACCTGTGAATGAACAAATAAGGAAAAATAGGGATACATACTAGACAGTATGGTCCATATGTCCCTCAATTAGCTAAGCATTTGGACCGTGGGAATATAGTAAAAACTCAAATCTCGGGTCAAATGTCTAGCATCACATATACAATAACTATGTATCCGCATCCAAACAGTTTGGTGCAGGTCATCGCCTAGATAGCCAGGATATGATACCATTGCCTAAAAAGATGGCATAGCCGGTGGTAGAACGTGATGTTTCAACGTCTCCAGCCCAATCTGTATCAGAATAGGCATATAAGCCGTTTTGGTCTCCATGTCCAGAATACGAGATGCAAAGATCCGGGGAGGATGATAGATAGCGCACGATATAGAGCGCCTTTTGCAAATGTTCTTTCGTAGGGTTGGAAGAGAACTAAGACATTTTAATGACGGAGTAGGCTAAGTCCGGTCTGGTACCCAGCATGATGTATAACAGTGATCCAATGACCGACTGATAGCGACTTTGAAGAGCGGGGTTCGACTGATTTTGGTCAGAGTTTGGTCTCAGATTATATCCGGTAGGAAGAGGTACAGAGACTGGTTTGCAGTTCTCTTGGCCAAATCGTAAAACGACTTTCTCCGCATAGCGGGTTTGGTCCAAAGAGATAGCTCGCTTTTTGCGATCTCTAGTAATCCTCATACCTAGGTACTCAGTGGCTTGACCAAGATCTCTTGATTCCCATCGTTTCATGAATGAAGCTTTATGAGCGAGGACCTGTGCTTTGTTGCTTCCCATAAAAAGTGCATCATTAACATAAATGAGGAGAATAATAATCTCGTCACCAATGATCTTGAAATAAGTTCCTGGGTCAGACTTGCATCTGAGAAATCCCATCTCCAGGAGAGACTTATGTAGCTGCTTGTTCCATTGAAGCGCAGCTTGCTTCAAACCATATATCACTTTTCTCAAGCGACAAACCTTTTTCTCCTGACCTTTTACTACAAATCCTTCAGGTTGTTCGAGGTAAATTTCCTCATCCAGCTTGCCAAAGAGAAAGGCGGCTTTGACATCTAGGGCTTTGATTTCCCAATTGTGAAGCGCAGCTAGAGCAATAAGAAGTCGGAAGGTTTCAAACCTTGCTACTGGAGAGAAGGTTTCTTCGTAGTCTATTCCGAAAACCTGTGTGAATCCTTTAGCAACGAATCGGGCTTTCTTGCGACCGTCGGATTTCACTGCATATACCCATCTCCCTTTGACGGGTTTACGACCCTTTGGTAGGTCTACCAACATCCATACCTTGCGATTGTGAAGTGACTGTATCTCCTCCTTCATCGCAACATTCCATAGTTCCTGTTCCTGTTTCGAGAGCTTTAGCACATCTCGATATTGTTTAGGAATAGAACCTGATCCAACTGCAGCATTGAACAGTGATCTCATCCACTTGGAAGAATACATCTGTCCAAGATCATCATCTTCATTGGTTGGAGTGTCATCCATCTCCTCCTGGATAGTATCAAGGCCTCTAGACATATCTCTCTTGATGTCGATTGGTGGTCTATTCCCATAAGCATTATCAGGAAGAATCCTTGATATGGGAACGTGAGAGGATCGTCGTTGATCAGCAGATGCTCGTGTAGAAGAACGTTCATCCCTAGTAGGGTGATGCTGGTGAGGTCAAGATCTAAATTCAGGTAGGGACTCATCAGGGTGTTGATGAGGTGGTAACCAGACTCGAGGCGTAATACCTGATTGTCTCTCCCGTTCAGGAGGCGAATCTGTGACCATATATCGTTTGTGCTGATGTCGGTCAGCAATGGAACTCCGATGACCAGTGTCAGGGGTGACACGCTTAGAAGCAGGTTGAAGAGGTGATGTATGATAGGATGGTGGATCGTTAAAAGAATCCGGGGAATCCAAGAAGAGAGGTGAAAGCGGATCTCGTTCTGGAGGTGGTTCCCAAGGAGTAGTAGATGGAGTGGTATATCCTCGTGATTGCCCATCATGAGGTTGACGTGGTTGATTGGGTTGTTGACCTAATCCTATAGGTACGGGTATAAAAACATCTCGAGAGGGTTCTGGATCCCTTAATCGAGTATCGTCCTTTGAGTGGTCGTGTGGGTTGTCTTCATTGGCATTTTCATCGGCAGCTTCATCGGCATAGTCCATGTCAATTGGAATAGGGGTAGGTTCGTCCACATTGTCTCTGGAACAATAAGGAAAGACTTTTTCATCGAAAATGGTGTTCGTAGAAATGAACATTCGTCGTCGCTCTTTAGACCAGAAGCGGTAGCCTTTGGTATTCGGTTCGTACCCAATAAAGATCATCTCCTCAGATTTGGGAGAGAGTTTGTCTTGTCGCTGTTCCGGAGGTATAAAGACATAAGCACGAGTCCCAAAGATCCTAAAGTATGAAACATCAGGTTTGTCTCCAGTGAATTGTTCACTAGGTGTTTTCCATTCATGACGACGCATAGGTTATCTGTTATAGATGTGTAATGCAGTCTCAACAGCATCTTGCCAGAATGATCTAGGCATACATGCATGTTGGCGAATGGCTTCAGCTTTTTCAAGCAAAGTTCGATTGAACCTCTCTGCACGACCGTTCTGTTGGGGAGTGTGGGGAACAGAGGTTTGATGCGTAATGCCTCTGGACTGAAAGAACGATTGTAACGTCCCAGCCATAAATTCCCCCCCTCGGTCTGAACGTACAGAGGTGAGCGAGTGACCAGTAAAGGTTTCAGCCCAAGAAACCATCGATTGGAAGTGTCGTGAGACAACATCCTTGGTGCGTAAAAACGCAACAACTGCAAAACCAGAGTAATCATCAATGAATGTGAGAACATAACGTGCGCGGTATCGAGATTCTGTCGGCATAGGACCAACAAGATCCGAATGTACAAGTCTGAGAGGACGAGTAGCACGTTTTCCTGAAGCAGGATAGGGGCGATCATGCATCTTCCCAAGGGCACAGCCTTTGCAGGGAGAGTCGGTATCCGGGAGTGTGACAGTGGGCATACCGGAAACATGAAGTGGAGCATGGCGAAGAGCATTCTTGGAGGGATGTCCAAGACGGTGGTGCCATAAATCGTAGGAGTCGTCCTTAACAAGTGACATGATACGACCTTTCATTGGAGTAATCGGAGATGACTGAAACCAATGAAGGTTATTATCCGGAGATGAGGCAGATGCCCGGATCACCAGACGATCACTTGAGTCCCAGATTCTGGATTCCTGATCACTGATGGTACACTTATAGCCTTGGCTAGTAAGCGTAGGAACCGATAAAAGTCGGTGACCTGCATGCGGAGCATACCATACTTCATCAAGAACAAGGGGTTCTTGGCCAGAAGCTTTCTGTTTAACGATAATCTTGCCAGGACCATACATAGGAACCTGTTCGCCATTGGCAACTACAGCCGATCGAACCTGGGAGCCTAGATGTGCAAAGTCACTTTTAAATGGTGATAAGTGATCAGTGCAACCACTGTCGATCATCCAGTGGTGTCAGGCAAATGACTTATCAGAATCTCCTCCTAGTGCAAAAGCGCCGTGATAATCGTAAAAGGCATCATATCCATCGCCACAATACAAATAGTACTCGTCATCGTAGTCATATTCGTCCAACACTTGGTCGAAGGGGTAAGGTAACTGTACTCCAGGATCTCGTGGTATAGCCACGGTCAATGCCTCAGGCGTGATAGGAAGTACGGTCTGAATATGACTCTCATTCAACAATTCGACATTGTTGAAATGAGACGATGAACTGGCAAGTCCACCAAGAGAGAAGGAAACTTTCTTCTTCTTCTCTTTCTTCTTCTTCGTCTGTCCCGATGTAGCGTTAGTTCCTTCAGAAGGGGCATTCTCTGAAGGAACCGTATCGAAAGGGCATTTGAGACGACCCAGCTACATTCATCCCGTTTTCTTCATTCCAGCCAGCGTTGGCTTTCGTGGAAGTGGAGTCATCCATTTCAACTTCCTGAATCTCCCTGATCTCGTGTTCTCCAAGGTGATCTACATATAAACCTGTGGGCGAGATCATCATCATTCAACACGAACTCGTTTGCAAAGGATACTTCGTTAGCAGCTTTGCCTTTACCCTTGGCATTATGGCGCGCATTAAACCATTCTTTCTTCTGGTTGCGGCCAGGCTGCTTAGATTTAGCAGGACCCTTTCCTTTACCTCTCTGATTCTGGTTGGAGCCAGATGGTCTCGGCGTAGAGCTGGCAGAAGGTTGTTGGAAATTTGAGGACTGTTGTCCATATGTCTGTTGCGGTCTCTGACAAGAGGGGGTTTGGTTCCTCCAAGCATTTTGCTGTGGAGGACCGCGCTTTATGACGTTGGTCCTGTTAATCTGTGCGTCTCTGGAGGACTCAGCATGAGAAATCCGGGCATGAAGAGGTCGGCACGTAGCGTGGAGATTCATCTCCATGAGTATCCGTGTTGTAATAGTCTCCATGTTGAAGTTTGCAACTTCAATGGTTTGGGTAATAGTAGAGGCGAGTTGGTGGTATTCGTTTGGAAGGGATGATAAGAGCAACATAGCTCTAAAATTTTGGGGAAGATTCAAACCAGCTTGGGTAAGCTGTTTGAAGAGGGATGAGAGGCGGCTGATGTCCTTGTTGGCGTGTTGGGGTTGAATGTGCAAGCGTGATGCTTGACTAAAGAGCAGGAATTGTCCGGTGAGACCAACGGTCCCAAAGAGAGCTTGGAGGCGTTCCCATAGAGCTCTAGCGACAGATGGGAAGGTGTTTTGATCTGTCCACTCGTAGGTGACGTGAGTCAGGAGGGAGTCATTGATGGTGGAGGCCATAAGGCCCAAGATGCGTTTGTCTAGCAACTTCCACTTTGCTTGGCATTCTGTCAGGTCAGCACCAGCAGGTAGACCGGCATAAGTGAGAGTGCCATCAATGAATTCCCATACAGAGTATGAGGCTAGAGTGGATCGGATACGAATGCTCCAAATGTCGTAGTTCGACTGTCCAACGAGGGTAGGGATTTTGGTGACGAAAGAAGCGTCAAACTTGATTTCGGTGGTAGGGAGTGCCATATCTGTTTAGAGAAGATCTGAAAAGACATCGTCAATAAAACAAGATTCAAAGATATATGAAAGCAGGCAAAAAGAAGTAGGGGAGCAAATAAGTCCAATATTTCCTGGTAGATATCCTGGAATGATCATAGAAGATCTGATAATCCTTTTGTTCTGTAAATGCCAGTATTCAGTTCGTTGCTTCTTGTTACGTTTCTCAGTGATTGGTGCATAGTCTCGATGCGTTTTAGACATGGGCAAGAAGGCATGTGATTTGAACAAGTCAAAACACGTCTCCACAAAATAATGTGGGTTACCAATATATTTGGTAAAAGTGCCTTCCTGTACACAGATATGAGATGTATTACAAGAAAAATAGGGAACTTGCAACGAAGAGAAAGGTAAACTGTTAAGCGTTAAAATTTTTAAGAAACAAGGATTTAAATCAGAGTTATACAACAGTTCTTCATATGAAAGTGGCCATGAAGGAGGAAGAAAGGTTTGTCCAAGGTGTTCAACGATGTCGGAGAAACCTTCTATGCTCTTCTCCTTCCTGAGCAGCTCTTCGATGCCTTCTTCGTCCAGGGCCTGATCTGAGGCCTTCATAAATCGCGTCACGTTCATCGTTAGACGTAGCGGACTTGATTAGTCTCTGTGTGCGGCGGTAAACCTTATAAGCAGGGTCGCGGCGGTAGAGAGAACGGAAGTGGTCATCGAAGGAGTCGTTCCATGAGGATAAATATGGTGGTTCTGTTCGTTGAACAAAACCCCAGTCATCTGCCATGACTTGTGTGGGAGGTAGCCAATTTGGCTCGAGTGAGCGTTCAAGCTCGAGATGAGGAGCGTGATCAGGAGGAAAGTGGGCACGACGAATAGTTTCGAATCCTTGAAAGTGGACTCAAGTTGGAAGGGCATCTAGATATTTCTTGGTGGGGAAAGCCCAACCAGCGCCTTCATATGCAGAGCTGATAGTTTCACATTTATACATGAAACTATTGATCAAAGCCAAAGACTTCAATCGGGTCTCGCATGGTCTAATCTGTATAGGTAAGACCACACGGTCGGCGGTGCACAACTCAGCTTCTGTCAGAGGGACGAGTTTGTCTGTCTGATAGGTGTACGTGAGGGTTTTGTTGGTGACCTCGCCTGTTTCATCGTCGGCCACGTACGCTCTCCACGTTCTCTTCTCGGTGATCCCTAGAACCCGAGGCTTCTGGAACCATGCGAATCGCAGTTCCGTGATCTTGCGAGGGGTGAGTCCCTCTTCTGTTACGGGGTCCGCGGGTAGCTCGAAGAGCTCCACGTCCATTGGATTCACGAACTTGGCGTAAGCGAAGTTCTCTCTGTCGGAGATCAAAGGATTCTGGGATATCGGGAGCGTCAAAATAGGCATTGGAGGATGAGGAGGAGTTATACGAGGGAGGTGGTAAGTCCGGAGTAGACGGAGGTGTAGGAGGTGTGGAAGAGGATCAATATTCAGAAAGGAGCTCGAAGTAGGAGGTTCCTTCTGGTTCATTGATCTCTATCATGGGTAGAGTCAACTGAGATTGGAATGTGGGAGAAGTCAACTGTCGGTAAGAAGGAAGGGGTTCGTTCAGGGAACTAAGTTCAACCTGATCCGAAGGGAAGATACCATTGTCTTCTTCTAGATAAGATCAGTAGAAACGCTAAGAAAACGCTTACCAGACAACCAATCTTATCTCCACGGGTAGTAAACCTTTAGCGAGGTGAAGAGAGTACTCTTCCCTGGTCAAGTTGGTACTAGAAATAAGTATCAATCTTGTAGAAAGGGGTTGACTATCAGGCACGTGGTTTGTTCATCAATCGTCAACAAGGTTGAGGGTGATTGGGGGTTCAGCAAACTGTTGAGGGTCTGGATTTCAGCTGGGGTGGTGTACAAATTGTACACTGGATAGTTGGGGGAATGGTCTAGATAACTTCTTGGGTTGCTAGAAGGGTACTCTGTAGTGACTAGGGTTACTTCCCTAAGATGCCAATTAGCTCCAGTCGATTAGGAATGCTCAATTGGGTAGGTAGCGTAAATATGCTTCACTTTTGCTTACTGATTCACACACGTCACTTAGTCACACAGAACAGCTTTTCCTAAACTGAATCTATTATGTACTAAGGAGTTGGCAATCAGCTTAAATGTGCTCGACTCGACCCTTTCCCAGGGTACTAATGAACTATTAGATCTCCCTACTAGCTGGGGATCTATTCCCTTTAGTTGCCCGCTCTGGGGTTTTCTCCCTAAAGGTGTCCTAACTGTCCCTATCCTAAGGGATACAGTATACTCCTAACTTGGGTCTAAGTAGTTCTATTTATAGCGTGGGAATTACTCTACACAGCCTCACTGTTTGTTTGTAGAGGGGTGCACTTGTGAGCACTCGTGGGTTGAGATTTACTCAAGTAGGAACCTTTTTCCTAAAAGAGGGAACCTCCAAATGGGGCTGAATCGCGCTCCTTATATAGTAGTTTACATGTGGCTGTGCTACCTTCGGTTCCGAGGTGGCTGTGCCAAGATATGACTCATACTGACTCATACTGACTCACTTTGACTCAACCTGTCAGAAAATGACTTGCAATGAGCTAAAAATAGCCTTTGGCTTGGCAATGACTCATACTGACTCATGCCGACTCATGCTGTGCAGGTCACATGATCATTCTGCTAGTCTAGGGGCAGTGCTTTGGCTAGTCCTCATTTGACTCACTTTGACTCATATTGACTCATTATGACTCATGCTGTGCAAGGTCACATGATCTGAGTCAGGTGATTCGCAACTGAGGTCACATGCTCCAATTGCTTCTCTGACACTTGGCTAAGTACTCAAGGATAAAAGAGATATTAAGAAAATGGTTTGCTAAGTAGTTGTAGGTAGTAATAAAAGTATGTTGGAAGAAATCATTTTGTTTCTCCACAACCTGTGAATGAACAAATAAGGAAAAATAGGGATACATACTAGACAGTATGGTCCATATGTCCCTCAATTAGCTAAGCATTTGGACCGTGGGAATATAGTAAAAACTCAAATCTCGGGTCAAATGTCTAACATCACATATACAATAACTATGTATCCGCATCCAAACAGTTTGGTGCAGGTCACTGTGTCCTCGTATTATTTGGAAAAAGCGAAAGGGCTGTCGCAGATGTTCTGCGATAGGTTGGTTTGGCCCTTGTCGCAAAACTCGTCTCTCAATCTCCAAGTGGTCGCAGTATTGACCTCTCTCTAAACCTCGAGAGCAGACCGGGCAGGGCAGATAGAATGGGACACCAGGGTGTACCAGGTTATTGGACTGTGCAGTAGCACATGCTCGCTCATGTAACGTAGCGGCAGGTGTAGAAGGAAGATGGGGGTCTTGCTCTTCTGGAGCAGATTCTAACTCACGTGGTTCTAAACGAAGAACGACGTTAAGCGTTGCATAGTGCAATGGAATCCGAGTTCCAAGATGAAGTCGAAACTCATTGCATTTACAATGAAGGATCAACCTTCCAGAAGTAGCAGCGAACTCTACGAGTCCATCTTCCTCTCTCAGTGGAGGTGTCATAGCATAGTTAAATGCTGCGGCAATCATAGCGATCACCATGACGAATCCAGAAACCATCCATGAACCATAACGCAAGAACTCAAGAGGCATCGGTACTAGTATTTGACGTCCTCTGTTCAAGCAGGGCTCATAACCTATCAGGACGATAGATATCCCGATTACACAGGGGCAAGAAGGGATTATGGTATCAGTGGGAGATAACTCACTGATTGGTTATGGATGGTAACAAAGAGTCTTCAGAGGAGAGCAATAGGTGGGAGGACTAATGCTCAAGTGGTTCTGAGTGAGAGTAAGGAGCGAAGAACTAGATTCTCAGATAATGAGATAGGGAAGACGGTGTTACGGTTTTTCTCCTTTTTCCTCACCTTTACCTTTTCTGCTTTCCTCGCCGAGTATATCGTTTCCTTGGACTTTCGCAGACAACATGGGATGTAGCGTTACTCATCATTAGTCCTTTTCATTCTTCTTTCCTTCTCCTTTGATTTCCCTCTTGTTTTTACGAACACTTATCTCCTCGGCCGATTCTCTTACATCGGCCTCGTAGTTCCTATCTTTCCCCTCGTGTTACTGCGGATGACGTGTATGATTACTTCATCGTTCTCTGACCTTCTCCTCTATTCCACGATGACGTGTCCTCTAGTATTTATACCTGTCGTATACTTGTATTCTCTATTCTCGTTCTACGCAATCATAGCGTACTCTTGATTCCTGCAGTCCGATCGACTCAGTCCTTCGTCCTTCGTCCCCTTCATAAATCCCTGCAGTCCGATTGACTCAGGCAGCCGTACCACATCCTTCGAGAACCTTAGTCCTTAGTACTTGCTCTGATGTTGAGTCTCTTCGTGAGTACCTCCAGAGAAGTAATCCCTCGAGCCTCCTCTTTGTGTACGCTTCGCGTAACAAAAGAACGAGAATTTTCTTCCGTCCCTCCTATTCAGGAGTAGGACATCCCCACCGTTGGAAAGATTTCTAACCACGCCCTTTGACGAGCCTACGGGCTACCACCTGACGACGCCGACGTTGAAACCTCAGACATTGACATTGATTTCCAAGACCCCGAACCCATTGAACCACCTCGCGCCACTGTGAACCCGTACCAGGCCTTAGTCCCTGCTACCCCTCGATCACCAGGAACTCCTAGACAACCTCAAACTCCTGCACCTCCCCGCACCCCAGTACCCCCTCATAATCCCAGTCCCATGTCCCGCGCTCCCACCGAACTCAAGGCGGCCCTCCCCGCTGACTTTTCGGGAGAACCCTCTGATGCCACGCGATGGATTAAAGCCATGCGCGCATACTTCACGATTAACAAAGACATTTATACCCTCGATTCACAACGAATCATGACCACTCTCAATAAGATGAGTCAGGGATGAGGAGTCTCTTTCTCAGAAATGTGGTACGATAAAATGGCCGATATCCACGCCGATCCCACGGACCTTACCTTTGACAAGTTCACTGAAAACTTTGAATCCACGTTCTTCCCCTTCGACACCAAAGCCACCGCCCGCCACAAACTTTCCAAGCTCACACAGAAATCCTTCCACCGCCCTGATGGAGTCCACGATGATGGATTCCAAAAATATATCACCGATTTTCAAAACCTCACTGCTCGCGCAGGTATCACTGACGACGTCACCCTCATCGATCAATTTTCCTTGGGACTTGATCAACAACTCGCCACGATGATTCTTTCCATGGCTACCATCCCCACTACCGTCAAAGAGTGGATTGAGAAGGCCAAGACATTTCACGCGCAGAAGATGCACATTCTCGCCTTACGAGGAGGCAGACCCTCCACATTCTCTCGTCTGACTCCTTCCTCTCGAGACCCCAATGCGATGGACGTTGATGCCGTTACGATCGCCAAGTTAAACCCCCAAGAGCGTGCCAAATGCATTCGAGAAGGTCGCTGTTTCCGCTGTCGTAACACGGGACATAATGCCAACCAATGCAAAAATCCCTTCACTCGCTCACCTCGTCCTCTGACCACTCGTCCCCAGAATATTCGCACCACCGATACTGCTCCAGCCGCCCCCGCTACCTCGATTTCGTCCTCCTCTGCCACTATGATTACCACCCCCTTCGAGCTCTCCTCCTTCGTCGACTCCCTCAAGACTCAGGGAAAGAACGAAGGAGAAATCCTTCAGGTTCTTCAGATGTGCTATGAAGACACTGCACCCACTAAGGAGGAAGTTTCGGTTTTGAACATTGACCAGGATTTTTAAATCGGGAAGTCGCACCGACGTCTTCTTCCCTTGACATTCACCATGTACTTGTAGCACCATGAAATGAACATACTCTTTGTTTTCCCGTAAAGTTACAAGTTGGTAACCAAACCGTCGTCACCACCGCCCTCATCGACTCCGGTGCCACCAGAAACTTCATCGACCTTGGACTCCTTTCACACATGAACTTCCCGATGATATGTCTCCCGAACCCTATTGAAGTATATAACGTTGACGGTACTCTAAACAAAAGAGGTACCATCTTGTGGAAAGCCAGGCCCCTTGTCCACATCGCTAAATGACCCGAACATCTCGAACTCATGGTTGTTTCTCTCAAATGAAAACAAATCATTCTCGGCATGCCATGGCTGAAATCGCGAAATCCTCGCATTGATTGGGCTTCCCACACCCTCTCCTTCCCTCGTATTCCCTTCAGTCCCTCTCCTGTCGAAGAACCCCCCCGACGATATCTCCTTCACCTCCTTGACCTTGATGTCGATCAAGAGATTTCTTCCCTGTTTGCAGAACGATATCCCAATGGAGTTGATGCGTCTCCAAGTGAGTACCTCCCCCAAAGCGAAACGATCAACAAGATCACTCTGTCCACCCAACTTGCCCAAGAAAATAAACCTCTCGAGACCTCTCTTCCCTCTTGGTGTGCAGACTTTGAGGATGTCTTTTCTGAAAGGACGTATAATCAACTTCCCCCACATCGTTCTTTTGATCATACCATCGAACTTAAACCCTCCTTTGTTCCAAAGATCGCCAAAGTTTATCCTTTGAACCCTAAAGAACAAGACTCCTGTCGAGCTTTTATTGACGAACATCTCAAGACTGGACGAATCATCCCGTCTAAGTCCCCTCAAGCTGCGCCTTTCTTCTTCGTCCCTAAGAAGGATGGCTCTCTCCGCCCTTGTCAGGACTACTGGTACTTAAATTCCCACACCGTTCGCAACGCATACCCACTCCCCTTGATCCCCCCTCTCATCAACCGGATGAAGAACTCCACCTGGTTCACCAAATTTGACATCCGTTGGGGATATAACAACGTTCGGATCAAGGAAGCTGACCAATGGAAAGCTGCGTTTGTCACTCCCTTTGGACTTTTTGAACCCACCGTCATGTTCTTCAGTTTCTGCAACGCCCCTCCCACCTTCCAAGCCTTTATGAATCATGTGTTTGCCGACATGATTGCAGAGGGCTGGCTCGAAGTTTACATGGACGACCTTGGAATCCACACTGATGGTGACCTAGCTCTCCACCATGAACATACTCGGCGCGTTCTCCTTCGTCTTCGCGAGCACAACCTGTCCCTGAAGATATCAAAATGTACCTTTGACACTCCTCTCATTGAATTCCTCAGTATGATCATTGGTCAAGGACAAGTTAGGATGGACCCCATCAAGACCGCTGCTATCCGTGACTGGCAACCCCCCACCTCCGTCAAAGGGATTCGTTCCTTCTTAGGCTTCGCTAATTTCTATCGGAAGTTCATTCCCAACTTCTCTAACACGGTCGCCCCCCTCACCTTGCTCACTCGAAAAGACCAACCTTGGCTTTGGACCTCTCTCCAACAATGCGCCTTCGAATCCCTCAAAGCCACCTTCTCCACCGCTCCCGTCCTGACCATCCCTGATGTCACCCGCCCTTTCTCTATCATGACGGACGCCTCCCTTCTCGCTGCTGGCGTGGTCCTTCTTCAAGCTGACACCAATGGCGACCTTCACCCCTGCGCTTACTTCTCCCATACGTTCGCTCTTGCTGAACGTAATTATGACATCTATGACCGCGAACTCCTTGCCGTCATCCTCGCCCTCGCGAAATGGCGTCATTACAGTACATCCTTGGGACCACCCATCCAATCACTGTTATTACCGACCATAAGAACCTTTCCTATCTCAAAGACCCCTGCAAACTATCCCGCCGTCAAGCGCGTTGGTCCCTTTTCCTTCAAGACTTTGACATTCTTTGGAAGGTCCTTCCGGGCACACAGATGGCTCCAGCCGATGCTCTCTCTCATCGTGATCCTATCGACACTTCCCAGGACAATATTGACTCCTCTATCGTCCCCAATCCCGTAGTTATTAATGCTTTGGACCTTACCCTTGCCTCACACATTAAAAACTCGTCTTCTTCCGATCCCCTTGTTCTTTGAGCTCTTGCTAACCTTGCTGATGGTTCATCCTTGTTTCCCCGTTCTTCTATTTCTGACTGGTCTTTTGATAATGGCCACTTATACTTCTGTGGTCGTATGTACGTTCCCCCATCGTTGCGCTCCGCTTTACTTCATTCGATCCATTCCTCTCCGCTCTCTGGTCATTTGGGTCGCTTCCGTACAAAGGCCATTCTTGAACGAGACTTTTGGTGGCCTGGACTTTCTTCCTTCGTTTCTCATTTTGTTGCCGGTTGTTCCGTCTGCCAACAGAACAAGGTCCTCACTCATCCGACCACCCCACCCCTTCTACCGATCTCCTCCTCATCTTCTCTTCCGTTCCACCAGCTCTCCGTCGATCTTGTTACTGATCTCCCCCTCTCCAATGGTTTTGATTCCTTGATGGTCGTGGTCGACCATGGCCTTACAAAGGGGGTAATTCTTGCTCCTTGCTCGAAAACGGTTGATGCAAAAGGAATCGCCCAACTCTTTTTTGACTTTGTCTTCAAACGTTTCGGCCTCTACAACTCAATCATCTCCGACAGAGGCCCACAATTCGCCTCTACCTTTGCAAAAGAACTAGCCCGCCTCCTCAAATACGATGTTCGCCTCTCCACCGCTTATCATCCTCAAACCGATGGACAAACTGAACGAGCCAATCAAGAGATTGAAACGTATCTTCGTATCTTTTGTGCTCATAACCCACATGATTGGGCTAAGTTCCTAACCTCCACCGAGTTTATTCACAACTCTGTCCCCCATAGCTCCACAAAGGTTTCTCCATTCTCCCTGCTATATGGTTATGAACCTCACACCTACCCTGCCCTCGGAAAGACGTTCATCCCAGCTTTGGAAAATCGCCTATCTTTCCTAGAACACGCCCGAAAAGAAGCTCTCGCGGCACATGAGTCCGCTCGTCGGATCATGATTTCCCGCTCTTCTCGTAAGTTCTCCCCCTGGATAGTAGGCGATAAGGTCTGGCTCGAAGCCACTCATCTCCGTCTCAGATACCCTTCCCGCAAACTCGCCCCCAAATGCCACGGACCATTCGAGATCTCCCAGGTCCTATCTCCTCTCACATACCGCCTTCATTTACCTCCCACATGGAAAATTCATGATGTTTTCCACGCCACTCTCTTATCTCCCTATCATCAAACTGAAGCACATGGTCCCTCCTTTCCCCGACCTCCGCTGGACCTTATTGATACCGAAGAAGAGTACGAAGTTGATCACATTGTATCTCATAAAGGATCACAAGGTCGCCGCTTGTACCTGACCGCATGGAAAGGGTATTCGTTGGCCGAAAATACGTGGGAACCCGAAGCTAATCTCTGCCATGCCCCTGCTGTTCTTTCTTCTTATAAATGGACCCATCGTTTATCTTAGTCCCTATTCTTCTCCTTCTACCCGGGAAGCAGCGTCTCTCTGTGAAGTACTCCCCCGCCATATGTTTTTTGACAATTTCTTCTTTCTTAACAACCAATATGTCCTTTGTTTCTTCTTTTGCTGCTCCTTCGTCATCTCCTTCTTCTTCCTTATCCTCTTCCCCGCTACGTTCCAGGTGTGTCTCGCCTACCTTGCTACCCATCTCCGCTGCCCATACGCTTTACGCCGCCATCCTCGCCACTCCCGCCCTCCTCCGTGCTGTCGAGGTCCTCCCCCTCTATGACGAAGACGTCGTGATCCAAGAACTTATCCGTCTCTTCCATGAAGTCTCCATCACCCAAACTTATCACTTTCAAGCCGCCCCCAGAGATCTACCTGCGGAATTTGGCATTCCTCTTCGTCTTCACCTGGCCGAACTACCCCAGCGAGTTTTATCCATCCTTCATCTCTATGGCTTTCACCAATATGTAGAACGCCTTTCCCCCACTATCATTTACCCTACCTTTCGTCGCATCTATCTCTCCTTGCCCATGGTTGACCGAGATCGCTACCTTGAACGAGCGCAGTTACCCGCCGTCGCGGACTCTCCTCCTCCCACTCCTATCCTGCCTGTCCCCTCCCGCGCCCCAGCTTTGATCACACGCATCCATTCTCCCTCCTCTTCCTCCTCCTCCTCCCCGTCTTCCCCCACCATTGTTGAGGAAGCCCCCGAACTGGTAACCTGGTCTAATACTGTGGAAGCAATTCACCGTCACCTCCCGGACGGCAGTCGAGTCCTGTCCTCACCAACTCGTGTCATGCCCATCCATCCTCGTCGCCCCGCCTCCGCCCTCACCGAATGCTTTCGGTGTCATCGTCTCGGCCACTATCAAGAGGATTGTCCCGATTACTCCTGCCCATATTGCCACCAGTTAGCCCCTGGTCATCCTCAGTCCGCTTGCCTTCATACGCAATGCGACTTTTGCCATCACTGGGGACATGCACGCCGATTTTGCCCTGAACGAGTATGCAGCCATTGCAGGCGGATGACTGTCCATTTGAGGCGTTATCGTACGAACAATCCACCGTTTTCTACGGCCCTTCCTCTCTCCCTCCCGATGCGACTACCTGATGGACTCTTTATCGAACCTGGAGTTCGATTATACGAAGGGGGTAATGTTACGGTTTTTCTCCTTTTTCCTCGCCTTTACCTTTTCTGCTTTCCTTGCCGAGTATATCATTTCCTTGGACTTTCGCAGACAACATGGGATGTAGCGTTACTCATCATTAGTCCTTTTCATTCTTCTTTCCTTCTCCTTTGATTTCCCTCTTGTTTTTACGAACACTTATCTCCTCGGCCGATTCTCTTACATCGGCCTCGTAGTTCCTATCTTTCCCCTCATGTTACTGCGGATGATGTGTATGATTACTTCATCGTTCTCTGACCTTCTCCTCTATTCCACGATGACGCGTCCTCTAGTATTTATACCTGTCGTATACTTGTATTCTCTATTCTCGTTCTACGCAATCATAGCGTACTCTTGATTCCTGCAGTCCGATCGACTCAGTCCTTCGTCCTTCGTCCCCTTCGTAAATCCCTGCAGTCCGATTGACTCAGGCAGCCGTACCACATCCTTCGAGAACCTTAGTCCTTAGTACTTGCTCTGATGTTGAGTCTCTTCGTGAGTACCTCCAGAGAAGTAATCCCTCGAGCCTCCTCTTTGTGTATACTTCGCGTAACAGACGGGCTTAAGGCCTGGTCTTATATAGTGTTATACACTAACCCTGAAACCTGTTTCAAATATGAAACGCGGTGTAAGTAGAAGATGTTTCAAGTATGAAACATGTAAGAGAATGTGAAATGTATAGTAAAATGTGTATCACATCTTATGACATTTATGAAACACCAGATAAGGGTGATGTCATAGTCTAGACCATGAGATAAGAAAGAACTTATCTATACGTGATGAGTAATATGGAATAGCATAAGAATAAGGTCAAAGACCGATCTAGAATCTGGTATCAGGAAATGAAAGATAAGATTAGAAATACCAGAATTCTCAACAGGTCGTGATCAGATAGTTCGTTCACCTGCACTGTGTTAGTAGACGGGTTGGTTACTCATTTGACCGTGATAAGGTCACGGAACTGCTTTCTAAACTTGGGGGACACTGCGAACAAGTCCTTCACCGGTACCAGGACAGTGGTGCCCAGTACCCAATCCAGTACTCGTCGTGGAGCTTCCTCGTCCTCAAGTGGGAATGAGTACTTGAACTGAGCGGAGGGGACGAAGGGTTGATTAGTGACAGGAACGCGCGAAGGGGGATTACTAGATTCTCCAGCTTGAGCAGAGTCAGGTCTGGATTGTGCCGATGATGATGCGGGAGTGGCAGTATTGCGTAGTTCAGTCCGTGGTGCTGACGTCGATGGGTTGGACCGGGGTGATGTTGATGGCAGCCTGATTCAGGAAGATTTCTAGAGCTTGGGAGAAAGGAGCTCCTCTGACACCGTAGCGGCTCTCGGGTCTGTCCACTTGCGAGGAGGCATCTGTACCCCGTCAAAGCAGACACGCTTGCCTTTGTCCTTCGCAGCCCTATCCGCTTGGAAATTGGCCCATGCCTGTGCATAATACGGTTCAAAGTCATGGTCAGCCTCCTCCAGATCACGTTCCGGTTCTTGCATGAGAATGAATGCAGAGGAATCAATGTCAAGTACCACGGGTATTTCCGAGTACGCGGCAGATAAGATACCGGCCATTATATGAGGAGGTGAGTCACGGGAGAAACCTGCCGAAGTGTTAGCCGAAGACGATGATGGGCCTGGCTGCCCGGCTCCTAATGTGAAATCGACTGCATCCTTGAGACACCGGCCGCCTGTTATGTGTGGGATCTCGGATCCATCAGGCATATACAGCCTGCCATCGGGCCCTCGAATCACTTTCCCGGAGGTTAGGTACTCTTTACAGAGAGCACACGTGCGAGTGAAATGACCCGCCCCTGCACAAAATTTGCACAGGGGCTGAGGTTGCATTGCCTGCATCGACTCTACCTTAATTCCAGTAGCCGGGTTGAATGGCGGGTTGAAAGGCATCGGGTTGGGTTGACGTGCCGGTGCGTAGGCGGGCTGTTGTTGGCGTGGGGTGGCGAATGCGGGAGGAGCGGCGAAGGTGGGTTGTGCGGGTACAATGGGGGAGCGGAAAGCAGAACCTGTGAGGAGGAACTGAGCGACAGTCATGACATCACTCATTGGGTAAGGATCATCTGGGTGGACATCCTGTTTAGTGATTAGCAGGCGGTCTCTTATTTTCTGTTGGAGGACAGCTGGGAACCCATTTAGGTACAGCATATTGCGCTCTACCTCTTCTAATTTCTGGTTAGCGATTAATAGCACGGAAATTTTCTGAAAGGCTCGGGTATACTCTCCCAATTCGTCCTGGCTGCGCATTTGCTTAGCCTGATAATCCTGTACTAGGTATTGGATATCCGCCCGGCAGTAGCGATTAGTACCTTTGCATCCCAGGTACAATCTTTTGACGGCTGCGACGAAGGCATTCCAATCTGCGGGGGCGGCAGTTGCCTCTGGCAGGGTTTGCCATAACTCTGCCTCGTCTAAGGCGGCATACCAAAGGGCAGCCCGTATTTTTCTTGCCGCATCAAGGACAGCGACGTCACCAAGGTATTCGATATCCTCTAAGTATCGGGGGAGCTCTGAAGGGGACTTCCCATCGAATTTCGGGGCATTGGGTGTTCTGCGGAGCAGCATTTGGATTGGCTGTGCCATTGGTAACAGTGGAAGCTGTTGGGGGTTAGCAGGTGGGTTAACCGGGTTAGCTGGTTCGATTGGATTTGGTTCAGGTAAAACCGGAGAAAGAAGGCAAAGGAGAGATACAGTGAGGTGCAAAACCGTTGCAATGTCTAACCCCAAACCGGGGCGCGAAGCGCCCCGCAATCACTTGTGGGAATTTCACTTTGCTTTGGTGGGAACAAATAAAGTACAAACCCTTAGCTACAACTTTGTCCCCAGGGTCATGTGATTTCGCTTACATACTGCAAAGATACATCCATTTCAAAACATCAATACTATTGCAACAGTTTTGCACCCTTTGCTCATTACATTGAAATCAAGTGTTATTTGGTTATGTTTGGTCATACAAACAAACATACACATATTAGAAGCATGTCTGAGTTTAAAATAGTTCACACGCATCTTTGTTTCCAACCACAACCATCATGAGAACCATCTCTTCTACTCAAAAACAAACCATCCTCTCTATGCTTGATGCTGGCCAATCTGCTCACTCTATTGCATCCACTACTGGTCTTAATGTGTCTACCATATCCAGATTACGCTCCAAAGAGCGTTCTGAGCTTCAAAAAGTTACTGGAGGTCGTCCATCCAAGCTTTCCTCTGCCAATATCCGGCATGCCGTTCGTCTTATCTCCTCTGGAAAGGCAGAGAATGCTGTTCAGGTGACCAAGGCACTCACCAATATAGTCAACCAGCCTCTCTCTACCTCCACAGTGCGCAGACAGTTGAGGAAGACAGGTATGAAAGCTGTGGTCAAGTCCAAACGGCCTCTCCTTTCAGCCAAGCATCGTAGGGCTCGTCGAGACTTTGCTTATGCTCATAAAGATTGGACTCTGGAGGACTGGAAGAAGGTAGTATGGTCTGATGAGACCAAAATCAATCGCCTAGGGTCAGATGGGCGCAAGTGGGTGTGGAAAAAGGCAGGGGAAGGGCTAAGTGATAGGCTGGTGGAAGGTACAGTGAAGTTTGGAGGAGGTTCTTTGATGATGTGGGGCTGTATGACTTGGCAGGGAGTTGGCTATGCTACCAAGATTGATGGTAGGATGGATGGGGACCTTTACCTTCAGATTTTGAAGGATGAACTGCTCAATTCTTTGCAGTTTTATGGTCTTGATCCTCCTGACATCATCTTTCAGCAGGACAATGACCCCAAACATACTTGCAAAAAGGTGAAGGATTGGCTTCAGGAGCAGGATTTTCATACTATGGTATGGCCTGCACAGTCTCCTGACCTCAATCCCATTGAGCACCTCTGGGGTTATCTCAAAAGAAGACTAGCAGATCATGATTCCTCTCCTAAGGGAATTCATGAATTGTGGGAGAGAGTTCAGGTTGATTGGGAGGGGATAGCAGTTGAAGAGTGTCAGAAGTTGATAGAGAGCATGCCTAGAAGGATTGAAGCAGTTATCAAGGCAAAGGGAGGCTATACCAAGTACTAATATACCCTGGAAAGCAAAAGGTGCAAAACTGTTGCAATGGTATTGGTGTTTTGAAATGGATGTATCTTTGCAGTATGTAAGCGAAATCACATGACCCTGGGGACAAAGTTGTAGCTAAGGGTTTGTACTTTATTTGTTTCCACCAAAGCAAAGTGAAATTCCCACAAGTGATTGCGGGGCGCTTCGCGCCCCAGTTTGAGGTTAGACATTGCAACGGTTTTGCACCTCACTGTAGCAGCTGCGCTTATCAGGTGTATCAGGGATGACAGCTAGATGGAGCATTGAGTCGTCACTCATATGTTGAGCTCTACAGTATAGTACTCACTGAGAATTGTAGGAATATATGTGAAAGCTAGGGACAATGACAACTTACAGAGATCATTAATGAGGCAAATTACTCATGTCCACAAGTCTCAGCTACAATGGCAATCACAACAGTACTACAGACACAACTTTGGTGCTCTTGGACATGCAGGTTGGTAAGGAGAACTGAAAGGACATCTTGAAGACCCATACTCATTGCAATGTAACTGAATGAGTTGACAGTGGCTCTTCGAATGCCCTTCTTGCATGTCTTCAAGAGGTTCAAAAGCTCAAAGCAAATATGCATTCACTCTCTTGCTGGGATGAATTCAGCCCCATGATCAGCTGGACAATGGATATCAATACTGAGATACCAAAAAGAAAATGGATGAGGCTTACCCATATGACTAATCAAGTTAATTGATACTTCCTACACCTTTTTGTGTCGGTTACAAAGAATTGGCATCATTCGGAAAACTGAACAGGATGGGATTAGTTGCAGAATATCAAACAGTGCATCTAAATACTTACAGAGGTCCTTAACCAGGAGGTTCATGGGTCCAACAGACTTCAGCACTCTTGTTGTTCAGACGCCAGAGGATTGTGGAGACAATCTGAGTGAGGTATGGCTTGACACAAATGCTAAGAGCATTGATGATGGTACCAAAACTGTCTAGCATGACTTGGTCTTCCATAGTCTGCTCCTGGAAGGAACAGATGATACCATTTGCAAGGCGAACCTCAAGACATTCATCAATGTCCAAGGTACCAAGAATGGTGATCACCTTGGTAATAGTCTCTATAACCATCTTCTGGTATGGCTTGGCCTCATCCTTCAGCTTGTTTACTATCCTTCCAATAATCTCCAAAATGCCTGATTTTTGCACAAGTTCTACAGCAGTCTCTACAACTTGGTGATAGTTGCATCTATCCAATGCCATACGACAGACTCAGAATGACTTGAAAAAGTCAGAAAGAATATCTTGTTTGATGTACTGCATGGTGACACCCTCTGTAGTAGCACATTGCTTGACCACTTTCAGTATAATTGTCAGATGTCTGGAACTTGTGAATCAGGATGATAGTAACTTCCTTAATATAATGAGAGGCATATTCGGGGTCCATAAGGGGGGATAATAAAGCCAATCACCTTCAGGAATGCAACAAGATCCCTACCATGGTATAGATGGATACCGAGCCAAAGAGGTTTGAGCACCTCATCAAATGACTCAATATTATAAGGTGCCGAAGCTTTGGCCAGGGCAGCAAGACCAAGAGCTGCCATGATCTGTGCTTGTCTGTGAGTCCATGGGCAATATAGGTCATGCAGTTTCACAAATGGATGTGACAATGGCCATGAAGTAGGACAGCCACACACCATGTTAGCTAAGCAAGCTGGTGCACCAAGACTGCATCCAGACCAGACACCAGGTTTGTAAATGTTTCTGACATGAACTGTGATTTGTTTTCATAGTAGGAATTCCCGTTGCTTCCACTGCAAGAGGAGCCATGGTCAGCTACAGTACTTGCTGCCCATGAATACCTATGAAACATATATGATTGCACTGCACATGTCTTGTGTAGTGATGGCGCAGACCTGACTTGCATTGCTTTTCATGCAGATCAAATTTTATCAGACACACTGCCAGTACTCTTGGAGCTTGCTTCTGAGAGTGGGCGTCAAGGCAATGTGCTGACTATTGACTGGCTTGAAGGGATTTCAACATTGTTCGCAGAAGTCGTGATCAATCTTCAATTCCTTGGCACAAGTCTAAAGAAACAGTATTTTAATATTCCATTCAAGTTCATCAAACAAGAGAGTACTAATGCTTAGTTGTTGTTAGTGATGAGGAACATATTGAACTTCCCTGCCTCATAACACTCAAATGGACAGGAAGATGTGGATGACCAAGACAAGTCATTGATCTTGATTTCCTTCAGAAAGCTACATCCTTTCACCACCAGATCAGCTTCACTGAAATCGCCAACATCTTGGATATTCATTGGAAAATACTGCAGTTACATAGACAGCAGCACGGTATTACAAAATATTATTCAAACATTAGTAATGACAAGCTTGACAGTCTCATGAAATTATTTAAAACGACAAAACCAGAATCTGGGTTTTGCTACCTAATGGGATTCTTGTGGCAGTGTGGTCTTTATGTTCAGCAATGGCAAGTCTGACATTCCCTGCATTGTGTTGATGGACTGAATCAATGTTTGCAGGAAAGTCATATAATCAGAAGATGAAAGTATAATGTATCACACTTGAATGTATTGTAGCATCTTGATGGTTACCACAAGTTAATATATTGGGGGTTTGTTATTCATGGGCTCATTGATGGATTCTGTCAAACTGTAAGTCTTCTTTTATTGGATGCCAGTATTTCAAGCCACATACTCACTTTGTTTGAAAGGCCACCAGAATCAAAGCAAGTATGAACAATTGTGCATTGACTGTAATGGATTTGTTTATGAGCATGAGAGAGAGATATGGCCTGCCATCTCATGTCAGAGGTGACTGTGGTGGAGAAAATATCAGTGTTATGACATACATGATAATGATGTGAGGAGTACATCATAGATTTTTTTTGTGGGGCTTGTAAGTTTGCAGCAGGAAACAATATATGATGAGTATGCTGCTAATCACTTCTATAGATCCACTCGCAACTCTCGAATTGAGCAGCTATGGGTTGAGGTTGGAAGCCAATTCATGTGACGCTGGAAAGGATTTTTCACATGACTCAAAAGACTACATGGACTCAGCATTGATAAGACTGGTCTATCTCTGGCTCCTTCAAGTGCTATTTCTTGATGCAATCAATGAAGATTGTGGAGCATTTCAAAATGAATGAAATCTTCATCTGGGATGAACCACTGGTAGCAAGAGTCCTCAAGTATGGAATATATACTCTACTAGTATCTGATTAGTGCTGAGGACCCTCTAGGATCTGTGCCTTTTGAGTATGGCAGTACATGGTGTTTATGATGATGGAAGTGATGGCAAGAGTTCACATGAAGATCACTCTCAGTACAATGCCACTGAAGGTACAAGTAGCATTAGGATTGGTAAAAATTTGTCGCAAGTCCATGCAAATCAATTACAAAATATCCATCATGAAGCTGTTGAGATTCCTCAACAACCATCTCCATTCACAGCTGAGGATGATGATGAATTCTTCAATACACTTAAGGTGATTGTTGGTGATGATATTGCACCTGAGGATTATAAGTTACTCAAAGGGGAGATTGATGGTGAGGATGCGGAGATGGTTGAGATACTTCTGTTTGGGAATCGTGGCACAAAGTCTTTCACTGTATTACTGATGGATCCGATCTGGACTGTATGGATCAAGCTGTGGACACAGTCAGTAGAACTACTCTCCATTTTCAAGGCAAATGGCCACATTTTGTTGAATTAGTACCAAATAAAATACATGTTGGTCTTTATTGAGAAAATACAAAGTCATCTAATCATCTAAAGTTACCTGCAGGTACCCTTCTGGCCTTTCACCCCACTCCCAGTCACCTCCATGACAGTCCACATCCTCAGCTGTAGCCTGCCAACTGTCTGTGGTCTCAATGTTCAAGCCAAATCCAAAGTATTGTTTGGACTTTGTTCACAGCAGCCAATGTCATTGCGAATTCTTTTTTGAGCTGGTTGACTCTACAGCACCAAAAACTTGTCATGAATGTGGTCATGGATTTAGCAAATACCCTATTGGTCTAATTGCAATCTAAGGCATGCAAGTGCAAACATCAGGATCAAACCTGGAAACCTCAGCTCAGCAGCAAGTCCTAAATATCTTCAACAAATGGGTAATGAAAGAGAAACAATATCCAAAGGAGGTCAGGTTTGGAAATGTTGGAGTGGGTCCGAGTCTTACCATAGCCAAAGATGAGACTTTGAGGGGTTTTCACGGTCTTGGACTTGGTACACAGCCCAGTGGACAAGCTAAGGGCAGGCTAAGTACTTGGGATCCACCAAATTATAGATGAACTCTAACACAATGTAGCAACAGCATACTCAAAGTCGGATAGTGTCCTGGGCTGGCTGTACAGATAATGGTGACTCGAATCACATCAAAGTCAGTACATGGGTATGCCTAATCAATTATCTTGATGTATGTCATTTGTCCACTTTTCCCTTGAACTATATATACTAATCTTATGCATTTTAAGAAGCATGGACACTTGCAATGCTCTTGTGTACCATCTCACACAGAACTCCATGAGTTGGAGCATCAGAAATGTGCTCATGTTGAGTGGGTAGAGGAATTTACAGTACATTTGACATTGACCTGCATGAAACTAGTTTCATGCATGCACTAAGCAAATCAGTCACTCAAGAAGTGGAATTTCCATAGCTCTTTGTGGACCATACCCTTTGATACCATAGGGAAATATAGCCCCTATCATGACCTACATACCCCTATTTTTCCAGATTTTTCCACCTACTGGTTATTGAGATATTCATTAATCTCTCTAGTCATACCCTTATACTTGCACATTTGTACATAGCATACTATTGCTTTGATTTCTCTTTATTTATCTGATTACTTAGCTAAGTGCCAGTGAGACGAAGTGATCATGTGACCCCTAACTACCATGTGACCTTGTCCCCATTAGTCTGTACAGCCCTGCACAGCATAGCCAGCCTCTTTGGCAAAATATCCCAGATTTGAACTCCTCTGCTCAAAGTGCTTTCCCTTAATGTGCCTGGGTTTGTCAGCTTGTGCCTGGCATTAGTAAGCGATTGTGCCTTAATTTATAAGCCACCAGTCCTCTGATTGGCTGGCACAGCCTCCTATATTTATGTATATAAAGGGGAGCATTTTGGCCTGCAGAGAATCTTATCTGATAAGAGATCCCCTGGGAAACCTAATAAGACCTAATAAGGCAGGGCACCCCAGAGCAAAGTAAATAGGAGTTTAGAACTACTACTAGGCTATTAGGACTTGTACCTAAATAAAGAACAAGTATCTAAGACTATTCTTTTGGAAGAAATTCATTTTTGGGTAATAAAAGGCATCTGGTCCCTATTAGTAAGCAACCTAAGCGTCCTGTAGTACCAAATAAGAGCTACACTTCGCCTCTCTAAGCCAAACTTGCCTACTCCTTAGTTGAGACAATAAAATTGAGTTATAATAATCCTTCTAAATCTATTAAGTGTACTGACAAGTTAACTACCAACCAGGAACTGAGCATCTTGACATCTCGACATCTCAGCATCTTGCCAGATTACCCCAGCATCTTGACATCTTGACATTTTGACATCTCTACAACTTGCCATCTAGATGCTACATTCCTAGGACAATCTATTACCCTTCTGATTAGCATTCCCTAAGCAAACCCTTGCTAGGGCTTATTAGGACAACCTACCTATAGGACTCCTACCCCACCTTGCCTAGACTTACCACCCTAAGGGATTAGCCTAAGTCTACACTTTCCAACTTTTAGTTGTAGCTCTTTAATACACAAGAAGACCAAGTTTGCTATAACTGGCTGAGTGACTAAGTGACCTGACACGACTCTTTGCTTACCTAATCACCACTTCTGGATGCAACATTCCCAGGAGTTTCCTACACACAAACCATTAGCATTAGGCAAAATCTAGGCCAAGTTCCTAAATCGCCCACCTTTCATACTATCCAAGTACAAGTTTCCACAGTTGCTAGGCAACCTATTGCCATTATCTTGAGTCCATTAGGTGTGTATTTTACCTAGAATCACCTTTACTAACCAGACTTTAGGCTGAAACTATCTTGAACAACCAATCTGTAAACTTACATGGAGAATTGGCAAACAAACCACAACTTCTGGTATACTAAATTTTCCCTTTTCTACTTGGAACTAATCCATTATCCTTAACTCCACCAAGGGTAGACTTCTCGTACCTCCCTTGAGCAAAGTGTTCTAGCCTGTGAAGACAAGACACATTGTCTGAAGACCACTGATTTTTGGTTGGTTCTTCATTGTCTTGTCTAGAAGAAAGACAATGTAACATGAACTCACCAACAAGTTGACAAGTACTTGCATCATATTGTATTCCCTATCCCATTCAGATATCTAGAGTACACAGAAAAAGGAAAGCATAAAGACAGCTTACCTAGGCAGCAATGGGTTTTAATTAATAAAGAGAAGCAGTGCAACAAAACTGTAGCTATCACAGAGCTAACTGGAGCAGATCTTGCACAGTATCACAGTCACCAAAGGTGTGCTGCAAAGGATGCAAATGTTATCATAGATGAGCATAAGTGGCAAGAGTTCTTGACATCCCTGATGACTTACCAATCGGTCCTGCAGCACTTTGTCAGAGTGTTCCATGCAGGGAGTTTTTATCTTGGGATCCAGTCTGTGAAGAGACAGGATTTTTTACTTCAGAGGAAGAAGAGCTGGAGGAGGGGCCAATTAGTGCTAGTAAGTTGACTAAGCAACACTACATGCGAATTAAAGTAACATGCATCAATAAAGCTATCATGCTGAAATGAGTTAAAGAGACAGCCTGGGAGTCATCAGTCATTGAGTTAAGTTCTGACAATGAGGACAGTGACGGTCAAGTAATCAAGAAGCCAAGGATCAATTTGGCAGGTCAATGGCTCAGATTAAATGTGAATGACATCCCTTGCTGATGCATCTCATGAAATAAAGGCTATTCCAAAATGCTAAAGGACGAACAAGTAGACACTGATGCTAATATGCTCATGCACAATCCTGTACTGGGGACAAAAACTTCCTGTTTGTTTCTCATCCTCAAACTCTTTGATGTGCTAACTCATCCTGGATTTTAGTATTTCCAGCTAGGGCCCCCACTGAAGTTGAAGACCTCCCAGGCAACATGCAGAGAATGTCACTCTCACCCAAACGCAACTGCAAACCATCCCACTTGCAAATAGCTGCTTCCAATGAAACTACATTTAGTACTTCAACTTAGGGTGCAAGTGGTTCACAGACCCTGACATTTCCATTCAAACCCTCACAGTTCTGGCATACTGTTCCAATGCCTGCTCAACCCAAACGCTGTGTTGCACCTCCAATCAAATTTGTTGAACCAACCTGGGAGGACATTGTCTTCCACCAGGCGCCAGACCCATCAGTTTCATGCATAAACCCCTGGTCTGAGGATTACTTCCTTAGCAATGATTACCAGTTCCATCCCTCCATGTCTGTAGCTTCAAGAGTTTTTCATTCGAGAGAGTTTCATTGCTTACTACTAAACCCCTTGATCTCCATAATACCATCTATTATCCTGACAACATGTGCTTAGTAAACTTATCGCCCAGTACCTAGTCATAGTTGCCTTTGAGGATTCGAAGTTGTGTGGATGATGTTTGCTCAGTGAATTGCGCAGACATACAATATCCTAAGTCGCGCACTAACCTGCATGAAACTAGTTTCATGCATGCATATAGCAAATCAGTCACGGAATTTTCATAGCTCCCTGTAGACCATACCCTTTGATACCATAGGAAAATATAGCCCCTATCATGACCTACATACCCCTATTTTTCCAGATTTTTCCACCTACTGGTTATTGAGATATTCATTAATCTCTCTAGTCATATCCTTATACTCACACATTTGTACACAGCTCACTATTTTTTTCATTTTCCTTTATTTATCTGATTACTTAGCTAAGTGCCAGTGAGACGAAGTAATCATGTGACTCCTAGCTACTATGTGACCTTGTCCCCATTAGTCTGAACAGCCCTGCACAGCATAGCCAGCCTGTTGGGCAGAGCATCCCAGATTTGGACTCCTCTGCTCAAAGTGCTTTCCCTTAATATGCCTGGGTTTGACAGCTTGTGCCTGGTATTAGTAAGCGATTGTGCCTTAATTTATAAGCCACCAGTCCTCTGATTGGCTGGCACAGCCTCCTATATTTATGTATATAAAGGAGAGCACTTTGGCCTGCAGAAGAATATCATCTTCTACCTCAGATAATCTCATCTGATAAAAGATCCCCTGGAAAACCTCATAAGACCTAATAAGGCAGGGTACCCTAGAGCAAAGTAAATAGGACTTTAGAACTACTTTTAGGCTATTAGGACTTGTACCTAAATGAAGAACAAGTACCTAAGACTATCCTTTTGGAAGAAACCCCTTTTTGGGCAACAAAAGGCATCTGATTCCTATTAGTAAGCAACCTAAGCATCCTGTAGTACCAATTAAGGGCTACACTTCGCCTCTCTAAGCCAAACTTGCCTACTCTTTAGTTGAGACAATAAGATTGAGTTATAATAACCTTTCTGAGTCTACTAAGTGTACCATCAAGTTAACTACCAACCAGGAACTGAGCATCTCAACATCTCAACATCTCAGCATATTGCCAGATTACTCCACCATCTTGCCATCTAGACATACATTCCTAGGGCAAACCTATACTCTCCTGACTTCTACCACACAATTTCTAGACTTACCATCCTAAGGGACTAGGAAGTCTCTTACTCATATACCATCAGCATTAGCAGGGATCTAAGGTGTGTATTTCACCTAGGATCACCCTTACTCACCAGACTTTAGGCTGAAACTATCTTAAACAACCAATCTGTAAACTTACGTGGAGGATTGGCGAACAAACCACAGCTCCTGGTACACTAAAATCCCCCTTTTACTTAGAACTAAATGCACTACCATTAGCTCCGCCAAGGGTAGACCTTTCATACTTCCCTTAAGCAAAGTGTTCTAGCCTGTGGAGACAAGATGTGTTGTCTGGGAACCACCAAATTTTGGTTGGTTCTTTGTCGTCTTGTCTAGAAGGAAGACAGCACATTGCACTAAAGTCGTGCAGATTACACTGAAGTCATGTAGAGTACACTAAAGTCATGCAGATTACACTAAAGTCACGCAGAGTACACTAAAGTCGTGCAGATGATGTTTAAATCATGTGCATTGTGGCACAAAAGTCACACGCATTGCAGCCAAAAGTCACGGGAATTATTTGGCACTTGCAGCTCCATACTCTCGGGCTCAGAAAAGCAGATTTTCTAGTCTTGTTGATCAGCCGACACGCTGCCTCATCCACCACCCAAAAATTGCCCAAGTGTCAACAATGGTCACTGCACAGCCATCGTGCCGTGCTTAGTCAGCATCCGTGCCAGCCGAGTGTGCCCCATGACAACAAACAAGATGTGAGTCCCAGCTTCATGGGCCATGTAAGTAAAGTTTGGAAACCAACATATTTATTGCATTCATTGCACAAACCATATAAGCAAATATAATGGAATATATGCTACATTTGGGTTTTAGCAAGATAATAATTCTGGTACAAACCATACAATACCTTATATTGCCTTATATTTGTGATATAATATTCTCACAGCTTCGCAAGATGTGTCGTCTAAGTAAATGGGAATATATTCTATATATGACAATGTAAACCGTTCACAATAAATAACGTGCTGATTGAAAATCTTAATTTTTATCGGGGTCTTGTGTTTCTCCTGATGTCAGGCCTAGATCGCGTCACTCACCTGTGGACGTAGTGGTGACGGCCCACGGGGCCGAAGGAACACGTTACATTACTTCGCAGCTGCTTTGAACACGATATCGAATGTCGTGCGATTCCGACACGTCGTTCCTCGCAGTGAACGTGTCCATTGAACCTCGGGTCCAGGGGTGCCCCGGGCTGGAGGGTAATGCTACTGTTGTATACTATGTACTATCGTCAAGTCGTTCCGTCGCCGCGTACAGGATTCCGACTCGGCAGAGGGGGCAGACCCCCAAGCTTATCCAAGCACTCCAGTACCAAGCCAAGCCCAAGGAGACCAAAGCTCCCTGACCCAAAGTTTTCCACAGGGTCGGATAAGCTGGCCTTTTCAAGGCTAAATAACCACACGTCCCACGCAACAGCCAGCTTCTCCTTCAGCGCGCTCTCCGGGAGTCCCTCCAGCCTTCCGACGAGCTGTCCCTTGGTCTCCAAAACAAGAAATCCCACGTTTTCCCTCATCGCATGCAACCTGTTACTTCTGTATCGCCTCTGGGTACATTTACCCAAGATAGTCCCAATCACAAGCTCTTCCTCGCGAAGTCGAGAGCCAGGTACTTGGGATAGAGAATAAGTGCTCGACATGTATGTCAGCTCTTCGCGGTATGTCGTATATAAGGAATCTATCCATGCCATCCGTGTTTGAGCAGGTAACCCTGAGAGGTGATGACGGACAAGCGGCCAAAGAACGCCCGAGATTGGCTGTATCTCTGCTTTGCCCTGGTGGTGGGGAACGGTGTTTGATATGTCCTCCAGAACAATATTACGGAAGAGGTGACCAAGTGCACGATCGGATTCGTAATAATCCGAAGGTCGAGGGGTGTCTTCTTCCGCCTTGTCCCAATCAGGTTTGAATTTGATGAGCGATCGTGGCATGTCCCTAATATTGACTTTGTTCCCGTTCTTCGGGTAATCCACAGCCCAGCTGTGCATCTCTGCCAACTTGATGCAGTCCGGATCAAGTGTCCCGAGCTGCAATGCATTCAGCTCAACTCAGGGGGAAAGGAGAACAATATAGTACTTTGGATTGGTCTATTTGTCGTCAACATAAGACGACACTCCGCATATTGGAAGGTTGACTTACCTGCAATTGTGATGTGTTTCTTGGAGACCAGTCCCTACGATTCACCTTTATGAGCACCCGAGCCATATTCGAAAGAAAAAGTGATATCCCATACCACGACATCTGAGTTGATATATTCGACGATGAAGTCACAGAGATCATCAATCGTGCTGGGTCTCCCCAGTTTGAAGGTTGCTTGTGGCGTATATGATGCAGGGTCATGGTGTTCAGGCACTAGGAGATCTCCGTATTGTATGACTTCATACATATCACTAAAATTTTGGATTACGCTGTTGTCTGTGATGGAGAGGAGAATTTCATACCCGTCGAGATCTCCTCCTCCTAAACCATTCGGCAGTGACCAACTTCCTTTGCAATTATGTTTATACGAGAAATGAAATGTCAACTAAAGTCACACTTACCTGTAGTTGGGAATACGACGACATTCTTAAGATGGCCAAACAAACATATATGGTCTTCAGGAGGACGCCCAATGGCATATACCCGTTGTACTATTTATGCGTTAGCGATCTGGACGGTAAGAGGTAAGAGATGTCCCACCGTCCCCGGGGTGAATGACGGGGCTTCGGGATATGAGACACATCCCTTCGAGATAATGAGGTTCCTTATCTCCAGGGAGTTGCACGCATGCTTCAAACTAATGAGGTTTTTTTTCCCACGGATAGACTGAACACATACCGAAGATCTTCCCTTGGGGTAGACAATACACATTCTTTAGACCCTCCTTCACATACGCCGGGCCCTCATCCGCAACTCCAACAAGCATGTGACTGTCCGGAATCGGAATACGTGCTTCGTGCTTCACTTCGCGTAGGACGTGATTGATTGCACATGAACGAAGGCGTGCAAGGAATGGTGTATCTAGCGATTCTTGCAAATGTTTTGGCTTCAGCTCTAGTCCCAACGTGTTGAGCGTATTGAGAATCGCTGCAAGCCGGTAATTGTAACATAGCTGGCGTGATTCGAGCAATTTCGCGTAGAGAGCTGCAGAATCATGGGCCATTCGTGCAGTGGCTACGGCATCCGCCTGGAGCTTCATGAAGACGTCCTTCGGTGCACCACGGTCCTCAAGCACCATTACTAATGGTCTGTCGACGAACGAAGGTAATGAGAAGGTCTGCGTCATTCTGTACGCAAGGATTGCCACAAACCTGTTTAAGTGAGGGATGTTGGGCTTGCCGACAGCGCGGGCAATCTCTATCGTTCCGTATTCCTCGCCAGGCACATCGAATTTATTCATGGAAGGCCGGATACACATGTGGATCCCCTCTAGTCTGAGATCCACAGAAACAACACCTTTGCATCCCAAAAAACGAATCTGATACTGTGCAACCATCAAGTGAGGGTCATTAAGAGTAGTAGATGCAGGACGTACGGCGGAGGGTACGATGGAATTAACCCGAAGGGAAGGATTGTCCTCGCATAAGGCCGCATAGATCATCTCTGCCAGCGCCGGTGATATCGTTCCAACACCATCAGTGAAGTTAATGCCATTCTTTTCAATGTCGGGTATCTCAGACCACTGCTCCCTCCTGATACGGACGGACGGGTCCGTTCCAGAGAAAGCTTGCTAAGAAATGGTCAGTGAATAACGTTTGAACAAGGGGATTTGACCCACCGCCATCCGTGCCCCATACTTGGATGGGCTCGTGATAACCCCACTGAAGTCTCCAAGGGAATCGCGGATGATCTGAGCAGTCACCGACCCCTTTTCGGGGTGATGAAACGTGTTGACGTACCAAACAGCATGTTCCCTGAGAGCCGACGACGAATACCCCAAGAAATCGAAATGCCTTCCGGCAAGATCAAATCCCCTTTTCAGCAGCGTACCCACACGTTCCTGTAGGTAAGATGCACCATCGACCTCCCGATCCCACCTATATTGAAGGCGATCTTCGTCACGAAAGTCGACACGAAGAAAGTGATCCTCGTAGCCTTTATATTCACGGATAACTCTGTTGGACTGAGAGATGGTTGGCCCTTCCAGGAGTAGCCGAGTTGGTGTGAATGTGACATGGTGACAGAAAAAGCGACTTCTGGGAGGAGTGGTTCGTGGACGCTGAGCTTTTTTCTTTAGGACAATCCCGAAACATTCGAATACACGCTGCCCCAAGGGACGACGGGCAGCTTCTTCCACAAAGCGCCGCATGATGTCACCCGCTGTATCACCGGCACAACGAATCAGTTCTTCAATACGTGGCCGAAGCTCCATTAGTTCCACCGTGTTTGCAGCGCCATTATGTAGAAGGGCTTCGATCTGAAATGCGACCCGCCAATTCGAAGTCAGAAGCGGAGACCGCAACCACTTCGCAATCTCATTGAGTCTCTTGCTACCAAAGAAATTTTGGCGGCCATTTGCGTCTATAGTCACTCCTCGTTTTGGTGGGCGTAAAGACGAGGTGCGACAGTAATCCTCGAACCTCCTTAGGACATCTCCAGAGTCGCCGTTACTAGTGTCGTCACGGTATAGCACGATGCGTAGCTGATGTGCATAGGGAGCAACGACTGCGTGACCTGCGTTCAGAGATCCCACACGATGGCGATACTTGCCTTCTTCCCCATCTTCTGAAAGAGGGCGAAATATTTCCTCTTTTTGAAAAATGGGAGGCATGAATAAATCAAAGCAGACATCTATTCATCCGGAATCATCCCATGTAAGGAACAGCAAGTTGACCGCAATACCATCACATACAAGGGTTTCCGAAGTCGTGTCCCATTGCCATCTTGTTGATGCTCGCAAATCGAATAATGACGTTGTAGAATGTTCTTTCCTGTGTTTGATCGCCAATCTAGTATGGGCATGGTTAGGGCTACTCGCTCAAATTGGTCATAGCGAGCCTTACCTGGACTCGCAGGCATTTATGTTCGTACTCAAAGAAAAGCCACCCCATACTCCGCTGACGAAGGTCTTGATCCCATTCAATTGAAAATGAGCGAGGGTCTCGTGGGTGTGCACCTTTTGGATGATAGAAAGTACCTAAAAGTGGAAGATGAGAACTATCTCTGGCCGTGAACTGGTCGACTACGTAAAACAGACCAATCTGCACATGCTCGACGAGAAATGGGTCGCAGAGGGCACTGATTCTGCGCGCACGATCTCTCGCGATATCCGGATCAATGAAAGGGGCCTTTTCAAGCTCAAGGAGCAATTTTTTCCCGACCGAGGTGGTGTTAGGGAAGAACTTGAGCTTTTTTCCCTTCACCACTACGCTGATATGACCTCTCTCACTGAGGCGCTGAAACTTCTTCCCTAGCGATTTCGTCAACGTGAGTGTTCCAGTGCCATCGTTTTGTACCCCCCCCGCTTCACTCTTGTTCAGTCGAACCTTGAAATTGGGTAGACGTTCCTCTGGATTGGTGACGAACGACCCAGGACAGAGATGAAGAGCTTGTCCCGCGATCGCTGTGGTTATCTCCCATTCATCGGCTTTGAAATCGACGTTTCTGATACAGAATTCCATGACTACTGCAGTAGAGGGCGGGGTGAGATGGCTGCTCGTCAGTGAGTTCTACGATAATTTGCCAACTGGGCCATTGCCGATCGATAAGCATTTATGGTTAACTTAGTTCCTGTTTGGGAGGGCGCAAGTGTGTAGCTACAAAGAAAGTGATTTTTTCATATCCAACACCTCGGAGTTGCACGCAGTGGAAGCTGAACTGAATAGTACAACGATCTCAAGGCTCAAGGGATACTAGGAGCACTAGTCTTGAATACCAGAGCAAGAATGTAGATTCCCCATTAACGCCAAACCGCGCAGTTGGCGAGCAGCCTGATGATGACGCAACTTCACTTATAGGGTATGCCTGCACAAAAGGAAGGATAAGGATCGATGGCTGCCTAGAATGCGAGCAGACAAACCATTCTGTAGCTGTATAATTGGTCAGCGAAGTAGCATTGCATAAATCAAGGTGGCTCACTCGTTGAAATTCATCATACGCGGTACTCCTGATATTCTCATGTGCATTCCGTATAATACTCATCATCCACTCCGCAGCTTGACGTTCGTTCAATCCAATAACAAACCGATCCTTCAGCCGCTTGATAGTTGTTTCCCCCTTGAAAGAAGGTAGACCAGTTCCCAGCATAAGTTGCACTGTGCTGACCAGTTGATCTGCATGGGGTCGTAGAGCAAGGAACGCCTTGACGGTCAGTTGCTGGAAGAGCTCGTATCCTTGAGAATGTCGACCACCCATCAGGATAACCATTTCGTGATTGAGTTTGAAGGAGCTGGGCTCAAATTTGACACCCTGCGACGCGAGAATGAGCCGATAATGACTCTTTGGATTTGAGAATACCTACTCCGGGTCGTAAATGTCGCGAAGCAAACTATGTCAGCGCGTGGTAAAACAGAAGAGGGCAAACTTATCTATGTCGAATAGGAAGCCAAAATCTTTGCGCAAGTATGGTAAGTGGTATGATATTGGCACCTCATGTGAAACCAACCTATATGTACGATGTGTCCTTCAGCATCGATCATGATGTTACCATTGTGACGGTCCTTGATCTGCAAGATGTAACACGCCACAGAGTACGCCGCCATAGACTGGATGAAGTTAAGACGAGCTCTCTGAAAGGCGACAGTTTCTTCTCCTCCATATTTGGAAACGAAGAAGTCGAGAAGGTCGTTAACTTTGGCGCGACCCATTTCATCCCGAGAGGTGGCGTTCGGTACCACGTCGATCACGCCGCACTGATATGACCAATCAGCGTGTTAGATGAACTGAAGCAATGTAAGCCGTACCCCAGGAGCGGTAGCCGTGACTCTATATGGGTTGAGGTACAAGGTCAGACCGACGTTGGTGAAGATGTTCTTAAACATTGCAATAATCTGAAGTGCAAGGACGTCCTGACGACAGTCATCGCCTACTTTGAAAATAGCTTGCTGCCAAACGTCGAATTCTTCACGTTTCTCGACGCCAGGGGCGTCCAGTAAGGCCTCGGGATCCGTTTCTACTACGATGCGTTCCTTCCTCACTTTGAATGTAGCCATAAAAGGAGCCTAGCAAAACCATCAATTTAGTTCGCTTAATCACTAAGAAAGTGAAATCAACCTTTGCATGACTCTGTAAAGGGCGGCCAGATAGTTTGTCGATGTCGACAACTTTCCCATCTGGGTTGCTGGGAAGGTAAACGCCAACGTCAACGCGAATTTTGGCCATCTCTTCGTCAATTTTTGCCTTCGAAAGAGTCGGATTATGTTAATTGAACAAAAAAGGAGTAGATTTGCCTTCTTCTCGGGTTTAGGTCTCTTGATGTATGGCCTCAACTTTCCTGATATCGATGTAACTTCTTGGAAGAATCTGAATTCTCGGTCATAAAATGACCTCGCTTCCCCCGAGAGTGATTCGACCACTAGATTGGTCATCTTATCAAGGACTGGCTTCATAGGATCCTCCTAGAAAAGTAGACTTTTAAATATTTGCTCACTCAGTACCCCTCTACTGGACGTACTATTTCTGCTGCGTCGTCCTTGAAGCAGTTTGCTCTCATATTCCAAATAATTTGATGACAGAATAGCTGCGATATCATCGCGGTTTCAAGAATGAATCTAGCAATATAGCCTACAATATGTTTCATTTTTGTGACTTCGTCACATAGAACAAGCTCACCAAGGTCGTCGGATCGCAGTGCTTGGACAATTTGCGGTACGAAAAAGAAGGTCAAGTCGACCGGGTGTTCTTTGAGAACCCGGTGGGCATATTGGAGCAAGTAAGGATCATTGTGTTGTTTCTCGAAAAATGTGGTAGCGATTACCGGCGGGACGGGAGTCCAGAGTAGGATGTGCTACCAAACATTATCAGTCTGACGCTAGGACTTAGCACAAAATAAGGCCAAACCTTTGACTCTCTTCTCTGATTTAAGCGGGTGGTATCATCGATTAGGTAGCATAGACCTTCAGGGATATGCATAACGACAGCGGGGTTCGCGCGAACGAACCTCTGAACCTCGGCGTGTACTACGGGGCTTTTGAAGCGTTCCATCATATGGATGGTTATAGCTGGATCTATTTCCCACACACTCCGCACTACCACAGGCCAGTTGTTCTACCCAGGCATCAATTAGATATTCGAGCGAGATTGAGCTGACCTTACATCCAGTATCGTTCGTTCAAGAGTCCCGGGATGATCATGTCCCCTATTCGCGTCGTTTGTAGGATTGGCCCATACTGTAAGCCGGTATATCTCATTTTCTACTAGTAGTCGGAGCGGGTGGTTGATGTTCTTAAGACGGGTTGCGTAGACTGTTGAGAGTTAGTCTGACCCATGTAATATGGTAATTTACACACGCGAGTTCTTTTTAATGGATTGAGTGGGGGGCAGACTGGACAACGAAAGAAGAGCTCGCATCGAGTCCGTCTGAAGATGTCCGATGAACTCCGAGAGGATCTTGACATCGGCAATCACTTGAACACGATTCGCCCCAAATGACCACCTTCGGAACACTCTGAGCAACTAAAACACCAGGCAGATAGAGGCACTTACTGGGGTCGAACTGCAAACCATGCGTAAGCTGTACGATAAAGGCTCTCGCGCATCGTACACTCGGAGAAAACATCCAAGTTCGAGCTCTTCAGTGTTTCAAAACCAAACAAAAGGAAAGAATAGCGCAACTCGCGAGCAAGGGGGTGCGTGCTGAAGCAGACTCAGTGGAAGATCTTATGCGTCTTTACGAGTAACCCACCTCAACAGCTTATGGGCGTGGGTGGACCGTAAGACAAGCTGTTGCATAAGAAACATAACTGTTGACCGACGATAGCGAGCAGCTTGTAACCGACTGAATAACATTTGCAGGACAAGGGTATGTGGCAGAAGAAGACGTCGGGCATGTGTGGTTGCACGATCGATTTCTTCCTTGTCTGTGGGGCTGTATCCTATTGGGTGGTAGAATGGGTCGTCATAGCTGTGGGAGATGTCAGATGTCACAGGAATTAAGATAAGATCCGGTTAAAAGTCCTGACTTTAGGCACTGCGAAAAAACACCCTTCCTGTCCTTTACAGTGGCAAACCAGGACGCCAAAATCTCGCTTATCAGGACCACCTCAACAACTGGCTTCTCCGCTATAACCCAAGTCCAAACCTCAATGCCAGCAGCTATGGCAGAAGGTGTGAACACCTCGAATGGCAGAATGACCAAATAATGCAGGAGAGTGTACTCGCACTGCGAGTCATCAATAACAGGATTTCAAAATGGTGTTGTTGGCACATACATCATCCAACGCTATGAGAGTCGCCGCGCAACGGAATAACAGGCGCTTAAGGTCCTGAACTGTCAATGTACTGGTCTTCCTCAAGATAGCGTTCATAGTATCCTCCATCTTTTTCTTCAGTGCCAGAATGTCGGTGAGAGTCGCGTTTTTCGGAGGAACTTTGTCAAAGACGTCTTGAGCTGCATTTTGACGTATGAGCCACTGCTTCATCTGTACGAAATCACCTGCCTTTTCGACTAGCCAGCCGCAGGCCAGCGGCTTCACCTGCAAAGTAGCTTTTACTAGCGAGCTGGCTAGCAAATACCTTTGCGCGATCATATTCCCAGTTGGATAGGGAATGGAGCGAAGCTGGAAGACGTCAGAAACTCGGTTTCTGTTCGCGATGTCACTTACTTAGTTGTCGATGTGGCGGCCCGAAGGCTTTGGCAAAATTTTCCGCCATTGACGCACCTAGTTCAGACGTATCTGAACCAACGAGAGATTGTGTTACAGCAAGGTATTTCTGTCAAGTGGACGTTATACGTTTGTTTTGCACAGCGTAATTCGGGGAAACAAACCTGGAGAGTTGATTGCAGCTCTATCGGGGCACGGCTCAAAGCGAGCTCGAACCAGTTGCTCGCGTGTCGCCGCAACTGCTGGAGAATATCGTTTCTGACGGTATAATCGTCTGTCAACTGTAGTCGTATGCCCGTGCGTTCAGAGTGGAATTCATATACGGGATTGTACTACAATGACAGCGTGAGGGTCAGAGCTTGTGATCAGGTGGTGACACAAACCTCGTCGAGGTACTCGTTCTCACATGCACGCCCCAGGAGAGTGAGACACTCGAGAATAGCGTAGACGAGTGTTGCGTCACACATCAACGATGGAAACGAGGTAATTAGACGATTGAGGTACCTCGACGCGACCTCACGAGCACGCGCAATGCGGTGGGTACTGGCCACAAGCAAATTGCGAAGTTCTGAGGAAAGGTGACACGGAAGTGCTTGCTCCGCAGCCTGGGTGTTCAGATCGTCACTGCAACCTCTGATTACCTGTCCGCTCCATTAGGCCCTCCCAGCGCCAGTTGAAAAAGAAACCGTACATTATCAGCGACGGCATCCATGCAGACATTCAAACCATTCTGTTTGTTCAAACTTGGATTGGTGAAGTAGGAAACCAAGGAGGATGGTAAACCAGTAGCAGAGCGCATTGTCTCTATGTCTTGCATCGCCAACACGAAGATGACTTGACCAGTTGTTAATGATCGTAAGTCGCTCGCGCTCGAAGAAATACGACGCGTAAGATAAGCACGGTGCTTTGCCAGGACCTTGAAGTTGATCAATATTCTACCATCATGGAAACGAAAAAAAAAAACATACCGAGTGGGCGTACTCGTGTCTTACAACTGTACGATACTCCAAATCACTTACCGCATCCGATACATTCTCGAGGACTAAACATGGCGTCTTGATTGCAATCCTCGCAAGTGCAGGCAATAACCACGTCATAGCACTCTTCTCTCTGTCCTCCCCAGAAGTAGTGAAACGAAAAAGAACACACAGGAACCACAAATTTCGGAATAGGTTGGTCAGCTCGGAGGTAGCAAGCAGGTGAGGTGCAAAGTCAGCGTGGTCCAGGAGAGCCTCGATGGGAAGAAGAAGCGAGGCGAGCTGTTCTATCATCTCCTCCGTCTGGCGAATTCCTCCGTCATTAATCAGCATATTAGGAGACGGGAAACAACCACCAACCTTTCCATTGTGTCCTGCAGCAGCGGTATTCTGAATTGCCACACCTTTGTCAGAGAAGAGAGTAAGGAGTTCTTCCAAGTACACATCATAGAGATCGGGTCGTTTGTTGATTTCTCGAGCAAGTCTGGTTTGTGCTGCCAATACCTGATCATGCCGGTGGGTGTGGGTGAGCTGAGTTTTCACAGAATAATCTAACCCACCATATTGTTAGAGAACCTGGGATCTTCTGGATTTGCTGTGCGATTGATAGCCGAAAACGCGCGGATGATATCCACGAAGGCACCCTCGGGAGCAACCAAGGCTAAGTCTACCAAGTTGTACGCAATAGCTGCCTCGACTGTGGGTTCTGCTGTACGGAGCCTTTGCAACAACATAGAAATTGTAAGTCTCGTCACCTCTTCCTTGTCAAATTCCAGAGCAAGCCGCGTCACGATAGATATTGTGGTAATGCCAATGAGACGTTTTTCCTCGTCAGAACGACCCCGAAGGCCAACATCCTCGCTCTGGGAGGTGAGCTGATCCGTGGAAGATGACAAAGGAGATGTGTAAAGCGGATTGTGCAAAAGCTGCTGCGAAGAAGATTCGAAAATCTCTTGGTTCGTTGCAGCAATGTAGTTCAAAAGAGAATACATGTTAGACAGGATAGAATCTTCCCCTGGTGCCAGCTTTCAAACGAAATCAATCAGCGATTTTTCACGACCCTGAACAAGAACCCCACCTTGATGCACAAACCAAAGCATTTTGCTGCGGCTGTAAGTGGTGGTGGAGACCGTTTCTCGGTATTGAAAGCAAATTCGAATATCGGAAGAGGAGAGGTTACGAAACGACGTAGGTGATGTACTAGCTCCTTCGCAACTTCTGGAAAGCTCTGAACAAGTACAGTCGTTGCTTTGAGAGCTGCCTCCTGAACCAAATTATCCATTATTGGGGTTTTGTCGCTCAAAAGTAGACCGAGGAACGCGTAAAGCTCAGGGTCAAGTTCACCTAAAGCAACCGAACATATAGATGCCAATTTCTGCAAAGTGTGATTAATCCATCCATGCGTACCATTGGTAAAAATGAAACTCACCAAGCTTTCGGACATCGTCTCCCAAGCATACGTATCAATGGGAGGTTCAATATCCATATCCTGTATTTGCACCAAAAGATCCTTGAAGCATTGCAGGGATCCTCTTATGGTGGAATTCAAGGTGTCTTTCGTCGCTCCATCTTCCATAGGCAACTTCCTCGCGGCTCTTTTCATTAGACTCAACCAAGCCTTGTTAGCAGCAGCAGCTTCCTTCAACGGACCTCGACACTGGACACCCTCCACCGAGACCGCAACAACAGCTTGAGCGAGTATAGTCCATTGTAATTCCATGACACAGCACACGATAAAATACCCGCTCAGAGGTCTCCCGAAGTTGATGTAGCGTGTGATGAAGGCATGACAAAAGTAAAAAGTCTCGGATGAGTCTGGATTTGTCTCTGCTTCTTGATGGATATCAAGGAGAGGTCGGTTGATGCATTCAAGAATGGGATCCTGGACTAAGGTAGCAAGAGCATGAGATAGAAGCTGCCATTGAACTATCGTCCAAGGAAAGAGCATTGAGGTGATAGCACGGTAGAGGCCGTGCACAGAAGGAGTTAGCTGCGTCAGGACCTCGAGTGCTGACGGGTGTCGATTAATGTTTCAAATTAAGAACACCCGAGAATACTCACGGCTCGCTATCAGGAGCTTCTGCGCTACTTGAGTAATGAATCGTAGGATAGTATTGACTGCGTGGCCCACTCGATCCGGATGAGTAGAACAAACTCGTAAAATAGCTGAAACAGTCCAGTAGACAAGCTGATCCGGGAGTGCCCATTCTATAAGAGGTTCAGAATAGGAAGATGCAATGGCAAAACATACCCACCGTCCCAGGACAGGGGTTGGTCGTAATCAATGTGCGGCGCGTCATCCAAGACACCAACAAGAACCGTGATGAGTGTATCAACTTCGTCTCGAACATGGCTCTCGGGAAGATTTACAACCATTTCTCCAAATGCGATATTACAATGCGCCCGTGCTTCCGTCTTGTGAGGCGATCAGCAATTGGCGGTCAGAAACACAACGTCGTGGACCATACCATGTACATCCCTTGGCTCGCGTTTGTCCCGCCATTTGACTTGTCGTTGTCTTGTAGACGTAATTGGGCCTTAGACTGAATGAGATGTTGGATGCGCAAGAAGTCATCAGTGTCTGGCTCGTGTGCGGCCAGGTCAGACAGAATAAGTTGCCGAACATTAAGTTCCAGACTATGAAATGAAATTTATTAACTGAAAACTGGACAACGACAGGAACAAACCAATCCATGACTACCCCCTTCGACGAGAAGGAAGTTGAAATTGGAGTACTTAAGTGGAGTCTTTGGGTAAGCGGTCAAGTTTTCCGGACTCTACCAAAGGTGGAAATTATCGCACGCTCCTCTCAGTCATGGTTTTTACGGCACTTGCGTATGACACTTTAAGGCGCTATAGCCAAGTGGTTACGGCGACAGATTCGAATGGCATGCGATATCTGTTACTCTTCGAGTGCGCAGGTTCGAATCCTGCTGGCGTCGTTTTTTTTCTCCTGCGTGTGCCACACTTCAACGTACTTGCCTGAGGCAAACGACCCAAAGTCCAAGATGATTCAGATGGTTCGTCCGCCCATCTGTAAACATTTTTAAGTTTTGGGCAACGATAAGATGATTTGTGTTCCAAATCAGAATTTAACAATACATCAAGTTAGCCTGGAGTTTGAACGAATCGTGGCGCTACTCCAACTTGAAGTACTATGACCACAGGCACCACATTCTGGAAGATCTTGAACGACGAGGTCCTTCGCCCCCGTTTGCATAGTCTCCCGGCCTCTCTTACCATCTCTTGGGACGGTCTCAACCGTCCTGCGCCAGTCCGTTGGTGCTGTCTTCTTCTCTTCTTCATGCCTATATGCTTCTTGGCATGCTCGCGACTTCGGGACTTGAAGGAAGACCGCACTCATACCAGGGTTGCTCTTCAAGCTCTCGTCACCATCGTAGCACCAACGTGCTCATTCTGGCCGAGCCGCTACATTGAACTTGCGAGCGTACTCCGTTCACATATCGACATACCCCTTGAAGTGATCATCAAGGATACGGTCGACGGCGTCATTGAGTTTCGCAACCCAATTGACAACTTGGTAGATCTCATAGGCTCGGGGGCTACTGTAAATGGGCATACCATACGCACAACTATTGGGTGGAAGTGGTGGATCAATTGTTTTGAGTGGTGGATGCTTGCCAAGGTCCGTATTATCCATTATCTACGTGATATCAGAGTTACACAGGGGACATCGATCGGACAGTTTAACTCAGGTACGTATATGCGGCAGTTCAGTTCAACAGAGTGTGCATCCATTATATGCTAGTTTATCCATCGTTTCATTTGCCAGGATCCATGCTGGGGCTGTCCGCTTGGCGACACCGTAATATGCTCACTGCGAACGAGAGTCCTCTGGATCTATACCTGAATCCATTTGCTCTAACTTCGTCAACCTCGTGTCCTCTGCTTTGTCTCGACCGTCTTCCTCACGGCATAATTCCTTCCTTACACGCGGGTTGCAAGGTGACACTGGAATTTACGGCTTTCTCCTCCTCTCTTCCAATATTAACGACGGCGCAAATTATCTCCACCATCCCGTTTATGATTTCTGAACGTCCACGTCGCCGCCCACGGCCGCTCGTCTCTGTCCTCAAACAGCTCAGTGCTTCATATGGCCCCAACCTGGTCATCGACTCACTTTCAAACGTTTCGGTTGACTACGAACATGCACTTTGTCACGCGTACAAATCGTTCTCTGGGGAGCAGAAGATTCGCGAGACGTGGGTGAAGGTTCTGGGTATGAGGGCGTGGCGTCGGGAGATGTTCCTCGTGGCCCTTGAAGCTGCACTTGTTCGTCGGGGGTGGATCGAGAGATGGGCTGTTCAAGTTACTGTTAAGTGAGAAACCCTTCGCCATTCTACAGTTCATATCGACCTTCCACATGCCTTTTTCATTGCATTCAAACAATTGTCATGTAGTAAAAACTATTGTTGAGACGTGTCAGATGATGGATATTGGACAAGATCTCAGAGAGTCTTACACACTGGCACAGGCCCCAGAGTGAAAGCGCCCGAAAAGGGCCAGTGGTCACCACGAGGCAAAATATTAACATCAAACAGCTAGAGTGATCTCACCTCGTCACATACTTACATGAGGATACAAGAGCTGCCTCACTTAACTTGAACAAAGCATCCTGTACAAGAAATCACAACATATATATAATTTAACTCTTGCATCCCTCCATCTCGTATAAAGTTCAAGACTTAAACTACATTCTGCAGGTCCGATATTGAGAGCGGCTGTCTCCCATGCGTTCGTCGACGTGGGTTCCCAGGAGTCACAAGTGGCCGGACCCACATCTTCACGTGACCGTATTTTGTTGCCGTTAGTAGTGCGCGAGGGAGGAATGTCAGGCAGCTTAGCATGTCAGCCTCGATGTGTTTAACCTGAATGAAGGGGGTAAGCAAGCGAAGTCAACGGATAGCCGATAGTATACCAATACTGGCTGGACTGCAGATACCTCGTTTCTGGATGGTGCAGGATGATATCTAGGTGTTGAAAGTTGAGTTGCCGACCCAGTCCCACGACGATATGCCACAGCCAACGAGATGCTGGATGCCATTGAAACACGTGGATGATGGCCATGTTGGAGTTTTGGTCTGTGTAAAGCACTACTGGAAAAATCCCACTGTAACGATGAGGTCGGAATGAGTGCTTAATCAACATGGACACGAGCAGACCAGGATCAATTTATTGTCCTCTCCAACACTGCCGAAACGGTATGTCCGTCCGTCACATTTCGATGCGTCAAATGCCACAGCAGACACAAAAGATGAGTGTCCTTGGCACCTGGCGACCACACGCTGTTCCCACGGGGAAAATATTGTCAAAAGGTCATCTTGTCCACCCGTCTGCAAAACAGTTGCCAAATAAGCGGAGTGACCGTAACACGAAGGAAATACTATACCAGAATGAGCCTACCATCGGGTGACCACGCGACCGAGGTCAATGCGCCGAAGTATGACGCGTAACAATCAACAAGTCTGGGATGTCGTCAACAGAGATATACGGAATGGATACCACTCACTGTTCAGCAAATGCGTCGATCACTCTTAGACAGCCATCCTCTGATATGGCGGCGACATGCTTGACGTCGGGAGAGAAGGCAAAATCTAAGTATGGAAGGTTCAACATGCCCACAAATTCATGGACGAAGCACGCACCCACAACAGAGCGCTTACTCAGCCTCCAATGGTTGACAGGATTTTTGGCAACCCCCTTGTCTGCTCTTACACCCCCACTCGCGTTAGCTTCGGGATGCCATGGCGGTACAGTAACGTGTATAGTCGTCAATGGATCCCATTCTGCTGCTGGATGCGACTGATTCTGAGACGAATGTAAATTAGAATGCGGGAAAGACGGGGTTGATGTCTGTGTGGCGGGGATTGAGACACTGAATACCCCATCATCTCGTTCCTTATCATAAACAATTATCGTGCCATCTGCATGGGAAACGAGGAAGAGGGTAGAGGATGCAGGAACCCAGCGCACTGCAGTACAAGGGAAAGAGGAAATGGAACCCTCGAAAACCAGAATAAGCAACAAGTGATGTAGTACGGCTGGTAATCACACCTGTTTGTTAAGACGACCATATCGACTAGCTATGGGATCTATGAAACAGTACCCTCAGCAGACTTTCGGAGAATGCAAAGCCATGACACACCAAACCAGACGAGATCGCCAGTATTAAACCCAATGACAACATCAAGTCTCTCGGGCGAAGCAGTAAGAGTGTTCACGTCATGACAGGTTGGAAATGCGGAAAAACTGATTCTAGTAAGTGGCTCCTGTTGTTTGATCATCAGCAGTAGCGGAAACCAAGTTTAATACGTGCATACCTTGGCCTTTGTACCAATTTCATACCAGAGAAAGGTCTTACTGAAGTTGTAAAAGACGAATGTCACTTCACCCTGTTTGCTGGCAAGAAGCTTATTCAGTCCCTCGACACTCTGCATGCGTGTTATGAAAGTAGATGAAGTCGTGCGCATGTTATGCTTCGGCTTGGAAGAACTAGATTTCTTCTTCCCCGGGAGGGATGGGTGCGCAAAAAGCTTGTGGTGAGGTTCCTGGGACATCATCAAATCTTGCGCAGCAGCCGTTTGGGGGGATGTCACATCTGGTGGGGTGAGGTTGTCATCTGGAGTGTCGCTGGACGATAAGCTGCGATCGTCTGGCAGCTGCTTTTCCTTGTCCCTGTCCTTTTCTCTCTCCCGCTCTTTGTCTCTGCGCGAATCCTTGTTGAGGTTTGTACCAAGTAACTGCGCCAAACCCGGCGAACTCGCATGTTTCGAGTGGTTGAAGTGGACAGTGACTGTGGAGAGCCGTGTGGGGTATAGCTGAGCGGTACTCGTTGGTGCTGGTATGATGGGCGGCTTGTGCTCTTCTGTGACAGAGTACACGCCTTCTGGAGCCACGAACGCACTGTCGCTCTCCATTGTTGTCGGCGTGACCGCGAGAATGTCGCTTTAATATGTACTATAGCAGGCGCGCGACGGACCTCGACGTCTTCGCCAGCGAAGAGGACGTAGAATGATACGGCGGACCGGAATAGGAACGGTAGTGCCCGGCTATACTTGTAATCAGGTGAGGACCCGGATCTTGCACACAGGGTTCCGCTGGAAGAAGAGCAGCCAGCTTGTCAATTGACCATGCTCATCACCAACCCCTCTGCTCTCCGTCCTCTCATCCGTCTGTCTACTGTCGTATGTCCCTTCAGCACATCTCTCAGCTCTGCCTCTGGCACGGGACAGACGCAGCGCTCCCGGCGATGGCACTCAACCAACACCGTTGAGCCGCCCCCAGCAGGTGGCCACCTCACCTCCGTGGCATCGTCGCAGCTCCTTCGATTCACTCGGGAAACTGCCCTCCGAACACCAGGTTTGACGTGGTCCGACGAAGACGATTCTGGCTCTGTGCGATCTATCGTGGGAGGTCGTGAGACCAGTAAGATGAACATGTGTCAAGCCGTAAGGGATGCGCTCAGGTATAGCGGGTGGGCTTCGCTATCTGGAATGTGTATTGACGGGTTGGCAGCATTGCACTTGCAAAAGACGATACCGCTGTTGTCTTTGGAGAGGACGTCGCGTTTGGGGGTGTATTCCGCTGCACTATGGTACGATTCGTACCTTTTGCACATGTCGTTCAGCTCTTATTCATCCTCTGTAGGGCCTTGCAGAAGAATTCGGTAGGGTTGTCGTTGCCTTACTTGTGCATGATGACGGACCGCGGTGCATACATGCACACGAATAGGTCGTGAGCGCGTCTTTAACACCCCCTTGACGGAGCAAGGCATCGCTGGTTTCGGTGTCGGAATTGCATCTATGGGACACACAGCTATCGCAGAAATACAATTCGCGGACTACATTTATCCTGCTTTTGATCAGGTGCGCTCTAACAAATATTCTCGTATTTTTGCCTCACCATCGACTTAGATAGTGAACGAGGCTGCCAAATACAGGTACCGCGCGGGTGGACAGTTTTCGATTGGTGGATTAACAATCCGCACACCAACGATGGCAGTCGGGCATGGAGGTTTATACCATTCGCAAAGTCCTGAAGGTTTCTTCGTCGGTGCCTCGGGACTGAAGGTTTATTCACATTCTTCTACATCTGCGGTCTCGAAGCTGACAGAAGGGCACCCCTTGATCACAGATTGTCATTCCCAGGTCGCCAATTCAATGCAAGGGGTTGCTCCTGGCATCAATTCGTGACCCCAATCCTGTTCTCTTCATGGAACCCAAGATTTTGTATCGTTCTGCAGGTAATTCTATACGATTCTGTGATGTCTGTTTCGACTATACTCACATTGCAGCTACCAGTCGAGCAAGTTCCGATCGATGATTTTGTCCTTCCCCTCTCTCGTGCCGAGATCCTTACTCCAGGGTGTGATCTGACCCTCCTCTCGTGGGGCACACCGGTCTACCACTGCGAATCTGCCCTTAGTATTCTACGTTCTCCGCCAACGTCTTTAGAACCTCTTATTCCTGCCTCACTGCGGAGTGCCAAGGTAGAACTCATAGACCTGCGCACTATACTCCCCTGGGATGTGGAGACTGTCGTGGAGAGCGTCAAGAAGACCCGGAGGCTGGTCGTTGTTCATGAAGCAGGATACACTGGTGGTGTCGGAGGCGAAATCGCAGCGGAAGTGCAGAAAAGGGCGTTTTTGCGGTTGGAGGCACCTGTGAAGCGAGTTACCGGTTGGGAGTGAGCATCCTTTTCTCCTTTTGTTATTAACATTCTAAGGTTTATGGTGACAGCGTACCCGCTGCGTTGCAGTTTGAAAAATTCAACATGCCGGATGCGATCAGGATTCTAGACGGAATGATCGAAACTCTCACTTATTGAGTACCAGACCCCTGTCTTGGCTGAGGTCCAGTTACACAACCGTATACCTTACACAGTGCTAGTCTGTCACGACAAGCTTGATGTACGCTATGTTGTAAATGCATAATAAATCGAATGCGATCACTCAAATGTATCTGATGGCTCTTCCTCGAATTCCTCTGTCATACCTTCTTCTACCTCATCCGAGTTCTGTTCCTCATCCATGTCTTCCATGCCGGCGTCCAAGTCTTGTCCAGATTCCTCGTTCTCTTCGTGGGGCGGTGTTGTGCCTTCATCCGTGCGGCCACTGGACGATCCCTCCGAATCCTCCTCCGCCTACACGTAAACACAGACTAAACCACGAGATCGGACAAGGTATTTACACGTACATCGTTCTTTTCTTCTAGCTGTGTGGTGTGTCTGCCTATTGGAATATACCATACAAAACCGCGGTTCCGGACGTGTAGATTCTGATTTCAGGTGCTGAGAGCAATGCTGTGAATGGTGTGGGTGCGCGCACGTACGCAATCCTCCAGGTCGTCCTCTTCATCGGACAAATCGTCTGCTTCACGTTGTAGATCTCTTACGTGGTTTATACGCCCTTGGTATCGGTCAGCTTTGGGTAAAGGAGTTGGGCCTATGTGGGGTGGTTTGGGAAGAACAAGCGGGACGACAGGGTGTCGGGGTATGAGTGTTGGCGAGGCAATTGACATAAGGAACCAAGATGTACCGTCTCGTACAAGGTCTCGTAAGTACAGACAATGTATATGCGTGAGAAAAAACCAGGGCAAGCAGTCGAGCAGACGGACATTCACTGGAGCTAAGATAATTATAAATGAACCACACCATCAAGTAGAAACAACCAAAGAGCGTCCGAGCGCTTATAGTCATGGTGCACTACGCTCACTAACCAACGTGTCTCCCGCACCTTCTCGAGTAATGCTCTCTGGGAGGACCCAGGGGCATAGAAAGATGCCCACTCAGCCCATATCGAGAAAACTTCCTCCTGCGACGACATAGTGTGATTGATAAGGTTGACTAGGTTGTGGGAACGAGCTCGCACCTTCCATGTGAGAAATGATTCTCGTTCAATGATCGTTGTCTGCACCACCTCCTGACCGGGAAATACTCCCCAAGTTACTGCGTTCCTTCCATCTTCAGGAATATTGGTCTTACATTCGCCCTAAGGTACACAATGATTAGACCATTATTCTCCAACTAAAAAGCACAACCTACCTGAGAGTTTGCTGCAAAATAATGGATCCAACCATTCCCTTCCCTTTCAATTTTTTTCTCAATCCGATGCACAACATTCTCTTCCGCAAAAAACTCAACAAACCCTTTCTGAAAGACGTAGCCACTCCTTGGACCCCAGCCAAAGACTTCGTCAGTAGAGCTAGCATTATCGATTGCAGGTTGAGAGCAGACAGTCCATAACCCTTGGTTGTTAAGTTTTTTCAAGTGCTCGAGGATTGTTCCAGATTCGGAAGACAATGGTGATGCAGAAAACGGCGTAGAGGGGATGTTGGAGTCAAGATAATCCAGGAAAAGCTTGGTCAAATCCTCCGCGCTGGTCGGATTGCCCCAGTGGGATTGCAACGCATGAATCTAGGAGAGAAGATCGAGTTGGGATTGATAGACGGAACTGTGAGGGTCATACAGTGATTCCCAAACCACCCCACTGATCTTGTGTACCGAACGCGGGACTCTTATAGTCACCAAACCGACCGTTTGGAAACTCGTCCCAGGTCGCTGCATTGTTAAGTTCTCCGCGTCCAGGAGGATCCACGTCTAGGGTCGGTTTACTTGTTAATGCGTTCGCAGCGCTTGTAGTTGCAAGGCTCGGAGTAACTACCAAGCCTGAACTAGGAAGCGGGGGGTGGATCGATGGCGGAGGAGAATCCTTATCTTGGAGTTCATAACCAGGGAACGACTCTGGGAGAGTAAAATGACCTTACAGCAATAAGTTTATTCTTGGTGATTGGTCTACCGCCTGCCCATCCAAGATTCTCAAGGACAAGCTGAACACTCTTTTCAAGATTGAGGGTGCAGAAGTGAATACCAGAAATGAGGCCGGATCCTGTGATCCTTCGTATGATGTCAACGGCGAGACGAACACCGTAGTCCTTCACGAGTTGGTCGTCGTGCTATCGTGGTTCTTAAATTAGTTTCTAGCGTGGCCGATCGAGCGACCCACCCGGATTATGCCCAAGTCAGCCATGATATTAGGCGGAACCTGCGCTCCGCATAGCTTGATAACTCTGAGGAAGGATGCATATGTCTGTATGGGCATGATGCCGGGTATGATGGGCACCGTTATGCCTGTATGTCATCAGGAAACAGGCTGAATAATCCGGAAAGACCGCCCACCTCTACTCCGAACTCTCTGGGTCCACTCAATGAAACGGTCCGAGTCATAAAACAGTTGCGTTACAATGAATTCCGCCCCTGCATCCACTTTCTGTTTGAGGATGTCGATGGTGTCGTCTTCGTTAGTGTCATTTTCTGAATGTCCTTCAGGGTAAGCTATAAAAGTGACGAATTAGTAACATTTCCGCCCCTGTTCCGGCATTAGGTCATGCTAATTACCCGCGACACCTATGCAGAAGTGAGAGGAGTACTCCTCCGAAGAACGTATATATTTGACCAGATCCAGTCCAGATGTGAACCGTGAATCAATTGGCGTCCAATGCTCTTGTCCGCGCGGAGGATCTGCGTGCAAAGGATAAGACATTAGATACATCGTGTGTCTTGGATGACTGACTAACCACCGCGCAGTGCTAGGATGTTCTGTATACCCCGCGCTTTCGCTTCCTGGAGACTTCGTCAGGTACTGGAAACGGGAAGACCATTGACGCACGCGTAAAGCGTCATCAACCATGCCGGGAAGCATGTTCGTGCACGTCAGATGCAAAACAGTGTCGATGCCATACTCGGACTGTGTGAGTCCAGCCAGATCGAGACTTCTGTCTCTCGTGGAGCCACCTGCACCCCATGTGACACTGATTGCAATGGGATGAAGTGCAGAGAGACGCGAAATACGAGAGATGAGGTTGTCGAAGCCCTGCCTACATTTTAACAGAAGGAGGTATAGGTTCACGCAGCAACCGACCTGATCAGTGCGAGGAGGGAAGAATTCGAATGTATAGAAAGGTTGGGTAGGGGAGTATGTGGCGATCTTGTCCGACAGTTTCATTGTAGTCGTTGCTATCCGAGTCATTATTAGATCCAGCGATCCGAGGTAGGGATTATTACGTAAACATATCACCGCAGGATGCTTCCAAACAAGGGTAAACCACTCCGAACCTCATATCGACTTGGACCGACTCTGAACACAACGAACTCGGAGTTGCGCGACGCGACTCACCAAAATAGCCACAATGGACGCTATGTCGACACCCGCAACCGCTGACTTCTCTTCAACGCCCCCAAAGCGCACCAAGATCGTGTTGCTTGGCGACCAGAGTGTTGGGAAGACCAGCCTGATCACAAGGTCAGCCCCGGACGCGAAGACTGTTCCTCAAATACTCGTTCTCATCTGGCATACATGCAGATTTATGTACGATACGTTCGACAACACCTATCAGGCTACGATTGGTATTGACTTCTTGAGCAAAACGATGTACCTCGAGGACCGAACAGTTCGGTTACAACTGTGGGACACTGCGGGACAGGTGAGTCAAGGCTTTTGGAGTGTACCCGGGCAGATGGCGATGGCTCACATGTGGTAGGAACGATTCCGTTCACTAATACCATCATATATTCGTGATTCCTCTGTAGCAATAGTTGTATACGACATTACTAGTAAGTACCTTGAAGTTATACCCCAACTCTACTTCCATCGCTCATCTCTTTGGGTGCAGACCGTCAATCTTATCTGTCGACTTCAAAATGGATTGACGACGTACGATCAGAGCGTGGAAACGATGTCATCATCGTTCTGGTCGGTAACAAGGCCGACCTTTCAGAGAAGCGGTCCGTCTTGCATACTGGCCCTGCGTTGTGCAGCGCATGTTTAACCCCCCGTCTAGTCAAGTTACGGTTGAGGAAGCAACCCAGAAGGCAACGCAAATGAATATCATGTTTATGGAGACCTCAGCAAAAGCTGGCCATAACGTCAAGTCGTTATTCAAGAAAATAGCCATGTCACTCCCTGGCATGGATAACAATGTGCAAGCAGACGCGCAGAACGCCAGTATGTATTCTGCTTGGGGTTATGCTAATCAGACCTAAATCGAGGCATTCCAGAAATTGACGTGACGACTACCCAATCCCCTACTGTCCCGGAAGCTTCACAATGCAACTGTTGACGCATCCCTCCGATCTCGCTCTGCCCTCTCTCTTGTGACATTATATACCGGGATTTTTGTTTCCGACATATCAATCATTTGCTACGATCCATTGACCGGGTCTCCCAAATGCTACTATTTGCCCTGATCTGTCTGCTAACCACGGTTCATAGTGTTACCCGCGCCTCTTGGATGGGTATCTTTGTACTGGGCCCACTGTTCGTCCTTATGGCGTTGCTCTTCTGCTTTCAGTTCTCCCAGTCCTGTCCCATCTATTTCCGAATCTATGGTGAGCTGTTCAGATAATGTAGGTTTGGCCTCGGAACTAGGTCTACTCAGACGAGTCAACTAAGCATAAGTGTCCTCAGGGTGTGGCTTACCCTCCAGTGGAAAGGATACCCCCACGCTGTCGTTCTACTTCCAAGTATTCGTCGATAGTCATGGTTGGTAGACGGTGGCCAGGCCGAAAAACCTGTGCATGTATGCGAGCACGGTCCAACGCGTTCGCAGGCAAAATAGTAAAGGGCTGCAATGGCTGCAGCAATGATCAGTAGAGTTTAGAACTACATTTATTGGTGCCTACCTTGCCATGGGGGTCCAATAGGAGTCCTCTCTTGGAAAGTTCGGGGGCTGCATCGATTTTCCACATGCCCTCCTGGTCTTTTGTCTTGTTTTGTCGCTCGTCCGATGGTGGCTTCGGTAATGGCGGCAGGGGCGGAGCATTGCGAAGTAACCAGATCTCTTGATCTACGCTTTCAAGTTGCGCACACGCCTGGGCATAGAAGAGTCTGAGAAGTAGCAATGTAGCTTCTCTGAGGATATCATCAGTTTCAAGATCCTCAGCATCGTCTTCCGAAGGGAGAAGCAGAGAAGCCACGAGGTCGAAGTCGTTGGACAAGCGGTCCTCGGAAACCAACTGTCGCCGACGTCTCCTAATCACTTCTATCCGAGTCCGGAGGTCCTTCTCGGCTTTGTATTGTCTGATTTTAACTTCTCTGCGCTTCGCAGCGTCTCCGATTGAGGACGGTTGTTGACCGTACAGAACACGCTCGGTCTCCGGTACGATGTTGTAGGTTTCAAGGCCGGAGGTGTACATGTTCAGATGACGCTATTAATAGTATCGGCAACGCGCTTGTAATCCGCTAGTTCTCGGACGCACCTGCACCTGTGTTAAGTTGTTCGTGCGATCGACCGTGTCGGTGGTTCTGACGCGATTCTGCACCTCCGCAAGGATAAACGGGAGAGATAGATACGCGAGGTCCGGTGTGGAGATGTCGTCGATTATTTCGTTTGGGCTGAACAGTGATAGACTGGTGACTCGGGAGGTCAGCTGAATGAGATCGGACAGAGTGTCTTGGATGAGTCCCTGGAGGCGATCGCATTAGCTAGATACAAACGTCGGTGAACCGGACGCATGCCTGGGTTTCATCGTTGATGGTAGGCAAGTTGAAAGCTCTAGCGGCCTTGTCCAAGGCTCTCGTGTACAGAGCCGAGAGTGATAGCGACATGACGTGTGCAGGGGGTGCCATTGGGGTTTCTGTTGGTGAAGATCTGCGAGTGTTCGGGGGTCACGCGTCACGTCCAAGCTTGTCCCATGAACTTGCAAGGGCATGACCGCTCCTACGAGTCGCAGGATCGTTTCTCGCGCAAGCGAAACCTCAAGGACCTCCTCCACTCCCAGGATGACGACTCGGGATACATCGAGGGCAAGGTCTTCATGATATGGCCGCCCCGAAACAGGTTACACCGCATTAATCTCCAGGTTGTGGAAGACTCTACTTTCTACCACTTCGAGGTGGAGGTTCCTCACAAAGATGGGATTGTGTTTCGACCACATGAACGCGTCTCTCTTGCTCTCAAAGGGATGAAGGTCGATCGGCGTGGGGAGTCCAGCGCCCCGCGTTCCTTTCCGATCGTCCTCAGGTTTCCCAATGGTATAACCCTGAAGTATCTGAGCGGCGTTAATGCAGGCAAAATCGTTGACACTTGGGAGGGTGAATGTATCCCCAGCGAGCCTGGCTACCGTAAACTAATGTCTGTTGTCGAGCATACAGGGAACACAGACGAATGGTACAACCCTGGCATGGGTCACACTGTCTCAGACGTGGTTACAATTGACGCGTCCGAGGTCCATCATGGCTCTGCCCCGACAGTAACTTTCCCGCCCATGCTGGACCCTCCACGAAGAGACGTCACCACCTGTCATGATGAAGGCATTAAAGCGAAGCAACCTCCTCCCTCGTCGAATGCAGTCGCAGACAGCGCAGCTACCAGCCAGTCCGTACCACCCGCTCAGCAGCTTAGCACCGAAAGACCCCGTCGGTCCAAAACCAGACAACGAAAGAGACGAAAGCTGCAGAAGGAAAAGGAGTCCTTCCATAACCAACTAGTGGATAAGACTTCCGAACCACGTCCAGCTGATGTCGTTACGCCTTGCCACGAACAATCTCAAACTTCGGTTCACGGCTCCCTGACCAACGTATCTGACAGCCATCCAAAGCTCCACCAAGTTTGCGGACACACCGACAGGGGAGCCTCTATCCGGGAGGATAGCGGGATCGGCCTTTCGCATAAAAACAACCATGGCAATGTGATGAACGACCCTGGAGAGGCCGGCGTCCCTGCCCTCCGGCTGAAGGCAGGGGTTCGCACGCAAAGAGTTCGTCATTCGATAGCCATGTTGCTGGGTATTAACTTCGCATTCTAAATGCTAGGGTGACGTTTTCACTGCCCTCGGTGATCTTGAAGAGGGCCATTCCATGGTTAATGTTATCGGAGTTGTGACCTTCGTGAACCCGGATAAAAAGACAAAGACGAATGGTTGGTCAATCATACGTTCTGTATGTCAGATCTTACCATTTCTTCTAGAATGGAGTCGTTCCTTTACCCTCGTTGATCCGTCCACAATCGATTCACGACCACAGAGTATCAGAGTGAACTGTTTTCAAAAGAAATATCTAGAATGGCTGCCGCAAGTGCAGAAGGATGACATCGTTATTCTACGTAAGCTTAAGGTCCGACGACACCGTTGTTTAAATGGTTTGTGCTGATTCACGATAACTTCACACACCACAGATTGTCGAGTTCAATAGCGCCGTGGCAGCTACGGGGTACTATGACAAGTTGCGTTGGGCTGTTTACGATCCACTCGAACACTCTACTCGACCTCCTAACAAGGGTAGAGCTCCTGAGAAAGAATCAATTGATGATGGGTTGGGTTACGAATTCTCTCCATACTGGGAACCATTCCAGGACAGTGTTGAACTTGAATATTGCCGGCAAATTGGAGAGTGGTGGAAGGCCAGACACGAACTTGCAGGTCAGAACGTATCTATAGTGGAGTGCCCACCAGCTCGCAGACAGCATCTGCTGATTTCTGAAGCTTCACCCGATCGCCCTCCCCGGGGTTTTTTCGATTGTACTGTCGAGGTGAGCAAATTATATCTTTGTTGAATCGGTTTTCAACATTTCGTTGGAAGGTGCTACAAAAATTCAACAACCACGGCAATGCGACCACCGTCTATGTCACAGATTACACGGCCAACGCTTTGGTTCACCCCGTGCAAGCCACTTGGTGTCCGCCTGAGTTGCATGATCGTGTTTTGCAGTGCGACATGTGGGATGACGCAAAGAACATCGCAATGACGATGAATCGTGGCGAATACTGGTACTTACACAACGTACGAGCAAGGTGGAATCCTAGCCATTACATGGAGGGCACGATGCAGCTCGCCGAAAAGATTACTCAACTTGATGAGACGAAACTCGAAGCACAGCCCCATCTCCGAGCTCTTTTAGCGTCAGTGTCTCACGCCGAGCACGAAATAGATCAAGCTGACATCCTCGTCAGGAGAAAGAATGAGTTCGAGTTGCATAAATCCAGCCTTACCTCGGGACCGGCGTCATCGAATATTTTCCCCCAAATGCTCCTTCAAGATGTGGACGGGAGCACGAGTTTCCTCACTTGCGTTGTCGAGGTATTCCATTTCTTTAACGATTATTTGCATACCCACCATGTTCCTGGCAGCTGCTCCACAACGACCTTAACTCGCGAGACGGGCATTTTATATACGTCACCGATTACACATATAATCCTGACCTTCCAACCGCCGTTTCAACAGCTGATTGGGCGTACAATCTTGAACACCGCGCGTTGAAAATAAAGTTGGACGACTCGCAAGCCAAGATTTCATTGGACCTTAGGCCTAGCACCATGTACACCATCCACAACCTGCGTATCAAACGTTCGAATGCATCTGGTATGTATGGGTGCTTGGGTGGGGAGGATACGCTTATCCTCTCCTTACACGACTTGTCAAGCCACCATGCCCAGACGTTGCAGGGGTCGGTACATTTCTAATGATTTGCCTGGCTTTGCTCAGATATTGATGTAGGAATAAGGAAAAATGGAAAAGAGAAAATATGCTGAATGGTCCGACGACGCTGCCAAATGGGCTGCATGGAGAGGCTCCTGGGCTGCTCAAACAATCGTCGACCCTTTTGGACAACACCACTTTACAGGAAGTACTAGTGAGGCCTGCTCCGGATGTGTTTAGAGTGTTAGCTCGCGCCATGGATTTCTTTCCCTTCTCTCTTGAAGATGCGTGTGTCCTGCGATGCACTCAATGTGAATCAAGGTGACCATTCTGGGTTCGCGGGTACCTAAACATGTTCATCCCATTCGTAGTCCCCCGCCTTCCTTCCAACAGTGCCCACGTTGTGATGACATGATGGAAACACACTGCAAGTGGTTTTACCGCTTGTATATTCTACTCCAAGACGAACAAGGCAGTGAACTCATTGTGTCCCTATCGGGGAAAGAGGTATGTGTTCTTTTTCGTAAGTATCAAATTGGTGAAATACCGTATCGATACCGTACCAGTGCACCTTGTTGCAAGATGTCGATCCAACCGACCTTCGTTGCGATCGGGTGGCATTCTTCAAGTTCCTCGCGAAACTCAATCCCATTTTGGGTAACTTGAGAGACGTCCATGTGGCTTGGTCGAAAAATGAACATGAAGTCATCAAGTCGCCGTTGATGATATTCACTGTTGAAAGTTGGAGCGTCGGTGACGAGAGAGGATATAGTCTTCTTGATTGCACCCCCACAAAAGGGACTGAACCATGATTTAAGCTCAGGTTCACATTGGGATGTAATTTAGTATAGTACGACCCGTTGTGTAAATATAGCAAAGTAATCGAGACTGCCAACCAAATCAGCCAACGTATAAGAACGAATTGCTTCATTTTATCATCCCACAAGATCTTCAGGTATGAGTTCACAGCCCATAGACTTGTACTAGTGCGGCGGAATTGGAGGAAACCACAAAGCCCCCCCCCCGGCATGCTCCTTGATGGGAATAAAAGTTCCCCGCGGTGGTACGATACCTAGCCAACGGCTTTGTCGGGTACGTGTTGAGCAATTATATTGAACTCTCCGATTACTCTTCTAGCGCCAATTCCGGAGGAGTATGGATAAAATAGCTTCGTTTGTGGGCCATATGCATAAGGGCCATGCAATCCGCTCCCAAGCAGCGCTATGCAGCATCGTGTTGGCGCTTTGGGTAGACACTTCGGACACCTAGGCCCACCACCTTCAGGTCCACCAACCGCGAGTTCCGGTAGGTGGTAAAGAGTATGCTGGTTTGCCTCCTGAAGCAGATGCCAATAGACCTGACGGGACAGAGTTCCAGAGTTCCATGGTAATTGACGCCAACTCATGTTAGACATACATAAGCTGGCCGCGATAATAGAAGAACGGGACACCCCAGGGGTTTTGAAGAACTCGAATAGAGCGTTGAGAATTTTTCGCAGACCAGACCGTTTAATAAGCCTCGAGCACAGAGTACAATCTCCAGAGTGATATTGCTTGGAAGACCGACTATAACGATGGAAACCTCTTCAGATGCTGTAACAGAGTCTTCGCGGAATATGCCTTATCGTACGTTGTCCTCGCATTTGACGGTAGCCTTGGGTCTAGACATGGAGGCGACTTCCGTAGCAGCACCTTGCTCAGTCAACGCTAGTGTTGATATTTATGTTAATCGACTGCCTCACCATTTCCACGAACTCGCGGAATTTTGCTATTCTGGCCGGTCGCCAAGAGACTCTCGCGGTTGGTAGTGCTCCAGGCGTTATGAACGTAGCAGCAGAGTTATTGAACAACGAAAGTGCGGGAAATTCAACGTTGTAAGCGGGTGGAGTCTGTGAGAGTATAGCGGCAATTTTGGCGGAGGCAACATACTATGGTGACCACGCCGAATCCATCCTGAGCCGCGAGCCATGTGGGCCGGTGAGAAGACCTGGGTACGAAGATAAGAGTCAATCTTTGAGATTTTCCGCCGGAATCCCGTAATCGTCCAAGTGACTACTGAGTCTGACCACTTGAGCGTCTCCATCTCTTTCGGCACGTGGCCGACCCGCATACCTGACAGAAAGAGATTGGAGGGAGATATGTCCATGTCGGCAAGTGAAGTTTGTGTCCACTGTCCTCAAGGATGCCAGCACATGGCTGCCGACAGCCTGACGCGCTCATGGCAGACACGTGACTAGAAGCTCCCCGTTACGCTGTGACCGTTTTGTGACAGACGCGTTCTGACAGGGCGCGACAGAGCATGTACACGAACTACTATCACTACTAACATGTCTCTGCCAGTCGTCAAGATAAATGTAAACTACGACGAGGAGTTGGGTGCGTGAATCATTACTAGCTATCACCATCTACTCATTTGTTTTGTCACAGATAAAATTCGTAACTTCCTTTCAACATATGTTAGCCATGACAAAGACTTGGATCGAGAGTTCGCAAATATCGCACTGAATGACGACGATGACGACGATGACGATGGTTCGAGGACAAAGGGACTCAAGTACATGCAGCAGCTGGTATGCTTTTCCCAGCCCAGAGTCTCACCCATTTTGATGTCTGGAATTGAAGCAACGAATTGCGAACCGCGAGCAGCAGATGCTAACCATTGACCTCGAAGATATCCATCAAGTGAGAATTTGAGCTCTTATTGGCCAATCATCCAATCTAATCATTATCTTCCACTTAAGCACGAGAAAACCGTTTCCGAGTCTGTCGCCCGTATTCAAAACAATACCCGGCGCTATGTCCAGTTATTCTGCGAAGCCATTGACAAACTTGTTCCAACCCCAACCAAGGATATAAGTGAACATGACGAAGTTATTGATGTTATCCTGCACCAGCGACGCGAGCGGAACGAGCAAACTGAAGGAGTTCAGGACGGTTTCCCTGACCATCTCTTACGGCGGTAGTGAGTATCATCAACACCATTTAGCGTGTACTGCACTAATGATCACTTTAGTAATATCTATTTTCAGCCTCTGCGATCGGACATTGCACTGGCAGTCCGTGATGTCAAGGGTGCTCACCTGGGGCGGCTGATTACTGTTCGTGGAATTGTCACTCGCGTCTCAGAAGTGAAACCTCTCCTTCTCGTCAATGCCTACACGTGTGACGTGTGTGGTTCAGAAACGTTTCAACAAATCTCCAGCAAGACGTTTTCCCCAATCACCGACTGTCAGAACGAGAATGAATGCAAAAAGAACAGCATCCGTGGGTCTCTACACATGCAAACGCGCGCCTGTCGCTTCAGCCCGTTCCAGGAGGTCAAAATCCAGGAAATGGTTTGGAACTTTTCTGCTCTTTTCATCCTTTTCCTCAAAATTTCGCAGGCAGACCAAGTCCCAGTTGGCCACATTCCTAGATCAATGACAGTTCATCTGAACGGTAATCTCGTTCGCATGATGAATCCCGGAGATGTGGTTCACCTTGGAGGCATTTTTCTTCCAATACCATACACCGGATACCAGGCGATCCGAGCAGGGCTGCTCACGGATACATACTTGGAAGTGCAACATATCCATCAACTGAAGAAGCAGTATAGCGACATGGAAATGACACCACAGATACAGGCGCAGATCGCTGATATGCAACGGGACCCCGCCTTATATAACAAGCTTGCTCAGAGCATTGCTCCAGAGATTTATGGACACCAAGACGTGAAGAAGGCACTCCTTCTGTTGCTGGTAGGAGGAGTCACGAAAACTACGAGTGACGGAATGAAGATTCGTGGAGACCTCAACGTCTGTCTCATGGGTGACCCCGGTGTTGCCAAGT